>CM032491.1:8170966-8884351 GCA_019059595.1 Marasmia exigua
AAGAAATGAAGTTGATCATGAAGTGACTTGGTGGCAATGGCAAAAAGAAAATAAATCTTATACAAAGTCAGGTATTGTGCAAACAACAAAAATCACTAAAAAGAATGAGATAAGCGGTACAGTGGACGACTTGATATCTCAATTTGAACTTCAATTAAAAAGCTTCCAAAAACACTATTATAATTTAAAAGAGCAACAAAAACAATACCGTGATTGTATTAATAATTTGGAAGATGGCGAAATTGCAATATTGTGTGACTTTTCAGAAAATTTCGATTGTAAATTGGCTCAAGAAGTTCAATCAATGCATTTTGGCGGTTCCAAAAATTCTATAACATTACATACTGGAATGATATTCGGGAAAAACAAGTGTCAATCATTTGCTTCTGTAAGTGATGATAATTGTCACGAACCGAATGCCATATGGGCACATCTTATACCTGTTTTAAAATTGGCAAAACAAATGTTTGATAATGTTCGGGTTATACATTTTTTTTCCGACGGACCTTCGTCGCAATACCGACAGAAGAAGAATTTTTTTTTTCTCAATTACTTTACCACTAAGTTTAAACTAGATTATGCGACATGGAATTTTTCTGAAAGCGGCCACGGAAAAGGCATTGCTGACGGGATAGGTGGCTCCGTTAAACGCACACTAGATAAGCGAGTTTTGTATGGTAATGATGTAGTAAATGCCTCCGATGCCGTGAGAATCTTAGAGATGTCAATGAAACTAGTCAAATGTTTTTTTGTTTCCTGTACCGATATTGCTAATATAAAGACTTTGACCAAAGACAATTTAAAAGCCGTACCGGGAACGATGCAACTACATCAAATAATAACTAATAATGGACACGACCACATTTTCTACAGGCAATTAAGTTGTTTTTGTGGTTCACTGCGGGGCTTATGTACCTGTCTGCAACTACAAAAACATGAATTTGCTCCAAAAGTTACGTCAAAACCTGGCAAAATATCAACTAACTCTTCGATACAAAAAGAGCCTCACAGACCAGGCCATCAAGACAACCTAGAATTTATCGAGCCATATGAAAAATATGACCATGAAAATCTTTTTGATTTTGTTTTTGACAACTCGCAAATTCAATTAAGAAATGATAACGATGTGTCTACAACTTCTGGACAAATAGAGCTACACTGCTCGAGGCGACATGATGCTAATATTACTATTGAACCAACCCCTAAAAACATTGCAAATGATGCATCGGTAAATAAATTTAATTTACATAAGGAGTTACCCTGTTACGATATAACCGAGTTACCTATAACTCTTGATAGTTCTGTTGCCAACATAAATATAGAGTCGCTTGTTGTCACGGCCGATACTAGTCTTACTGAAAATTTCTTTGTTGAAACAGAGTTACCTACTGGACTGTTCGACATGAATAACGAGTCATCTGGCACTACTAGTACTAATATTCTAGAAACAAAAGAATGTGCAAGTATGCTCGACAATGATACAGAGAATTGGTCTCCTAGTGAGCAATTAAAATTTAACAAAATTCTACCTAATAATTCTCACCAATATTATGAACTAACCAACATTACTAATGACGAATTATCAAAAAGAAATTTCAACGTACCTAATCGAAAACGCATACAAGTTTTAAGTGATATAGTATTAAGTCCAAAAAAAAAAACCAAAACCGCAAAATCCATTGTAGTAAAAACGTCAAATAGAAAATTTTTCTGCACTAACTGTAAAACGTATTACCCATTTAGATTACACGAAATGATTAGTTGTAAGATATGTAAGACTTGGACCTGCATTTCATGTGCATCGAAACCTTTGCAACTAGATTCCTATATTTGCATTTCATGTAAGTCAAAAGTATTATAGACGATTTATTATTTATTATTAATTTCTATTATTATTTTATGTTGGTATGGTCAAAAACGTATGTATAAAATATCAAAGTTGATTAAAGTTTCTGTCATTTTTATACGAGTATGTTCGCAACGGATTTCAATGCGGTTTCATAGTATTAAATATGCTTTAGTAACTTATACATTATAATTTAATAATATTTTAAAGAGATATCATACTTAATTGTTTTAAACAATATTTTATTTCATGTTACCTACATTGAGTAACAATTTATTATGACATAAGTAAGTGTTTTAAATTAGATTTCTATAGATGCGTTGCTCAATATTTTTGTTATGATGATTATAATTTGTGTATTTCTTTGTGTTGTAGTATGAATATTGTTGTACTGAATAAAAGTGGTGAGTTCATATGGATATGGTCGAGAAGATTAGAAAAAGTAACTAAAAAAAGTCATGAGACACCTGAGTACTTTGTACTTAAAATTTGAATAATGTAAATTACTTTACCTTGTAGGTAGATAGATAGTTTTTAGAACCAATGTATACTAACCTTTACATTTCCATTTAGTCACCACTTGTTCCAACATAGTCACTGTCCCAGGTTAAGTAACATATTAATTGTTGATTTTGTAACTGTTTAATGACTAAAATTGTTTAAGAAGTTTATTACTGAACAATTTGTTGATTTTTGTTGAATATTGTTGGAAAATATGATTACATTAACGTAAAACTATTTTTCTACAGAGAAAGTATTGTATGAGATGTTCAAAATTGTGACGATTCTGAAACAAAACTGTTGATTATTCTAGTTTTACAAGAAAAGTTTCTATAGAAGACTTAAAATTATGTTGCTTCCACATTATTTAATAAATGGATGATAAAAAAACTATCCTGATATTTTTGTTTCATTGAAATAAAGCCTCCGAATTTCGTGATGAAATGGAACAATTTTTCCCTTACTACTATTAACATTATCGAATTTCTCGATATTTTACGTACTAATCCATATATTAATTGAATAATCGGATAATTCATTAGTCCTGTTATTATATCAAATATTCATGCATAAGAATTCTCGAAAAAAAAATTACATGTTCCACATTCGTCACGCAGGCAACTTTTCGTGAAAATACCCAAATACTACTAGTGTCAACATTGTCAACGTCATTCATACATTCAACGATGACAAGTTGTCTTTTTTTTTGACAGTTACATGTCATGGGTTTGGCATTTCGTAAATTTAAAACTATAATGTGCTAAGCAAAGAAATATTTTACATTCTGCCGTCCGATGACGTCATCTTACGTTTTTTAGTTTTTATTTTTTTTCTCAGTAAATAAGCAATATAAAAAATGAATAAATATATATTCGAGCAGCGGAAAAGTAAACAAAGAATTGGTATTTTTTGTTTCAGAGCTTAGCAATTTTGAAATGTTGTCCATTACATGTATTATGTAGGTACATAGTAATAATTTCTATTTTTCATGTATGACGATTTGTAAGAGCTGTATATAAGCCAGTGGCGTAGCGTACCTTGTCGGGGCCCCGTATAAAAAAAATGTTTGGAGGCCCTTATATGGGGGTAAAGATTTTTCATAAAAGAAAAAAAATATTGTGAAAAGAAATATATATTTATCAAAACATAATTTAACCATTTTACAAATAATTTTTTTTGAACTTTTGAACGCATGCCTTAAGGCGGGAAAAAAAAGTACAACCTGTGCGGATAAAGAATGGGATCAGAAATGGCGGCGCATCTATTCACTTCTCGCTCGCACACTATTTGCGTCTATACTCGCACCCCACGAGTGCGAGTGCAAATAGTGTGCGAGCGAGAAGTGAATAGATGCGCCGCCATTTCTGATCCCATTCTTTATCCGCACAGGTTGTAATTGCTTTATAGAATTTTGTCATAATAAAATAAATTAGAAAGTTTTTATTTTTTTCCTTACACTTTGGGGGCCCCGTATAATTGATACGGCAGAAACGGCAGTAGTTACGCCCCTGATTATATTACAAGCATATGCAAATAAAGTATTTATAAATTTTGTGAATACTCTAACTCTGTACCAAAAGGTTATGGGGCCAGCAGACTTGCACTGCTTCCTTCCTCTACCAGAACACTTACTTGTTTCAGAGCCTGGATACTACGAGGTGGGTGAATATGGCATCCGACATGAGGACCTCGTCGAAGTCATTGAGATGAACAAAGACGCTGATCATATCTTGGTAACTGTCTGTTTATATTAAGGCGACGGGTATCCCTAACTACCGACACCAATCGATTTAAATTGTTAGCTACTAAACCTGATCTATTTTGAACAATCCCGGAGCGGGAGTCTCTAGGCAAACAAATTATACTATTTATTTAATAATTGTGCACTACTTTTTCTACTCGAAATTTGGATTAACGCCATAAGTAACCGTTTTTGGCGGTAATTCAAATTTCGAGTACAAAAGTAGACCCAAAAGTAAAGTATAAGTATTAAATAAATAGTATAAGTGATTACCAAGAGGTGGCAGCGAAATTGTTAAAAAGATATGCGGTTCTTAGTTGCTAACAATCAATGTGCCCTACCCCTTTTACGTTTTAGTGAAGCGGCATCAGATTTTTATTGATTGTCATCATGACATTCAAACAATGAATGTAAAATTGTGCAAGACATTCAAATGGACAACACGACAAAAAATTATTTTCCGAAATGAAAAATAGGTACTATATCTAGATTAGACTCAAAGAAATCTAAAAAAAATCTGAATTTTTAAACAGATATTAATGGAGAAAAAAAATAAAATGTAAAAATCCTCCTGTGACGTCATCACTCGGCATGACAAATTAATAACGCTTTTGGTCACGTTGACTAAAGCCAAAAAAAGTAAAATCTGATCATAAAATGACAAGACAAAATTATGACAGTGACAGTAAGAAACTTAAAGCCACCCATTTTTTTTATTGGATGTATAGCACCGACACATCACTTCCGGCAAATTAATTAATAATTTACAAAATAAATATTTCTATAAATACACATATTTAATGATAAATAAAAATATGAGTCATCTTTTTTCTCTTTCTTTATACGAAAAGCGTATAAAAATGCATTTTTTTTGTCGTATTTTCCATTGAAAAAGGTGATTTAAAAAAGTGGCCATAAATAACTTAATTCATGCTATTGATTATGAGTCATGGCATGTGCAAAATACGGTCGAAAATTCACAAATCCTTTTTTTTCCAAATGAAATATTATTTAGATGGATTATGTATCTAAAGTTTTTTAGATTGGTGCAATTTGTATGGGAAGGCGACTTTTTTTTTATAGATTTGAACCGATGTTCCTTGAGGAAAAATGTATATTTTCATTAGTAGATGCCCTCGAGAACTTTGTATATGATCGGTGTATATGAACTGGTTCCAGGCCGAGGGTATGGTGGGCGACTTCCACGGGGTGGGGGCCCTGGGCTTCTACACCATCTCGCTGGTGCCTCACCAGACCGCCTGCCTCGATGTCAGTCTACTGACGGAGTTTGAGGTTGGTACTACTGTTTAATTACTTTTTTTTTATGTGTGATATCTAATGAAAACCGTCCTAATGAACAAAAACAAGAAGCGTCATAATAATAAAAATACTTTTTTATGAGGTTTTCGGGATGTAAATGATAAAAAATAACCCTGTATAAAGGGTTCCTAAGCGGCAAGGTCTGGTAAGGGCTGACCTCAGTATGGAACAGCTGATTTTTTTTCGCTTATTATCTTGATCTAATATGCTAAATGGACTTCATTCATACCTACTATGTAATTTTCGGGATGTAAACGTTAAAAAATAACGGTGTATATTCGTCTCTATTTATTTTCAGCTAAAATACCTAAACGACTACCATGCCAGGGTGCTGGCGACCCTCGGCCCAGTGCTGCGAGAGAGGGACCTGCTTGACGACTACGCGTGGCTGGAGAGAGAATGCGCGCCAATACGCAGTAGCGCCATCTTGGCTAAGTCAGCGCCATTTTTGATCGTTAGCTTTGTTAGTCTGTGGTTCAGTGTGGCGTAGTAGTCTATGGTAGTAATTTTTAATGATTTATTGTGTTTTTATTGTATATACCAATAGAGAACGAAGTGCTCCATAGACAAATGTATTAAGAGCTCGTATACGGATCAGTGGCGCCGCCCCCGGTTTTTATTGATTGCAATGAAATTAAATCAAGACATTTCAAAAACAATTTGTGTTTGTGATTTTTGTGGCGCCACTGATCCGTAAGGTACTTAAGTTCATGGAAGAATAGAACGGCGCACATGTCTGATGTCTTTTGCATAATATTGTAAATAAACTATTTTGTACAATTTTTGCTACCTACTTTCTTTCTACCTATTTTTTAAAGGAATATATTAAACTAACCCTCTAAAAATAGCTATTTGCACATCAAAAATGGAACAGTGACGGTGGCCGCAGCCCTTGGTCCAAGGGTTGCGGGTTCGATCCCGCACAGTACAAACATTTGTGTGCATGAACATGTCTGTTTGTATTAGTCTGGGTGTTCCCTATGCATTATAAGTATGTATTTACAAAAGAAAAGTATAAAATGTATATATTTGTAATTCCGCTGTTGGTTCTGATATCCGTAACACAGGTGCTTGAGCTACCTATCTCGGAGTCAGATCAATGTATGTGATGTTGTGAAATATGTATATGTATGTATGTAATTGCACTTCAAACTGATTTTAATGTGCAATTTGATTTTTTTGCTGTGAAAAATGTTAGTTTAGGTTAGATTAATTTTGAGGGAAAGATATTACAAGCCTTTTTTTAAGCATTTCCTCAATTTTTTTATTTTACTTCTTGCTTATGAAAAAGCATAAAAATAATGTTAATTTTTTTATGCTTATGTCATGTAAAGTAACAAATTATTTGTAAGATGGACCCATGTGGTCACGAAATGGCAGCCTGTAGATGGTCGTCGTCCAAGAGGCAGGCCGAAAAAGAGATGGCGTGACTATCTGGACCAATACTCCCGTAACTCGCAAATAAATAGGGGGCAGTGGAGGCTTTTAGGGGAGGCCTTTGCCTAGCAGTAGGACTATTTAAGCAAAAAAAAAAACAACATACATACCTACTACAAAAGTCGCGGATCAGATTTTAGAGGTGTTTCAAATAACTGTCATTGTAATTGTGAGGCACCTAAAAATATTTTTGGAACCACTGTAAATAGACTTCACTGAATTTAAGTTGTAACGATACAGAATCTTTTATTACAATTATACATTAAATATTATGGAATTCACAGATAAGACACACAAATACGCACACACACACGCACACACACATACACACTAAACACACACACACAACACACACACACAAACACACGCCAACACAATGGACAACATTTCAAAATTGCTAAGCTCTGAAACAAAAAATACCATTTCTTTATTTACTTTTCCGCTGCGCGAATATATATTTATTAATTTTTTATATTGCTTATTTACTGAGAAAAAAATTAAAAACTAAAAAACGTAAGATGACGTCATCGGACGGCAGAATGTAAAATATTTCTTTGCTTAGCACATTGTAGTTTTAAATTTACGAAATGCCAAACCCATGACATGCAACTGTCAAAAAAAAGACAACTTGTCAACGTTGAATGTATGAATGACGTTGACAATGTTGACACTAGTATTATTTACCATTGACAGTAGTACCTTTTTTTTATTAAAACAATGATAAGCAAAGGAATATCGCTGATTCAGCCGTCCGATGACGTCATTTGGCGCTTACGTCTATTTAGAATATAAAGAGTTTTAATAATTATTTTATGCATGAAAATGGACCAATTTTGAAAAAAGAAAAAATATGGGTCCGTTCATTTTATGTCTATTTTCATATAAAAAAACAATATGGACATGTTAAAAATATGAAATGTTGTCCATTACCGCGTGCGTCTATCCACACAGTAATATTACACCGGGATGAACATTACTCGACGATTCGCGTGCGACCTGGAGACCTGAAATACAGGGTCTCCCTAGTTTAGGCTCCAGTCCAAGCTATCCTTATTCTATTGTTTTATATACCCATGTAAACATAGTGGAAAATAAATGCTTTTTTACTTTTACTTACTTTACTGACTTTTATTAAAAAAAAATCACTCCTATACGTGATTGACGGCAAACAACCAAAGTCATCGACGTTGCTCACCGGATTATCAAGCTTAAGTGGCAGTGGGCTGGCCATATTAGCCGCAGAACCGACAACCGATGGGGTAAACGAGTTCTGGAGTGGAGACCGCGTCTTGGCAAACGTAATGTAGGGCGCCCTCTGGCTAGGTGGGGGGACGATCTGCGCAGGATGGCTGGCAAGAGCTGGATGCGAGAAACTATGGATAGACAATTGGAGAGGCCTACGTCCAGCAGGTGACTGCGATAGGCTGATGATGATGATGATGATGACGTGATTGAACTTTATCTAGCTACAACAATGTACAACCTGTGCGGATAAAGAATGGGATCAGAAATGGCGGCGCATCTATTCAATTCTCGCTCGCACACTATTTGCGCCTATACTCGCACTCGTGTGGTGCGAGTATAGACGCAAATAGTGTGCAAGCGACAAGTGAATAGATGCGCCGCCATTTCTGATCCCATACTTTATCCGCACGGGTTGTAGGTATATGTTGAGTGAAATAAAAACCACATTAAATACTAAAAACGTTATTATTATATTATGTATTTGTTACAAAATATAAATTATGCATATTTAAAATACAAAATTATTAGTATAGTTAGTTCGCAATATTTTTTATTTTTTATTCGCTGCCGGATGTTGTGTATCTGAAACGAAAAAAGAAATGTTTTATTGATGATTAGAGGGCCCTCACCTGACCTAGCTATAGGGAACGTGCACGATGATTTCCCTCACTGCTGAGCCAATGTAGAAATACGCACACGAAAAATCCGGAGATGCCTGCTCGGATTTCTTATCCAGTGAGCTACCATCGCTCTAAACCGCAGAAAAGTTGGAATCGCAAACTTTTTTCAATATTAATTAACCAAACATTATTTCAACGAACATAAGGTTTATCTACAAGACCTACAGGAGATGGTGAGCAGCCTGGCTGAATCTTCCAAACACATCGGTCTTCGGATGAACTTGGATAAAACCAAGGTCATGTTCAACGAGCTCGTTGATCCGGGACCGCTCGCTGTTAATGGAGTACCTACTTCTCGAGGTTGTTCAGGAATATGTCTATCTAGGACAAACGCTCCAAATAGGCAGAAACAACTTCGAGAGAGAAGCCAATAGAAGAATTCAGCTAGGCTGGGCAGCATTTGGTAAACTTCGTCAAGTCTTCTCGTCACCCATCCCTCAAAGTCTTAAGTCGAAAGTCTTCGACCAGTGCGTCCTTCCGATCAGACTTACGGTGCCGAGACGTGGACACTCACGGCTGGACTAGTCCACCGGTTCAAAGTCGCTCAAAGAGCTATGGAAAGGGCTATGCTCGGAGTATCTCTGACGGAACGCATCAGAAATGATGTAATCCGACAGAGAACCAGAGTCACCGACATAGCCCCCCGAATTAGCAAACTGAAGTGGCAGTGGGCTGGTCATATTAGCCGCAGAACTGACAGCCGTTGGAGCCGTAAAGTCCTTGAGTGGAGACCGCGACTCGGTAAGCGTAGTGTAGGACGCCCTGCGACAAGATGGGATGATGACATTCGAAGGCTGGCTGGTGTGGGCTGGATGAGAGTGGCCGAAAATCGGGAGCAGTTCGTGCGATATGGGGGTGCGTTAGGAGAGACCTATGTCCAGCAGAAGACGAGTTTGGGCTGCTGATGATAAAGGTTTATCATTTATCAAGTTTTATTTCATAGAATTTAATTACTATTGACATAAAAATATTTTTTCTGTAACATCAAGCTATATTTTAGGGACTATAATTACGAATGATCGCAACAGGTTAGGACAAAGGCAGTAGGACCACGTGGCCAGAGGGTGCAATTTAGGTTCAACGACCTCAGAAGATATATTAGTATGGATACGCCTGCGAGATTGCGCGGAAATACCGTGACGAAAAAAGACGTGTAAAATATATTTTTTTATCAGAAATTAAAAAATAGAACAAGTATTTAAGTACGTAAGTTGTTATAGAAATTTTCATTCATTTATTAGCACCGTTGGTGTGTCCATGTTTAGATTTCGTCAAAAATTACTCACCTATAGTCCGCTTTAAACGGAATGTGCTATTTTCGAAAAAAAAAACGTCACAGTGCGAAAGAGATATAACATGCTCTGACGCAGCTTTAATGCAACTCTATACGGGTGCGGTAGAGAAGGAATGTCGCCAGTCACCCTCAGCTTCGCGCGGCTTTTTTATTTATTTATTTTATTTTATTTTCTTTATTGTAAGGAAACATACAGTACTTAAAATAACACTATTTTCAAGTATGAAAGGGCTCAGTCTGATTATGGTATACGTCTGTGGTAAAATATAGCTTGATAAGAATGACAGGTAGTTCTTTAGATTTTCGCGTTGCATTATAACTATAATGTATTATTACGAATCAGAAGTGGAATCGATTTTTTAAAAAAAGATTTAAACGTAACCGAAACTAATATTTTTAATCAGAAAATTAACACAGAAATAACATCAATCTTGAGCTACAGAGACACGTCCGCACCGTCCGAGTATCGCCGCAAAAGTGAGCTCGCCCGCTTGGATTGCGCGGGAAGTGTTGCACCCCACTCAGCCGATCACGCCATCTGACGTCACGTTTGGCGCGCTGCTAGGCCCCGCCTCCTGGTCCGTTATTTCTAATAGTATCAATACGGGGATTAACACGATATTTATTATGTGGAACAACATTGTGTACTCACATATTTGGCTCGACGTTTCGGCTACGTTACAGTAGCCGTGGTCACGAGCGGACTCGTGACCACGACTACTTATTGATACATTATAGTTAAGAATGACAGGTATTAATATCATAGAAACCGTTGACCGTGGGAAAGCCACACTTCGGCTCGACCGGAGTGATACCACGCCCTTACAGAAAACGGGTGTGAAGCAGCACTGTGGTGTGTTTCGCTGCGCGAGTACTGGAGGCCCAATCCGGGTAAGAGGGGGGGTTCAAAAGTTGGCAGCGCACTTGTGACTCCATTGGTGTCGCGGATGTCTATGGGCGGCGGCAATCGCTTACCATCTGGCGATCGGTCTGCTCGTCTGCCACCTATGACATAAAAAAAATATCATAGAGAAATGATCTTTATGTCAATAGTTATAAAACTCTATGGAATAAAACTTGGTAAAATGATAAACCTTATGTCAAATGACATCTGTCAATCTAATCAAGCTATATTTTACCATAAATCCGATCACTGATAATTAAGTCCCTTGACTACCTCCTCATCCCCTAGTCAGGGGGTTGCACTCTCTCTCCAGCCACCGCTGGTCTTCCACCAGGCCCCGCGCGGCCAGGATCGGGCCCATCGTCGCCAGCACGCGCTGGTGGTATGAGTTCACGTACGCTAGCTGGGGAAAAAAATAGGGATTATTTTCCTACAATTGTGGGCTAGTTCACGGTTTACTCTGGTCACTCGATAGGTGTCACTAACTGTGGTAGTCCTCAAATACCTATAGGTAGTCCGCCGCAAGGACAACATTTCAAAATTGCTAAGCTCTGAAACAAAAAATACCAATTCTTTATTTACTTTTCCGCTGCTCGAATATATATTTATTCATTTTTTATATTGCTTATTTACTGAGAAAAAAATTAAAAACTAAAAAACGTAAGATGACGTCATCGGACGGCAGAATGTAAAATATTTCTTTGCTTAGCACATTATAGTTTTAAATATACGAAATGCCAAACCCATGACATGCAACTGCCAAAAAAAAGACATCTTGTCAACGTTGAATGAATGAATGACGTTGGCAATGTTGACACTAGTATTATTTACCTTTGACAGTAGTACCTTTTTTTTATTAAAACAATGATAAGCAAAGGAATATCGCTGTATTCAGCCGTCCGTTGACGTCATTTGGCGCTTACGTCTATTTAGAATATAAAGAATTTCAATAATTATTTTATGCACGAAAATGGACAAATTTTGTAATAAGAAAAAATATGGGTCTGTTCATTTTATGTCTATTTTCATATAAAAAAACAATATGGACATGTTAAAAATATGAAATGTTGTCCATTGACATCAGAACCTTACAAATTTTATGTTACAACCACAGACTGGGTCCGTGGCATTTTTTTGTCTTGTAAGATAAATTGCTATAATTTCTTCGCGTATGTTATAGTATTTTTTTTTTGTTTTGATCATTATTAAATTGTTTGATGCGCGGAGCGACACATGTGTTTCGTGGCGATGTGGGCTTAGCACCTTACCGATCGTATAGAATGATACCCATTTTTTTAAGGTTACGATGCCAAACGACGGAATATAGGGATTAAAGGACAGCCACGGTTGGTGATATTTATCGAAACACCAGAGCAAACTTTGAAGAGACGCCACAATTGCAGAAAAATAACGACCATATTAGTTTTTAACATAAAGGGTGAAAAATAAATAATACATTGAGACCACATCCCATACATTGCACTGATACCAGATTAAGGGTTTCCCTTGTACTATGGAAACCAGGAACTACGAAGTACTCTAAACACCCGGACCCAACACAAATAATGCACCTGCAATAACAAAGAGTTCTTTGCATATTATTTGGCGCTATATTAATAACTGGGGGAACAGTTATACTTGTTTGTTAAGGCTCCGTGAGTGTCCGTGGTCGTACAATCTCCTAATTTTTAAACAATTCCACTATAGTAAATAATACACTTAAAAAAATCACCGTAGGGCTCAGGTGGGACTCGAACCCGACGAATTTCAAGCACTTCTAAAATTCGTCGTCTTAGCAAGGGATAGCATAAATGGTTAGTGCAGCCACCCGGACTGTGGAAGATTGTGGGTTCGAGACCCACCTGAGCCCTACGGTGAATTTTTTAAGTGTATTATTTACTTAAGAATAAATTGCAAAGAATTGCTACACCAAACACAATAATTCCACTATAAGCGATATAAGTAATTTTCTTACCTCGAAGTCATCCAACAGGGACACGTCAATGCACTCCCGTTGGTTAGGTACCAGCGTCAGCGTGTTGAATCCCAATACACCGCGACCCTCGTAGTCTCCCACCAGGTGCTTAGCCTAAAGTAAAATAAACGAGATAAACACTCTACATTCTGAATATATAATATAATATACATAATAAATATTTCACAACATCACATACATTGTTCTGATTTTTAGATTTTCGTATATTTAACTATAATGTATCAATACCGGGATTAACACGATATTTATTATTATTGAAACAACAATGTGTACTCACATATTTGGCTCGACGTCCGCTCCGCTCGTGGCCACGGCTGCTGTAACGTAGCCGAAACTTCGAGCCAAATATGTGAGTACACAATGTTGTTTCACATAATAAATATCGTGTTAATCCCCGTATTGATACATTATAGTTACATTGATCTGACTCCGAGATAGGTAGCTTAAGCACCTGTGTTACGAATATCAGAATCAACAGTGGGATTACAAATATATACATATAATAATATTCTTTTGTAAATACATACTTATAATAAATAGAAAACACCCATACCAATACAAACAGACATTTTCATGCACACAAATGTTTGTACAGTGCGGGGATCGAATCCGCAACCCTTGGACCTTGAATGTGTAACCATGATCCAGTTGATAATGGTAGCTTAGTGGATAAGAACGCGCCTTACGGAAACTCCGGGTTCGAATCCCAGGATGCACCTCTGTATTTTTCAAATCTTTGTGCGTATTTCTACCATTAGCTCGGCGGTGAGGGAAAAACATCGTGAGGAAACCTGCCGGTTTCGGATAGTTTCTGAAACGTGTAACCATGATCAGTCGGTCTGGTTCCCCTGTTAAAGGGTTGCGAAGGTCAGACGGCAATCGCTTCATTGTAATTACCAGACTCCCCTAATTCTGAATTATGGTCCAAGGGTACACTAGGTTCCAAAGCAACAGCTTTGAATGCAACGAGTTTTAATAGGACGAGTTTCCCCCTAACCCGATCCAGTTGGTCTGGTTGCCCTGTCTACATTGTAATACTATAAAAATAAACAGACACAGGTAGGACATTGATTGATATCGAAAGTTACCTACGCGCTAGGCAGTGTGTCATGTCCCTCCCGTACAGATTCCATATAATAATAATAATAATAATAATTCTCACAACATCTCATACGTTGACCTGATTCCGTACTAAGTAGCTTAAGCACTTGTGTTACAGATATCAGACAACAGAGGAACACAAATATATACTTAAATACATATATTACACCCAGACACCAACCAAACACAAGTGTTCAACGCACGAATGTTTGTCCAGGCACGCACGAATATTCTGTCTGCCTCACGCCGAGATCAATGTACGCGCGCAAGTATGTCTTCATAGCCTGGTCTGTGTCTTTAGACAGGGTGTATTGGTAAACACTTACATCCTTTCATCCACGTCTTCTACCAACAACTCTGAAAAAACTTTTTTCTACAACTTTTGGAAGATCGCAAAAAAAAAAACCTACAAAGTCGATTATGTAACTCGGCCATTTTGTCGACTGCCTCGGTGGCGCAGTGGTTGGTGTGTCGCACATTGAAGCGACGGCTGCGCAAGAAATCCCGGGTTCGATTACAGGGTCGGGCCAAAAATTGTTACCTAAGATTTCGTTAGGACATTCTTAGTGTCAGCCCGGAGTCTGGAAGTTGGCGGTCTTGTACCCCCGTGCCTCGGAAAGCACGTTAAGCTGTTGTCCTGCGCCCAATCCCTCTCTGGTCGTGTCACGGTATTGTTTCATCGGAATATGAGGGTAAGGGAATAGAGTTCTCTTGTGTTTGCGCACATACTTGATCACTATAATATATACTGCGTGGCTGATTGTTTTTTTTACATTATAGCGGACAAACGAGCAGACGGTACACCTGATGGAAAGTGATCACCGCCGCCCATGGAAATCTGCAACACCTGAGGTATCACAAATTGATGATTAGGTGGTGTATGCCCAGGTAGCAATGATAATTAACTTCCTTTGTTTTACAAATTAGATTTATTAATTAAAGGACGACCTAGCTCTTGATGCGTACATTACAAGATGATCTATATAAAAGGTTTTTATTAATCTTAGACAGATGGCGCTCAATCGCTTACATATCATTAATTAATTATGGCGGCGTGATACAGATGGCGCTGTTAACAAGTATTTCGCTGTTTAACACATATGCGTTGCCGGCTCTTAAGAAAGGAGTACACCCTTTTCTTGAAGGTCACCAAGTCGTATCTGTTCGGAGACAGCTGGTTCCACAGTTTTACTGTGCGTGGTAGGAAATGACGTGAGAAACGCACTGTAGTCAATATAAATCCCTACGCAATGACAGAGGATCAAGTGTGTCGGAAAGTGACTGGTCGTCGACAATTCTGACCGCCCTTCGCTGGATACGATCCAGAGGAAGAAGCTGATATTTGGGATTGGCCGCCGTAGCCGTAATCGCTTGGAGGATATTATATGGGGAGTCGAAAAAAAAATGTCAAAAGTCGTTGGTAGAGCACATGTTTAAAGGGACATTAGTATCTTAAAAGCCTAAAAATGTTTAGAGTATTAGTACCTTAGGATGTTTGGAGTCTTTAGTCACAGCGATGGTCTCCACCAGATCTTCGTGACGAATGCCGAACTCCCCCACTTTGTAGAAACCGGGCTCTGGTTGATTTGCAAAAAATAAAAACTATATCAATTGGTTCTCCTCCTCATCATCATCATCATCATCATCATCATCGGCCCATTTAAGTCCCCACTGCTGGGGCACGGGCCTCCCTCAATCACATGAGGGGTAATTGCCATACTCACCACGCTTGGCAGACGGGTTGGCGAGGGTTTTGATATAAATGCAGAGTTTTCCTTCTCTGGGTGCTGATGATCATTTACCTTAAGCTTTACCTTAGTCGCCTTTTACGACACCTCGGTAAGAGTGAGGGTGGCCTATTCTACTCTGCCGGGGACCACACGGCTTGGCTCTCCTCAGCCTGATGGTAAGCAAGAGAAGAGCCCAAGTTGCCATTACAACGGAAGCCATGTCAACTCATCACCTCCGTTGGCACCGCCATACTGGCCCGCGAGATGCTTCTTCACGCTTCGTTTGAAGGAATCCATATTGTAGGAAAGGGAAAACACATGCGCTGGCAATGAGTTCCATTTCTTGATGGTGTGGCATTTTTTTTTTATATGAGAGGTGGCAGACGAGCAGACGGATCACCTGATGGTAAGCAGTTCCGCCGCCCATGGACACCCGCAACACCAGTGGAGTCACAAATGCGCTGCCAGCCTCCCCCTCCCCCCATTGGGCTTCCGGTAACCTCACTCACACGGCGAAACACAGCGCAGGCGCTGCTTCACGCCGGTCTTCTGTGAGGCAGTGGTATCACTCCGGTCGAGCCGGCGCATTCATGCCTAAGTGTGGCTCTCCCACATTTAAAATAGACATAAATAGAAACTGTCAAGTTTTTTAGTCCGTGATGGGATGTTTTCCACAGTGAAGCGGTGATATATACACATGGGTGATAAAAAAAAAGTGCTTTATTTCTGAGTAAAACAGTACAATTTGTGGAGGGGGCTTCCCGGTTAGTAGTTTTTTAGATTTTCGCGTTGCATTATAACTATAATGTATCAATACGGGGATTAACACACGGCTGCTGTAACGTAGCCGAAACGTCGAGCCAAATATGTGAGTACACAATGTTGTTTCACATAATAAATATCGTGTTAATACCCGTATTGATACATTATAGCTCCCGATACGTAGTCAGAGACACTTGTGATGGGAATGCCCCGCTCTTCTTCCGAGGATTTTTTTAATAGGATTATGAAGTACAGTATAATATAACTAAGCAAGGAGTAGAATGTTAAACTTAAGTTTACTTAAGGTGATGTTAGCCGTGTGGTCCCCGGCAGAGTAGAATAGGCCACCCTCACTCTTACCGAGGTGTCGTAAAAGGCGACTAAGGTAAAGCTGCTGGCATGACCATCAGCACCCAGAGAAGGAAAACTCTGCATTTATATCAAAACCCTCGCCAACCCGTCTGCCAAGCGTGGTGAGTATGGCAATTACCCCTCATGTGATTGAGGGAGGCCCGTGCCCCAGCAGTGGGGACTTAAATGGGCTGATGATGATGATGATGATGATACAAACATGTGCAATAAATTAATTAAATTAAATTCTCACCGTTGCTAAGTATCTGCTGAGGGCGTAGCCCCGGGTCCCGCGGGTAGGACCGCCACGACACGCCCGTCGGCCCCTCGTGCACGTTGAGGAAGTGTCCCACGCCGTGTCCCGTCCCATGCGCGTAGTCCAGCCCTACGTCCCACAGGAACTTGCGGGCGAAGCTGTCTAGGACGTTGCCCTGATGATAGTGTCAAAGTTTTTTATGTGATAGGTGGCAGGCCCCCCACAAGGTGGACCAACGATCTGGTGAAGGTCGCGGGAATCCCTTGGGTGCGGGCGGCACAGGACCGATCTGTGTGGAGAACATTGGGGGAGGCCTATGTCCAGCAGTGGACGTCTATTGGCTGAAATGATTATGATGGCAGACGAACAGACGGATCAGCTGATGGTAAGCGATTGCCGCCGACCATGGACACCCGCGACACCAGTGGAGTCACAAGTGCGCAGCCAACCTTTAAACCCCCCCAGGAAGTCGCAGCTGTGGCAGGCCCCCACAAGGTGGAGCGACGATCTGGTGAAGGTCGCGGGAATCCTTTGTTTGGCACAGGACCGCTCTGTGTGGAGAACATTGGTACAGCAGTGGACGTCTATTGGTTGAAATGGTGATCATGATTGAATATAAATACAATGGGGGTTATCGACGAAAATTCCGCAAGATGGCGTACTATAAGCCTGAGGTCCATCCACAAGGTGACTGGGTATTTTTATACGTGATATGTCAAATTGTCAATTAACGAATAAATCAGCCAATGATGTTGAAGTTGGACCTCGATTCACAGGCACGCCATCTAGCGGATATTTCACACGCCATAGCAGTGGCTAGAGCGAGTTTCCCCCTCCAGTGTAAGTGCAGTCGCTTCATTGTAATACTACAAAAATAAACAGACACAGGTAGGACATTGATTGATATCGAAAGTTACCTACGCAAAGTACATAGATTGATATATATTATTGGCTTCTTGGACATTCATAGTGATGAATGTCCAAGAAGTAAAAAAAACATTAATATCATTATTTATGCTATAACGTTACAATATTCGTTGATATGCAACGCAATTTTCTAAATGCGTAAACAATTTCCTTGAACTATTTCATGTAATGTAATAAGATCGTAATCGTAATAAAATCTACTGATTTTTTTAAGGTTTCACTCATCGCCGCCATTTAAGAAAAAATACAAAATGGCGCCAGCCTGACTCGCTTAATCTTCCGGCATTGTGTCATTTTTCTATAATGGTGGAAGATTTTTTAAGTTTTTGTGATGTGGAAATAAAGATGTGCAAGTAAAAAGGCGAATATGATTATATTTAAATGAGCACAATAAGTGAATATTTTCATAGTTGACACGAGTTGAATAACAAGTCAAAACTGTAACTATAGCAACCAGCTATAGACAATGTAGAGATGCAATGGTATACAGTCTCTTTACAAGATTAAGCGAGGCAGGTTCTATAGAAATAATGCCAAACGCCATTTACCTTCACACCCTGCGGGAACAAAGCGCTGCCCAGGAACATCTGCCCTTTCAGGACCCTCGTGAAGGCATCTTTCTGCTCGTCAGTCGGGGAGCTGCTCATATGCCGGGTGCGGGTTATGTCTGTGGTGCCGTCCCTGAGGTGTATAGTAAAATAAACTTATCGAACGTGGGAGCCGTGTGATCCCCGGCAGAGTAGAATTAGCCACCCTCACTCATACCGAGGTGTCGTAAAAGGCGACTAAGGTAAAGCTGCTGGCATGATCATCAGCACCCAGAGAAGGAAAACTCTGCATTTATATCAAAACCCTCGCCAACCCGTCTGCCAAGCGTGGTGAGTATGGCAATTACCCCTCATGTGATTGAGGGAGGCCCGTGCCCCAGCAGTGGGGACTTAAATGGGCTCTCGATGACGATGACGATGACTTTTCTTTTATAAATACATACCTACTTATAATACATAGAATACTCCCAGACCAATACAAACATACTGTTCGTGCACACAAATGTTTTTACTGTGCGGGGATCGAACCCGTAACCCTTGCACCTGATACAACATTCACTACCAATGATCCAAACGGGTCGTCCATAAAACTATTAAACACCATGGTAATATGATGTGTCTCCTATTCAGATCGGCATGTGCAGGATTTATTGGGGTTTAGAAATAAAATACTTGGAGCTCGGTGAAATGACGTACGTTCGATTAAATTTATTATTCGATTCAGAAGTGTTTTACTCGCGCCACTAGGTAGCGCAGTGGTGCTTAGACGGACAGCGCCATCTATCCTACACGGCATACACTAGAATGTATGTGATAGGCAGGTAAAAAGCAGGCGTTTCAGCCGCTGTAGGATAGATGGCGCTACCCTAACTTAAAGTAGGTTTAAACTGGTTTCGCTAGTTGGCGTGGTTAGGCTTCTCTGTCCATGTCATGAATTGATAATAGTTACTTTGATAAACTTACTTGTATTGGCCGCCAGAGTCCAGCAGGAACATATCAGTTCTCCTGATGACGGTCTGCGGGCCCTCCCTGGAGGGGGAGTAATGGATGATCGCGCCATTCGCCCCCGCTCCCGCTATGGTCTCGAAAGAGGGCCCCATGAAGTCTTGCTCGTCTCTGTTATAAAAGAAATGTGCGAAAAATTTGAAACATACACTCGCGAGCAACCAATCGACTCAGGACCTAATTTTCATAAAAACATGCTAACTTCAGATGCCTATAAATATGAAAGTATATGCTTTAGTGATAATTTTAATGTAAATCGATTTTTTTTAAGAGAAAGGGAGGCAAACGAGCAAGCGAGTCACCTTAGGGTAAGTGATCACCGCCGCCCATGGACATCAGCCACACCAGAGGGAGTGGAGATGCATTGCCGGCCTTTTAGGAAGGCTCGTTTCTTGAAGAAGCGATTCAAAATTGTTCTTCTTTTAGTTAATTGTTTAACAAGCCTCCAGAAACATGCCAATTTTTTAAAATTTATAATTGAGCAAGTTATTTGTCTTCCCTCATGCAATATCATGGGATGCGAAAACCAACCACTATTTCCTTTTTTTTTTAAGAAATCAGCACGTTTTTTGCAATCTGTCAAAATAATTAGTGGAAATTTGAACACTTTCGAAATCTGTAAATCGATTTCAAAAGTGTTCAAATTTCCACTAATCACTAAAGAATAGATACTTTCATATTTAAAGGCCGTGTGGTCCCCGGCAGAGTGGAATAGGCCACCCTCACTCTCACCGAGGTGTCGTAAAAGGCGACTAAGGTAAAGCTGCTGGCATGATCATCAGCACCCAGAGAAGGAAAACTCTGCATTTATATCAAAACCCTCGCCAACCCGTCTGCCAAGCGTGGTGAGTATGGCAATTACCCCACATGTGATTGAGGGAGGCCCGTGCCCCAGCAGTGGGGACTTAAATGGGCTGATGATGATGATGATGATATTTATTATAGGCCTCGAAAATAATATGTTTGTATGAAATTATATATAAAACAAATAAATATGTTTGTATGAAAATTAGGTCCTGAGTCCATTTGTTTGTTCGCTACTAGACCAACAGGGCATTTTATACACCGTAACTTTTTATCGTTTACATCCCGAAAACCTCATAATACGTATCGTGAATGAAGTCCATTTATCATGTTAGATCAACAATATAAGCGAAAAAAAACCAGCTGTTTCATACATTACTGCTTGGTGGATATTCTGTTTTGCATGGACCAGCTAGGGCAGCGTTCAAGTATTACGTAACGCAATTTTTGAAAATTATTTGACCCCCCCTCCCCTTCTGTAACGCACCGTAACGTTTTTCTGCCCTAAACGTCACGTAACACTCAAATGACCATAACAAATGAAGACCAGACTATTACAATCGAGGGATTCCCCGTAATACGTAAACGAAAAGGGTTGCCAATTTGGAGGTTAAACGTAAACGAAAAGGGTTCCGTATTTTTTTTATTCAAAGAAAGAAACAATGTTACGTAATACGTGTAGTGAGAAAGACCCCCTCCCGCCCCTGTAACGCATCGTAACGATTTACGAGACCCCCCCTCCCCGCAAATTACGTTACGTAATACTTGAACGCTCCTAGCCAGACTTTTTTTCGCTTCTTAACTGAAACAGGTAAATTTCTACTGACATTTTTACCCTCTTGGGTGTTGAATAAAAAAAAACTTCTGTTCCATACAAACAGGAAGAAAAAGGCAAATGATATCACAAGCATACTTGCGGAACTCCAACAGCTTATCGGAGGCCTGTATCTCCGTGACATCCGCGCCCGCGTCCGTTTGCTCGTGCAGCCAGCGGAACAGCCGCACAACCGCGATGCCGTCGCGGATGTGGCACTCGCGGAAGCCCTACGCAATCAGTCACATTATGACTATCATAGTGAAGGGTACCGGTTATCCCGGCAGTATTTCATTCATAAAAATAAAGTTAAAAAACTAAAACCCGACTGCCAAAAAAACACGCTCTAAAAAGTACGAAACAAGAAAATTGTCTCTGCTGAAATTATTATGCCGTATCGCCGTGGTCGTATGCCACATTGATTTTATTTTATTATTATAATGAATCTGTTTTGCTACAGTAGGTGGCATACGACCACGGCGATACGGCATAATAATTTCAGCAGAGACAATTTTCTTGTTTCGTACTTTTAGGAGCGTGTATTTTTGGTAGTCGGGTTTTAGTTTTTAAACTTTATTTTTATTTAACATATTTTCAGTTATGTACATAAAATTACATATTTGAAATGTGCTAAAAGCTCTTTCATTTGATACCCCACACGGTACCTTCAAGCAATTTTTTTTAGTTCCTTACTCTAAGTCCCCTAGAGGACGCTGTAGTCAATTTAACGTGACGTCATGTAGCCTATAACCAGAAGACAATCACGACGCTTCTAACGACACCTTCATTTGTTCAAATATGATTAATAGTTTAGAAGTTATGAGGGAACAGATTAACAACCATACATACATAACGCTTTCGCTCGCGTTGATGTTAAAAAATAGGTAATCCAAAACACACACATACAGTATATACACACATACAGGTCAAAATCATAACCCTCCTTTTTGCTTCGCCGTAGTCGGGTAAAAAGTAGACGTGTGTAACTCTTTACTCAAACGACTCAGTTGTCCGCTTCAGATAGATACACTGACTCACGAATGCTCGCTCCATATGTATTATTCGGCTCATTCGGACCTCAAGATCTGATTTGTTCAATCGGTCAACTCGGTCACTGACTCATTGTGTTCCACTGACACGAATGAGCGACGAACTACAGATGATCACTGATAACGAGAGAACGAGTGAGTCGGTTCCGTCGGCAACACAAGGAACGTGTCACGTGGGCGCGTTTTTATGGAGCGTTTTGGGCAAGTCTATTTAAGTGACTTTCAAATTGTCCTATCTCGAAGAGTTTTACAAGCAAACAAATCCATTCTTTCACCGATGAGTTGACTTTTGAGGGGTTCTTATATTACCAACAAGAGAAAAAAATAGAACACAAGCCTATTAAAATTTTGTACCTAAGTTTTCGGTGAGAAAACCTTAGCGTCATCCCGGATCCTGGAAGTTGGCGGTCTTATATCCCCGTGCCTCGGAAAGCACGTTAAGCCGTTGGTCCTGCGCCCGATCCCTCTCCGGTCTCGACACACTGGTGTCCCGTAGGAATGAGGGAAATGGAATAGAGTGCACCTGTGTTTGCGCACACACTTCAGCACTATAATATATCCGTAGCACAAATCACCCCCAATAGATACCGCATAGGAGGCCGGAAAAAGTCACCATACATAGTTGCTACTTCACTTGTGACCAAGTAACAGACCCGTGCGTTACGCGTATTTAAATACTCTAAAAAATACTTTTCGGTGATTGACGGGTACGAAAATGGCAACATGTGCAATAAAATGGTGTGGACAATTGAAAAGAACATCAAATTTTCAAAAAGATGGTATCACATTCCACCGGTAAGGAAAATAATTTTAATTGACCACTCCTAAACAGCTCAAGTTATAATGGACATAAGAAGAAATCGTGCGTTTTAAAACAAGCACGCGTTAATGTCTTTTGGAAAAATCTCTTTTTCTCACGGTAATTTTACAATAAGCTATCTCTTTTTGACAAAATAGTGATTACCTAGTACAAACAAATCTTTATCGATGAATGCATTGGTTTCTAGCTTTTGCTTCTATGTGTGTGTTTTTTTTTCAATTGTAATTTATACGGTAATCCCAGTCCGGCACTTAAGTGATAAAAATCCTCTGCTTAGGTTATGGGTATTGAAGGAGAATTTTAGGTGCCGCTTAACTATAATCCTATAATATTGAAATACACTTAAGGTGACGGGTAGGGACAACTAGCGACACCAATCGATTTGGCGAAGTGGACGTTTATGGCGGTAATTCAAATTTCGAGTATAAAAGCAGACCCAAAGGTTAACACTTATACTAACTATTTAATACATATATTTCCGAGAGATCGTAGCCTCGAAATTGTTTAAAAGATATCCGGTTTAGTTGCCAACAATTAAAATCAATTGGCGTCGCTTGTTGACGCTACCCATCACTATGTCTAGCTTATTTTAAGATTAGCAAAATCCTGGATCATTTCAAGACAAGGTTAGATTGAAATACCGGCCCTAAATTACTTCAAGTTTCATGTTAACTTTTTTTACTATTAAAAATATTATTATATATTTTAGGTTTCCTCAATGTGGTCATGGTGCCGCTTTGAAAAAGATACAAAACATTACGTATGCCTATAAAATTTGAGGGTTCCCCTCGATTTCTCTAAGATCCCATCATCAGATTCTGACATGGTGACAATGGGACCAACTTGGGAGTGTGTTCTATAAAATAAAATAAAAAATCTGCAAATCAGTCAATAATTGGCGGAGTAATCGGTGAATATACCTACATAAAAAATAAAAAAAAACAAAGATACACTCGAACATAGAACCACCTCCTTTTTTGAAGTCGATAAAAAGTAACGGTGTATATCTTTCTCCAACTCCTGGCCATATTATCTAAATGCGTAAGTAAGTTTATGGTATTACGTTTTGAATAAAAGTAAAACTGTCGATAAATAGTGTTCCGTCACTATTTGCGGGCAAATGAAAGTTTGACCTTGAATCAACCAATCACAGCACCTCGGTCACGCTCCCCGCTACCCGTGCTTTCCTCAAACTTTGGTGACTTTTATGCCATACAAAACGCTTAAGATGCGGTATCTATTGGGGGTGATCTGTGATCCGTAGTCACCGTAGCCGTAATCCGTTGGAGGATATTTTTTTTACTGTCTGGAAATTAGTCAAATATAGACTCTATTCCTAGAAGTGACAGTTTCTTATTAGGTATTATTTCTTTTTTAACCCCCCGACGCAAAAACGACGGGGTGTTATAAGTTTGACGTGTCTCTGTGTGTGTGTGTGTGTGTGTGTGTGTGTGTGTGTCAGTGTGTCTGTCTATGGAATCGTAGCTCCCGAACAAATGAACCGATTTTTATTTTGTTTTTTTTTTGTTTGAAAGATGAGCAAGGGGGGAGAGTAGCTATGTTGGATAAAAATCGATCCAAGATGGCCGCCGTCACAAATATATGAATTGTATGTTTTAACACAACTGCCACAATATGGGTGTCATATAAAAAGGCTTGAGTAGCAGAATATATTTACTGTGAAAAAGTTCAAATCCAAGATGGTCGCCGTTATAAAATTACGAATAACCTATAAGTTTTTGTCGGGGGGTTTTATGTTAATTTTTTATGTGATAGGTGGACGAGCAGACGCTACGTCTGATGGTAAGCGATTCTTACCTGTAACTCCACTTCATTCTTTATAAGCTTCATGAGTGCAACCGGAGATACTTCGGAAATCAAGTTCAGTGGTTTCTCTGTCCCCTCCCCCTGGAAAAGGTAAAATAATATTATTATTGCCGCTCCAGTCTGATTCCCCTGTTAAAAGGTTGCGAAGGTCAGACGGCAGTCGCTTTATGGTAATTACCAGACTCCCCAAATTCTGATCCAAGCCAGGCATGCCGAACTAATGGCAGGTCATATCATGGATTGTGAAGTACCCAGCCATTACCTCTACCATTTCATCATCATCATAATTTCAGCCAATAGACGTCCACTGCTGGACATAGGCCTCCCCCAATATTCTCCAAACAAATCGGCCCTGTGCCGCCCGCGTCCAATGGATTCCCGCGACCTTCACCAGGGCACACTAGCTACGCCAATCGCTTTTGATTTTTAGCTACTAAACCGGATCTATTTTAAACGATTTCGGGATAACAAACTCTCGGCAAGCACTTAAGTATACTATTTATTAAATAACCATGCACACATGTTGGGTCCGTTTTTGTACGCGAAAAATGTATTTATTTATATATTGGATTACCAACATAAGTTCCAGCAGGCAGGTACATACATAAAGAAGTATAACTTTGTTTAAATCTAACTGTACTTACAATTATAGGTAACCTCAGCATGCAAACTACAAGAAATAAATGATTCACTGGTTAAAAAAAAGGAAATGTTGTTTTATAATATGATATGATAAATGTATGGTATTCATGCCAAAAGTGGCCGCTTTTGGCGTGAATCAATTTTTCGCGTACGCGTTGGACTCAACATTTGTGAATGGTTATTTAATAAATAGTACAAGTGTTTGCTGAGAGGTTGTAACCCCGATATTGTTTAAAATAGATCCGGTTTAGTTGCTAAAAATTAAAATCGATTGGCATCGCTAGTGTGCCCTACCTGTCACCTTAATAATATTTCAAAACATCACACACATTGATCTGACTCCGAGATAGGTAGCTCAAGCACCTGTGTTACGGATATCAGAACCAACAGCGGAATTACAAATATACCTAGTTATTTAATACTCTTCTTTTGTAAATGCATACTTATAATAATTACAGAAACACCCTAATGGAGTATTATTATTAGAGATGCGCCGAATAACCGGTTCGTATTCGGTATTCGGCATAATTTCTACTATTCGTATTCGGCCGAATTATTCGGTACTATGGCCGATATATATTATTATTTTCTTTGTTACAGGACTTCGAATAGATCTAACAGACACAATTTATTCTGTATGATTTATGTTTTACATGTAGAACTTAAAGAAAGAAATGTGTTGAATGAAGGTAATAAAATGCAGCAAATACTTAAGACTTCAAATCAACTTTTATTTTGAATCCTTTGGTCAGCATATTTGAAACCTTAAATCAACATTTACCTACTTTTAACCCACTATTTGTAATAAAAGGGATTGAAGTTAAATTCTGTCAATATTTCTGTTATGATAACCACATTATCATAACATTGTAACCTAACTGTGCGTGTTTTTCAAAAGTGTTGTGATATAGCGTAAACTGTTGGAACCTGTTAGCACGTAAAATTGAATGAAATCGTGAACCGAATAATTCGGCCGAATATTCGGTTCGGTAAAAGTTAAACCGAATATTATTCCGCATCACTAATTATTATACTTATTGTTCGTCTGTAAAATGTGATGTGTCGTATTGTCGTAAAAGTTTATACTATATATCTAAAGTTTCGCCATCCCTGATGCGTACCCCGGACTCCGAAACGACAGCTTGGGCGCAACCAATAACCAACTAAAATGTGAGTGAAAAGACTTACCCCGGCGGCGGCTCGGTGTATGGCTTCACTAGCTTCACTGGACAGCCATATTGAGTGGCGGCCATTACCGTTTTCGGTCTGCTGAAAAAAAAAGTCCAAAATTAATATTGGGTAAACTAGACAAAACTATTACGGTGGTTTTTTAGTAATCACCGAGGTGGTTACTAATAGACCACCCGTCTGTAGGTGGACCTTTTGCCATATTGGATTTTATAAATAACCAAAGTGATTTTGAATCGCCACTAGTGAACCAGCATTATCTAGACACTATGATGGTGGTCATGAGGAGACTAGTAATTGGCGTTACGACTAGGTGGTCTCCTTGTTTACTAAGTTTTTCAAAAGAGATATTCTAGAAACTATTAAGGTGGTTTTCTAGTAATCTCCGGGGTGGTTTCTAATAGTCCACCCCTATGTAGGTAGGTGGACGTTTCTTATTTTTATGTGATATATGGCAGACGAGCAGACGGATCGTCTGATGGTAAGCGATTGCCGCCGCCAATAGACACCCGCGACACCAGTGGAGTCAAAAGTGAGCTGCCAACCTTTTAACCCACCCTTTTCCCGGAATGGGCCTACACTACCCTCACTCACGCAGCGAAACATAGCACAGAGTTGCTGCACAGTAAGTTTTGCCATAATAGATTTTTTAAATAACCAAAGTGATTTTAAATCGCCTCTAGTGATAAACCAATATCTATACACTATGAAGGTGGTCTACACTTGACCACCTCAACTCACCGCCAATTGTTTCAGATACTCGACCACGCCTCCATAAGGCCTCCCCTCCACTTTTACCCCCTCCGCTTCCAGCTGTGATGTCACCTCGTCACCAAGTTGGCCGTTGCCCCAAAATAGATTTACTGAAGTTGGTGTTATAACCAGGTATGAGAAAAATACTGGGTTGTATTCTATATCTGACCCTCGAATGTTCAGGGTATCTGAAAAAAAAAACGGTGTATGGGTAAAAAATTACACCTTTTTAACCGACTTTAAGAAAAGGAGGAGGTTCACAATTCGACATGTACATATTTTTTTATGTTTGTTCGCCGATTACAATGCCATTTCTGAACCGATTTTGATGATTTATTTTTAGTGATGGGATTAGCCGTGTGGTCCCCGGCAGAGTAGAATAGGCCACCCACTCTTACCGAGGTGTCGTAAAAGGCGACTAAGGTAAAGCTGCTGGCATGATCATCAGAACCCAGAGAAGGAAAACTCTGCATTTATATCAAAACCCTCGCCAACCCGTCTGCCAAGCGTGGTGAGTATGGCAATTACCCCTCATGTGATTGAGGGAGGCCCGTGCCCCAGCAGAGGGAACTTAAATGAGCTGACGATGATGACGATGATGAATGATGGGATCCTGGAAAAATTGAGGGCACCCTCAAATTTTAAAGGCACACGTAATGTTTTGTATCTTTTTTCATTAACCACGTCTTGTACGGTCAACATCAAAAGTAGCTTAACACATTAGTACCATGTCGAAGTAACATTTTGTACGTACCCTTTAGAAACTGACTATAATAGGCAGAACAGTTACTTTGACATGGTACTGAAGTGTTAAGCTAGTTTTGATGCTGACTGTACCAACCATTTGTTCAACATTTGTTCTATGGTCGATGGATATTGGTCGAATTTTTTTTCGACTCCAAATACAAATCCCCTTATTACGAATCGCTAAAGGATGGAAAATCCGTGTTAGCCCTTTTTAACATTGCGTGTTCGAACGGGATGACATGAGCTTTAGTACGGTAATAACTTTAGGTCGCGATTTATAATAAGGTGGACTATAACCAAATCACGTGTCCGACTTTGTATGGAAAAAAAAGAGAAATAATAAACATGGCCACAGAATTTTTATTTGGCCACGCGCGCAAACTTCTAATTTACTAACTAAGCACCGGGAAATTGACATAGCCTTTAATTAACTGATTCATCTTCTTTACAACGCCAACTAAAAATGTTACAGAAAGCGTCAAGTCAATATCAACAATTAATTTTCCTTGTCCTTCTGATTTATACATTGCAAACTAATTTACTAACTCAGCCACGAAATTTGTAACTCATCACCATATTACGTTTTACAGCTGCAATACAAGTTTCTCAAAAATTATGTATTCAAGCTTCAATACTCAACATCATATATTATAACTTAACATGTAAAATAATACTTCATGTTCTTTTATCGTGAAAATAGCCACTGTACGATTTGGCGCGAGTGCGCGACATGACAGCAACCGGCCATTTGCACCAATCAGAGAGCGCTATTCGATTCTAGTGCCGACCCGCCCGCCCGCCTGCCCTTATTTTCTTTTTATTTTAATCACGTAATTATACGTGTTAATGTTTATTAATTACTTTTCTATAAATGATTGTACTTGTTACACATATTAATACACAAAATGATTTGCATAAATAAATGGTTTTACCTACTATGACTGTCCTTAATAGTTCTTCTTCTTCTTCATATTTGCGTATAATTCCCGGTTGAGGCCAAAGCTGGGCTTTGGAGCCCAGGGTACGCTTCGATCATAATTCAGGATTTGGGGAGCCAGGTAATTACAATGAAGCGACTGCCGTCTGACCTTCGCAACCCGTTGACAGAGGAACAAGACCAACTGAATCATGGTTACACGCTTTTGAAACTATCCCAAACGAGCAGGTTTCCTCACGATGTTTTCCTTCACCGCCGAGGTAAATATAGAAATATGCACATAGATTTGAAACATCTAGAGAAATCGACCCTCCGCATGGAGGGCGCGTTCTAAACCACTAGGCTACCATCACTCTGACTGACTGTCCTTAATAGTTCATGTGTAATACATAATAATAATATGTAGTGGCTTTAATTGTACTATTTGATGACAATTTTAGGTATATTTAACAATCGATTAATGTAGGATGAGTTACATTTTATTCATACTAAATTATGCAATTAGAGGCTAATATTCTTACTATTTTGGTGTCATATATTAATACTTTAGAAGCTTCCTATTTGAATGCATACCACAAATTTAGATGCTAAAAAATAACCATTATGCTGAGTAATATTTACAGTGGCTTACATATAAGATAACTAGTGTCTGAGATACTATTATTAAGACACGCATTGGTTGTGGCCGACTTAGTAATTTAGAAGGTAACATATATTTTCTGAGGCGAATAATGCTATTAAAAAGAAGCTTGTTTAATTAGTACCCAAAAAAAAAAAAAGTCCAAAATTCATAGAACAAAATGTTGTTATTTTTGGTAGAAGTGTTTTATTTTTGACGACCCGTTTGGAACAGTGGTAGTGAACGCTGCCTTTGGTCCAAGGGTTGCGGGTTCGATCCCCGCACAGTGCAAACATTTGTGTGCATGAACATATCTGTTTGTATTGGTCTGGGTGTTTCTATGTATTATAAGTATGTATATACAAAAGAAAAGTATTATATGTATATATTTGTAATCCCACTGTTGATTCTGATATCCGTAACACAGGTGCTTGAGCTACCTATCTCGGAGTCAGATCAATGTATGTGTTGTTGTGAAATATTTATATATATATTTTATGTGATAGGTGGCAGACGAGCAGACGGATCGCCTGATGGTAAGCGATTGCCGCCGCCCATAGACACCCGCGACACCAGTCATAAGTGCGCTACCAACCCTTAAATTCCCCTTTCCCCCAGATTGGGCCTCCGGTACCCTCACTCGCGCAGTAAGTATTTCCGTAATTAGGAATAGAATAATTTATAAATTTATTTATAATAAGTAAATCCTATAGACAGCGGCAACGCTTATAGGTTATCCGAAAACACGAATGTAACAGGTACAATTAAATGAATGAATACATAAATAAATAAATTGATTAATCATCTTTTGAATTCAATATAAGTCAAACAAATCATGACTCACCCCACATGATCCATGAGGGGTGAGTCATGATTTGGTTGACTGTACTGTGGGTGTAAGCCGTGTCGTCCCCGGCAGAGTAGAATAGGCCGCCCTCACTCTTACCGAGGTGTCGTAAAAGGCGACTAAGGTAAAGCTGCTGGCATGATCATCAGCACCCAGAGAAGGAAAACTCTGCATATCAAAACCCTCGCCAACCCGTCTGCCAAGCGTGGTGAGTATGGCAATTACCCCTCATGTGATTGAGGGAGGCCCGTGCCCCAGCAGTGGGGACTTAAATGGGCTGACGATGATGATGACGATGACTGTGGGTGTCATTTGTTTCATTGTAGGTCTTCAATACTTACAAGCAACCTCGTCCAGAGCTGTGATGACTAGGGCGATCGCTTTTTTCTCCGCCATCTTCTCTCTTAGATCTTTTATTTTGTCGCCAGCTGATTTTCCTGTAAATATATAAAAAATATATGAATACATTATAGGTGGCATACGTGCAGACGGGTCACCTGATGGTAAGCGATTACCGCCGCCCATGGACGCCAGCAAACCAGTGGTGTCACAAGTGCGCTGCTTACCTTTTAACCCCCCTTCCCCTGGATTGGGCCTCCGGTACCCTCACTCACGCTTCACGCCGGTTTTCTGTGAGGACGTGGTATTACTCCGGTCGAGCCGGCCCATTCATGCCGAAGCGTGGCACGATTATGTCATATATTTGAATAATGTTCATTATGCTGCTGGACATAGGCCCAATGGATTCCCGCGATCTTCACTAGATCGTCAATCCATCTTGTATGAGGCCTGCCACGGCTGCGACTTCCTGTACGTGGCCTCCACTCGAGGATCTTTCCGCCCCAACGGCCGTCTGTTCTCCTCGCTATGTACCCTGCCCATTGGCACTTGAAACATGCAATCTTATGGGATATGTCTATGACCTTAGTTCTCCTGCTGATCTCATCATTTCTGATACGATCACGCAGGGAGACTCCGAGCATAGCCCTCTCCATTGGACGACACGATTGGAACAGTGGTAGTGAACGCTACCTCTGATACAAGGGTTGCGGGTTCGATCCCCGCACTGTACAAACATTTGTGTGCATGAACATGTTTGTTTGTATTGGTCTGGGTGTTTGCTATGTATTATAAGTATGTATTTACAAAAGAAAAGTATTATATGTATATATTTGTAATCCCACTGTTGATTCTGATATCCGTAACACAGGTGCTTGAGCTACCTATCTCGGAGTCAGATCAATGTATGTGATGTTGTGAAATATTGCGAAAAATATTGCTCTCTGGGTGGATATGTTCATTATGCAACATCCTAATTTTATAATTTTCTTTAATGCTATCAATATTACAAAGCCTTTCAAAATGTGTTTTCTTTTTTTTTAATTTGAAGATTAATTACATGTGTGTAGATAAAATAGCGCGGGGCAGAAAGTTTCTTCTGAACCTACCAGTGTATTTGATGGGCAGCGGTATGAGGGCGTGGTGGGGCCGCGGGGGAGGGGGGTCCTTCAGCTCGACCCTGGCCTGGTCCACCAGGTTTTGGGCGACAGCCACCACGCTCATGTTGGCTTTAGTCAGTGCTGTCTGTAAATTCGTATATATCAGACAATTTACATAAAAATGGATCGTTACAAGTTATGCGCCGAATAGTGGTTTCACTGAATACCGAATAATATTCGGTTTAATTTTTAGCGAACCGAATATTCGGCCGAATTATTTGGTTCCCGATTAAAATCAATTTTCCGCGCTAACAGGTTCCAACAACGTAGGTACGTTACATCACAACACTTTTGAAAAACAACTCACAGTTAGGTTATAATATTATGATAATCGTATCATATTTACAGAATTTAACTTCAATCCCTTTTATTACAAAAAGTTGCTTAAAAGTAGGTAAATGTTAATTTGAGCTTTCAAATTCTTCAAAATTTTTAAAATTTGAGGCTGTTGGTTCTGATATGCGTAACACAGGTGCTTGAGCTACCTATCTCGGAGTTAGATCAATGTATGTAATGTTGCGAATAATTTTATTTTTTTTTAAATACCTACTTAAATGTTGAATATACCTACTAACTAATAGACAGCTTAAGAAATAAATATGCTGACCAAAATATTCAAAATAAAAGTCGATTTGAAGTCTATTTTCTGCATTTTATTACCTTCATTTAACATATTTGTTTCTTTAATTTCTATATATAATGCATAGAGAGTAACTTTTGTCTTATAGATCTATTTGAAGTCATGTAGCAAAGATAATAATAATACTCAAGCCGAATTATTCGGCCATGATATCGATTAATAGGCCGAATATCGAAAATTATGAATACCGAATACGGACCGAATATTCGGCGCATCTCTAGTCGTCACCTATGAAATTGGCGTTTTTTTTTCTAGACACATTAAGTTGTAAAACTCTTTACACCTATTTATCTCACCTGCTGGTGAGCCAAAAGGCCTAAACCCTTTTGCTCTTAATTTTCTATTTTATATAGGCGTGATTTGACCAATCTTTATCCGTGGATAAATCTATGGTATAACGTCAGATTTGTATAGAATGACAGCGCTATACCATAGATTTCTTATCTTAATAAGGTTGGTGGCCTCGGTGGCGCAGTGGTTAGTGGGTCGCACTTTATAGCGACGGCTGCGCAAGAGGTCCCGGGTTCCATCCCCGGGTCGGGCCAAAAATGTGTACCTAAGTTTTTGGTAAGAAATTCTTAGTGTCAACCCGGTGTCTGGAAGATGGCGGTCTTATACCCCCGTGCCTCGGAAAGCATGTTAAGCCGTTTGGTCCTGCAATCCCTCTCCGGTCGTGTCACCCTGGTGTCCCATCGGAATATGAGGGTAAGGGAATAGAGAGTGCACTTGTGTTTGCGCACACTGTAATATATCCTGCGTACATGGATAATCGTTGAAATTGGCCGCCGTAGCCGTAATGAAAGTGAACTCCCTGTTGGTCTAGGAACGCCCTGTTGGTCTAGGAACGCCCTGTTGGTCTAGGAACGCCCTGTTGGTCTAGGAACGCCCTGTTGGTCTAGGAACGCCCTGTTGGTCTAGGAACGCCCTGTTGGTCTAGGAACGCCCTGTTGGTCTAGGAACGCCCTGTTGGTCTAGGAACGCCCTGTTGGTCTAGGAACGCCCTGTTGGTCTAGGAACGCCCTGTTGGTCTAGGAACGCCCTGTTGGTCTAGGAACGCCCTGTTGGTCTAGGAACGCCCTGTTGGTCTAGTGGTTTAAGTCGAGCGAAAAGTATGTTTCGAATTTTTCGAACATAGCTCGGGTTTGTGATCACCAATCCGCATTTGGCAAGCGTGGTGATTAAGCCTAATCCCATCATAGTAGCGATGACTTGATTTCTATGATGGAGGCCTTTGCCCTGCAGTGGGTCAGTATATAGGCTGTAATCGGTTGGAGGAATATTATAATTATTATTAAGGTTGGTCAAATCGGATTTCTTATCTGAATAAGGTTGGTCAAAACGGATTCCTTATCTGAATAAGGTTGGTCAAAACGGATTCCTTATCTGAATAAGGTTGGTCAAAACGGATTCCTTATCTGAATAAGGTTGGTCAAAACGGATTCCTTATCTGAATAAGGTTGGTCAAAACGGATTCCTTATCTGAATAAGGTTGGTCAAAACGGATTTCTTATTTGAATAAGGTTGGTCAAAACGGATTCCTTATCTGAATAAGGTTGGTCAAAACGGATTCCTTATCTGATTAAGGTTGGTCAAAACGGATTCCTTATCTGATTAAGGTTGGTCAAAACGGATTCCTTATCTGAATAAGGTTGGTCAAAACGGATTTCTTATCTGAATAAGGTTAGTCAAAACGGATTCCTTATCTGATTAAGGTTGGTCAAAACGGATTCCTTATCTGATTAAGGTTGGTCAAAACGGATTCCTTATCTGATTAAGGTTGGTCAAAACGGATTCCTTATCTGAATAAGGTTGGTCAAAACGGATTTCTTATCTGAATAAGGTTAGTCAAAACAGATTCCTTATCTGATTAAGGTTGGTCAAAACGGATTCATTATCTGAATAAGGTTGGTCAAAACGGATTTCTTATATGAATAAGTTTCTGCCAACCTCAGATATTTCCAACATCTCTAAACTATTTCAATGGTTACCTGCAACGGAGTCCACTCTTCCCTGGTCATGGTGTGGGGGTCGACCCCGACAGTGGCGCCCTCCGGCAGGTTGGCGGCTAGCCACTTCTTCATGGAAGGCGTTTCGGGGACAGCTGCGAAAGTAAGGTTTAATTCATTCAGTACAGCTTTTATTTTTCGGTCTTTATTTTTAGTTTTTATTAACTTATTTCGTATTTGTTTTTACTGTTGCTTCATCTATATTTGAGGTTTCTTTTTTATTATGAAATAGGGGGCAGACGAGCAGACGGATCACCTGATGGTAAGCGATTACCGCCGCCTATAGACGGCGTCAATTTTGTATACACAAAATTTTGATTGTGTTTTGTTAATGCTTTTGATCGTCTTTTGTTTCTGGTATTTTGTTTATAGTTTTGATTGTGTCTTGTTTTTGGGCGTCTTTTGTTTTAGTCGTATTTTCTCTTTGGTCGTGTTTTGATTTTGGTAGTTTTATGATTTTTGTCGTCTTTTGTTTTTGGTCGTTTTTGTCGACTTTGGTCGTCTTTTGTTTTCGGTCGTTTTTTGTTTCTGGTCTTGTTTATCTTATCTTTTGTTCTTTTTATTGTTCCAGTTGATTTTTTTTACTCACACTGCTTCATGAGCGTCCACAGAGTCAGATCGGCCTCCTTCTCGAACTGTGTGTAGTACCGGCCGTCGGTCCAGACCAGCGCGGCCGATGGCGTCACCACCGCCGTGCCCGCCGACCCGGTGAAACCGGATACCCACTCTCTCCTAGCGTCCACTGGCGCTATGTATTCAGACTGGAATGAAAAAGTAACATACAGGGTGTAAAAAGACCCTTAACGAAGCCGAAACCTACGTACTCAGCACATCATCAGGACCATTTTTTCCTTCTAGACCATACCTGGGAACTCAATACTTTCCAAGTTATTGAAGGTCAAAGTCAAAATAAAAATCTCAAGATTTTGATGTAAATAAATTTTAAACATTATTACCTAATTTTTGTCCAAAGAAACTTGTTCAAAATTTTAAGTAATTCCTAGGAAAAAATGGCTTCAAAACGTACAGCCCGCAATGTAATGTTTAAGACCGGGGCGGGGGGTGTGCGGTCCGGTGTACGCTTTCATTGCGTTGTCCGTTTATAGGATTAAATTTGACACCAAAAAATCAACTTCGTTTCCCATCAATAATTTTTTGTTCTAAGACTTGTTTTAATGGTCTGAGTGCGTAGACGCCGGCTTCGTTAAGGGTCTTTTTACATCCTGTATATAATATTATTTGACGACCCGTTTAGAACAGTGGTAGTAAACGCTGCCTTTGATCCAAGGGTTGCGTGTACGATCACGGTACGGTAGTGTGCATGAACATGTCTGTTTGTATTGGTCTGGGTGTTTTCTATGTATTTTTTTTTCAATCAATCAATTATTTATTTGCAAGAATACAATACAATACGGTGTTACAAATATTGGTGTGTTAATATTCTGCCTGCAAGCAGACGCGCAAATGTTTGTCAGTAAGTAAGTACAATCCGTGCGCATAAAGAATGTGTCACACTATTTGCGCCTATACTAGCACCCCACGAGTGCGAGTATAGACGCAAATATGTGTGCGAGCGAGAAGTGAATAGATGCGCCGCCATTTCTGATCCCATTCTTTATCCGCACAGGTTGTAAGTATAAAAAGAAATGTATAATATATAATCTATTTTGGCTGAACCTGCATCAGACGCGGCTAAACTAGTGTGTGAGATGATTCTTCATCGATGATTGAACTATGTACGTATATAGTGTCTATTTAATATAAATATTTCATGTAACGTAGTTAACTATATCTTTTAAATTGTAATAATAATGTTTAGGTTACGATGTGACTGACATGACACAAGGTTAAAGTCCCTAAACTAAAAATACAATTAAATTTTTTTTTTATAAAAATAGTTAATTATTGTCAAAATAGATTTTAAATAAATGTCAAATTCTGATAAAGGGTCAAATATGACATTCGGTTGGTCCTGCGCCCAATCCCTCTCCGGTCGTTTCACGCTGGTGTCCCATCTGAATATGAGGGTAAGGGAATAGAGAGTGCACTTTTGTTTGCGCACACAATTGAGCACTATAATATATCCTGCGTACGTGGCTGATCGTTGAGATTGGCCGTAATCGGTTGCAGGATGTTATTATTTACGTATGTATTTCCAACACAATAGTATTATATGTACATATATTTCTGTAATCCCACTGTTGATTCTGATATCCGTAACACAGGTACTTGAGCTACCTATCTCGGAGTCAGATCAATGTATGTGATGTTGTGAAATATATTATTATTCTGTTCCCAGGTTATCTGTGGTCGGCGCAGTATGTCTTCCTCTTCCATATGTCCCTGTCATTCATCATCGAATCATCCACCCCTTTTCCCATCATGTCATTCTTCACACAATCCATCCATATCTTTTTCGGCCGTCCTCTATTCTTCCACCCAATTACATTTACACTCATCTCTTTTGGTAACATATTCTTCCCCTCTTCTCATTACATGGCCATACCAGGAAAGACGATTTGGCTTCAATGTATCATCCTCTAATATACTAGACGTGTGTAGCTCTTTACTGAAACGACTCAGTGATCCGACTCAGCCAAATGATACACTGTTCCGAGTCTCTAATGTTCGCTCCGAATGTATCATTCGACTCAAATGGAACTCGAGTTCGAGTGGACCGAATGATATGAATGCGCTGAATGATCCGATGAGCCGAATGATCCGAATGAGCGGAATGATCCGAATGAGCGGAATGATTCGAATGAGCGGAATGATCCGATGAGCGGAATGATCCGATGAGCGGAATGAACCGAATGAACTGAAGGATCCGAGTGAGCCGAATGATCTGAATTAATCACGGATCTATCTGAGAGTCGATGTTCTAAATGAAGCGTTTCACTGTCCCGCATCTCTGCACTGATCCAGATGCAAATCTTTTGAACGATACATTTTTGTCAGGTCTATAATATACTCATTCCTTATCTTGTCCATTCTCGTCACGCCACACATCCATCTTGACATTCTCATCTCTGTCGTCTGCAATCGTCTTTCACCCGTCTTCTTAAGGTGACGGGTAGGGCACACTAGCGACACCAATCGGTTTTAATTTTTAGCTACTAAACCGGATCTATTTCAAAAAGTTTCGGGGCCACAACCTCTCGACAAGCACTTATACTATTTATTAAATAGCCATGCACAAATTTTGGATCCAACGCGCACGCGAAAAATTGATTTACGCCAAAAGCGGCCACTTTACGGTTGAATCAATTTTTCGCGTACAAAAACGGACCCAGCATTTGTGCATAGTTATTTAATAAATAGTATAAGTGTCTGCCGAGAGGTTGGAACCCCCAAATTGTTTAAAATAGATCCGGTATAGTAGCTAAAAATTAAAATCGATTGGCGTCGCTAGTGTGCCTTACCCGTCATCTTAATCAACATTTTATTTAGGTACGAATGACGAAAGAAGGCAGCACAGTGCTGTTTCACGCCGGTCTTCTGTGAGGCCGTGGTATCAATCCGGTCGATACGGCCCATTCATGCTGAAGCGTGGCTTTTCAGATCCGATGGTGAGATAGCTTACATTGTGAGCATCAGCTGTTGGGACAATGTACGCTGCAAGCGCTGTCGGCTGGCTTGCCATCAGCGCTCGAAGCGCTGTAAGCCGCTGCAGCGACATCTTGTGGCGGTCTGTGGAAACATGGTTGGAAATTAGATTATTCAATATACTCTATGGCGTACACGTGCTGCTTGGGTGGACGTTGGCCGCAAGCAGTGTCAAACGGACTGATGAGTGAGGATTGGCCGCCTAAGTCAACAGCGGCGGGCTTCGTAGGGTTATTATAGTCCATTCAGTATCTGAAGGTGAATAGGACAGTTCAAACGTTTTGTATCATGCGTCCATCTTTCTACAAATAAAAATATTAAGCTGTAAAAATCTTTAACTTTTTTGTGTTCACATTGCATTCTTCCAAAATAACAATGTATTAATCTTCAAATAATCTGAATAAGAACTTAAAATAATTATTATCAATCATCATCATCATCGTCAGCCCATTTAAGTCCCCACTGCTGGGGCACGGGCCTCCCTCAATCACATGAGGGGTAATTGCCATACTCACCACGCAGACGGGTTGGCGAGGGTTTTGATATGAATTTCCCTTCTCTGAGTGCTGATGATCATGCCAGCAGCTTTACCTTAGTCGCCTTTTACGACACCTCGGTAAGAGTGAGGGTGGCCTATTCTACTCTGCCGGGGACCACACGGCAAGTATTATATTATTTTATTTGGTATTTTGTTTACTACTACTAATCAAACTTGAGTCCTCATCATCAAAATTACAATTACAATACGACTTTGGACGTAATCAGCATTTAAAAAAAAAGTAGATCTGGCTCCCATTGCCCGAGGGTTGGGGTAACAAGAAAAAGTGGATAAGGTAATGAAAACCATTGGGGCAATGGTAGCCAGAACATCAAAACTAAACTGAAACATACAATCATAAACTTTAAAACGTAACAATACCAAGACAAATAAGCCTCACGTCATTTATCATTAAACGTAATAAAAAACTATCAGTGGGTTAATGGGAGCCAGTCGGTTCCCATTAATCCAAAAGATGTTTTTCGAATTACAACAACATTTTGAGAACACTGTTGAGTATTTACGAATAATTATTACTGTATCACAATCTTTAATGATCACTTTCAACATTACAGAGCACAGAACTTAAAAAAAAAACAATGGCACAAGTACTTAAATTTTGTCCTCGAAGATTGGTAAAAATTATAACGAATCCTCTGAAAAGCGACTTGCGTCCAAATTGTAGGTGCGGAGATTAATAATATACTCTATGGTGCGGAGTGAACTGAGACTAATGCGGAGGTGCCGTGCGTACTCCCCCCACACCCCTTCACCGTTCGCAACTACAAGATGCGTTCTATCTTGTATAATGGACAACATTTCAAAATTGCTGAGCTATGAAACAAAAAATACCAATTCTTCATTTACTTTTCCGCTTCTCGAATATATATTTTTTATATTTTATATTGCTTATTTACTGAGAAAAGAATTAAAACTAAAAAACGAAAGATGACGTCATCGGACGGCAGAATGTGAAATATTTTTTTGCTTATTACATTATAGTTTTAAATTTACGAAATGTCAAACCCATGACATGAAACTGTCAAAAAAAGAAGACAACTGGTCAACGTTGAATGAATGAACGACGTTGACAATGTTGACACTAGTATTCTTTACCTTTGACCGTAGTAGGTACCTTTTTTTATTTAAGTAGGTAATGACAAGCAAAGGAATATCGCTGTATTCAGCCGTCCGATGACGTCATTTGGCGCTTACGTCTATTTAGAATATAAAGAATTTCAATAATTATTTTATGTATGAAAATGGCAAAATTTTGAAAAAAGAAAAAATAAGGGTATGTTCATTTTATGTCTATTTTCATATAAAAAAAATATGGACATGTTAAAAATATGAAATGTTGTCCATTATGGCCAAACCAGGCTGGTTCCCATTCCCCACAGGCTCCCATTCTCCAATGTTCCCATATAATATATCCTGCGTACGTGGCTGACCGTTGAGATTGGCCGCCGTAGCTGTAATCGGTTGGAGGATATTATTTGTAATTGTTCTGTATACTATATTAATTGAATTGTATACTAATTTATGTACATGTTATTATGATGTTATTGTATTAACCGAAACCTGGCTGAACGATAGCATCTTGGACAGTGAGCTATTTGATGGTAGATTCGTGGTCTACCGTAGGGACAGGTACTCTACCAGTAGCAGTAAATCTGACGGAGGAGGCGTTTTGATAGCCGTGTCTAAAAAATATGATTCGTATAGAAATAAGAACTGGGAAGGTATGGGAGAAGATCTTTGGGTGACCATTAGAATGCCTGCTATCGAACGAGGTCGTCTTATATCTGTTTGCGCCGTTTACTTGCCTCCTCCTGTAACACCAAAATTATTGGAGTGTTTTCTGAACAATTGTAATCGAGTTCTAGAAATTTCAATATCAGATGTTTGTATTATAGGCGACTTCTAGCACATCTTGCACAACTGAACTAGAAACAATCCGGTGGTGCGGACAGAGGCCCGTCTTCCATGAAATGTTTAATGTATGATTTTATGTCCCTTAATGATCTTCGCCAATTAAACTATATTAAAAATAAAAGTGGTAATGGCCACTAATATCCTTTCTAAAATAGATATTCCTCATCCTCCTCTTAAAATAATATTGAATATAAAAACTTTAAAAAAACTAGACTATAATAAGGATAAAAAACGCCGTAATTACTATAAGGCTGATTATGAAGCCATAAATAAGTTTTTGAGTGAGATTTCGTGGACAGAACAGTTGAGGGGTCTAGTAGATGTTAACCAAATGGTTGGGTTTATTTATGATAAAGTCTATGAATCTATTAGTTTATTTGTCCCTTTAAAAAGACAGCGCAAACCAAATCACCCCTCCTGGTTTTCTAGGGAACTTATTAACTTACATAATGAAAAGAACAACCTAAGGCGAAAGTTCAAAAAATATAATAACTCGATTGACGAAATATCATTTAAAATCCTACGATCACGTTGTAAAAAACTTGCTTACACATGTTATAAGAACTACCTTGACAAGATGGAAGAATCCATAATTAAAGGTCCGAAAGGGTTTTGGACAGCAATCAAGGAAAAACGTAGAGGAGTGGGTTCTTACCCAGTAACTATTCACTACGGATCACAGAGTGCTTCTACGGGTAGCAACATGTGCGAATTATTCGCAGATTTCTTTTCATCCGTCTACACGGATGACGGGAATGCCAGAGTTCTGGAAAAGCATGTGACCTACAATGATAGCCCTAACTCGATAAATATCAGTATCTTTGATATAATTCAAAATCTGAAGAAATTAAACCCAAGTAAAAGTCAGGGATCTGATGAAATTCCGATTATTTATATTAAGAACTGTGCTAAAAGCTTGGTAGTTCCCTTACATATAATATTTAACACTTCTATCAGCACTGGTATCTTTCCTGAGGTGTGGAAGTTAGCCAAGGTGGTCCCAATTCACAAAGGGGGAGAACGTAGTTGTGTCGAAGAATATCGGCCCATTTCATTACTCAGTGTATTTGCCAAGGTTTTCAGGCTATGATCTGTCCTATAATACATGGTCATTGCAAACAGCTCCTAACCGATCATCAACATGGTTTTGTAGTAGCTAGATCAACCAGTACCAACCTAGTCTGCTTTGAAATTTTTTTGTCACACGCTATAGATTCTCGAAAACAGGTTGACGTAGTATACACCGACTTCAGTAAGGCGTTTGACAAAGTCTGCCACGAAGTGCTTATTCAGAAACTAAGATTATATGGTATATGGTTTTGATGGACCGTTTTTAAGTTGGCTGAAGTCTTATTTATCCAATAGGAAATTCTATGTTGTCATTAATGGATACAGCTCCAGTCACCGTGGTGTCTCTTCAGGCGTGCCTCAAGGATCACATTTGGGGCCTATCTTGTTTATTCTTTTCATAAATGACCTTTCTGCCTGTCTAAAGCACTCCGAGTCATTTCTCTACGCTGATGACCTAAAGCTGGGGTGCGTTATTGACTCAAAACATGACACCCTCAATTTGCAGGAGGAGCTGGATAGTTTAGTTGAATGGTGCCAGCGCAACTTCATGAAGCTTAACATCTCTAAATGCCAACAAGTCACCTTTACCCGTAAAACCAACCCTATCCAGACACAGTACTATCTCCATGATGTACCGCTACAGATTAATGAAATGGTCAAGGACTTGGGAGTATACTTCGACGGAAAGCTATCATTCGTGCCTCATATCGATCACGTCGTGAAAAAGGCATCTAAAACACTCGGGTTTGTTATTAGGAATGGGAAGATGTTTAGAAAGCCCCAAACAAAGATTTTATTATATAACGCTCTACTCAGAAGTATCCTTGAATATGGTAGTATTGTATAGCGCCCTCACTATGCCGCGCATACGCTCAGGCTGGAGCGTGTACAAAAAAGGTTCTTGTGGCATCTAGCATACTCCAGGGGAATTGCTAGTAAAGTAGCAACCTACGAGGCCAGACTCGAATATTTTAAAATATCTTCTTTAGAGAAAAGACGGGATGTACTTGATATCACTTTCCTCTGTAAAGTACTTACAGGTAAAATCAATTGCCCCCCACTTTTATCCCTATTTTCACTCAAAGTGCCACGTAGGGTTCCAAGAAACCGCATTACTCCACTTTGCCCCCCTCTCAGACGTTCAGTTCTGGGTGCCAATTCTACCATTCCTCGCCTCTCCAGAACCCTAAATTATTACAGTGACCAGATGGATATCTTTCACGACTCAGTTGGCAAGATCAAAAGACTAATACTAGCATCAAGACCTTGTGCTGGCTAGCTCACTGTCGGCCTATTTTTATCTGTGTGATTGTGTATTTTATTGTAGATTTATATATATTGTTACCGTAATTTTATTTCAACTACCTATTTAAATGTAGCTGAATCAAGTACCATGTACCAAGTACCGGGGGCCGTGTGGTCCCCGGCAGAGTAGAATAGGCCACCCTCACTCTTACCGAGGTGTCGTAAAAGGCGACTAAGGTAAAGCTGCTGGCATGATCATCAGCACCCAGAGAAGGAAAACTCTGCATTTATATCAAAACCCTCGCCAACCCGTCTGCCAAGCGTGGTGAGTATGGAAATTACCCCTCATGTGATTGAGGGAGGCCCGTGCCCCAGCAGTGAGGACTTAAATGGGCTGACGACGAATCAAGTACACTGTAATGGCATGAGGTGTCTACTTGTAACTGATTTATGTATTTAGCATGCTTCTAAGAATTAATGTGTTACGATATTTTATAATGCATAAATTGTAAGTGGACCTAATAAATAAATAAATTGTTTAGCTATTAAAAGACAGTAAAATATATTAATATTTATTACCTTTTGTATTCGCTGTAGTCGCGACGTGTCTGCCCAGAGCCGATTGTATGGAAACACTAGAAAAAATAAATATGTTGTAAACCTTTACAGATCTTTGAAGCTGATAAATAACTCTTATCTTATCGAAACATTGGCAAGTGTTGTAAAAATAAAACTGAGCGATTTTACCTAGTTACTAAACGTAACTGCCTCGGTGGCGCAATGGTTCCCGGGGTCCCGGGTTCGATCCCCGGGTCGGGCCAAAATTTGTACCTGAGTTTTTCTGTTAAGGTGACGGGTAGGTGATTTTAATTTTTAGATACTAAAGCTTTTAAATCCGAAATGAGGTGATCCGGCAGAGAACCAAAGTTATCGACATTGCTCACCGGATTAGCAAGCTTAAGTGGCATTGGGCTGGCCATATTAGCCGCAGAACCGACAACCGATGGGGTAAACGAGTTCTGGAGTGGAGACCGCGTCTTGGCAAACGTAATGTAGGGCGCCCTCTGGCTAGGTGGGAGGACGATCTGCGCAGGATGGCTGGCAAGAGCTGGATGCGAGAAGCCATGGATAGATCACAGTGGCGAACAATTGGAGAGGCCTACGTCCAGCAGTGGACTGCGATAGGCTGATGATGATGATGATGACGATGATGAAAGCTTTTAAACAATTTCGGGGTTACAACCCCTCGGCAAACACCTATACTATTTATTTAATACTTATAGTTAACCGTTTGGTCTGCTTTTGCACTCGAATATTGGATTATCGCAAAAATTGCGTGAATCAATTTTTCGCGTACAAAAACGGACCCATTATTTGTGCATTGTTATTTAATAAATAGATAGTAATAAGTGTTTGCCGAGAGGTTGTAACCCCGGAATTGTTTATAATAGATCCGGTTTAGTAGCTAAAAATTAAAATCGATTGGCGTTACTAGTGTGCCCTACCCGTCACCTTGAGAAATTCTCAGTGTTAGCCCGGAGTCTGGAAGTTGGCGGTCTTGTACCCCCAAGCCTCGGAAAGCACGTTAATGGCCGTTGGCCCTGCGCCTAACACCGAAATAAGAGGTTCCGAGAATAGAGAGTGCTCTTGTGTCTGCGCAAATACTTGTACACTATAATATGTCCTGCGTCCGATGGCTAATCGCTGAGATTGGCCGCCATGACCGAAATATCGGTTTGGAGGACATTATTACTCGCAAATACTCTTAAGGCGACGGGAAGCCTAACTAGCGACACCAATCGATTTAAATTTTTAGCTACTAAACCGGATCTATTTTAAACAATTTCGGAGCGGGTGTCTCTAAGCAAACATTAATACTATTTATTTAATAATCGTGCACTATTTTTGATCTGTTTTTGTACTCGAAATTTGGATTAACGCCATAAGTGGCCGTTTTTGGCGGTAATTCAAATTTCGAGTACAAAAGCAGACCCAAAAGATAAGTTTTAATAATTAATTAATAATAATTCTCTCAACATCTCATACGTTGACCTGATTCTGTACTAAGTAGCTTAAGCACTTGTGTTACAGATATCCGACAACAGAGGAACACAAATATATACTTAAATACATATATTACACACAGACACTGAACAAACCCAAATGTTCATCGCACGAATGTTTGTCCAGGGTGGGGATCGAACCCACGACCTTTGGCGTAAGAGGCAGGGTCACTACCAAGTGCGCCATCCGGTCAGTCAATAAGTATAAGTGTTAAATAAATAGTATAACTGTTTTCCGAGAGGCTGAAGCTTCGACATTGTCAAAAAGATATCCGGTTTAATTGTTAACAATTTAAATCAATTGGCCTCGCTAGTGCGCTCTACTTTAAGGTGACGTACCTTTTTTCTCTGAAAATTTGAATTACCGCCAAAAACGGCCACTTGTGGCGTTAATACAAATTTCGAGTGAAAAAACAGATATACAACCTGTGCGGATAAATAATTGGATCAGAAATGGCGGCGCATCTATTCACTTCTCGCTCGCACACTATTTGCGTCTATACTCGCACAGGTTGTACCTAAAAGGAGTGCTAAGTAATTTAATAGGTAAATAGTATGTATAAATGTTTGCTTAGAGACTCCCGCTCCGATTTTTTAAAAATAGATCCGGTAAAGAAACAGAAACAGAAACAGAAACATTATTTATTTGCTTAATACACAATTTGATACAAAGATGTTATAAAAAGTATCATGGACACGGTATCCAGCCTGCCAGCAGGCGCGCAAATAATTCAAATCGATGTGTCGCTAGTAAGACGACGGCCTTAAGGTAAATTTTCGCTTGCACGGCAAGAATCAGTTATACCAACATAACGTTTTAAAAAGATCTGCCAACCATCTTTTAAATTTTCTTTACATCAAAAGGAATCAATGTTAATACAAGCAAATCTAAACTTTCTGATCTAACAGTTAAGCATAATTTTCTGTGCAACAGGTACCTATTACTCTGAGAAATTTACGAAAGGTAGATAGATAGACAGATAGGCAATATATATTTTTAAGTAAATAACACACTTAAAAAATCATCTCGCGTTCAGGCGGGACTGGAACCCCACCCTCCACAATCCGACAATCCGGGTGAATGTTCTACCAATTAGACCACTGAACGCGTTACTAGGCTGAAGATATATATAAGTGCTTGATTCGACATGAGCTGTCGATAGTCTCATCAATATTGTAGGTATATTTACAATATCCAGTGGAAATATTATTACAAATATTTGACCACCAGTTAAGATGAGACTGCTAAACCAATAGTTGATATTTTTATAGCATTCTTTTTTGCAATTTATTCTTAAGTAAGTAACACATTTAAAAATTTAATCTCAAAAATTGCAAAAAGATTGCTATAAAAAATATCAACATTTTTTTTTTATGGGAAAATGTCAAAAGCACTGACATTTGTAAAGGAAAGCGTTAGTTCCAACTTTTGCGACGTGGCCTTATAACCGTAATCGGGCTTTGCTCAAACTTACACACGGCGTCACGTCGAGTTACCCTTGTTGACCTTTGGACCGTCCTTATGTCTGGAGCACAAGTGCTAATTTTCCACTGCACGGGGGTGACTTGATCTGACGCTGCCTGTACCTGATCTACCTAGGTCATACCTACTGTCACTTGAAACAAATCTCCTGACATGTAGGTAGGTAGGGTTAGATTTTGATAAATAAAACAACTTATACTACCAACCGGCAGTTGATTAAACTTACATGAATATAAATAAAGGCACATTATTGTGCCAAAACCATCTTCGCAGCATATTTTTTTATTTTAAAAATATCAATAACTTTTATGTCTTAAAATCACCAATTTAGTTTTCAAATGAATGCAGATTTTATCACGGAACACTTTTTGATTTGAATTTAGAACTCGATAAACTAACAATTTAAAAAAAAGTTACGTTTATTACGCGTGACACGAAGGAGGTCCAATAATTTGTTTTCGGTCACAAAAATAAATAGTTAAAAGAAAAAAAATCCGAAAGACGTGCAACCTATTCGCAGTCGTTCGAAAACTAAATAAAGTTCAATTTAAATTCAATAAAGGAGTCAGATTGTTACACTAATAGCGTAATCAATTTTGCAAAATTTAACTCTATTAATAAACGCTTAAAGTCCATATTAATAGTTGAGAGCGGTTTTAAATTGGAAGTTTAGCAATAAATGCATATGGAAACTGAGATGGATGACCGTATCTGACCAATATAAGGTAGTGGTTAGAGCGTTATGGCTTAACCTGAAGGTCCTATTTTTACATAACATATTGGTAGGTACATGGTGGCTGTACAGTATTACCAATTTTATAAGTTACACCAATGTACCTGCGCAGAAGTCTTATTTTCGAAAACGGCGGCAAACTCTTAACCAATCACAACGCTCCATTTAAGACCGCAAAAAATTACAATTTCTTATTGGTTGATGCTTTAGCGCCATGTTCGGTGCGAGAGCGGTTAAGAGAGAGATAGCATTTCTCTCCGAATTAATGTATTTAATCTTAACGTAACGCAATAAAGTCTCTATTTCAACTGCTTTCGCAATCGGATTTAACATGCTCTTCTGCATGGACGAATTTTGCCGATGTAACTTATAAACGTGGTACACCTGTATGTTATGTTATGGACATCAGTCAAGATAAAAGTCTGTCAAACCTCAATTGAGATGCAAACTGAGATTTTTTACATTATAGCGGACAAACAAGCAGACGGCACACCTGACGGTAAGCGATCTCCGCAACCCATGTACGTACAATCTGCCACAACAGAGGTATAGGTATGCATTGCCGGCTCTTAAGGTGACGGGTAGGGCACACTAGCGACGCCAATCGATTTTAATTTTTAGCTACTAAGCCGGATCTATTTTAAACAATTTCGGGGTTGCAATCTCTCTGGTATCACTTATACTATTTATAAAAATAACCATGCACGAATGTTGGGTCCGTTTTTGTTTGCAATGAATTGACTCACGACAAAAGCGGCCACTTTTGGCGGTAATCCAAAATTCGAGGCAATAGCAGACCAAACAGTCACGAATAAGTATTAAATAAATAGTATAAGTGTTTGCCAAGATATTGTAACCCCGAAATTGTTTAAAGGGGATCCGGTTTAGTAGCTAAAAATTAAAATCAATTGGCGTCGCTAGTGTGCCCTGCCCATTACCTTAAGAAACGAATAGATAGATAGATACTCTTTATTGCACAACATACAAAACTTAAAAGCTAGGTATACAGAGATACAATGTACAATTTAGGCGGTCTTATCGCTGGGAGCGATCTCTACCAGACAACCTTCAGGTAAAGGACATTAGATAGAAGAGGGGAGGGTAGTGCAATCCTTTCGATTTTGAACATTGATTAACTAAATTTATAGTAATAAGTTTTTTCTTCGCTAGAATTTCACAGATTTGTTTAGATTGATGAGTGGCCGTCCTTAACTAATTAATTTCCCTATTTTAATTGATCACCCGATGGTGACCTCGCCAACCCGTCTGCCAAGCGTGGTGAGTATGGCAATTACCCCTTATGTGTTTGAGGGAGGCCCGTGCCCGAGCAGTGGGGACTTAAATGGGCTGATGATGACCCGATGGTGCAGAGGTTTAATTAGAAAGAAAGAAAATATTGATTATTATAGACATCACAACACAGAACATATAGCATAATTATAAACAGAACACAATTTGGCACAAACAGAAAACAAAACATAAAACCATTAAAAATACATAAAAATAAAACAAAAGGAAAAAAACAAAACTATATTCAATCATGTCCAGACAGTGACAAATGAATATTATGCTGTGTTATGACGTCTAGTATAAATGGCCCTCACTCAGCTTATGTCACAGCCCAGACAAAGGCCATGACGCTGGTTTTCAGTGAGACCAGCTGAATGAGTGCCACGGACGCTTGTCTAGTGTATTTTGTGTACCTAACGTGTATGTGTAATGTGGATATATATATATATCTACTAAGAAGAAAATATCAAATAATAATGAGATACATACTATTAAATTATTATAATGAATTAAGCGTTGTTCAGCATCAAAAGTAGCTTGAACACATTAGTAGGTACCATGTCGAAGTAAATTTTTTTACGTCCCCCTTAGAAACTGATTATAATAAGCAGAACGGTTACTTTGAGTGTTACTCGAGAAAAGGTGTTACCGAAGTCGTTGCCCAATACTATCTTGTAATTTAATACAACATTCAATTATTCAACAGGCATTAGGCGCTTTGTAGTGTCTAATTTTTTTCAAATAACTAACAAACTAATTGTGAGTACAGTATTGAAAGAGTTATCCTGTAACTCCTTACCGTTGAGGAGTTGACCTTCCATCATCAACAGAGCCACAAAATTAATACAATCAGGCGTACACACAGGTGCAGTTTTGAAAAAAGATACAAAAACATTACGTGTGCGTTTAAAATTTGAGGGTTCCCCTCAATTTTTCCAGGATCCCATCATCAGACCCTGGTATCCTTATTATGGTACCAATCCGGGACTATCTGCCGTGTGGTCCCGGCAGAGTAGAATAGGCCACCCTCACTCTTACCGAGGTGTCGTAAAAGGCGACTAAGGTAAAGCGGCTGGCATGATCATCAGCTCCCAGAGAAAGAAAACTCTGCATTTATATCAACACCCTCGCCAACCCGTCTGCCAAGCGTGGTGAGTATGGCAATTACCCCTCATGTGATTGAGGGAGGCCCGTGCCCCAGTAGTGGGGACTTAAATGGGCTGACGATGAATCGGGGACTATCTACTTTCTAACTAAAAATAATTATCTAATTCGGTTCATAAATGACAAAGTAAGTAATCGGCGAACAAACAAAAAAAAATACATGTCGAATTGAGAACCACTTTTTTTTAAGTCTGTTAAAAAGAACTAACATTCTTGCTACTCAACCAGTTGCCAAAGACGATAGATTTTTCTTTTTTCACAACTGCATGCTCACTCAAGCTTCAAATGAGTGAGACAACCTTCACTAGGTAAAATAACCCATCGAGTGACTTAGGGCCTTTTCGGCATGCTCACTCAAGCTGCTAATAAGTGATCCAACCTTCGAGAACTAGACAATAGCTCTTATTGTATTGCCTAGTTTTCCTACCTCCTAGCCTTTTCGACATGTTTATTGAAGCCTCAAATGAGTGATACAACCTTCACTAGGTAAATAGTCCCTCGAGTGACTTAGGGGCTTTTCGGCATGCTCACTCAAGCTTCTAATGAGTGATACAACTTCACTAGGTAACAGCTCCTCGGGTGAATTAAGGCCTTTTAGGCATGTTTACTCAAGCTTCAACCTTCGGTAACTAGGTAATTGCCTCTCGAGTGACTTTAGTAGGTACCTTTTTGGCATGCTCACTCAAGCTTCTAATGAGTGATACAACTTCACTAGGTAACAGCTCCTCGAGTGAATTAAGGCCTTTAGGCATGTTTACTCAAGCTTCAACCTTCGGTAACTAGGTAATTGCCTCTCGAGTGACTTTAGAACCTTTTCGGCATGCTCACTCAAGCTACAAATGAGAACTATCCAGAGGTCATTCTACCCTAAAGGTCAATGCACACTAAGATTACCTTTGTCCTTTTATAGCTGTGTAGGTAGGTATATAATTATAATAAGGGACATTAGCGGACTGCCCTAGTTACAAAAATAACTACACACGAATCATCTTGTAAACATGTGTAAGATAAAAATAACTTCGATCAATAATATAATAGGGGTTAAAGTATGAAATTGTCGTTTGTTTTCTAGACATAACGAGATTAATAATAAAAAAATACTGTAATACAGGGTGTATCTGTGAACATTTACATCCCTTTAACCACGTGTTCTACCAAATCTATTTTAAACAATTTCGGGGTTACAACCTCTCGGCAAACACTTATACTATTAATTAAATAACCATGCACAAATGTTGCGTCCGTATTTGTACACGAAAAATTGATTACCGCCGATTACCGATTAAATTTTAGCGTGAATCAATTTCTCGCTTACAAAAACGGACCCAATATTTGTGCATGGTTATTTACTAAATTGTGTTTGCCGAGAGGTTGTAGCCCCAAAATTGTTTCAAATAGATCCGGTTTAGTAACTAAAAATTAACATCGATTGGCGTCGCTAGTGTGCCCTACCCGTCACCTTAAGGGGCCTTTTACGGGCGCCACCAAGATTTTTACTAATTAAAATGGGAAGATGATAAGTAATAATGTTTGACATGTATACTCAGTTTGCTTTATTTTCATTATTCAGTTGGTTAGTTTGAACATTAATATAACACATTTCATGAGCTTAAAAATCGGTAAGTATAAATAAATTTTGTATTTCATAGCGAGGGGACAACTAAAATCTTTTATTGTGTTTTTTTATTATGGTGTTATCCCGCGCACGGTTGTGATTCCGCCAAATCTTTTATCTTACATTAAAGTGGGTCTATCTGTCTTCGTTACGGGACATTAGTTCCACTTTGCACCAATAGATGGCGCTAGGTGTTGATTACATCGCGAAAGCGTTTCGTGTTTTTTGGTAACCTACAAACGTTGCCGTTGTTTGTAGAAAAGATTTATTTACCTCTTTATTTTTAAAGCAGTTTTCCCCTCGATATGAGAAAATGTTTAACATTTTTTTTAAATATTAATCGTACCATTGCCTTCAAGGTTGGTATTTTCGGTTATGGTCAATATAAATAAATAAATAAATACATACATATTATGCTACACTTCTGGTTTCCTTAAAAATCGTTCTTTATTTTTAGTACAAATACAGGGGGTAGTGTATTTAAACCGCTACATTCTTATCAATTGTTTAAGGTGAAGGGTAGGGCACACTAGCGACGCCCATTGATTATTATGATTACAAATATATTTCAAATAATTACGGGGCTTCAGTCTCTTGGCAAACACTTACACTATTTACTTAATAAGCTTGAGCAAATGTTGGGTCTGTTTTTGTATTAAAAAAATGAATTCGAATGCAAAACCAGATCAAAGAGCTAACTATTAAATAAATAGTATAGGTGTTTACAGAGAGACTGCAGCCTCGAAGTTGTTTAAAATAGATCCGGTTTAGTCTCTAACAATTAAAATCAATTAGCATCGCTAGTGGAACATCACCCCTTCACCCTTTTTATCCTGTATCTTTCAGTAAAGATTTTCAATGACATTGAATGATTAAATATAACCATATGGCCTAATTCAAAGCCATAGAGCGTCAGTTTTCTAAGACCAATAAGATTTTTTTTCGTCACCAATGAGTAGTATAAATTCTATAATGTATCAATACGGGGATTAACACGATATAGCTCAGTCCGCTCGTGACCACGGCTGCTGTAACGTAGCCGAAACGTCGAGCCAAATATGTGAGTACACAATGTTGTTTCACATAATAAATATCGTGTTAATCCCCGTATTGGTACAATATAGTTATAATGCAACGCAAAAACCTAAAAAAGTATAAATTCTATTGACATCCTGGCCGATCAAAAACGACTTAACTATATATTTTTAATGTATGTACTATGTTTAAGGCGACGGGTCGCCCTAACTAGCGACACCATTCGTTTTTAATTGTTAGCTACTAAACCGGATCTGTTTTAAACAATTTCGGGGTTACAACCTCTTGGCAAAAACTTATACTATTTATTAATCAAACATGCACAAATTTGAATGATTGAAAAATGGATTACCGCCAAAAACGGCCACTTTTAGTATGAAACAATTTTTCGCGTACAAATGTTGGGATAGGTTAGGAAATTTAAAATAGATCCGGTTTAGTAGGTAACAATTAAAATCGATTGGCATCGCTAGTGTGCCCTACCCGTCACCTTAAAGAAAAGAATAGATCGATTTTGAATTTAAAAATTACGCCAGCGTATGGGGGCACCTTGTGGTGTAAATTGGAGTAACGCCATAGTTTTAGGTAAAACTGACAGTCTGCTTCCACCAGAAATTTGTTTTTTAATTTATTTTGTCAAGTACAGTAAGTTTTGTATTTGAGCTGTAATAAATTCTCTTTTCACCTTTTACAGGTTTAAGAATTTTCTTTTATTTTTAAAGACAGCAAATAAACTAATGTATGTAGGTATATAAATAGGTTTGAAAAGAGTCCTCTTTCACGGTAGGCAGCGGCATGACTGTGCCCCGGCATTGTTGATGTCTATGAGCGGCGGTTACCATTTACCCAAGATGGTCGCAAGCTCGTCTGCCTATTTTTTACAATAAAAAAAAATGAAAAAAAAACTATTGAAAGATGTTACAATAAAAAAAAATGAAAAAAATTTATTGAAAGATGGTACACTGGTCAATTTGTCTTATCCTAATTCACTGCTAAGCAAAAGGACTTGGATAAACTGAACTATGTACAGTGGCGGACAGGTTAAACTATACAAAACTGTCAAATTTACTCAATCGATTTCGAACTCAATGTGTGACAATATAAGGTTTATAATAGAATGAAGAAATTTGACAGTTTTGTATAGCTTGATATGTCCGCCACTGTACGAGTAAAAAAAATACGGAGAAAACCTTAGCCCACTGGTACATAGAAAAGTCTTCAGGTGCGAGAATTCATGTCATTTCTAAAAAGTGTAATTTTTTTTTTTCAGTGGTGGAAAGGTGAGCAGTTAAACGGTAAAAGAAATAGCATATAAGACATTTAAAAAAAACAGGAACTACTGAGTTTCTTGCTGGTGTCTACTCAGTAGAAATCGACATTCCGAACCAGCGGAAGATGAAAATATATGTACCTATTTTGACATTCATAAGTGTTCTATATGGAATTGAATAAAGTTTTTTTTATGGTTTATATTATATTTTGGTACGGTGGTAACTCAAGATCGCGTTTTGTAATAAAGAGCCCAAAATTGGCAAGTTACCGTACGAATAAAAAAATATTTTTTATTCAAAATCCCTTTGCTTGGCACCATACGAAGTTACCCTACGAAGAAAATATTATTTTTTATTCAAAATCCCTTTGCTTGGCAGCATAAATTAAATAACTAACTACACTAAACATTATTCAACTCTTCCTATAGCTTCAGTCGACAATTTGATACACTATGCATAACTGCGTTTGTCTCATAAGAACAACTCATCTATACACATTTCACTTCATTTCACTAATATGAGGTAATCTGAAACAAGAAAAAGTGTATTTTAGTGATAATACAGAAAAAAACCTTCAAAACCACGAACTAAAAAGTGTAAAATAATATTTTTAACACTTTATACACTTCAAATAACATTTTGTAACAGTACACTTCAGAAATTTTAGTTCAAGTTTTTAGAAAGGCGGTTTTTTTTAAAATAACTAACAAACTAATTGTGAGTACAGCATCGAAAGAGTTGTCATTTAACTCCTTACCGTTGAGGAGTTGACCTTTCATCATCAGCAGAGCCACAAAATTAATACAATCAGGCGCAAATACTGCTGCAGTTTTGTAAAAAGATACAAAAACTATACATGTGCCTTTAAAATTTGAGGGTTCTCAATTTTTTCAGGATCCCATCCTCAGATCCTCATATCCTTATCATGGTACCAATCCGGGATTATCTACTTTCCAACTAAAACAGAATTATCTAAATCGGTTCATAAACGGCAAAGTAATTGGCGAACAAACATAATATAAAAATACATATTGAATTGAGAACCACCTTCTTTTTTTTTGAAGTCGGTTAAAAAGGACTAACATTCTTGCTACTCAACCAGTTGCCAAAGACGATAGATTCCTCGACGACAATAGATCCTGATATCCTTATCATGGTACCATTCCGGGACTATCTACATTATCTAAATCTGTTCATAGATAGCTAATAAATCGGGGAACAAATATTAAAAAAAAAACAAAACATATACAACCTGTGCGGATTAAGAATGGGATCGCACCCCACGAGTGCGAGTATAGACGCAAATAGTGTGCGAGCCAGAAGTGAATAGATGCGCCGCCATTTCTGATCCCATTCTTTTTCCGCACAGGTTGTACATGTAGACTTGAGAAAACTCCTTCTTTTTTTGAAGTGAAGACGTGTTTGCCCAGAACGGGGATGCCTTCTTGTGTTTGCTTTGAAAACATTGTTTTCTATTTGTGGCAAACAACAAGCGGATGTATGCGGCATAACATAATTATTTTCAGGAGATTAAAACAATAAAAAATCACACAAATAGAAACAAGGTTCATGAATGAGTAAATGAGTTCAATTAAAAAATTATTACATGCAGAGTCTAGTTAAGGTGATGGGTAGGGCAGGCACACTAGCGACGCCAATCGATTTTAATTTTTAGCTACTAAACCGGATCTATTTTAAACAATTTCGGGGTCACAACCTCTCAACAAACACTTATACTATTTATTGTATTTATGCACAAATGTTGAGTCCAACGCATACGCGAAAAACAGACCCAATATTTATGCATGGTTATTTAATAAATAGTATAAGTGTTTGCCCAGAGGTTGTAACCCCAAAATTGTTTTAAATAGATCCGGTTTAATAGCTAAAAATTAAAATCGATTGGCGTCGCTAGTGTGCCCTACCCGTCACCTTAAATAAGTTTAATAAAACAGAAATAAATTTAACATACCTCAGCATTCCATAGGAGCTATTGAATTTGAATTGTCGCCGTAACCGCTAAGACTGCCCTGGAACTCCATACCACTAATCTGACTATCCGCATTAAATGATGCTCCATAGGAGTCGTTGCTCGGTGCATGTGATGTCTCTAAGTTACCTACAATGGAAATAAATAAATCAATTACAAAATAATAGATAGTGTTCTTATTTATTAGGTCTGCCAACATTACAGCATGTGTGTTAAAAAATAAATAATATCTAAAGATTAGAATGTAACAACAATTACAGGCAAACACAGCATCAGTACATATGTAAATGACAATTAATTCCAGACCGGACCGTTCATGTACAATCAACAGCACGTCTGGGCGACGTTAACAATCCAATTTCTAATTTGATATTGATTCATATGTACTTATTTAACAGTGGGTCTGAATAACCCAGCGTTGCATTTTAGAAACTTACATACTTTTTATTAAAAATCTTTTTCTTATCAACTGAGATACAATCTAAAAAAATGATGAACAATAACAATACTGTGGGGAACAAAGTCCAGTTCTCAGCATGTGCTACAACTGCTGTACCACCGTAACAACCATGGAAGAGCCACCCTTCAACATGAGTCAGCTTGACTGGAGTGATACCACAGTCCCACAGAAAACCGGAGTGAAGCAGCACCCGTGCTGTGTTTGCCAGTGACAGAGGGTACTGGAGGCCCAATGGGGGTAAAGGACTACCTTTACCCCCATATTATAGGTTGGGAGAACTTTTTTTAATGTGATAAACCCCCCCATTCCCTCGGATTGGATCTCCGGTACCCTCACTTACGCAGCGAAATGCAGCAAAGTGCTATTTCACGCCGGTTTTCTGTGAGGGCGTGGTATCACTCCGGTCGAGCCGGCCAATTCATGCCGAAGCGTGGCTGTACCAGGGTCCAATATAACTTCTGATTTCACTGGTTATAACAGGCAATAGCTTACCATCAGGTGATCTGTCTTTATTTATTCTGCCACTTAATACTTAAAAAACATTAATAAGCTCATGTAATGTATGTAATGTGTCTTGTGAACAGGTGCCACCTTTGGGGACTGGTCTGCTTCGGTTTACCTCATAATAATTATTTTATTATTATTTCCTTTATTTTATTTTGTGTATTAATTGAACTGTATGTAACAGGCGCAACTGACAGCCCCCTATGCAGGGGGTGCTTTGAAGTAAGTAAGAAGTTTTTAGCCATAATCTATTTTATTACAAAATTTGCGATTCAGTTACCAACTAAAGCGTATGCCATTACAACACAATGTTAAAAAGGCGCTTAGTACAAATTGTGCTTCATAATATAGGGGACTACTATATACATTGAATACAAAAATAAGAAAAAACCACTCACCGTCTACGGAATCAGCCGCTGCTGCATCTGGCTCAGCCCAATTGATCTTAAACCTAGTCACTCGGGGCTCTGACGCCAGAATATTCCTCACTACTTTATCAAACTGCGGCCTAGCTGGAGGATTCTCCCGCAACTCTGGCTCATTTTCACTATACTCATTGTTAATAAAATATCCAACACGCACAAACTCCTGGCCGCGGTAAGAACACGTCAACAACACCACAGTGACTCCTAGAGCGTCATTTTCAGGAATACGGTTAACGTCTGGCGGCGGCGCTTGGAAAACAAACATGTGACGACCCTCAGGGATCGGACCAACGTATATAGTATCCAAAACCTGGTCGTGCTCCTCAGTTTCCGCAGATCCGACGTATATCATCTTCCACTCTAAGTCCTCTTTTAGCTCTTCAATGCATTCGAACGTTAATTCGAACTGAAATGGATTCAGAAACGGGCTAGGATTATCCAAAACGACAACATTGGTTATGTGCACCTTGGCCATGTTTTTTTCGAATATACACAGAGGTTCTTTTGTTTTTAACACTGTAAATAGCACAGCTCAGCACGGTGGATTGGTAATGATTGTAGATTGATATGATATTTATATAAATTCACGGTTTTTTTGTGCGGAGAAAAATTTGCGGTGTCCGTAAAGTGACAGTTTGACATATATTTTGGCGGTTGAACTGGTCACGTGACCAAAATAAGTAGCTACGCTAGCGCACGAGCGGCGAAGCAGAGCACTAAAATTAAAAAGATATAAGGATTTTGACAGCTCCATTCATTCATTCATTCATATTGTTCATTGCACTCCTTAAGTTACAAAAGGTGGTAAGAAACATACATAGTAAATAAGTACATTATGGACCTTGTCAGGCACGGCAAAGTAGGCTCTATGACGAGATTCAAGTTTGTTGGTTTTTAACGGTAATTGTAAGTTAATATACCATAAATATATTTTAAACTCACGTAACTAATATTGTTTCTTTACTCTAATACGGAAATACTTACATAAATGAGGAGTTTCCACAAATTTTTTACACAAAAACGCAATCCACGAAACGTCAAATAACAGCATAGACAATAGAACTTACAAGTGATGGGCCGCACGCATTATTTTCAATTGTTCAATAATTACGGTTTTTTGATAACCAATTGATCATAGACAAATGATAGTTTTAATCGGTAAATAAATGGCTTAGAATAGCGTGTACAAGCTCTTTTCTAGGTATAAAAAAACGTATAGTTTTGTTTGCCCTGCCATCTAGCGGTGAGTAGTAAAAACTAAAATTTAAAACAAATTCACATTTATTTTTCCTTTTTTACAAAGCAATTTTACAGTAATTATTTATCAACTTCCAAATTTCTTGCTAGATGGCCTAGTCAGTCTAAGGTTTTTGTGTGGTATGATGACATTATTATCATGTGCTCCATCCATGAATTTGCAATAGATACGTAGGGCGCGAAGTTAAAATATGAGTGCGGCTCCAAGTGTTAATTGCTTCGCGTTACAATAGTCTTCTTTTTATTTTTTATTTATTTAGTACAGCCGCGTGATATTAATACAATAGTATAAATGTTTGCTTAGAGACTCCCGCTCCGAAATTGTTTAAAATAGATCCGGTTTAGTAGCTAATAATTTAAATTTATTGGTGTTGCTAGTTAGGGTTACCAGTCACCTTAAAATTACGTTGTAAGTAGGTCCTTAGATTTTTCAATAATTGTCTATTTTTCTAAATAATTATATTAACTGCTTATATAAAACGGTTATTATATTTAAATAATAAATAATATAATAAATAAATCTTTATTGAAACCAGTAACATTATTTTATAAACAATTGTAGCGCGAATCGATTTTGTTTATAAGCTACTCAACCGGATCTATTTTAAACAATTTCAGGGTTACAGCCTCTCGGCAAACACCTATACTATTTATTAAATTCTTATAGTTAACTGTTTGGTCTGCTTTTGCACTTGAATTTTGAATTACCGCCAAAAGTGGCCGCTTTTGGCGTGAATTAATTTTTTGCTTACAAAAACGAACCCAAAATTTGTGCATGGTTATTTAATAAATAGTATAAGTGTTTGCCGAGAGGTTGTAACCCCGAAATTGTTTAAAATAGATCCGGTTTAGTAGCTAAAAAATAAATTCGATTGGTGTCGCGAGTGTGCACTACCCGTCGCCTTAATGACCCTCAGATTAATAATATACTCTATGTAATGACCGTATTAGTCGTAGACTGTGTCGCAGTCACCAGCGCCCTATATGAGACAATTTTTTCCCTTGTTCGTCATCGTCAGCCCATTTAAGTCCCCACTGCTGGGGCACGGGCCTCCCTCCATCACATGAGGGGTGATTGCCATACTCACCACGCTTGGCAGACGGGTTGGCGAGGGTTTAGATATAAATGCAGAGTTTTCCTTCTCTGGGTGCTGATGATCATGTTTCCCTTGTTACCTATACTTAATTTAGTAGATCTGGGCTTTTAGACAAAGTAATTATCTAACTCCTGGGAACTATAGACACATGGCGTTGGGGATTGTTGGTTTGATGTATGAGGAAAAGGCAGGATATTTAACTATCAATTTACTTGATTTGAATTACTAAAAAGATTGAAATTCTGGACCAGCGAGTATATGCTCGGAGGGAGTTTGGTCAAACCACCCGACCCATCCCGTCTGTACGTACAGTGGCGGACACATCAAGCTATACAAAACTGTCAAATTTCTTCATTCGATTATAAACCTTATATTGTTACACATTGAGTTCGAAATCGATTGAGGTTGATAGTTTTGTATAGCTTAACCTGTCCGCCACTGTACCTAGTGTATTTTTTTTAAATAAAATTTTTACCGGCATTGGTTTCTGTCCATACAGCCAATTCTTTATTTCAAGGTTTTTCTTTATTGAAAAATGCAAGTATTGCTTAATTATTTCTGACTTTTTTTATAATGGTGTCACCCCGCGTGTGATTCCGCCAGTGTCAAGTGTATAAGAGAGACACGTCGATTTAAAATTGACCGGTAATTTTGCCAAATGCTCGATCTATAATGAGGTCTTCTCCAAGGTTAAAAAACGCCATAAATCTACAACAAATAAAAGCGGCACATGTAAACAGCACAGAAGACAGGAAGCACAGCGATAAAAGACAAAAACATAACACGAGTCAACGTTTTCTTCAGTTATCAACTGAAGTGTCTTGAATATGTATGTATGTGTTTGTGTAGGACCTGGCTCACGATGTAAAATTGTAGTGATTGTTTTTATTATTTTTTTTTTCTCTTTTTATTGTATAACTTTAAAATAATTTTTTAGTCTATTAATGGTTTTAGACCTGTTTTGGTATAAACCTTAGATGAGTCTTTCTTTTGCATGCAGTGTTACCTTAAAAGATTGTTGCGCTTAGTTGGTAAGATGTGATGTTATATTTTTATTTCTAGTTTCAGTGTAACAAACGCTGGTAAACCTTAATAAATAAATAAATATAATCATCTTTCATATTTGGGTGATTATCAAAGTACGTTTTGTACGTTGATGCGTTGACAGCGGTCTAAGGTGTGTGGCGCAGGGGGGGTGCAACGCTCGCCCGCTGCCGCGCGCGAAATTCAATTTAGTAACTTGTGTCAACACACATGGTATATGAAAACGCCAATAATCAATTTCGGAACTTGTGTCAACACATGGTATATGAAAACGCCAATAATCAATTTTGGAACTTGTGTCAGCACATGCTATATAAAAATGCCAATAATCAATTTTGGAATTGTGTCAACACATGGTATATGAAAACGCCAATAATCAATTTTGTAACTTGTGTCAACACATGGAATATGAATACGCCAATAAATAAAGTCTTCAAATAAATGATGACACTTCTCCCGCTAATATCCCCATCCTCATAATAGCGTGTAGTTCCCGATTGCGTCCAAAGCTGTCTCTTTGGAACCCAGGTACGCTTAGATCGTGATTCAGGATTTGGGGAGTCTGGCATTTTTTTCTCTTAAGTAATTAATAAGCAAATTATACTTTTATACTCATTTTGTGTACACTACCTGTAGTATTGTCTGGTCTAATTTATAATTATATGCAAAACGTTTCGAAATGTCAGCGATTGTATACTGTAAGTGTACCATAGATAAATAAATAAATTACAATGAATCGACTGCAGTCTGACCTTCGCAATCCTTTAACAAGGGAACCAGACCAACTCACTCACGGCTACGACTTAAGGACCTTCAAGAGAAGAGCGTACTCCTTTTTAAAAAGGCCGGCAATGCATTAGCGATCTTTCTAATTTTGCGGATGTTAATGGGCGGCGATGATTGCTTTCCATCAGGTGACTCGCTTGCTCGTGTTTGTCGCCTCTAGCATAAAAAAAAACTGAATCATGGTTACACGTTTCAGAAGCTATCCGAAATGTGCATATTTTCTCACAATGTTTTCCCTCACCGCCGAGCTAATGGTGTAAAATATGCAGACTTGGAAAATCCAGAGGTGCATAGGTACTTATGAATTCTAAATAAAGTGATAAGGCCGCCTTCGTTGTACATATCCTGCACAAGACCGCCAACTTCCAGACTCCGGGCTGACACTGTAAATTTCTTAACAGACGAACCCGAGACCCCGAGCGCAACCGTCGCTTCAAAGTGTAACCCACTAACCATTGCGCCACCGAGGACTGCCACGGGGGCTTCATCCGTCGCCCGGTCGGGGCGAAGAGGCTCGCCAGCTCGGCCTCTCTCCCACTCAACCTCCCAGGTAGCACCCACGCTGCTGGATGCAGTGCAAGCACCACCGAGAGGAGGACTGCGGGCACCCCTCCCCGCATATACACTGCTGGTTGCAGTGCAGTGCGAGTTAGGGACAAACCCGCAGGCTTTCAACATAATAACGCGTCGCAGAAACCGACTCCGCTGGCTGCGGAGCCGGGGAAATCCGCGACGCAAACAACTCCGACCTACCACCGCAATCCGCTGGCTGCGACCTTGCGGCGCAGGTCCCTAAACGTGGGCCTTGCGGTCACTGCGCCCGGAGGCGCTCCACTCTAGGGGGATGCCGACGTCAAAGCGCCCCGCCGGAAAACCGCCGCGCAACCCGCGCGGGCGGGGCCGGACACAGCATCCCCAGGTCCGAAGACAAAAATGGCGCCTGCAACCCCGCTGTGCAATGGTTTAACCCGCTTTCACGGGCCCTACTGCACCGTCAGGGAACGACGCGAAGACGCCGGTCCTCAGACCCTCGGCGCGACAATGTAGGCCCTGTAGCGAAGTGCGCTTCAGCGCGGTCGCACGACAGGGCCGGTCCGTCGGGTGTGCATCCTTCGGCTAACAGGTAGCAATCCACGAATGAATTACTAGCCGTCATTGCCCAGGAAAAACCGTGCTCCGCGGTAACCGTTTCTGCCTAATACCAACCGAAGTTGGAATCAGGACAGAACTTATTACCAGCAGGGCCACTCGAGGAGGTAGATGCACCTGAGTCCCCATTATAAAATATCCTGCAATACATAGTCTCAAGTTTTCATAATTTATTTTAAGTGCATTATAAGCATATTCATTCATTTTTGGTATAGCAATTTTATGCAATTTATTCTTAAGTAAATAATGCACTTAAAATTTATCTACAGTCTTAGGGATGGACTCGATCCTTTGCTAACTGGGCAAGTGATTTACCGAATAAGCTACCGATCATAAAGATCATGGATCCGAGTCCCACCTGAAGACTGTCTATAATTTTTACTTACTTATATTCATTCATTCGAGCCACGACTCCCCGCATGAAAGGCGTAACGTGTTCTCATCCACTGTTCTACCTTCGCTCTTAACTAATCCCGCTTACGTATATAGTGGTATTAGGTAACGGCATTGGTAAGGTGGCCATAGTTCTGCAGGACAAAAGTCTCTTTACCGGCTTATAGTTAAAGACAGGGAAAGAAAGACGAAGGACGTAACACATATTAAATGCGTGAAGGATGAAAGAGGTTTCTTTAATGGGATAGGGGGCAGACGAGCAGACGGATCACCTGATGATTACCGCTGCCCATGAACACCTGCAATACCAGAGGAGTCGCAAGTGCGCTGCCGACCTTTTCTTGAAGGTCGTATCTGTCCGGAAGCGATAGTTCATTCCATAGTTTGTTTCATTCATTCCATAGGTAGAGTGATCACAGAAGATGACGGGATAAAAATCCGATGGAAGGAATATATTGAAAAACATATGAATGAAGAAAACAATTTTAATGGAGTGTCAAGCAACCCACCAATAAATAAAGGATTGGTAAGAGAGATAAATATTGACGAAGTGAAAATGGCAGTGGATGGAATTAAAGGTATAAAACAGGAAGTTTTTGAAAGCAGATGGATGGAAGTTGTTGGCTTTATTCTTCAATAAGTTGTTGCATGAAGAAACGATCTCTAACGAATAGTACAACAGCGTGCTGGTGCCTATCTTTAAAAACAAAGGCGATTTACAGGAATGCAATAACTATCGAGGAATAAAGCTGATATCACAGTGTTAAATTATGGGAAAAAGTTATAGAGCGACGCCTGAGAGAAGAGAGTGAAATTTCTCAAAACTATTTCAGTTTTATGCCTGGTCGAGGTACAACAGACGCCATTTTTGCCATTCGCACATTGTGCTAAAAATACAGAAGTGCACATAAAAATCTGCATATGGTATTCGTTGATCTCGAAAAGGCATATGACCGAGTAACTCGTGAGGTTTTGTGGTAGGCCCTACAGATGAAAGGTGTGACAAGTAAATACTAAATTTTGATTCGAGCTATGTATAGCAGATTCAGTACACAAGTCCGGTCCACAGTAGGCTTCAATGTGGATGTAGGCTTACACCAAGGGTCGGCTTTTAGTCCTTATCTCATCCTGATGATAATGGACGCATTGACGTTGGACATATAGGAGGAGGCGCCCTGGTGTATGTTGTTCGCCGACGACATTGTGCTAGTTACGGAAGATGTACTCGAGGGCCAGAACAAACTGGAGGAATGGCGACAAAGACTGGAGAACGTTGGCCTGAAAGTCAGCAGAACCAAAGCAGAGTATCTGTTCTGTGACTTCGGCAGTTTCTCTAGTCCGATGCCCATAACTTTTGCTGAATGTCCTTACTCCTTACGGGTTTGTCTCAACTTTCGGTACCTTGGGTCTCTTTTACAGGGCGACGGTGAAATTGATAGGAACGTTAAGCATCGAACCAACTCAGCATGGATGAAATAGCGACAGGTCACGACAGCAACATGAAATCCACGGATGCCCTTAGAGGCAATCTAAAGGGCAAATCCATCATTAGACCTGTTGCTATGTATGGATCAGAATGCTTGGCCATTAAGAAGACGGGTGAAAGTAGATTGCATGCGACAGAGATGAGAATGTTAAGATGGATGTGTGGAGAGACGAGAATGGACAAGATAAGGAATGAGTATATTACAGGAAATATGAAAGTGGCCCCCATCATTGATAAATTGAAGGCAAATTGTCTTTCCTGGTATGGCCATGTAATGAGATGAGGGGAAGAACGTGTAACCAAAAAAGTGATGAGTTTAAATGTAAGTGGGTGGAGGAACAGAGGACGGCCGAAAAATAGATGGATGGATTGTGTGAAGAATGACATGATGGAAAATGGGGTGGATGATTCGATGACGAATGACAGGGACGTATGGAAAAGGAAAACATACTGCGCCGACCACAGTTACCCCGGGAAAAGGGCAGGAGGATGCTGATTGCCAAGCTGGCCATAGAAGGTCAGTTTTTTCCTAAAACTGTGGCGTCACTCCAATGTTTATTCCAATTATACGCCACATTTACGCCAACAAAATGTCCACGCTGGTGTCATTCCGTACCTTCAGTTATCGATGGGTACAACCGACGAATTTCCCGGTGTACAGCGCTAGGCGCTATACATTTGCATACGCGCTTACGGTTAGCTAGCGGTTAGCGCAGTGCAAGCGATTTTGCCAGCTAACTAAAACACCGCTACGTTTTCCGACTGTACATGCTTACTTATTTGTATCGAAAAGAATCACACCACAGTTTTAGGCACGAACTGTCACTATTTTCTTGACGCAATCTTCCAAAATGGTAAGTATTATTTTTTATATCTCTCTGCTTTTTAGTCTGTTTGTCTATTTTTGTAAAATTAAATAATAGTCAAAATAAATTTTATGCACCTTGTATTTCATTTAATATAAATAGATTATAAAATACATTAAAAATTAACCAAAATTTCAACCCCGGGAGAATGGAGGGAGCGCGTTGGTGCGCAAGTAGAACACGCCTCGTTTTCTGCAAAGAATAGAGAAAAATAATATACAAATTCATAAATTGGTGAACAGTGACATCTAGTGTCGAGTTGCCAAAGCCCTGGTGCAGCACGCACAGTTGCTATAGTTAGGTTACACATTTATAGATGACACTTAAATATAAAAATAATGAAAAAGTGACTTTTGATTAGCCAGTAAGTGCTCGAACGATAATTTTATTATTTCGACCAATCTTCTACCGTGGATAAATCTATGGTATAACGTCAAATTTATAATTGAATGACAGCTCTATACCATAGATTTAGTATCTTAATAAGGTTAGTCGAATCGACCCTTAGACAGTTACGTTCAATAATCCTACTACTCTTTGGTTACGTTGTTCAAAATGGTCAGTAATGTTCGCTCCAAATGTATCAAATTAAAAATATATGTATCAATTCTACTCAAATGGATCTCGAGTTCGAGTGAACCGACTGATCCGAATGAGCTGAATGATCCGATGATCCGAATGAGCTGAATGAGCGGAATGAATCACGGATCTAGGTAGGTATCAAGTCGATGTTCCAAATGAAGCGTTTCACTGTTCCGCATTACTGCACTTGATCCAGATTCAAAATTTTCCAATCTTTTGAAATATACGTTTTTGCCAGGTCTAGTGAAATGAAATGAATAAATAAGCGGAATGAATCACGGATCTAGATATCGAGTCGATGTTCCAAATAAAGCGTTTCACTGTTCCGCATCTCTGCACTGATCCAGATGCAAATGTTCCAATCTTTTGAAATATACGTTTTTGCCTTTGGATGCGGGCGGCACAGGACTGATTTGCGTGGAGAACATTGGGGGAGGCCTATGTCCAGCAGTGGATGTCTATTGGCTGAAATGATGATGGGGAAAGACTACTTACCCGGTTTTGGGCTTAAGGCCTCCAAGTTTCAGGACTTTTTGACCGTTACAGCTGCCCGTGAAAGCGTCACGCCAGTGTTTGCACTGCACTCCGCTGAAGCCTCCGGTTTGGATGGATTCGGCTAAGAAGTAAATGGCCCTGCAAAAGAAACATGTTAGAGAATCTGATCTTTTGAAGGTCGGTGAATCCTGAGGGCCGATTTTGTTTTAATGTGTTAGGTCTGTGATAGATCTTCCCGTGGGAGAGCCACGCTTCGGCATGAATGGGCCGGTTCGACCGGAGTTATACCACGGCCTCACAGAAAACCGGCGTGAAGCAGCACTGTGCTGTCTTTCCCTACGTGAGTGAGGGTACTGGAGGCCCAATCTGGGGGCTGCGGAAATCACTTAACATCCGTCTAGTCGTCTGCCTCCTATCACAAAAAAAAGGTGGCAGACGAACTGACAGATCGCCTGTTGTTGAAGCGATTGCCGACGCCCATAGACACCCGCGACACCAATGGAGTCACAAGTGCACAGCAACCTTCAAACTCCCTTTCCCCCGGTTTGAGCCTCCGGTACCCTCACTCACGCTACGAAACACTTTCGTAAATTTGTCAGAGTAATACATGTTGCACAGAAAATTATGCTTAAGGCGAGGGGTAGGGCACACTAGCGACACCAATTTATTTTAATTTTTAGCTAGTAAACGAGATATATTTTAAATAATTTCGATGCTCGAGTATCTCGGCAAACACTTATACTATTTATTTAAAACTTGTAGTTAATTGTTTGATCTGCTTTTGCACTCGAGATTTGGATTGGTGAATCAATTTTTTGAGTACAATAAGAGACCCTACATTTTAGCATGGTTATTAAATAAATAGTATAAGTGTTTATAGGGTCATTAGGGTATTAAGATATTTAATAAGATACCACAAAATGTCATTAACCTATCACTGGATAAGTTTAAGTCTCATATCAAAACCTGCCTAATGAAGAAAGGTTACTATAGTGTACAAGACTATTTAAATGATAAGGACTCTTGGTCATGTTAATTGATTAATCTTTTGAGTTGTTATTCATAGTAGTCTATTAACCTTCATAATTGTATTTTTTTCTCTTCTCAATAAATTATAACTCTGTAACATCATCAATATGTGAAAAGAGTAACTACTGAGTTTCTTGCTGGTGTCTTCTCAGTAGAAATCGACATTCCGAACCAGCGGTAGATATTATGTACCTATTTTGACATTCATAAGTGTTCTGTGTGGACCTAAATTGAATAAAGAATTTTTTATCTTTTTATCTTTATCTTTATCTTTGCCGAGAGATTGCAGTCCCTAAATTGCTTAAAATAGATCTGGTTTACTAGCAAAAAAATAAAATCAATTGGCGTCGCTAGTGTGCCCTACCCTTCGCCTTAACTGTTAGATCAGAAAGTTCAGATTTGCTTGTAGCAATATTGATTCCTTTTGATGTCAAGAAAATTTAAAGAAGGTTGGCAGATCTTTATAAAACGATATGTTGGCATAATTGTTTCTTGCCGTGCAAGCGAAAATTTACCTTAACCCTTAAGGTGACTGGTAGGGCACACTAGCGACGCCAATCGATTTAAATTTTTAGCTACTTTTACGGCCTAGTGGTTTCGGTCGTAAAGTCTGCTTTAAATTAGGCCCTCTGGGTTCGATTCTGGATCGAGCAAAAAGTATGTTTCGATTTTTTTAAACATAGCTCGGGTTTGTGAGCACCAATACGCATTAGGCGAATCCCATCATAGTAGCGATGACTTGATTTCTATGATGGAGGCCTTTACCCTGCACTGGGACGATAAGTATATAGGCTGATACTTTACTTTTTTACTTTTACATTACTTTTTATACTTTTACATTACTTTTTATACTTTTACGTTACTTTTTATACTTTTACATTACTTTTTATACTTTTACATTACTTTTTATACTTTTACATTACTTTTTATACTTTTACATTACTTTTTACTTTTACTTTACCTGTTGCGGTTGCAGGTGCTCTCGCCACCGCATCCTGGCTGGTATTGACCACCGTTGGGGTAGAAGTCGACGTGGCCCAAGGGGGGGGCCCAGCCCGTAATACCCGCGTCGGTATGGATCACTTCGCAGAATTCAGCCACGTTGGGGGAGAGAGGGGGGAGGGAGCCGGTGAATGCGTGTCCCTGAGAGGGGTCCAGGGCTGAAATTTAAATAATTAATATAATATATAAGTATTTCACAATATCACATAGGTACATTGATCTGACTCTGAGATAGGTAGCTCAAGCACCTGGGTTAAAGATATCAGAACCTTGATATTTTTTCAATACTCGAGAAACTTAAGGAGTTAGAGCCACGTTTCGGCATGAATGGGCCGGATCGACCGGAGCGGATACCACGGCCTCACAGAAAACCGGCGTGAAGCAGCTGTTCTGTTTCGATGCGTGAAATATTTGGAAGAAAGTCTAGCTACATTAGTGAAGTTCGGTATAATTTTTATAATATTTTTTTCATTAATTCCCACTTCTGCTGAGTGCCGAAAGATCGTGATCGGACAATATTAGAAGTTCAAGTTAAGGTGACGGGTAGGGCACACTAGCGACGCCAATCGATTTTAATTTTTAGCTACTAAACCGGATCTATTTTAAACTATTTCGGGGTTACAATCTATCGGCAAACACCTATACTATTTATTTAATACTTATAGTAAACAGTTTGGTCTGCTTTTGCACTCGAATTTTGGATTACCGCCAAAAGTGGCCGGTTTTGGCGTGAATCAATTTTTCGCGTACAAAAACGGCCCCAAAATTTGAGCATAGTTATTTAATAAATAGTATAAGTGTTTTCCGAGAGATTGTAGCCCCGAAATAGTTTAAAATAGATCCGGTTTAGTAGCTAAATATTAAAATCGATTCGCGTCGCTAGTGTGCCCTACCCTTAAGTAACTGTTTTTATGATAAGTATGTATGGACAGCCACACATCACGTTAATACGTCGATGGTCGGTACTCACCCGTGATGTATCCAACCTGGCGCTTCAACCTGAGGCCGATGAATCCAACTTTGAAAGCTCCAAGACCAACACCGATCAAGTGGAAGTCGCGTTGCTTGGAGCCGCTAGCCTCACACAGCCAGTTCACGAAACGGGCGGCGAAGTTGCCTGTTAAAATATATTACTTGATATTGGAAGAGATCGCTCATAGTGATAAGGCCGCCTTCGTTGTACACATCCTGTAATATCTAGTTTTAAGTTTTCATACTTTATTTTGAGTGCAATAAACGTATATTCATTCATTCATTCATACTTAATAAATACACTAGTGGCCCACCCTTACTCGTTTCGGGACATTAGTTCCACTGATTGCCGATAGATGGCGCTAGGTGTCGATTACATCGCGCAAGCGTTTCGTTTCCGTAATACAGGATGTATCTGTGAGCATTTTCATCTCATCAACCACCAAACATTCTGAACAACATTTGTTGTACGACTTTTAGAAATTCGTTTTTTCAACTCCTTATACGAGAATGACCATGTCACGTGACCGATTTTATATGACACGTTGAATTTTTTTTTTGCGATTTTTCTAAAGTCATAGAACAAATTCCACCTTATTACAAATCACGATCTAAATTTTTTACCGATCTAGGGCTCATGCCATCCCGTTCCAATACGCAATGTTAAAAGGGGCTGGCACGAATTTTGTTCCGGGACTTCCTTAGTACGCGATTTGCAATGAGGGGGATAATGTTTAGAATAGGGATGTAAATGTCATGTAATGTAGATACATCCTATATAACTCAACGCAAAGACGGTGTCCTATTTTGTTCATTAATTGACTTGCATTTGCAAGTCGCTAAAAGACATTACGTGATTATTGGACAGCCTATTACTATCACGCTTGACTGTAGGAGAGCCACGCTTCGGCATGAATGGGACGGCTCGACTGGAGTGATACCACGTCACAGAACACCGGCGTGAACAGCACTGTGCTGTGTTTCGCTGCGTGATTGAGGGTACTGGAGGCCCGATCCGGGGTTAGGGGGGTTCAAAGGTTGGCAGCGCACTTGTGAGTCCACTGATATTAATGGTGTCCATGGGCGGCGGCAATCACAAACCTTCAGGTGATCCGTCTGCCACCTATAACTTAATAAATAACCCCAGAACATAAAATTCGTGAAAAGGGCTACCAAGACGAAAAATAAGTAGTTCTTTTATGCAAATGTCATGTATGGTAATCCGTCTGCTCGTCTCATCATCATCATCATCATCATTTCAGCCAACAGACATCCACTGCTGGACATAGGCCTCCCCCAATGTTCTCCACACTGATCGATCCTGTGCCGCCCGCATCCAATGGATTCCCGCAACCTTCGGTCGGTCCACCTTGTGGGGGGCGCCACGGCTGGGACTTCCTGTACATGGCCTCCACTCGAGGACCTTTCCGCTCCAACGGCCGTCTGTTCTCCTTGCTATGTGCCCTGCCCATTGCCACTTGAGGCATGCAATCCTTTGGGCTGTCTGTGACCTTAGTTCTTCTGCGGATCTCATCATTTCTGATACGATCACGCAGGGAGACTCCGAGCATAGCCCTCTCTATTGCTCTCTGGGTGACTTTGAGCCTCCTTAATCGGCACATTGTAACGTGTCAGTCCAAAGTGTGGAAGTTGGCGGTCTTTTAACGTCGTGCCTTGCACAGCACGTTAAGCCTTTGGTCCTGCACCTGATCTTCGGTCGTGAGAAGTGCAATCCTTTGGGCTATGTCTCTTAGTTCTCCTGTGGATCTCATCATTTCTGAAACGATCACGCAGAGACTACGAGCATAGCCCTCTCCATTGGTCTCTGGGTGACTTTGAGCCTCCTCAATCGGCACATTGTAAGTGTAATTGTCTGCTCGTCAGCCATTAATCAAATTAAAAAAAAAGCGTCGAAGGGAGTGACGTCACATCAAGCCAGTGAGCGTTTTCGCCCGTACATTGAAATGTCAATTTTTGATTTGCGTTTAAATCATTATTTGTGCATATTTTTTTTTGTTTTTAATAACGTTATCTTTAAAAGTATAAAATAAACTGTAGAATGAACTATCGCCTGCAGTGTTTCCGAACCGATACGACCTGCAAACCTTCAAAAAAAGGGCGTATAATCCCTTTTAAAAGGGCCGGCAGCGCACCTGTGACTTCTTTGACGTGGCAGGTATCCATGGGCGGCGGTAATCGCTTACCATCAGGTGATGCGTCTGTTCGTCTGCCCCCTATATCATAAAAAAGAATCCCCCACTATAAATAGACTTACTGGAGGCGACAGAGTAGACGGTGGAGAGGACATCGCCAGACCAGGCTCCGGTGCTCCAGTCCATAACGATGACATTTGCATCAGCAGCGTTGATGTAAGCTGGGAACAGGAATGTTAACGATAAAATATAATATTTTTCCACAATACCTGACCTGTCCGCCACTGTACACACGAAAAGTGGCGGACAGGTCAAGCTATACATAACTGTCAAATTTCCTCAATCGATTTCGGACTCAATGTGTTTCTGTATAAGGTTTATAATCGAATGAAGAAATTTGACAGTTTTGTATAGCTTGATGTGTCCGCCACTGTACATTGATCTGACTCCGAGATAGGTAGCTCAAGCACCTGTGTTTTATTTAAATACAGGATGTAAAAAGACCCTTAACGAAGCCGAAACTCACGTATTCAGCACACCGTCAGGACCATTTTTTTCTTCTAGACCATACCTGGGATCTCAATACTTTCCAAGTTATCGAAGGTCAAAGTCAAAATAAAAATCTCAAGATTTTGATGTTGACGTCATACCATGCTCAATCATGGCCGTCCGCGTTTTGTTCTCGTATCGACAGATAAAAAAACTCTAATCTATTTTTCACAAATAAAAATATTTACAATTTATTTTCATGTAAAACACGAATTGTAATTATTATTTTTAATCTATAAACAACCATATTTGACACATTTCATATCTTTCCGTGACAACATTCAAATAGTAGATATTTTTTATAGCAATCTTTTGCAATTTATTCTTATGTAAATAACACACTTAAAAATTTCATCTCGTGTTCAGGCGGGACTCGAATCAACACCTTCCACAATCCGGGTGAATGTCCTACCAATTAGACCACTGAACGCGTTACCAAGCCGACGAAATTTGTAAGTGCTTGATTCGACATGAGCTGTCGATAGTCTCATCAATATTGTAGGTATATTTACAATATCCAGTGTAAATATTATTACAAATATTTGACCACCAGTTAAGATGAGACTGCTAAATCAATAGTAGATATTTTTTATAGCAATCTTTTGCAATTTATTCTTAAGTAAACATTCAAATAGCCAATTTTCCAAACCCTCCCGCCTTGTAGTAGAGGCGGTCAGATTTCTCTAGCCTGGTGGCGGCAAATGTGTAAATCTCTATGTCTGTACCTGGTACCAAGATGGAGTTGATGGAAGCGTATGCAGACTGCCTGATGTCGTGCACCAGCAACACCGTGGGCCGGCGAGGGTTGTAGTACGTGTTCTGGAGGATACCGCGGTTGTTGAACACAAGGGGAGTGCTCACGACGGGGTTGTATCTGGAAGACATTTTAGCATTTAGCCTTAGGTTCGGGAGTCTGAAGGAATCACTCGACATTGAGGGAAATATTAGGTATTCTTGGACATGTTGATTGATTTTAATCTTCTTAGTTATTATTCATTTTTTTTTTCTAATAGCTTGGTGTTGCTCTTATGAGACAACTCTGCCAATGTCCAGTGATTAAAGAGACACATTCCTTTGGTAGTTGGATGAATAAGCTGGTTCTCTTTAATTAATTGAGTTAGGGTTATTATTTTAAACACTACCTTAATACTCCTTTCGCATTAGCATGATATGGGTGACGGATGTCAAAATCTATATATTTATTTTTCACGTTAGTTTTTTTTTTTATGCTAGAGGCGGACAAACGAGCAAGCGAGTCACCTGATGGAAAGTAATCATCGCCGCCCATGAACATCTGCGAAATCAGAGAGATCGCTAATGTGTTGCCGGCCTTTTTTAAAAAAAAGAGTACGCTCTTCTCTTGAAGATCCCTAAGTCGTAGCCGTCCGGAAATACTCCTGCAGCCAAACCGTTCCACAGAACTGAGGTACGTGGTAGAAAGTTCCGGGAGAAACGCACAGTATTAGACCGCCATCCATCGAGATGATGAGAATGGAATGACAATCGCTTGCGAGTCTCTTTCTAACGTGTGACTCACGTATAAATCTGTCCTGCTGTCACTGATATCATGATAAATCGAAAGGAGTATAGTAGTCTGATAAATTTGATAATTTAATTTTTATTTCTCTTTTCAATTGAAATCGCATTATTTAAGACCCTCTTAGATCCAAGCGATTTGTTCATGTGACAACTCACTCGACACACAATAACAGTGTTAAAGACGATACCATTCAACGGATCTTATATTAATATCACCTTACGGAATTCACTGCACAAAACCACACCAAAGACATTATACAGTATTTCAAAAAATCAAGAAAATTCTACTAATTGTTATAAAAATGTTAAAAAGACATTTAACGGGTTGTAAGGTGGTGCGTCATTGGACCAAGTTAAGTTCTTGGTTTAGTGCTCAGGGGGAGCATGGACTTTTCAATGTGACACGACCGGAGAAGGATTGGGCGCAGGACCAACGGCTTAACGTGCTCTCCGAGGCACGGGGGCACAACACCGCCATCTACCTGACTCCGGGCTGACACTAAGAATTTCTTACCGAAAACTTTGGTACAATTTTTGGCCAGACCTGGGGATCGAACCCGGAGCCTCTTGCGCAGCCGTCGCTTTAAAGTGCGACCTGCTACCCACTGCGCTAGGATTCGATACTACTACTCGTAGTGTTATAATATCTGTGCCATAAGGTACCAAACTCGACATCAGACCTGTTAAGTTCTTGGTTTAAAATTAGACTAACCTGGTGAACAAATGGAACTCATTATCCCTGGACGGGATGTAGGGGACATCGTCGGGGTTTACGCCTGGTGGGGGCCACTGGAAGTCAGGAAGCTCCAGGGGCCAAGGGATGCTCTCAGGAAGCCATGGAGGCCTGTTCTCAGGCCAGTCAAAGTCAGGCCATTGGATATCAGGCCAATTGATATCAGGCCACTGAAGGTCAGGTAGGCCTGGTGGTAACTGAATATCAATGTTTGGTGGCCAGCTCCAGCTCTCAGGCCAGAAGTGGGGACGCTGAGGCCAGTCATCAGGCATAGTTGGAGGCCAGGGGAAGTTTGCGGGCCAGTTGGGAGGTCGATCCCACTCAATAGGGCGCTTGGGAGGCCAGCCTATCCATTCGGGCCAGTTGGGAGGCTGGTCCCAGTCCATGGGGCGATTGGGAGGCCAGCCCATCCATTCGGGCCACCAGTGGGGTGCGTTTGTAGGATTTCTTGGGGGCCATCGGAATGGCCACCACGCTGGGGGGTGCTCCGGCCAGTCTATGATGTCGAGGATTCGGTCAGGTTCGGGCTCGGCTGAAATGAAGAATATTAGTATTGGTTACTGGCAAATAATTATATCATTCAATCGATTATCTCCGGTATCAGGCTCCCGGTTCCGTCAGCCTGCTTCTAATAATAATAAATAAATATTTCACAACATCACATACATTGATATGACTCCGAGATAGGTATCTCAAGCACCTGTGTTACGGATATCAGAATCAACAGTGGGATTACAAATATATACATATTATACTTTTCTTTTGTAAATACATACTTATAATACATAGATAACGCCCAGACCAATACAAACAAACATGTTCATGCACACAAATGTTTGTACTGTGCGGAGATCGAGCCCGCAACCCTTGCACCAGAGGCAGCGTTCCCTACCACTGTTCCAAACGGGTCTTCATATGGGCTCAAAAGTATTATTGGGATTAGAGGTTTATATCATAAATTTAAATATTTGTAATGATTTAATTAAGCTTTAAATGAGCAGTGTGTCGAGCCCCTGAATCGGACGGGGGGAGCCGGGGGTACCTCGAAGAAATACCTAATTACATGTGTGTTTGTCAGTCGCTTACCGACTTGTTAATATGTGCATGCCGTGGCAGTCTTTCAGTAAGGCAACACTATAACATGTAGATATAAAAATAAGATCATCCATGTAAGGTGTATGCTTTTTTGGTTGTCCATAAATTAATAAGTATCAGACAATAAACTGTCCCACTGCAGGGCAAAGGCCTCCATCATAGAAATCCAGTTATCGCTACTATGATGGGATTAGGCATAATCACCACGCTTGGCAAATGCCGATTGGTGATCACAAACCCGAGCTATGTTTGAAAAATTCGAAACATACTTTTCGCTCGACCCGGGAATCGAACCCAGGACCCCGACATCACGGCCTGGTACTTAACCCCCTAGATCATCAGGGCGTTATATAATATAATATAAATAAATAAATAAAAATTACGGCTACGGCGGCCAATCTCAACGATCAGCCACACGCAGGATATATTATAGTGTGAACTTTAATATATCCTGCGTGCGACTGATCATCGCGACTGAGTGTGTGCGCAAACACAAGTGCACTCTCTAATCCCTTTCATATTCCGATGGACACCACTGTGACAAGACGGGTGAGGGATCGGGCGCAGGACCAACGGCTTAACGTGCTTTGCGAGGCATGACCCGGGGATCGAACCCGGGGCCTCTTGCACAGCCGTCGATAAAAAGTGCTACCCACTAACCACTGCGCCACCCGGAAACTCACTGTCGCATTGTTTTAAAACTTAATGTGTATGAATGACGATTATATCTAGAAATAATTGCAGACTAATTGATTAACCCATCAACGCGGCTGTGAATAGAGTGACTTTTTTTTTATAAGGTGAAACCATCATGGCCTTCGCCTTGCCACATGTAGGGAAGAAGATAAAGTGTGGTAGCCCTAACCAAAACCCGTGGGGTGTCCATCTTAGCAGATCTCAATCACAGTCGGAAACCCCACAGCTGGGATTGGACCGTGCCGCTAATGCGCTAGCCCTTCTTTGATGTATGACGTACCAGGGCACCTAATAACGTCGTCCCCCGCGGAGTCGTATACTGAGCAAGCCACTCCCCAATAGTGGTTATGCTATTAGTTGCCTCTTACGACAGGCCGGGAATAATTTGGCAGTATTCTAAACGCCCTTTGCCACAGGGCACGAGGATAGAGTGAGCTTGGCTCTATCTAGCCCAAGAAGCGAGCGGGCGTAATCAACCTGGCGCCCTTTTTTTGGGAGAATGCCGCTGGCTCAAGAAATGAGCCGACTACCTTATGCATACCAGGCCACCGGAAGGCGGCTGGGTTATGTGGGGCTCTCCTTTGGCGGTGGCTTCTCCTAAAGAGAAGCCAACCAAAACCCCTGCGGTTCTCCCTCATCGCCCATATTATTAGGCTTCGGCTGTATCACCATGATATTCCCCATGGTGATACAGCCGAAGCCTCCCTCCACGATATTCTCCGGGCGGATGCCCGCCTGTACGGCGGACTAGGCGGTTCCTCCCCCGGACGTGCCAGGAGAGGGGAAAGGGACAGCCGGGTGAACTAAACTTTTTTTAAGTGATATGTGGCGACGAACAGACGGATGCTGACACCCGCGACACCATCGTCATCGTCAGCCCATTTAAGTCCCCACTGCTGGGGCACGGGCCTCCCTCAATCACATGAGGGGTAATTGCCATACTCACCACGCTTGGCAGACGGGTTGGCGAGGATTTTTATATAAATGCAGAGTTTTCCTTCTCTGGGTGCTGATGATCATGCCAGCAGCTTTACCTTAGTCGCCTTTTACGACACCTCGATATGAGAGGCGCGACACCAGTGGAGCCACAAATACGCTGTCAATCTTTAAACCCCCTTTCCAGATTGGACCTCCGGTACCCTTAATCATTATAGGTAAAGACGCCCCTGGAGGAGGACTAGCGATGTAGGTAAAGTGATAAATTGTTTACCTGCTGCAGCAGCCAAGCTGAAGAGTAGAAGGGCCAGCGTCCAGCTCGCCATTTTGGTTAGTTACTACTGAATTTCTCTAAAACATCCTCCTCATTTTATACTCAAATCTTACGCCCGCATTTGATAATCGTAATCACCTATATCCCACAGATTAAGAATAAACTTAAAAAAATGATAATTTATGATTCAATGTAGACCAGGTTAAGTGTGATAAAGAAATTGCTGGGGATATGATAAGTTAGTACCTGGAATCGGTACTCCATTCTGCCGTCCGCTTACTAAAAGGCCGCTAAGCCAAAGGGACTCCTTTTCGTTACAAGATTTTATTAAACTTCACTTTTGTATGTATGTTTACAAATCTTGCAAGAAGGATCTGAACCAATTCTAATAAACCGATTGAGCTGAAACTTGGCATACCTACGCTTACTTTGGTAACGTTTTGTAGTTCGGTGAGATTCTCGTCGACATCATTGGTTTGCAACCAGTCTTGTAGAAGGAAAACTCGAAAATTAAACCGGATCGCAGCATTCGTGAGACATCATCATCATCAGCCCATTTAAGTCCCCACTGCTGGGGCACGGGCCTCCCCCAATCACATGAGGGGTAATTGCCATACTCACCACGCTTGGCAGACGGGTTGGCGAGGGTTTTGATATAAATGCAGAGTTTTCCTTCTCTGGGTGCTGATGATCATGCCAGTAGTTTACCTTAGTCGCCTTTTATGACACCTCGGTAAGAGTGAGGGTGGCCTATTCTACTCTGCCGGGGACCACACGGCTTAATGATCATGCCAGCAGTGTGAGACATAAGTAAGGTCCAACCCGAAACAAGCGGCGCATAATTCTAGTACCCAATTTAAGGTGAGGCCGTGGCGAGAAATGAGTCATCAGTATCTAATATGATGTCATGAATGCCACCTCAGGGGACCAGGGCGCACCCTGTTGTATTTTGCCCTTACCCTTTTGTTCGAATCACTGAAAGTTGGAGCCAAGGACATGTTACGGTCTAATATAGATGTATCAAAAGGACTGGTGAATGGTGGTATCGGATGAATTTTTACAGGGGGGCACTGTTGAACGTGTCGTGGTATATTTGGGTTCAAAACTCTTCACTGCTGTACAAGTATATGTACCTCTGAGTAGAGTTAAGTGTCTAGACGGCCTACAAATTGAAGAATTTGATTGCACAAAATTAACTGGAAAGAGACCTTGTAACAATGAAGCGTTAATGAAAATGGATAGAGTAAGGAATATGTCCAACTAAAAAGTTAAAAATAAAACAACAGTAAAATAAATATTTTAAGAACAAGCTTTTATTATGCACGAAAAATAAAAAAATAACTAAGGCATTCATAAAATTCGTCGTTTTTTAAATCAATTATTTATTTGCAAGAATACAATACAATAAGGTAAAAAAGGCGACTAAGGTAAAGCTGCTGGCATGATCATCAGCACCCAGAGAAGGAAAACTTTGCATTTATATCAAAACCCTCGCCAACCCGTCTGCCAAGAGCGTGGTGAGTATGGCAATTACACCTCATCCGATTGAGGGAGGCCCGTGCCCCAGCAGTGGTTACTTAAATGGGGTGACGATGAAGGTCTTACAAATATCCAAAATTGGTGTGTATTGTAGTATTCTGCCTGCAAGCAGACGCGCAAATATTTGTCAGTAAGCTAGTAAGTATAGAAAGATATATATAAAATTAATTGTCACTTGTCAAAATAGATTTTAGATAAATGTCAAATTCTGATTAATGCTCCAATAGGTTATCAGGCCTTAGTCAATGATTACATTTCTTACAACATTCAATAAATTCCTTAATATTATAAAAACAGTTGCATAAGAGCTAGTCACACAAATTCTTTCAAAATTAACAAACTTAAAACTTAAAACAAATTCGTTTAAACTTAACAAGTGTTCAGTTTAACTGTTCTGTAGAAGTATGATACAAAAACATATATTATCTATAACCAGTATATTAATATTCTTAAGTGATGTAAAAGCTAGTCGCGCAATTCGCGACAAGCTTTTAGAACTACGAATTTTCTTAGTTTATTTTTTTTATTTTTCGTGCCTCATTCATTTATTTATAATTCATTTATTTCAGGCTTCGCCCATAATATTATTAGTATGCAAAAATACTTAAAAGCTATTTTAGTAGAACCACAACCAATTAATTTAGGTATCTGCCGCGCGCTGCGACCCCGGGCAAGCACACATGCACTTGGGCACTGCCGCAGAAAGGGGCTGTCCGGCTTCTGGCTAAGCACGCTCAGGATGGTGTTTTAAAATATATTTTTTACCGTTATTTTTACAATTGCCTCTAACATTATCGGAGCCTATTTCCACAGTTCCAGTTATCTTCTCTTTCATAGTTCTCGCTTTTGTACCTCTCGTACTCTTTATTCCGCATACAATTCCTTCTTTAATTCATCATCTTTTGCTTTTGAGGCCGGGGAAAACCATCTATCTATAACTACGTTTTGACAGTGGGAGGGCTACGCTTCGGCACGAATGGGCCGGCTCGACCGGAGTGATGCCACGGCCTCCCAGAAAACCGGTCTTCACCAGATCGTCGGATCACCTTGTGGGGGGCCTGCCACGGCTGCGACTTCCCATACGCGGCCTCCACTGGAAGACCTTTCCGCCCCAACGGCCGTCTGTTCTCCTCGCTATGTGCCCTACCCATTGCCACTTGAGGCATGCAATCCTTTGGGCTATGTCTGTGACCTTAGTTCTCCTGCGGATCTCATCATTTCTGATACGATCACGCAGGGAGACTCCGAGCATAGCCCTCTCCATTGCCATTGACTTTGAGCCTCCTTAATCGCCTCATTGTAATTCCCAGTCTTCCCGAATCCTGGTCCAAGTACCAAAGTACCCTAGGTATTTGTACAGAAATTCTCAATGGCGCCAGTCCAACGTGTAGAAGTTGGCGGTCTTGTAACGTCGTGCCTTGCAAAGCACGTTAAGCCTTTGGTTCTGCGCCTGATCCTCGGTCGTGTCACTATGACGTCACCGAAATATGAGGGCGAGGGAATAGAGAGCGCACTTGTGTTTGCGCGACTGACCGGATGGCGCAATTGGTAGTGACCCTGCCTCTTACGCCAAAGGTCGTGGGTTCGATCCCCACCCTGGACAAACATTCGTGCGATGAACACTTGTGTTTGTTCAGTGTCTGGGTGTAATATATGTATTTAAGTATATATTTGTGTTCCTCTGTTGTCTGATATCTGTAACACAAGTGCTTAAGCTACTTAGTACGGAATCAGGTCAATGTATGAGATGTTGTGAGAACTTGTGCACAATAATTATCCTTCGTGAATGTCTGATAGATGAGATCGGCTATAGCCAAATTATCGGTTAGGTCTTAGGATATTATTATAGGTATACTTAGGTAAACATATTAAATTCATGCCGAAAATAGTATTTTATTGCATCCATAAATCAAAGGGGTTAGATATTTTTTAACAAAATTTCCTACCATTACTTTTAAACTGTTATCTATACAGGGTTACAGCTGTACCACGTTTATAAGTTACATCGGCAAAATTCGTCTACGCAGAAGAGCAAGTTAAATCCGATTGATTACGATTGCGAAAGCAGTTGAAATACAGACTTTATTGTGGTACGATAAGATTAAATACAATAAATCCAGAGAGGGATGCTATCTCTCTCTTAACCGCCCCTCGCACCGAACATGGCGCTGACGCATCAACCAATAAGAAATTGTAATTTTAGGCGCGCGTAAATGGAGCGTTGTGATTGGTTAAGATTCTGCCGCAGTTTTCGAAAATAAGACTTTTGCGAAGGTACGTTCATAACTAATAAAATTGGTAAAACTGTACCTTGGAGTCGGTCGCAATCGCGTGTGAAAACTATAGGGATCTGTCGAAATGTCAATTTGACAAACTAATCAACCAATGCTGTTGATGTTTGACATAAGTCCAACAGTACGCCATCTAGCGGATTTTTGTGATAGCCCCCATTGTTTTTAACCTCTGACGTAAATTCGACGGGGTGTTATAAGTTTGACGTGTCTCTCTGTGGCATCTTACGATGCCACGGAGAGACACACAGACACACTCCCGAACAGATGAATCGATTTTGATTCTTTTTAATGAGCAGTTTTCCAGTAGGTATTTTCGAGTGGTTTCTAAAAGCAACACCAGATGACGCTACGCTCACTATCAATTAAAAGTTCCTTTTTTGTCTATGATAGTTATGAAATATTTGATAAACCAACCATCATCATGACATTTACGGTCCTGCCATATTTAACTTTATTTTACCCATAAGAAAATGGAGATAAAAAGTAAACAAGTAAAATACATATTTTACTTGTTTATGAAAAGTTTAGTTTTGAATCACTCTCTGTCAATTAAAATGTACATAGCACTAAAAATACACATTAACTGCGAAGTATTAAGATATTTAATGTAAAAAACCTAAAACAATTTTCCCATAAATTAGGGTCCACATGAAATATCATACCACACCTAACATTTACAGGGACTGATTGCGCCATCTAGCGAATTATAAATACCTACTGGAAAACTGCTCATTAATGAGGCAGGTAAGTGTAATTTGACAACGTCGAGTGAAAAATTGTGTAAGATAAAATTGAAAAAAAAAGCAATATTTTTTTGTGAATAATGTTTTAGGATAAATATGCGCACTGTCTCTTTTTTACCCTGTTTATTATCTTGTTATTTATATGCATTTATGTTTCACGCACCTACTTACTTTGAAATCATGTGCTAAAGATCAGCTATCTGACACCTGTTAATTACGTGTAGGCTAAAGGCTTATACAATTTAACACCGTGTAGGTACCTAATGTTTTGAAGTAGTATTTATGTAGACATTTTTTTTTTAATATATTAAATGTAATTTGCACTTGACCTCATTTCACCACCTGATGAGTTTAAGGGCATACCGCGATCTCACTAGCGCCACCTATCAATTTGTATTAATGAGCAGTTTTCCAGTAGGTATTTTCGGGTGGTTTTTAAAAGCAACACCAGATGACGCTACTCTCACTATCAATTAAAAGTTCCTTTTTTGTCTATGATAGATAGGAAATATTTGATAGACCTTTTTTTTTTGATAAAGGTTTCACGGCTTGGGTTTTCACCATACAGCCATTTGATAAACCAACCATCATCATGACATTTACGGTCCTGCCATATTGAACTTTATTTTACCCATAAGAAAATGGAGATAAAAAGTAAACAAGTAAAATACATATTTTACTTGTTAATGATTAGTTTCTTTTTGAATCACTCTCTGTCATTGAAAATGTACATAGCATTAAAAACACATATTAACTGCGAAGTATTAAGATATTTAATGTAAAAAACCTAAAACAATTTACCCATAAATTAGGGTCCACATGAAATATCATACCACACCTAAAATTTACAGGGACTGATTGCGCCATCTAGCGAATCACTAGTAAATTTATAAATACCTACTGGAAAACTGCTCATTACAGTAGGTTCAAGTAGCTAACAATTTACGTCGATTGGCGTCGCTAGTTACCCCACCCGTCGCCCTAAACAGGGGAATAAAGCCAACTGGACTATGATTTCATTAGGACACATTCAGAATTTAGAAACTTCCCAAATCGAGTTGGTTTCCTCACGTTTCCTTTCATTACTGCTATTGATTCCGATTACAACTTACTCTGTGGCAATATGCAGGACTTAGACATATTTAATGATACTTACGCCAAATTTAAAGGGAAGATTTTACACTTAATAAAATCAGAGGCACTTTAGTTTAAGTGAATATAAATAAAAGATAATTGTAATTTCAATTAAATACTTAAGTCGTCTTAAGATTTAACTAATAAATAAACTAACACATTTATATTAAGAAAGCTGTCATCATCGTCAGCCCATTTAAGTCCCCACTGCTGGGGCACGGGCCTCCCTCAATCACATGAGGGGTAATTGCCATACTCACCACGCTTGGCAGACGGGTTGGCGAGGGTTTTGATATATATGCAGAGTTTTCCTTCTCTGGGTGCTGATGATCATGCCAGCAGCTTTACCTTAGTCGCCTTTTACAACACCTCTCGGTAAGAGTGAGGGTGGCGTATTCTACTCTGCCGGGGACCACACGGCCCCTCACCAAAGCTGTACTCACCTATAATTGATACATGTATCAGAAATGTGGTGAGAATTGTAATATATATATAGCGAACAGATCATACATGTATTGTTGGTGTGTCTTTAATAAATAAATATTGTTTCCAGGTGATGCCGTCTCCGTAACCGCGGACAATGTTGCAGGTAAACCAACATTTTTTAGGGTTCCGTAGCCAAATGGAAAAAAACGAAACCCTTATTGATTCGTCATGTCTGCCTGTCCGTCTATCCGTCCGTCCGTTTGTCACTGACACTTTTTTCCGAAACTATAAGAACTTTACTATTGCAACTTGGTAAATATGTAGATGTATTTTGTTAACCGCATTACGATTTTTACACCAAAATAGGAAAAAGAAAATTGGGATGTCCCCATCATTTTTTTTCATCAAACCCATCATCGTCATCATCACATGGACATAGGCCTCCCCCAATGTTCTCCACACAGATCGGTCCTGTGCCGCCCGCACACAATGGATTCGCACGATCTTCACCAGATCGTCGGTCTACCTTGTGGGGGGCGCCACGGCTGCGACTTCCTGTACGTGTAAGGTATCTGTGGATAGCTCTTTAAAAATGATGTTGAGGTTTCTAATTATAATTTTTTTCTAAACTTAATATTTTGCGCAAGAGACTTTCCCCCCTTTAACTTCTAAGTATAACAAAATAATTTAGAAATTAAAAAAAAAGATATTCATAACCTTTAAACCCACTTTCAATCCGGGGGGGATTAGGTCTCCGGTAACTTCACTCACGCAGCGAAACACAGCACAGTGCTGCTTCACGCCGGTTTTCTGTGAGGCCGTTGTATCACTTCGGTCGAGCCTGCCCATCTATGCCGAAGCGTAGCTCTTCCACGGTCGAATAAAAGTAGATAAAACACACAATCAGTGGCCTTGCCCCCCAGTAATACTTTAATCCATTGCTTTTATTAGCTTATCATTGCTAATCCGAATGCATCAGCTAAGGATCGCGTCACGCGTCGCGCTTGCGCTGGTCTATACGACCTTGTCGCCTTGTATAACTACCTAACATCAACAGCTAAAATATATGAAGAAACCAAAGTAATGACTATAAAACAATTATACGTTTCATCATCGTCAGCCCATTTAAGTCCCCACTGCTGGGGCACGGGCCTCCCTCAATCACATGAGGGGTAATTGCCATACTCACCACGCTTGGCAGACGGGTTGGCGAGGGTTTTGATATAAATGCAGAGTTTTCCTTCTCTGGGTGCTGATGATCATGCCAGCAGCTTTACCTTAGTCGCCTTTTATGACACCTCGGTAAGAGTGAGGGTGGCCTATTCTACTCTGCCGGGGACCACACGGCACCAGCACCACGGCACGGCACCATTATACGTTTACTGCACCTGTATTCTTTAGTTCAACCGTTCATGGATGGAAACACGCTTTCGATCAATTTTAAATTAAACTGCCTACTTAGGTACCTATTCTATATATATCTTAACGATATTATAAATTCATATTATCTATTATTTACTTATTTTACTATTACTATATTATTCTTTATTTGTTTTTGATATTGATATTTATAAATAAAACAGTAAAACTTGTTAATATTTACACGATAGTTCTCTTGTATGATTGCTATGTTGTGTAGGGGACGATGGGGGAAATACGGACGCGGGGTAAATCCGGACTAACCAATATCTAGTTACTCCTTCCCTCCCGCGCCCGGCTGATGCAATCACGGGATACATTTCGCCATCTTTAGTGCCGTGCAAACATCCACGACGGCCGGCAACGCACGCTTTTCAAAGTAAGTAAAATTTAATGTTTTGGTTAATTTTTATCTAATTTTGGGTGACCATTAATTTCAGTGACAAATCTATGTAGTAAGTGATGTAACTAAGGGATTTTTTCTAAGGTTTTTTATGCTAATGGAGTATGAATTGCAAATAATTGTTTTGATGAAGCGTTTTAATAATCTAAAAAAATACCTCGTTGAAATTTTAAATTCCATTTGGGGTTATTACGGACATTTCACTGGGGTATTTACGGACGTCCGTAATTGCCCCTGGTTTGCTTACTATATCTATTGTTTTCTCTAAATAACACTAACCAATCACTGTTTATTTTTAGATGCCTCGAAAATATATTAGAAAAAAGGAACACCATAGAAGTTTAACAACTAGCCGTAGACAAAAGAAAGACTACTCTTAGTCTTTATCATCTATGTATATTTATTTTTTCTTTAGTAGTCTTACTAAAGTAAAAATTAATATAAATGATAAGCCAAAGAAACCAAGAAATAACGCAGAAAAATGCTCAAAAGCTATGAGAACTCTAAAGAATTTTGAAACTGAACAAGAACATAATGGTTATTTTTGCATTTATTGCCAAGAAAAGTACTGTGATCCACCTATTGAAGACTGGATTATCTGTTTCAAGTGCAAGAAGTGGGCTCATGAGAACTGCACTACTGGAAGTCCTTCCAGAGGCTTTTTTTGTGTCTATTGTGCATAAAGTGAGACCTAGTCCGTAAATACCCCGTGATGTCCGCAATTAACCCAGCATCCGTCCGGTTTTACCCCAAGAGCTACGGGTAATTACGGACACAAAGGGTTTTGTTTTTGTTTCAAAATATATGGTTGTTGATTGATCTCGTAAAATAATTAATGTTGATTTTGTAGATGGATAACTAGAGTTTCATAATTAATAAAGAAAGACTAATTATTTCTTATAGTATAGATTTTGTTTATCATTTCCCTTAAGCGTCCGCAATTTCCCCACTCTCCCCTACACTTTATTTTTGGTGTTAAAACCAACCAAACCTACGCCGTGTGGTCCCCGGCAGATTAGAATAGGCCACCCTCACTCTTACCGAGGTGTCGTAAAAGGCGACTAAGGTAAAGCTGCTGGCATGATCATCAGCACCCAGAGAAGGAAAACTCTGCATTTATATCAAAACCCTCGCCAACCCGTCTGCCAAGCGTGGTGAGTATGGCAATTACCCCTCATGTGATTGAGGGAGGCCCGTGCCCCAGCAGTGGGGACTTAAATGGGCTGACGATGACGATGATGATTTTTGGTGTTGCAACCTACCATTATTTTCTATGTTTTGTTTTGAGTAATCATGTATTGTTGTAACTCTGTTCTGTGTACCAAATAAAGAGAAATAAAATAAATTCTTGTCCGTAAAATATTGACTAGCTCACTCCATATTAATCTAACAACACTGACCAAAGTCAAGCAGGCAAACAAGCACAGTACACGTCGAGCAAGCTTTATAGTTACGCCAAAGACAATAATAAATTACGGCAGAAAAATGTTCACGTACGAAAGAGCACAACTTTATAACCTTCTACCGCAAGATATCAAAAACCCAACTACCAAAAAACACGATCTAAAAAGTACAAAACAAGAAAATTGTCTCTACTGAAATGATATAGTCGGGTTTTAGTTTTAAACTTTATTTTTATTTAACATATTTTTAGTTATGTAAATATAATTACATATTTGAAATGTACTAAAAAGCTCTTTAATTTGATACCCCCACACGGTACCGTCAAGTAAATTTTTTTTTAATTCCTTATTCATATTTCCCCTAGAGGGCGCTGTAATAAATTTAACGTGACGTCATGTTGCCTATAACCAGAAGACAACCAAGACGCTTCTAACCTAACGACACTTCATTTGTTCAAATATGATAACTAGTTTAGAAGTTACGTGGAAACAGATGAACATACATTACATACATACATAGCCTGTCAAAATCATAACCCTCCTTTTGCTTTGCCGTAGTCGGGTAAAAAGTGAATCTTCTTTTCGATTATTTAAATCAAAACTGGCTGAGTATGTTGTAGAAAGGTATTTTTTGAGTGTTGGAATGTTATTTAATTTCAATGAATGATTCTGTATTTTGGAAGCTCGGACGAAAAAGTAACTTTCATAATTGTATTTTTTTTCTCTTCTCAATTGAAACTCTGTAACATCATCAATATTTGAAAAGAGTAACTACTGAGTTTCTTGCTGGTGTCTTCTCAGTAGAAATCAACATTCCGAACCAGCGGTAGATATTATGTACCTATTTTGACATTCATAAGTGTTCTGTGTGGACCTAAATTGAATATTTTTTTATCTTTTATCTTTATCTTTTTGTCATAAGTAATTAGTAAGTAAGCTTGTTCTCATGTAAAAATATCTTTAAACCTAAACCTTTTCACGGAGTTACAATGGTCAGTGCATAAGAACGCGTTCCATTCGGGTCGTGGTTCGAATCCGAGCATGCATTTTTATCGGGAGAGCCATGCTTCGGCATGAATGCGCCGGCTCGACCGGATTGATCTGACCTTACAGAAAACCGGCTTGTGACTTTACTGGTGTCGCGGGTGTCCATGGGCGGCGGCAATCGCTTACAATCAGGCGATCCGTCTGCTCGTCTGCTACCTATCACGTTAAAAAAAACTAAGTGTCGGCCCGGAGTCTGCAAGTTGGCGGTCTTATTTGAAGCGTCTTGCGGCAAGTTTTTTAAACTACACCTGTGGATTTTTGAAATCTATGTGCCTATATCTACCATTATCCCGGCGGTGAGGGAAAACAGCGTGAGATAATCTGCACGTTTCGGATAGTTTCTGAAACATGTAATCATGCTTCAGTTGGTCTGGTTCCCTTGTTAAAGGTTTTGTAGGTCAGACTTTTTTTATGTAATAGGTGGCAGACGAGCAGACGGATCACCTGGTGGTAAGCGATTCCCGCCGCCCATGGACACCCACGACACCAGTGGAGTCACAAGTGCACTGCCAACCTTTAAACTCCCCTTTCCCCCAGATTGGGCCTCCGGTACCCTCACTCACGCAGCCCGTACGCTGCGTGAGTGAGGGTACCGGAGGCTTCAGTCTCTCGGCAAACACTTATACTATTTATTTAATAATCATGCCCAAATGTTGGATCTGGTTTTGTACTAAAAAAATGATTCATGCCAAATGTGGCCGCTTTTGGCGGTAATTCAACATTCGAGTGCAAAACCAGATCAAATAGCTAACTATAACTATTAAATAAATAGTAGGTATAGGTGTTTACCGAGAGACTAAAACCCCCAAGTTGTTTAAAATAGATCTCGTTTAGTAGTTAAAAATTAGTGGGCGGGGGTGTCCATGGGCGGCGGCAATCGCTTACCATCAGGTGATCCGTCTGCGCGTCTGCCTACCTATCACGTAACGACCGTTGGCGGTCTTGTACCCCCGTGCCTCTGAATCCCTCTCCGTTCGTGTCACGCTGGCGTCTCATCGCAATATGAGGGTTAGGGAATAGGGAGTGCACTTATGTTTGCGCACACACTTGAGCACTTTAATATTATCGATATCGACACAAGTGCTTGGACAAATCGATATCGACACTTGTGCTGTACCTACATATTATCATAGAGAGAGAGAAAGTAATTACTACTCCTAACTGAAAATATTTTGATGGTCTCACCTTAACAATATGAATAATTAATTATGTTTTCAATACGGAATTCAAATAATGTCATGGCCAGACCAACTAATTTATTGGAAAAAAATAGAACAACTGTTAACAAACAACATAAAATATCTGAAGATCCAAAATCTTTTTTTTATTTTGGATCTCCTTCTATTTTTTTATAATGTCATGGCAAGACCAACTAATACTTTAATTTATTGGAAAAAAATAAAACAAGAGTTAACAAAGAACATAAAATATCTGAAGATCCAAATTTTTTTTTTTTATTTTGGATCTCCTTCTATTTTTTTATAATGTCATGGCAAGACCAACTAATACTTTAATTTATTGGAAAAAAATAAAACAGGAGTTAACAAAGAACATAAAATATCTGAAGATCCAAAATCTTTTTTTTTATTTTGGATCTCCTTCTATTTTTTTATAATGTCATGGCAAGACCAACTAATACTTTAATTTATTGGAAAAAATAAAACAAGAGTTAACAAAGAACATAAAATATCTGAAGATCCAAAATCTTTTTTTTTATTTTGGATCTCCTTCTATTTTTAGGGTTCCGTACCTCAAAAGGAAAAAACGGAACCCTTATAGGATCACTTTGTTGTCCGTCCGTCCGTCTGTCAAGACCCTTTTTCTCAGGAACGCGTAAAGGTATGAAGCTGAAATTTATATCAATTACTCAGGTCTACTGTCCCTTGAAGCTGTGAAAAAATCAAACTTCTAAGCCAACGCAATCAAAAGATACAGCCGTTTATGCCGCAAATTTTCGACACTTGCAAGGGAATCAAAACCTACAGGGTGCTTCCCGTGAACTCAGAATCTTGAAATTTGGTACGAAGCAACGTCTTATAGCATAGATAAAGGAAAAATTACGAAAACCATAAATTTTTAGTTACATCATATAATATATTTTTTTTAATAATTTTAAACTTACTACCCATTTCCTCAAAAACGCGTAAAGGTATTAAATTGAAATTCATACCAAATACTCAAGTCTATAATACCTTTAAGCTGTAACAAAATCAAACTTCTATGTCAACGCGATCAAAAGAAACAGCAATTTAAGCTGCATATTTTGAAACTCGCAAGTACTCGCAAGGGAATCAAAACCTAAAGGGTACTTCCAGTCGACCTAGAATCTTGAAATTTGGCATGAAGCAACGTTTTATAGCACACATAAAGGAAAAATTCCTAAAACCTTAAATTTTTAGTTACATTACAAAATATATATTTTTTAATAAATATAAACTTATTACTTTTTTCCCCATGAACGCGTAGAGCTATCAAGTTGAAATTCATATCAAATACTTAGATCTAATTGCCTTTAACCCGTGAAAAAAAAATCTAAGTCAACGCAAAAACTCTTAAATTTATGCTCCTCCATCTTTCCCCATTGTAATGTTATGAATTTCATTTTGCAATAAAAATACCATAGTTATGACTCGATTGTCGTAATGAATGAACTTTGTAAACCTTGCAGGTTTGTACGGAACCCTCGGTGCGCGAGTCCGACTCGCACTTGGCCGGTTTTTTTTTTATATTTATTTTCTCGCTGCGATACACCCTATTTTGTAACCAATGTTATCTTCTACCGCACCTCTTAAAATTGAATATATTTTTTACCCAATTGTGTATGATTGTTGTCTCATTTTGAATATAAGGAAAGGAGGAACCATTATAACACACAAAACACCATGCCGGTAGAATTACACCTAACTAAACTGGCTCCCATCCTCCCCTGCATCTTTTTTTTTCCCGGTGGTAAAATGCCGCCTCCCCGTTGTGCGATGGGCAGACGTAGGCGCCGGAAGGCGGCGCCGCCTTATGCACACCCGACCGCTGGGAGACGGCTGGATAGTGTTGGGCGCTCCCAGGGGCATACCCACTAAAAACCACCGGGGCATTCCCTGCTACGTCCATGTGGGATGGGCTGCTATAACGGGTACGAAACCATGTTCGCGACCCCCCTCGAAGGACGAGAGGCTCGCCAGCACGGCCTCCCTCAAGACGGGCCTCGGCCCTGCATCCTACCTCGAGTGTTTCACGATCACCTACTGTATCTCCCCCCTTGGATGTTGTGCAGGAGGAGGACACTGTTCTCGAATTACTCAACCAAAAGGGAGGGCGCATAAAGTATTCACAACAATCGCAAGCTTCTTTACTCAACCGAAAGGGAGCCCTCCCTTTCGGTCGGGTGCCCAAAATATTTTGCTCGTTTCAAAAACACAACATCTCAGTAACTTAAATAAGCACTTCAGCAAATTCACGAGAATATGCATTAGGCGTGTGGTCCCCGGCAGAGTAGAATAGGCCACCCTCACTCTTACCGAGGTGTCGTAAAAGGCGACTAAGGTAAAGCTGCTGGCATGATCATCAGCACTCAGAGAAGGAAAACTCTGCATTTATATCAAAACCCTCGCCAACCCGTCTGCCCAGCGTGGTGAGTATGGCAATTACCCCTCATGTGATTGAGGGAGGCCCGTGCTCCAGCAGTGGGGACTTAAATGGGCTGATGATGATGATGATGATGATGCATTAATAGGAAAATAAACAATAATTAAAAATGAAAGAATGATGAAATTTTTTGACAATTGACTGAATTGACTTGACTGTCATAACAAGAAACATGGCGGCACCAGACAAAATGGCGCAGGACACGTCGACAGTCACGCCAGGCGGCAAGAAGAGGAAAAAGCTGTCAGGGGCCTGGTTGCTGCCCTCACGACAGTCAACCATCACCTAGCAACAGGGTTACCAGATCTATCGCCAACAGCTATTGCATTGCTCTGAATCCTCTTAAAAAGAAATTAGTCACGTTGTCATGCTATCATCTTTCAGAAAGATGTTACGAATGAATGTATGAAAGACATCATCTCATTCGTTCATTAATGATTGATGAGCTTATTGACTTGTAACCATTCACTCAGAAAAACAAAATGGCAGTGTAATTTCAAAACGAAAAAAATATAGAATTTTGTTAAAAAAAATGTTATTTATAGGTACGTTGTGGACATTTATTATTTCGTTAAAGAAAACTAAACAATGTGCAGAACCGTAAATTCCTCAATGAAATTCTTGGTAGGTAACAATATTTTGCACCTATTCAAGATTGTGGACCCAAGAAGATGTTACAAGGATTACCACTTGCATGCTTGCACTGCAGCACAACGCGGCACACGAAATCCTGGATTTACCGTCATAGACTGCGACCTAGTCTAAATTTACTATTTTTCTAGGGGATGTATATGAGGCAACAAAAGTGAATTCTACTGTGTGTTTCATGATTCGTTCATTGAATGAACGAACTGCTTTATGACTATTTAGTCATTAAAATCTGTCAAAATCAATGCTGATTCCGTTCAGTCGTTCTAAAAATGGTCTAGTGGAGCACTATAGATAGATAGATACTCTTTATTGCACAACATACAAAACTTAAAAGCTAGGTATACAGAGATACAATGTACAATTTAGGCGGTCTTATTGCTTATCACTACCAGACAACCTTCCGGTAAGAGCTAAGAACATTAGATAGAGGAGGATGGACGGCCGCGTGGTCCCCGGCAGAGTAGAATAGGCCACCCTCACTCTTACCGAGGTGTCGTAAAAGGCGACTAAGGTAAAGCTGCGTGCATGATCATCAGCACCCAGAGAAGGAAAACTCTGCATTTATATCAAAACCCTCGCCAACCCGTTTGCCAAGCGTGGTGAGTATGGCAATTACCCCTCCCCCCTGTGATTGAGGGAGGCCCGTGCCCCAGCAGTGGGGACTTAAATGGGCTGATGATGATGATGATGGATGGACATTCCTGTCTGATACGTAGTATCTCCTACTTAGTTGGTGAGCTATTGTGTGGCGGTGAGTTGTCACGGACAACTTGCTTAAGCACAATCGCGGATTTCAAGACTGGGTGTCTTGAAATCCGCGATTGTGCTTAGAGTGGTATCGGCAGAATCCGTATGTCGATAAACGTAAAACATCGGCGTTTTATTGAGTGACTGTGACTTTTACTGACTTCGACTGTTGACTACCCATTTATTCTCAATGAGTTACTTGACATTTGCAAGAAATCTTTGGCTCTACCCAAAGATTTCTTTCAAATGTCAAGTGTAATGTAAAAAAAATAAGTTTGCGTCAACATTGAATCGTGGAATCGACGTAGTAAAGAAAAATATTAATCCTAGGATTTTTTCGATGTAAATCAACTAACAGTATCTGATATTTAAATGCCGAATGATGAATGCTTCTACTATCTAAAGTAAGGCCAATAAGACGAGATAAAAATGCTAACAAAACCCCTCTTATTACAAAACGCAATCTAAGAATAGTTCTGGAAGAAAACTCGTTCCAGACCCTTTTTAACCCCCGACGAAAAATCGACGGGGTGTTATATAATATATATAACACCCCGTCGTACAACACCCCGATAAGTTTGACGTGTCAGTGTGCGTATGTGTGTCTGTCCGTGGCATCGTAGCTCCCGAACGGATGAACCGATTTTGATTTTGTTTTTTTTTTGTGTGAAAGGTGAATTGATGGGGAGTGTTCTTAGCTATGTTAGATGGAAATTAATTCTAGATAACCTCCGTCACAGTCACGTCAAAATATCGGACCAACATATTTAAGTAGGTATCAAATAAAAGGGTTTGAGTAGTAGAATACAATACACTATGAAACATTTCAAATCCAAGATGCCCCCATAAAATGGCAAAATAATAAATTATAACAAGTATACTTGAGTGGGGTGCCTATTGTAAGCGGTAGGTACTAGTTGCACTTAGGGCACACTAGCGACACCAATCGATTTTAATTTTTAACTACTAAACCTGATCTATTTTAAACAATTTCGGTGTTACAACCTCTAGGCAAACTTTTATACTATTTATTAAATAACCATGCACAAATGTTGGGTCCAACGCGTTCACGAAAAATCGATTCACGCTAAAAGCGGCCACTTTTGGCGTAAATCGATTTTTCGCGTTCAAAAACGTACCTACCCAAGATTTGTGCATGGTTATTTCATAAATATTATAAGTGTTTGCCGAGAGGTTGTAACCCCGATTATCGATAGTCTCATCAATATTGTAGGTATATTTACAATATCCAGTGGAAATATTATTTCAAATATTTGACTACCAGTTAAGATAAGACTGCTAAATCAATAGTTGATATTTTTATAGCAATCTTTAGGAATTTATTCTTATGTAAATAACACACTTAAACATTTCATCTCATGTTTGAACTTAAAATTTCTTCGCGTATGCGTTGAACTCAACATTTGTGCATGGTTATTTAATAAAAAGTATAAGTGTTTGCCGAGAGGTTGTAATCCCGAAATGGTTTAAAATAGATCGGGTTTAGTAGCTAAAAATTAAAATCGATTGTCACGTCACCTTAAGTAAAATAAATACCTTGGCGTACATGACATATAGTTGTCTTTTGTCAAATGCTCAGATATTTTTGGTAAGTTTGAACGCTAATAAAGATAAAGATAAAAAAATCTTTATTCAATTTAGGCCCATACAGAACACAGATATGTCATAATAGGTACATATATTATCATCTACCGTTGGTTCGGAATGTCAATTTCTACTGACAAGACACCAGCAAGAAACTCAGTAATTACTCTTTTCAAATATTCATGATGGATAGATAGATAAACACTCTTTATTGCACAACATCCAAAACTTAAAAGCTAGGTATACAGAGATACAATGTACAATTTAGGCGGCAATGATGTTACAGAGTTTAAAATAGAGAAAAGAAAAAATATACAATTTTCAAAGTTAACAGACTAATATGAATAACAACTCAAAATACTAATCGATTAACATGACCAAGAATCCTTATCATTTAAATAGTCTTATACACTTTAGTAACTTTTCTTCATTAGGTAGGTTTTAGTCATCATCGTCATCATCATCAGCCCATTTAAGTCCCCACTGCTGGGGCACGGGCCTCCCTCAATAACATGAGGGGTAATTGCCATACTCACCACGCTTGGCAGACGGGTTGGCGAGGGTTTTGATATAAATGCAGAGTTTTCCTTCTCTGGGTGCTGATGATCATGCCAGCAGCTTTACCTTAGCCGCCTTTTACGACACCTCGGTAAGAGTGAGGGTGGCCTATTCTACTCTGCCGGGGACCACACGACAATGATATACGCCTGTGAAACCTGGCCGCTCACCGCAACACTGATACGCAGACTTAAAGTTGCACAGAGAGCTGAACATATCATGCTCGGTATATCCTGACGAGACAGAGTGCGCAACACCATCATCAGGGAACGCACAAAAGTGATATAACGCAGGGTACCGAGCCGCAAAACTGAAATGGGCGTGGGCCGGTCATATGTGCGGAAGGGGTGATGAGAGATTAAGCAAGGATGTCCTTGAATGGAGATCAAGAGATGGGAAGAGGAGTGTTGGCGGATAAACTGCTAGATGCTCCGATGACAACAAGGCTCAAGCTGGAGTAGCGTAATCCAGGAAGACCGACGACAGAAGAAAGTGAAAAAGAATTGGAGAGGCATATTCTTTGCAGAAATGATGTAATCCGACAGAGAACCAGAGTCACCGACATAGCCCACCGAATTAGCAAACTGAAGTGGCAGTGGGCTGGTCATATTAGCCGCAGAACTGACAGCCGTTGGAGCCGTAAAGTCCTTGAGTGGAGACCGCGACTCGGTAAGCGTAGTATAGGACGCCCTGCGACAAGATGGGATGATGACATTCGAAGGCTGGCTGGTGTGGGCTGGATGAGAGTGGCCGAAAATCGGGAGCAGTGGCGTGCATTAGGGAGACCTATGTCCAGCAGTGGACGAGTGTGGGTTGCTGATGATGATGATTCTTTGCAGAGGGCAAATAAATGCTGCTGAAGAAGAAGTTTAGCTCAAAAATGGAAATTCAAATAATCATTGTAACCCTTCTTCTTTGTGGTGGCCATCAGTTTCTCGTAGGGTCGCTCAGAAGCAGATGTTTCTAATTCTATCGGTCTATTGATCTTCCATCCTTTTCTGAAAATGTGTGGCTTCATCTTGTGTTTTCTTCGCTTTTTGCTTTTGACTGCAAAAAGTAAATTGCAAATAAATATATACAAATTCATAGTTGCACTTAAGGTGACGGGTGGGGCACAATAGCGACGCCAATCGATTTTAATTTTTAGCTACTAAACCGGATCTATTTTAAACAATTTCGGGGTTACAACCTCTCGGCAAACACTTATTCTATTTATTGAATAACCATGTGTCACGCGGCCACTTTTGGCGTTAATCAATTTTTCGCGTCTAAAAACGAACCCAACATTTGTGCATGGTTATTTAATAAATAGTATAAGTGATTGTTGAGAGGTTGTAGCTAAAAATTAAAATCGATTGGCGTCGCTAGTGTGCCCTACCCGTCACCTTAATGGTTTTTAGTGGGATAAAAGTTACAAAAAATGCCTTCGTGCGCTTTTAGGCGTTGTAAAAATGATCCAAAACAATACCAATCTCATGGAATCACATTTCAATTATAAGTAGAAGAAAAGATTTGATTTCTCAAGAATATATCAAAATTGATTAATGTTTTGATCACCGTTTTGCAGAGCGAGATAGCGGTATACATATTATTAATGTGTGACGAATTCAGTCCTTTTGACAGGACTTAACTGACGCGTAGCTGCGCGTACCACGCTTGACTCACTCACGCTTATCTCATACATATAGATTTGTCTCTGTCTTCCAATATCGAACAATGTTATATAAATGTGTCATAGAGCTGTGAGTACTTGTGTATGTATTGTGCATCAAGACTCTTTACAGTTGTCTAATTGAAGGGACGTACAGTATCTGCCGCTATTTTGATTTTATCGAAGTATGAGATATCATACCCTCACCTTCGATCTTCGATTTCTTTTGTTTCTTTTCTCTTCCATCCTTATTTTCCCTTTTATTCTTCTTGGGCAGCAAGTCAAACGTGATTGGGTTGTCGTCTTTGGTCACGAGCCTGGTCTCTGGGTCTAGTCGTCCGCAGTCAGACAGGCACACGTAGTTTTGGTGATCGCTTTTCATGATTTTCGAAAATATCACGTGGTTGCTCGAATTCGCTATCCGGAATAAGACGTAGTCTTCGTAAATCTGTGGAAACATTAAATGAATAAAATGAAATTGTTATAACTGGCCAAATATCGACACCTGTCGAATCAAGCACCTACAAATTTCGTCGACTTAGTAACGCACTCAGTGGTCTAATTGGTTGAACAGCCTCATGGATTGTAGAATATATGTGTGTTCGAGTCCCGGCTGAAAACGAGATGAAATTTTTAAGTGTGTTATTTATTTACAATACTCGTATAGGTACAACTGCCTACTTCAAGGTCGATGTCCTTCTGTCTATCTTCCGAATGTATTGGTTTGGGTGTTTTCTATGTATTTACAAAAGAAAAGTATTGTATGTATATATTTATAATTCGGCTGTTGGTTCTGATATCCATAACACAGTGCTTGGCTATCTCTCTCGGAGTCAGATCAATGTATGTGATGGCGTGATATATTTATTTATTATTAATAATGTCCAATTAATATCAGTCGGTCGGTCGTCGATAAGGATTTGCGCGGACTCTTAGCAGATTAATGGCAAGAAGTGGCGCAAGACCGAACGAGGTGGAGGCTCTTATTATCGGAGGCCAAGACTTAGTATGGGTCGCTGCGCCAATTTAGTTAGTTATTATTAATGTCAGCTAATTAATTAATTAAATGAATGACTGCCTCGGTGGCGCAATGGTTAGTGGGTCGCACCTTAAAGCGACGGTTGCGCTTGGGGTCCTGGATTCGATCCCCGGGTCGGGCCAAAATTTGTACTTACCTGAGTTTTTCTGTTAAGAAATTCTCAGTGTTAGCCCGGAGTCTGGATGTTGGCGGTCTTGTGCCTCGGAAAGCACGTTAGGCCGTTGGTCCTGCGCCGAATCCCTCTTCGGTCGTGTCACACTAGTGACCCATCGAAATAAGAGGGTACGGGAATAGAGAGTGCACTTGTATCTGCGCAAATACTTGTGCACTATAAAATGTCCTGCGTATCGCGTAGATGGTAGCCAATTTACGCGATCAGCCATCGGGCTGATCGCGTAGATTTTCTACCATGACCGAAATATCGGTTTGGAGGACCTTATTATTAATGTCAGCTAAAACCAACCTTTTGTGTCTATTTTGCGCACTCACCCTGTAAAAAGTAGAAATCTCACAGTAATCCTGGCCTCCACAGATCTCATTGGAACTGTTCTTCGAGATTCGGTACAGTTTTGTCACTTTGTAGCTGGTAACGATCGGATTGTTACAGGAACTCAGGTTTGCGAAGTTGATCTTAGAAGGGCAAGTCTTGTTCAGTTTGGTCAGTGACGTGAAGTTGGAACCACACAATTTGTTTTTGTTGATCATGGAGAAGAATTCATATGGACAAGGAGGTGGGTGCTCTTCGATTATCTGTGGAATTAAAAAATGATTTACTTAGAGTACGCGCCACCCTTCTTCGGTGTAGTGGATTAGACCCGCGGCATAACACACAACAAAAATTTTAGATTCCTTTTTTTTTTTTTTTTTTTTAATAATGGCTCTGCGTCTTGCCGCAACTTGCCAATGTCAAGTGATTAAAGAGACACGTTTCTTTTCTTGTTGAAAATGGACGGTGATGCGAGATGGTGTTGATGAATCTCTTTAATTGAGTTTTTTATTATTATTTTAAAGATTAAATTAATTTAAATACAGACAGAACACCACCTAAAACAAACAAAACAGTACAATAGACAACACAGTATAACTTGGGAGAATCTTATTATTTGTTGTTATAATCGTATATTATATAAGTAAATATATTTACATAAATATTTAATAGAAGATTTATGGGAAAGGGAAAGGAGGTAGGGGAAGTTAATGGGGCGAGGGATTTTTGGGGGTAGGACGTCATACAAAGAGGTAGTGTACCTTTGACAGTTGAAGAAGATGTGCTCTGGGGTACCCTCATCAAGACCGCATTCACAAAGAGAGGAATCTTTAACGTGAATCTTTTTTAAGAAGACCGGTGTACAGGCGTGGCCAATTCGCAAGCGACAAACCGTGGAGATAGTGACCTTATTTATGTCTTTATGTTTGAAGAACCATGGTCTCCGTGGGATGAGAGGTTGTATACTTGCGAAGTAGCGGCCTTTGGATCTTGAAGACTCATTATATTAGATTCCTTGTCATTAGAGACAAGGAAAGCTCAAATTTGAATGTTGACAGTGACTGAAGCGCAAATTCGCGGGACTTCTTTGGTGGACTCTAGTTGTTACTGATAGTCACACATAGAGGAGCGGAGTGAGCGATCCTGTGCTAGTGCTAGCTAAGTGGATTCTTATCCACTTAGCTACCACTCCTTCCAGACGGGGGTCGATCTAGTACGTATTCTTATCCACTTAGCTACCACTCCTTCCATACGGGGGTCGAGGTTCGAATCTGAGCATGCACCTCAATGTATTTTAATTATCATTCATTCGGCGAGACGCAACGAAGGCGTTGCTTCACGCAAATTTTTTTGTCAGGGCGTAGTATCACTCCACTTAAGCCAACCCATACACGTAGAAGCGTGGTTCTCCTAAGGTCAGATTGCAATATCCACAACAAATAAACACTTACCCAATATCCTCCTCCAATGCAATCCTTGCACGTTTCATTCAAAACATTTGAGCATCTATACCACACTTTCCTCTTTCCTTCAGGATACGCTACATCCCGCCAGGTTCTCCAGGAAGTGTCCCTTTTGTACACATAAGTAACATCTCTCATAGCCAGCATATTCCTAAAATATCGCTCTATTTTCTGTACCCTTCTCTTTCGTTCCTTCTGAGATTTCACATCAAAATGTGCAACATCATCGAGATAAACAACGCCAACACTCGAAGTTCGGTTCAACAACTCCATTTTCTTATTCTTCTCGCGATTGCGGATTCGTTTCTCCAAAAACCGCTCTCTTATGTCCTTCTTTATTGCTCGCAAAACTGTGTAGTCGTAATCTGGTAGTTCAACCATTAATTCATCTAGCGGTATGCATGTGTGTATAAATGTTGTTATGATAAATGCCAATTTTAAAAGCGTAATTTTTGATGAAAACATTTCACTGTCATCTGGTGAAAATCAGGTGTTAATGTGTAAAAATATCGCACAAATGTGAACTGGATAAGTAAGTTTTTAAATTTATTAGTATGTTCCGTATAGGGGGGGCGGGACTTGAAAGGTTTCGGGGAATTTGACGCCGTTAAGGACTGAAAAGAACCTGATATACGAAGGAGAATCAGTCCAGACCGTGACTATTAGACCTGGCAAAAACTTATCTTTCAAAAGATTGCACCTGGATCGGTGTAAAGATGTGGAACAGTGAAACGCTTCATTTGAATCATTTGGAACATCAATTCACAGATAGATCCGTGTTAATTGATTTTGTTACAAATGAATAATCTATTCATTCCTGCTGTGCCATGTAAATCTATCTCTTATCCTTATATGGAAAGACAGTTACCGATTCACCCCGAACAGCCCACGGCTTACTCTTTCGCTCTGAATTCAGATCATTCCGCTCATTCGGATCATTTTCATCATCATTTTGGTCGTAGTTCGAATACGAGCATACACATCCAGCGGAGATTTTTAATTATTGTAACTATGGTTTTAGTCTATTCTGAACTAAAATGTTTGTTCTAAAGTTTAAATTAGTCTATCTTAGTGCTGTTTTTAATTGCAATTAGTGAAACTGTAAGTCTATTATTAATCCTATTTGGATTAAATATATCAGAATAAAAATAAAATCAGAGTCAGATCAGAGAACCAGAGTCACCGACATAGCCCACCGAATTAGCAAACTGAAGTGGCAGTGGGCTGGTCATATTAGCCGCAGAACTGACAGCCGTTGGAGCCGTAAAGTCCTTGAGTGGAGACCGCGACTCGGTAAGCGTAGTGTAGGACGCCCTGCGACAAGATGGGGTGATGACATTCGAAGGCTGGCTGGTGTGGGCTGGATGAGACTGGCCGAAAATCTGGAGCAGTGGCGTGGATTAGGGGAGACCTATGTCCAGCAGTGGACGAGTGTGGGTTGCTGATGATGAAAAATAAAATAAAAATTCTGTGAGCATATATCTACCATTATCTCGGTGGTGAGGTACAACATCGTAAGAGAACTAGCACGTTTCATATAGTTTCTCAAAAATTGTTTAAATCATCCAATATTTGAGATGACGATTCTTAACGTGCAACCGTGATCCACTTGGTCTGGTACCCCTGTCTAAGGGTTGCGAAGGTCAGACGGCAGTCGCTTCATTGTAATTACCAGACTTCCCAAATCCTGGATCTTGGTCCAATCGTACCCCGGGTTCCGAAGCGACATCTTTAGTCGCAATTGGGAATTACACGTTAAAATGAGGGGTTCATACAAAACTACCTATGCTTCCTATTGGCAAGGCAAAGATTCTCACTAACACATCTACCCCCTTAGGTATTACAAATCGTGAACTAAGGATAGTCCCGGAACAAAATTCTCGCACCTGTTCTCGACACACAACACTCACAGTATCTGGCCGCGAAATGACACTTTGTTTAGTTTTACGGTTATTACATTTTCGAATCACTGGATTCCAGACGTTTGACAATTTAAACCCATCCTCACGATTGAAATTTTTGTAGGTACTTTGTAATTTCAATCGCTTCCCTGACCAGTCTTGGTATGTAGTGGCGTTCTGTCGAAATTATCTGAGGGTTATAAAACTCAATCCAGTGATTTGGACCCGATTCTAACGCACTCTTGACATTGCATCCAGAACTAGACATATTTACAGATAGTGTTAAGTCCTTAGTAAATAAAATTGATATGTGTTTTATAAATACAATAAGAGCTAATTATGTATAATTATGTAATTGAGTTTATCCGGTATAATTATATTAAATAAATAAATAAATGTTATGCGATTGCTGATTTCTGTTATGTGTGTTAGTGAAATGAAATTTTAAAACAATGTAAGTGTTTTGGCATTGAATTATTTATTTTATTTTATTTTAGCTACCTAGTTAGACCTGTCGTCCTAATTGCGTTTTTAGCGGTTGGTATGTGTTCAGCGGACTCCTAAATTAGTCATAGTAGAATCAGGTGCTCTACTTATGAACTTTTTGTCACATACACAATCAGTTGTGTTTATAAACATTTCACTCCATAGCCCTTATGCTAGCGAACAAAACCATCGGCAAAAAGTTTCATAAAAAAGTTTCATGGTTGTGGTATTAAGTGAGATAGATAGATAGAGAGATAGATACTCTTTATTGCACAACATACAAAACTGAGGTGAGGTGAGGTGGGGTAAGACAAACATAGTTGACATAGTTTCCTCCTAATTAGTACAGATTAGATTTTATTGTTTAATGCGACGGGTACCTACCCCTAACTAGCAAAAAACGATTTTAATTGTTAGGTACTAAACCGGATCTATTTCAAACAATTTCGGAACGAAGTCTCTAAGCAAATATTTATACTATTTATTTAATAAATTGTGCACTACTTTTTGATCTGAGATGGCACTCGAAATTTGGATTAACGCCATAAGTGGCCATTTTTGGCGGTAATTCAAATTTCGAGTACAAAAGCAGATCGAAAAGTTAAGTATAAGTATTAAATAAATTGTATAAGTGTTTCCCGAGAGGCTGCAGCTTCGAAACTGTTAAAAAGATATCCGGCTTAGTTTATAATATTTCTATAAGTAAATATACCTACAATATTGATGAGACTATCGATAATCGTTACAACCTCTCGGCAAACACTTATACTATTTATAAAATAACCATGCACAAATCTTAGGTACGTTTATGAACGCGAAAAATTGATTCACGCCAAAAGTGTCCGCTTTTAGCGTGAATCAATTTTTCGTGAACGCGTTGGACCCAACATTTGTGCATGGTTATTTATTAAGTAGTATAAGTGTTTGCCGACAGGTTGTAACCCCGAAATTGTTTAAAATAGATCCGGTTTAGTAGATAAAAATTAAAATCGATTGGCGTTGCTAGTGTGCCCTACCAGTCTATCATCTACCGTTGGTTCGGAATGTCAATTTCTACTGATAAGACCCCAGCAAGAAACTCAGTAATTACTCTTTTCAAATATTCATGATAGATAGATAGATACTCTTAATTGCACAACATCCAAAACTTAAAAGCTAGGTATACAGAGATACAATGTACAATTTAGGCGGCAATGATGTTACAGAGTTTTAATTGAGAAAAGAAAATTTTTACAATTTTCAAAGTTAACAGACTACTATGAATAACAACTCAAAATACTAATCGATTAACATGACCAAGAATCCTTATCATTTAAATAGTCTTATACACTTTAGTAACTTTTTTTCATTAGGCAGGTTTTAATGTGAGACTTAAACTTATCCAATGTAGCAATATCATTTTGATGCTGATTAAGTTTAATTCCCTTGAAAACGAAGGTGTTCAACCAATGTGAGCTTCCGACAATGATAATATAAGCCTGTGAAACCTGGCCGCTCACCGCAACACTGATAAGCAGAATTAAAATTGCACAGAGAGCTATGGAACGTATCATGCTCGGGATATCCTTACGAGACATAGAGCGCAACACCATCATCAGGGAACGCACAAATGTGATATAACGTAGGGTAGGCCGCAAAACTGAAATGGGCGTGGGCCGGTCATGTGTGCAGAAGGGGTGATGAGAGGTGGAACAAGGATGTCCTTGAATGGAGACCAAGAGATGGAAAGAGCAGTGTTGGCGGACAAACTGCCAGATGGTCCGATGACAACAAGACTCAAGCTGGAATAGCGTAATCCAAGAAGACCGACGACAGAAGAAAGTGAAAAAGAATTGGAGAGGCATATGCTCGGTAGAGGGAAAATAAATGCTGCTGAAGAAGAAGAAGAAGAAGAAGTTTAGCTCAAAAATGGAAATTCAAATAATTGTAATCCTTTTTCTTTGTGGTGGCCATCAGTTTCTTGCAGGGTCGCTCAGACGCGTTTGTTTCTAATTCTATTGGTCTAGTGATCCTCCATCGTTTTCTGAAAATGTGTGGCTTCATCTTGTGTTTTCTTCGCTTTTTGCTTTTGACTGCAAAAAGTAAATCCCAAATATAAATTCATACAACATCTCCTGTTTTTTTTTATATAGAAAGGCCAATCAGAATGAATTCACTCCGCCTGATGGTAAGCGGCCGTGAAATCCAAATATGAGGCTGACAGGCACAAAAGAACTAGCAAAGTACCCATTGTGATTGATTGATTGATAAAAGTTACAAAAAATGCCTTCGTGCACTTTTACGCGTAGTAAAAATTATCCAAAAATAATTCACCCAATCTCATGGCATCACTTATAAGTAGAAGAAATTATTTAATGTCTCATGAATATATCTAAATTGATTTATTTTTTGGCTACCGTTTTGCAGAGCGAGTAAGAAATATACGGTATACATGTATACATATTATTAATGTGTGACAATTTAAGTCCTTTTGACAGGACTTAACTGACGCGTAGCTGCGCGTAGCTGCGCGTAGCACGCTTGAGTCACTCACGCTTATGTCATACAAATATATTTGTCTCTCTCTTTCAATATCGTACAATGTTAAATAAATGTGTCATAGAGCTGTGAGTGCTTGTGTATGTATTGTGCATCAAGACTGTTTACAGTTGTCTAATTGAAGGGACATACAGTATCTGCCGCTATTTTGATTTTATTTATGTGTGAGATATTCTCCCTCACCTTCGATCTTCGATTTCTTTTGTTTCTTTTCTCTTCCATCCCTATTTTCCCTTTTATTCTTCTTGGGTAGCAAGTCAAACGTAATTGGGTTGTCGTCTTTGGTCACGAGCCTGGTCTCTGGGTCTAGTCGTCCGCAGTCAGACAAGCACACGTAGTTTTGATGATCGCTTTTCATGATTTTCGAAAATATCACGTGGTTGCTCGAATTCGCTATCCGGAATAAGACGTAGTCTTCGTAAATCTGTGGGAAGATTAAATAAATAAAATGAAATTGTTACAACTGGCCAAATATCGACACCTCATGTCGAATCAAGCACCTACAAATTTCGTCGACTTAGTAACGCGTTCAGTGGTCTAATTGGTGGAACAGCCTCCTGGATTGTAGAATATATGTGTGTTCGAGTCCCGGCTGAAAACGAGATGAAATTTTTAAGTGTGTTATTTATTTACAATACTCGTATAGGTACTACTGCCTACTTCAAGGTCGATGTCCTTCTGTCTATCTTCCAAATGTATTGAGTAGGTGTTTTTTGGGCATTTCACTTCACTTGATTTTTTTCGAAATCGCTCTCTGCGTTCGCTCAGTCGCAAAAAATCAAGTTAAGTGAAATTGCCCAAAAAACAGATAGATAAGTGTTAATTTAAAATGCGGTTACGTTAGATCTTAAGGTCATTCTATTGTGACTAATACACCGCTGCAGACACGTTATAAACAATATAATGAAGTTGGTCAAACAAAAAGAATCGCTTAAATTAGAATGCATCTGTCCTGCGTCATCTAAAGAGCCATAACGACACGGAAATTTGTTACCTAATACAATACGTTGTATTGTTTGTGGTCCGTCTAATAGTGGAAAAACCAATTTAGTGATAAGTTTATTATTACATAAAAATGGTCCAAGATTTCGTAACCTATATGTGTATTCAAAATCTTTGTATCAGCCTAAATATTTATATCTTGAGAAGGTTTTGGACATGGTTCCTGGAACATCATTTAATAAATACAATCATAATGGTGAAATATTGAGTCCACATGATGCTTTACCTGATTCGATCATCATTTTCGACGACGTTGCTTGTGAGAATCAAAACAACATTAGAGATTATTTCGCCATGGGACGCCATAAAAATATAGATTGCTTCTATATCAATCAAACTTATACAAAAGTTCCAAAACAACTTGTCAGAGATAATTCAAACCTCGTGGTTCTATTTAAGCAAGATGATGTTAACTTGAAGCACGTATATGAGGAGCATGTTGGTGCTGATATGTCATGGTCTCAATTTCGTGAGATGTGCTCTTCTGTTTGGAATAAACCCTTTAGCTATCTTGTTATTAATAAGGATTGTGACAAAAATAACGGATGCTACCGATTTAAGTTCGATACATTCATAGTAATAGATGAACATACATAAAGACCGCTGTGTTATTTTTTAATCACTCGTACTCACGATTTAGACCTGAGCGGAATACTTTGAAATGGAGAAAAATCTTAAAGAACAAATTGTAAAATCAGCAGCAGCTGTTAAAAGAAAAGTTGCGATGATAAAAGATGTTGAAAATACTAATAATAAAACATTAGAAACAATATTGAAACCTATTGTTGATCCACTTACATTATTAACAGATAAAAAAAAAAACTCTCAACTTAACAAAGATGAGCACTTTGAACCAGTGATGAAAAAGTTTAAAAATGATAATAATCAATCATTTGAAGACGAGAACCAGTCATTATTTGTCTCTGATGAAGATTACAATGAATCTATTAGTGAAGAAGATGAAGACGATGAACAAGAACAATACAACGATTACAACAAAACCCTTGTTGTATCACCGTCTGAAGACCACAACGTAAGCGTGGGATCATTCAAATCTGTACAGTCATCGCCAAGTCTTAAGAATCAATCACTGTCATGGTCAACATCGTCTGAAGTAATGAAAGATGTTCCGTTTGGAATCAGAAATGAGCGGGGTAAACTGTTACTAGGCAAAACCCGTGTTCATGACGACGGCGTTATTCTTAAAATAGGAGCACTTACTGTTAAAAAAACGAATGGCTTGAATGAACTTCTTTTCAAAAAGAAACCAAATTTAGATGCTGTAACATATGATGATTTACAGAATTACAAGTTACTTCTTATAGAAACCAATGCTCATCGACGTAATTGTGAACCATCCAAACCTATAAACAGCAACAAAGGATTTAAATATATGAATGTAATTAAACCTTTGTTCAAATTCTCTCGAAATCCAACTACAAGTGTAGAAAGTATTCCTCAAGGTAAAGGTATTTCTCTTTTAAAGACAGTAAAATCAAACACTGATTTAGTTTACTGGGACTGATCCAAACGAGTTAGTCGAACGATTACAGTTACTACTTGCATCTTGGGAAGCGGGTAACACTGGTGTAAATAATGAAATAATTGCTATTATTTCGGAACTGCATGAAGCTGGTATCATAGATGTGGAACATATAAAGAAAAAACCAGGAAAATTGAGCAGTATTCTTTCCGTAGTCAACCCATCAAGACAGCAATGAATATAGACAAGTTCGGACATCATGTTCATAAGCGTTTACGATTGACAGAATACATTGAAAACTTCAATGAAACATTGGTGAAATCAGATACCGGACACTACGATTTAAAATCTTCTAAATTAAAAGGGCTATCATATCCAATCGAAGACGATGAAGCAGTAAACAAAGCTTATTTAGACAAAACCATTCAAGAATTACGAAATGAAATTGAAAAAGTGAAGCTCGAAGTAAAATTTCATTTGAAGAACTTGGAAACCGTTACAACAGAACATTTGAATAAATCATTTTACTCAAAGTCGGAAATAGACAATTTAATTCATGTAAAAATAAACAAAAATGAGCAAAAAGGCCATAATTGATGAACTTCACAAAGCAGTCAGAAGAAATTTTCCGCGTAGACGCACATTTATAAAAGGAATTGATGATCTCTGGCAAGCCGACCTCATAGATTTACAAAAATTTTCACATTTTAATAAAGGACACAACTACATATTAGTGGTGATAGATACTTTGTCAAAGTATGTATGGACAAGTCAAAAAATTACAATCGAAGCTTTTTTTGATGGAGTGAGTAGAATAATGGTTAACATTATATTTTTTTAGCAGTTGACCGAAAATATCATTATAAAACTCTTTGCCTAAATCTGTTTGTAAATGTTTAGGTTTTCTAGATGAATTTTTAAATATTTGCTGCATTGCGTTAGCAACACATTTTTTTTTTAGATTTTAAGGGACTTGTCCATACATACTTTGACAAAGTATCTATCACCACTAATATGTAGTTGTGTCCTTTATTAAAATGTGAAAATTTTTGTAAATCTATGAGGTCGGCTTGCCAGAGATCATCAATTCCTTTTATAAATGTGCGTCTACGCGGAAAATTTCTTCTGACTGCTTTGTGAAGTTCATCAATTATGGCCTTTTTGCTCATTTTTGTTTATTTTTACATGAATTAAATTGTCTATTTCCGACTTTGAGTAAAATGATTTATTCAAATGTTCTGTTGTAACGGTTTCCAAGTTCTTCAAATGAAATTTTACTTCGAGCTTCACTTTTTCAATTTCATTTCGTAATTCTTGAATGGTTTTGTCTAAATAAGCTTTGTTTACTGCTTCATCGTCTTCGATTGGATATGATAGCCCTTTTAATTTAGAAGATTTTAAATCGTAGTGTCCGGTATCTGATTTCACCAATGTTTCATTGAAGTTTTCAATGTATTCTGTCAATCGTAAACGCTTATGAACATGATGTCCGAACTTGTCTATATTCATTGCTGTCTTGATGGGTTGACTACGGAAAGAATACTGCTCAATTTTCCTGGTTTTTTCTTTATATGTTCCACATCTATGATACCAGCTTCATGCAGTTCCGAAATAATAGCAATTATTTCATTATTTACACCAGTGTTACCCGCTTCCCAAGATGCAAGTAGTAACTGTAATCGTTCGACTAACTCGTTTGGATCATCCCAGTAAACTAAATCAGTGTTTGATTTTACTGTCTTTAAAAGAGAAATACCTTTACCTTGAGGAATACTTTCTACACTTGTAGTTGGATTTCGAGAGAATTTGAACAAAGGTTTAATTACATTCATATATTTAAATCCTTTGTTGCTGTTTATAGGTTTGGATGGTTCACAATTACGTCGATGAGCATTGGTTTCTATAAGAAGTAACTTGTAATTCTGTAAATCATCATATGTTACAGCATCTAAATTTGGTTTCTTTTTGAAAAGAAGTTCATTCAAGCCATTCGTTTTTTTAACAGTAAGTGCTCCTATTTTAAGAATAACGCCGTCGTCATGAACACGGGTTTTGCCTAGTAACAGTTTACCCCGCTCATTTCTGATTCCAAACGGAACATCTTTCATTACTTCAGACGATGTTGACCATGACAGTGATTGATTCTTAAGACTTGGCGATGACTGTACAGATTTGAATGATCCCACGCTTACGTTGTGGTCTTCAGACGGTGATACAACAAGGGTTTTGTTGTAATCGTTGTATTGTTCTTGTTCATCGTCTTCATCTTCTTCACTAATAGATTCATTGTAATCTTCATCAGAGACAAATAATGACTGGTTCTCGTCTTCAAATGATTGATTATTATCATTTTTAAACTTTTTCATCACTGGTTCAAAGTGCTCATCTTTGTTAAGTTGAGAGTTTTTTTTTTTTATCTGTTAATAATGTAAGTGGATCAACAATAGGTTTCAATATTGTTTCTAATGTTTTATTATTAGTATTTTCAACATCTTTTATCATCGCAACTTTTCTTTTAACAGCTGCTGCTGATTTTACAATTTGTTCTTTAAGATTTTTCTCCATTTCAAAGTATTCCGCTCAGGTCTAAATCGTGAGTACGAGTGATTAAAAAATAACACAGCGGTCTTTATGTATGTTCATCTATTACTATGAATGTATCGAACTTAAATCGGTAGCATCCGTTATTTTTGTCACAATCCTTATTAATAACAAGATAGCTAAAGGGTTTATTCCAAACAGAAGAGCACATCTCACGAAATTGAGACCATGACATATCAGCACCAACATGCTCCTCATATACGTGCTTCAAGTTAACATCATCTTGCTTAAATAGAACCACGAGGTTTGAATTATCTCTGACAAGTTGTTTTGGAACTTTTGTATAAGTTTGATTGATATAGAAGCAATCTATATTTTTATGGCGTCCCATGGCGAAATAATCTCTAATGTTGTTTTGATTCTCACAAGCAACGTCGTCGAAAATGATGATCGAATCAGGTAAAGCATCATGTGGACTCAATATTTCACCATTATGATTGTATTTATTAAATGATGTTCCAGGAACCATGTCCAAAACCTTCTCAAGATATAAATATTTAGGCTGATACAAAGATTTTGAATACACATATAGGTTACGAAATCTTGGACCATTTTTTATGTAATAATAAACTTATCACTAAATTGGTTTTTCCACTATTAGACGGACCACAAACAATACAACGTATTGTATTAGGTAACAAATTTCCGTGTCGTTTTGGCTCTTTAGATGACGCAGGACAGATGCATTCTAATTTAAGCGATTCTTTTTGTTTGACCAACTTCATTATATTGTTTATAACGTGTCTGCAGCGGTGTATTAGTCACAATAGAATGACCTTAAGATCTAACGTAACCGCATTTTAAATTAACACTTATCTATCTGTTTTTTGGGCAATTTCACTTAACTTGATTTTTTGCGACTGAGCGAACGCAGAGAGCGATTTCGAAAAAAATCAAGTGAAGTGAAATGCCCAAAAAACACCTACTGTATTGGTTTGGGTGTTTTCTATGTATTTACAAAAGAAAAGTATTGTATGTATATATTTATAATTCGGCTGTTGGTTCTGATATCCATAACACAGTGCTTGAGCTACCTCTCTCGGAGTCAGATCAATGTATGTGATGGCGTCATATATTTATTTATTATTAATAATGTCCAATTAATATCAGTCGGTCGTCGTCGATAAGGATTTGCGCGGACTCTTAGCAGATTAATGGCAAGAAGTGGCGCAAGACCGAACGAGGTGGAGGCTCTTATTATCGGTCGCTGTATCGCTCTCAGATTCACTATGGGTCGCTGCGCCAATTTAGTTAGTTATTATGAATGTCTCCTAATTAATTAATTCAATTAATGACTACCTCGGTGGCGCAATGGTTAGTGGGTCGCACCTTAAAGCGACGGTTGCGCTTGGGGTCCTGGATTCGATCACCGGGTCGGGCCAAAATTTGTACTTACCTGAATTTTTGTGTTAAGAAATTCTCAGTGTTAGCCCGGAGTCTGGAAGTTGACGTGGCGGTCTTGTGCCTCGGAAAGCACGTTAGGCCGTTGGTCCTGCGCCTAATCCCTCTTCGGTCGTGTCACACTAGTGTCCCATCGAAATAAGAGGGTATGGGAATAGAGAGTGCACTTGTATCTGCGCAAATACTTGTGCACTATAAAATGTCCTGCGTATCGCGTAGATGGTAGCCATGACCGAAATATCGGTTTGGAGGACCTTAATATTAATGTCAGCTAAAACCAACCTTTTGTGTCTATTTTGCGCACTCACCCTGTAAAAAGTAGAAATCTCACAGTAATCCTGGCCTCCACAGATCTCATTGGAACTGTTCTTCGAGATTCGGTACAGTTTTGTCACTTTGTAGCTGGTAACGATCGGATTGTTACAGGAACTCAGGTTTGCGAAGTTGATCTTAGAAGGGCAAGTCTTGTTCAGTTTGGTCAGTGACGTGAAGTTGGAACCGCACAATTTGTTTTTGTTGATCATGGAGAAGAATTCATATGGACAAGGAGGTGGGTGCTCTTCGGTTATCTGTGGAATTAAAAAATGATTTACTTAGAGTACGCGCCACCCTTCTTCGGTGTGGTGGATTAGACCCGCGGCATAACACACAACAAAAATTTTAGATTCCTTTTTTTTTTTTTTTTTTTTAATAATGGCTCTGTCTTGCCGCAACTTGCCAATGTCAAGTGATTAAAGAGACACGTTTCTTTTCTTATTGAAAATGGACGGTGATGCGATTTGGTGTTGATGAATCTCTTTAATTGAGTTTTTTATTATTATTTTAAAGATTAAATTAATTTAAATACAGACAGAACACCACCTAAAACAAACAAAACAGTACAATAGACAACACAGTATAACTTGGGAGAATCTTATTATTTGTTGTTATAATTGTATATTATATAAGTAAATATATTTACATAAATATTTAATAGAAGATTTATGGGAAAGGGAAAGGAGGTAGGGGAAGTTAATGGGGCGAGGGATTTTTGGGGGTAGGACGTCATACAAAGAGGTAGTGTACCTTTGACAGTTGAAGAAGATGTGCTCTGGGGTACCCTCATCAAGACCGCATTCACAAAGAGAGGAATCTTTAACGTGAATCTTTTTTAAGAAGACCGGTGTACAGGCGTGGCCAATTCGCAAGCGACAAACCGTGGAGATAGTGACCTTATTTATGTCTTTATGTTTGAAGAACCATGGTCTCCGTGGGATGAGAGGTTGTATACTTGCGAAGTAGCGGCCTTTGGATCTTGAAGACTCATTATATTAGATTCCTTGTCATTAGAGACAAGGAAAGCTCAAATTTGAATGTTGACAGTGACTGAAGCGCAAATTCGCGGGACTTCTTTGGTGGACTCTAGGTAGGTACTGATAGTCACACATAGAGGAGCGGAGTGAGCGATCCTGTGCTAGTGCTAGCTAAGTGGATTCTTATCCACTTAGCTACCACTCCTTCCATACGGGGGTCGAGGTTCGAATCTGAGCATGCACCTCAGTGTCTTTTAATTATCATTCATTCGGCGAGACGCAACGAAGGCGTTGCTTCACGCAATTTTTTTTGTCAGGGCGTAGTATCACTCCTTTTAAGCTGACCCATACACGTAAAAGCGTGGTTCTCCTAAGGTCAGATTGCAATATCCACAACAAATAAACACTTACCCAATATCCTCCTCCAATGCAATCCTTGCACGTTTCATTCAAAACATTTGAGCATCTATACCACACTTTCCTCTTTCCTTCAGGATACGCTACATCCCGCCAGGTTCTCCAGGAAGTGTCCCTTTTGTACACATAAGTAACATCTCTCATAGCCAGCATATTCCTAAAATATCGCTCTATTTTCTGTACCCTTCTCTTTCGTTCCTTCTGAGATTTCACATCAAAATGTGCAATATCATCGAGATAAACAACGCCAACACTCGAAGTTCGGTTCAACAACTCCATTTTCTTATTCTTCTCGCGATTGCGGATTCGTTTCTCCAAAAACCGCTCTCTTATGTCCTTCTTTATTGCTCGCAAAACTGTGTAGTCGTAATCTGGTAGTTCTACCATTAATTCATCTAACGGTATGCATGTGTGTATAAATGTTGTTATGATAAATGCCAATTTTAAAAGCGTAATTTTTGATGAAAACATTTCACTGTCATCTGGTGAAAATCAGGTGTTAATGTGTAAAAATATCGCACAAATGTGAACCGGATAAGTAAGTTTTTAAATTTATTAGTAAGTTCCGTATAGGGGAGGCGGGACTTGAAAGGTTTCGGGAAATTTGACGCCGTTAAGGACTGAAAAGAATCTGATATACGAAGGAGAATCAATCCAGACCGTGACTATTAGACCTGGCAAAAACTTATCTTTCAAAAGATTGCACCTGGATCGGTGTAAAGATGCGGAACAGTGAAACGCTTCATTTGAATCATTTGGAACATCAATTCACAGATAGATCCGTGTTAATTGATTTTGTTACAAATGAATAATCTATCCATTCCTGCTGTGCCATGTAAATCTATCTCTTATCCTTATATGGAAAGACAGTTACCGATTCACCCCGAACAGCCCACGGCTTACTCTTTCGCTCTGAATTCGGATCATTCCGCTCATTCGGATCATTTTCATCATCATTTGGGTCGTAGTTCGAATACGAGCATACACATCCAGAGGAGATTTTTTAATTATTGTAACTATAGTTTAAGTATATTCTTAACTAAAATGTTTGTTCTAAAGTTTAAATTAGTCTATCTTAGTGCTGTTTTTAATTGCAATTAGTGAAACTGTAAGTCTATTATTAATCCTATTTGGATTAATTTTTTTTTTTTTTGGTCATTAAGCCAACGCTTGACCACAATCGCACCTGATGGAAAGCGACGATGAGGTCTAGGATGATACGCGTTTGCCTAAAAGATGCCTGTTCACTCTTGCCTTAAAGATGCCCAGATTATAGTGGTCAGGAAAAACAGATCTCGGCAGAGAGTTCCATTCCTTATATCAGAATAAAAATAAAATCAGAGTCAGATCAGAGAACCAGAGTCACCGACATAGCCCACCGAATTAGCAAACTGAAGTGGCAGTGGGCTGGTCATATTAGCCGCAGAACTGACAGCCGTTGGAGCCGTAAAGTCCTTGAGTGGAGACCGCGACTCGGTAAGCGTAGTGTAGGACGCTATGCGACAAGATGGGGTGATGACATTCGAAGGCTGGCTGGTGTGGGCTGGATAAGAGTGGCCGAAAATCGGGAGCAGTGGCTTGTATTAGGGGAGACCTATGTACAGCAGTGGACGAGTGTGGGTTGCTGATGATGAAAAATAAAATAAAAATTCTGTGAGCATATTTCTACCATTATCTCGGCGGTGAGGTAAAACATCGTAAGAGAACCAGCACGTCTCATATAGTTTCTCAAAAATTGTTTAAATCATCCAATATTTGAGATGACGATTCTTAACGTGCAACCGTGATCCACTTGGTCTGGTATCCCTGTCTAAGGGTTGCGAAGGTCAGACAGCAGTCGCTTTGTTGTAATTTCCCGAATCCTGGATCTTGGTCCAAGCGTACCCCGGGTTCCGAAGCGACATCTTTAGCCGCAATTGGGAATTACACGTTAAAATTAGGGGTTCATACAAAACAACCTATGCTTCCTATTGGCGAGGCAAAGATTCTCACTAACACATCTACCCCCTTAGGTATTACAAATCGTGAACTAAGGATAGTCCCGGAACAAAATTCTCGCACCTGTTCTCGACACACAACACTCACAGTATCTGGCCGCGAAATGACACTTTGTTTAGTTTTACGGTTATTACATTTTCGAATCACTGGATTCCAGACGTTTGACAATTTAAACCCATCCTCACGATTGAAATTTTTGTAGGTACTTTGTAATTTCAATCGTTTCCCTGACCAGTCTTGGTATGTAGTGGCGTTCTGTCGAAATTATCTGAGGGTTATAAAACTCAATCCAGTGATTTGGACCCGATTCTAACGCACTCTTGACATTGCATCCAGAACTAGACATATTTACAGATAGTGTTAAGTCCTTAGTAAATAAAATTGATATGTGTTTATAAATACAATAAGAGCTAATTATGTATAATTATGTAATTGAGTTTATCCCGTATAATTATATTAAATAAATAAATAAATGTTATGCGATTGCTGATTTCTGTTATGTGTGTTAGTGAAATGAAAGTATAAAACAATGTAAGTGTTTTGGCATTGAATTATTTATTTTATTTTATTTTAGCTACCTAGTTAGACCTGTCGTCCTAATTGCGTTTTTAGCGGTTGGTATGTGTTCAGCGGACTCCTAAATTAGTCATAGTAGAATCAGGTGCTCTACTTATGAACTTTTTGTCACATACACAATCAGTTGTGTTTATAAACATTTCACTCCATAGCCCTTAAGGCTATCGAACAAAACCACCGGCAAAAAGTTTTATTGTTGTGGTAATAAGTGAGATGGGGAAAGACAAATATAATTGACATAGTTTCCTCCTAATTAGTACAGATTAGATTTTATTGTTTAAGGCGACAGATACCTACCCCTAACTAGCGAAACCAATCGATTTAAATTGGTAGGTCCTAAACCGGATCTATTTCAAACAATTTCGGAGCGAAGTCTCTAAGCAAACATTTATACTATTTATTTAATAAATTGTGCACTACTTTTTGATCTGAGATGGCACTCGAAAATTGGATTAACGCCATAAGTGGCCATTTTTGGCGGTAATTCAAATTTCGAGTACAAAAGCAGATCGAAAAGTTAAGTATAAGTATTAAATAAATAGTATAAGTGTTTTCCGAGAGGCTGCAGCTTCGAAACTGTTAAAAAGATATCCGGCTTAGTTTATAATATTTCTATAAGTAAATATACCTACAATATTGATGAGACTATCGATAATCGTTACAACCTCTCGGCAAACACTTATACTATTTATAAAATAACCATGCACAAATCTTAGGTACGTTTTTGAACGCGAAAAATTGATTCACGCCAAAAGTGGCCGCTTTTAGCGTGAATCAATTTTTCTTGAACGCGTTGGACCCAACATTTGTGCATGGTTGTTTAATAAATAGTATAAGTGTTTGCCGAGAGGTTGTAACCCCGAAATTGTTTAAAATAGATCCGGATTAGTAGCTTAAGATTCCAGTCACCTTAAGATTTGAGTGTAGATAAAATAAATAAAAAAATCTCTGATTCTAATGATTTCATTTTGCAATATTAAATTAACAACTGTTCTTGAAAGGGTTTTAATTCTTGAAGGATTCTTGCAATAAACCGCCCGATTCCTGGCAGGTCACTCCTGAACTTCATATGTCCTCTCCTCTGAAGAGGAAGACTCCTGAATTATTTCTATGGTGGTTGTGGTGGTTTCTGTGATCGTTATTTTGAACATGCTATCATTATTGCTGCTCATAGTTGTTTTTTTAATCTCCTCTTCTTGATCCTGGATGGCTGGAAAGTTAAAGCAAATAATATTAAATACAAAATAAAAGTAATTTATTAAATTAAACACTGGGCCCGTGGGGATAAAGATAAGATAAAGAAGTTTAAAAACTAAAACCCGACTACCAAAAAAATACGATCTAAAAAGTACAAAACAAGAAAATTGTCTCTGCTGAAATGATTATGCCGTATCGCCGTGGTCGTATGCCACATTGATTTTATTTTATTATTATAATGAATCTGTTTTGCTACAGTAGGTGGCATACGACCACGGCGATACGGCATAATCATTTCAGCAGAGACAATTTTCTTGTTTCGTACTTTTTAGATCGTGTTTTTTGGTAGTCGGGTTTTAGTTTTGAAACTTTATTTTTATTTAACATATTTTTAGTTATGTAAATTTAATTACATATTTGAAATGTGCTAAAAAAGCTCTTTCATTTAATACCCCACACGGTACCGTCAAGCAAAATTTTTTTTTTAGTTTCTTACTCTAAGTCCCCTAGAGGGCGCTGTTATAAATTTAACGTGACATCATGTTACCTAAACGACACCTCATTTGTTCAAATATGATAACTAGTTTAGAAGTTAAGTGGAAACAGACGAACATAATAGATAGATGAAATGTCGCGTTTTTCCCGCATTTTTCCGCCTTTGGCGTGAATCATTTAATAATTAAGATCAATTGGCTTCGCTAGTGTGCCCTTCCCATTACGTTAAGGCCATGGGTAGCCTTAATTATAATATACCACTATACCACCAACCGATTTAAATTTGATTGTTAGCAACTCAACCGTTATCTTTTTAACAACTTCTCGAAAAGGACATATACTATCTATTTAATACTTATACTTAACTTCTTAGTCTGCTTTCGTACTCCAAATTTGAATTACCGTCAAAAACGCGTTAATCCAAATTTTGAGTGCAAAAACTGATCAAAAAGTTAATTAAAAGTATTAAATAAATAGCATATATTCTTTACACTGTACTCTGTACATAGTTATTTATTTAATAACTGTGCACCACTTGTTTATTCTGTTTTTGAACTCGTAATTTGGATAAACGCCATGAGTGGCCGTTTTTGACAGTAATTCAAATTTGGAGTACGAAAGCAGACTAAGAAGTTAAGTAAGTGACTTTCAGGTGAAATGAGGTCAAGTGCAAACCCATTAAATATTAAAAAAAAACTAAACCGGATATCTTTATAACACTTTTGAAGTTCGAGCCTCTCGGAAAGAATATGCTATTTATTTAATACTTATAATTAACTTTTTAATCTGCTTTTGCACTCGAAATTTGGATTAACGCCATAAGTGGCCGTTTTCGACGGTACTTCAAATTTGGAATACGAAAGGAGACTAAAAAGTTAAGTATAAAGTACTTATTAAATAAATAGTATAAGTCCTTTCCAAGAAGTAGTTAAAAATATATGCGGTTTAGTTGCTAACAATTTAAATCGATTGGTGGTATGGTGATATAATATAGTTAGGGCTGCCTCGGTGGCGCAGTGGTTAGAGGGACGCACTTTAAAGCGACGGCTGCGCAAGAGGTCCCGGGTTCGGTCCCCAGGTCGGGCCAAAAAATTGTACCTAAGTTTTCGGCGAGAAATTCTTAGTGGTAGCCCGGAGTCTGGAAGTTGGCGGTCTTGTACCCCCGTGCCTCGGAAAACACGTTAAGCTGTTGGTCCTGCGCTTGATCCCTCTCCGGTCGTGTCACATTAGTGTCCCATCGGATTATGAGGGCAAGGGAATAGAGAGTGCACTTGTGTTTGCGCACACACTTGAGCACTATAATATATCCTGCGTACGTGGCTGATCGTTGAGATTGGCCGCCGTAGCCGTAATCGGTTGGAGGATATTATAGTTAGGGCTATTAAATTGATAGCAACTAAACCGGATATCTTTATAACAATTTTGAAGTTCGAGCCTCTCGGCAAGAATATATACTATATATTTAATACTTATAATTAACTTTTTGATCTTTTTCTGCACTCAAAATTTAGATTAGCGCCATAAGTAGCCGTTTTGACGGTAATTCAAATTTGGAGTACGAAAGCAGACTAAGAAGTTAAGTATAAGTATTAAATAGATAGTATATGTCCTTTTCGAGAAGTTGTTAAAAAGATAACGGTTTAGTGGCTAACAATAAAATTTAAATCGGTTGGTGGTATGGTGGTATATTATAGTTAAGGCTACCCATGGCCTTAAGGTGACGAGTAGGGCACACTAGCGACGCCAATCGATTTAAATTATTAAATGATTCACGCCAAAAGCGGAAAAATGCGAGAAAAGCGCGAAAAAATTATTCGCGTACGCGTTGGACCCAACATTTTTTCATGGTTATTTAATAAATAGTATAGGTGTTTGCCGATAGATTGTTACTCCGAAATTATTTAAAATAGATCCGGCTTAGTAGCTAATAGTTAAAATCGATTGGTGTCACTAGTGTGCCTTAAGGAATTTCAGAGTAGATAATAATATTTTGGTATAACTATAATTATTTCACCTGTATATCCTTTTTGCTGTACGTATTTGTCGCAAGCAGAAGACATTTCACTGGTTATCGTGTCTCCAACTGTAAGTGGACAAAAACTTATTTTATTGTTTAATACACAAAAAAATTAAGTTCATCATTTCAAATATTTTTTCAAAAACAGGTTGAACCATTCTTATAATAATTAATAAATAAATATTTTACAACATCACATACATTGATCTGACTCTGACATAGGTAGCTCAAGCACCTGTGTAACGGATATCAGAACCAACAGCGGAATTACAAATATAGGTATACATTTAATACTTTTCTTTTGTAAATACATACTTATAATAGAAAACACCCAGACCAATACAAACAGCCATGTTCATGCACACAAATATTTGTACTGTGCGGGGATCGAACCCGCAACTCTTGGACCAAAGGCAGCGTTCACTACCACTGTTCCAAACGGGGCGTCTATATAGGTACTACCTGTGCGGATAAAGAATGGGATCAGAAATGGCGGCGCATCTATTCACTTCTCGCTCGCACACTATTTGCGTCTATACTCGCACCCCACGAGTGCGAGTATAGACGCAAATAGTGTGCGAGCGAGAAGTGAATAGATGCGCCGCCATTTCTGATCCCATTCTTTATTCGCACAGGTTGTAATTAGTTTACTTATCTCTGTAATAAAAACATGTTTTTTAATACTCACGTTTTTTTTCAAAACTGTTCCCAATGGCAGCCAATATTATGGTCCCTGTAAACAATAAATATTTTTTTATGAAAACAAATCTTAAGATTTTCTCATAAAAAAAGAATAGTTAATTTTTAGCTACTAAACCGGATCTATGTTATACAATTTCGGCGTTACAACCTCTCGACAAACACTTATACTATTTATTAAATAACCATGCACAAATGTTGGGGCAGTTCTTGTACGCGAAAAATTGATTCATGCCAAAAGTGGCCGCTTTTGGCGAGAATCAATTTTTTTCGCGTACGCGTTGGACCCAAGAATGGACAACATTTCATATTTTCAAAATGTCAATATTGTTTTTTTATATGAAAATAGACATAAAATGAACAGACCCATATTTTTTCTTTTTTCAAAATTTGTCCATTTTCATGCATAAAATAATTATTGAAATTATTTTTATTCTAAATAGACGTAAGCGCCAAATGACGTCATCGGACGGCTGAATACAGCGATATTCCTTTGCTTATCATTGTTTTGATAAAAAAAAGGTACTACTATCAAAGGTAAATAATACTAGTGTCAACATTGTCAACGTCATTCATACATTCAACGTTGACAAGTTGTCTTTTTTTTTGACAGTTGCATGTCATGGGTTTGGCATTTCGTAAATTTAAAACTATAATGTGCTAAGCAAAGAAATATTTTACATTCTGCCGTCCGATGACGTCATCTTACGTTTTTTAGTTTTTAATTTTTTTCTCAGTAAATAAGCAATATAAAAAATGAATAAATATATATTCGAGCAGCGGAAAAGTAAACAAAGAATTAGTATTTTTTGTTTCAGAGCTTAGCAATTTTGAAATGTTGTCCATTGTGCATGGTTATTTGATTAATAGTAAAAGTGTTTGCCGAGTGGTTGTAACCTCTCAATTTATTTATTTATATTTATTCCCTTACCCTTATATTCCGATGGGCCACAAATGTGACACGACCGGAGAGGGATCAGGCGCAGGACTAACAGCTTAACGTGCTTTCCGAGGCACGGGGGTACAAGACCGCACACCTCTACGGAATTTCTTACCAAAAACTTAGGACAAATTTTTGGGCCGACCCGGGGATCGAACCCGAGACCTCTTGCGCAGCCGTCGCTTAAGTGCGACCCACTGACCACAGTCGAATTTATGTAATACAAGTACTTTAAAGGTAAAGGTAGGTAGGATTCGAACCTACGACTTTCTGATTGGAAGATACACGTTAATCTAGAAGAAATATGGTTCAAGATTGTATGTACCTACGGCGTCACGTGAAGTTACCCACGTTTGGCTTTGGACCGTCTTAATGTCTGAGACATATGTGTTATTTTTGCACTGAGGGCGGTAACTTTGACCTGACGTCGACTGTACCTAAGTACATGACTATTTTGATGTCAACTCCGGTGATAGTATTTATAGGAGGATGTCCTTCTCCTTTTTAGTCCAAGTGCCGGCTAGTATTTTTTTTTTTACAAAATTCTGTAGATCCGAAGAGATTCATGATAAATTCCCACCCTTCCCTAATGACCCCTTCATAAATATGATCCATCATCATCAGCCCATTTAAGTCTCCACTGCTGGGGCATGGGCCTCCCTCAATCACATGAGGGGTAATTGCCATACTCACCACGCTTGGCAGACGGGTTGGCGAGGGTTTTGATATAAATGCAGAGTTTTCCTTCTCTGGGTGCTGATGATCATGCCAGCAGCTTTACCTTAGTCGCCTTTTACGACACCTCGGTAAGAGTGAGGGTGGCCTATTCTACTCTGCCGGGGACCTCACGGCTAAATATCAATATTGCAAAATTAACTCTAAAACTAATGAGAAATGTCAAGACGATTACCAACTGGGCGCATCAGATGGCGCTCGCGTCGACTAGGGATAACTTTTTTTGACTTTTTAATGCTTTTATTATTTCAGTAATCTAAAATAGTGTAAAATAGTGTAATAGTCTAAAATAGTCTAAAGTAGTATTTATTACTATGGAAACAAAGTCGTATAAATAGTTTCAGCCGACATTTTTTAAAGTGAACAGACTTTACCTGCCACAATCAAGATTAACAATGTTAAATACCAGCCCTTATTATATGGCAGTAAAAATTTATAATAAATTACCCCCCAATATTAATAATGAACAAAACTTTAAAATATTTACAAGAAACCTTAGATCTCACTTAATTTTAAAATGCTACTACACTATAAATGAATATTTAACACAATAAAAAGATAAATCTATGTATATTAGATATAAGAAAAAATGTCTATGTCATAACCAGATTGTTATTTTAGTATTTTTATATTAATATTGTTATTAGGATAAAGCTGCCCTCACATTTGCGATTACCTAACAAGGTAGCTAAGTTATAAGTACCTGTTTACTAAAAAACACCTAATATTTGTATGTAACACTTAGCAAGCAAATAAATATTTCATTTCATTTCATTTCAAGTGGTTTAGTATTACGGCCATCACCTTAGTGTGTAATTCCCGGTTGCGTCCAAAGCTGTCGCTCTGGAGCCCGGGGTACCCTTGGACCATGATTCAGGATTTGGGGAGTCTGGTAATTACAACGAAGCGACTGCCGTCTGACCTTCGCAACCCTTTAACAGGGGAACCAGACCAACTGAATCATAGTTACACGTTTCAGAAACTATCCGAAACGTGCAGGTTTCCTCACGATTTTTTCCCTCACCGCCGAGCTAATGGTAGAAATACGCACACAGATTTGAAAACTCCAGAGGTGCATGCTCAGCTTCGAACCACGACCCCCTCCGTATGGAAGGCGCTTTCTGAAAACTGCAGCTACCAACGCTCCATAAGGCAATGACCATTGCTGAAAATTAAGTACCTGGATGTTTCAGAATTATTATGACAACTTGTAATTCTGAAAAAAAAACTTTTTTTTTTATATATGAGAGGTGGCAGACGAGCAGACGGATTACCTGATGGTAAGCAATTCCGCCGCCCATGGACACCCGCAACACCAGTGGAGTCACAAGTGCGCTGCCAACCTTTTCCCCTTCCCCCCATTGGGCCTCCGGTAACCTCACTCACACGGCGAAACACAGCGCAGGCGCTGCTTCACGCCGGTCTTCTGTGAGGCAGTGGTATCACTCCGGTCGAGCCGGCCCATTCATGCCTAAGCGTGGCTCTCCCACATTTAACTCTGAATACACTTACTTTGAATATAACAATTGCTGTAGGAGCTGTCATCGAAATCTGAAAATAAGTAAACACAGTAAAATAATTAAAAAGGTTGGTTAAAAGTATGAAAAAACTTTTGAATGAAAATGTTTAAAACTATCATGAATATTTTCAAAAACGGCCAGGTTACAGATAAAGAAATTGAATATTTAAATAATATTATTAAAAAAAAAACGACGAATCTAACTCGGCTGGGCAGCGTTCGGAAAGCTACGCAGCATATTTTCGGTCCATCTACCGCAATGTCTCAAGACGAAAGTCTTCAATGCGTGTGTGTTGCCAGTGATAACATACGGAACCGAAACGTGGCCGCTTACAGTGTGCCGATTAAGGAGGCTCAAAGTCACCCAGAGAGCCATGGAGAGGGCTGTGATCGGAGTCTCCCTGCGTGATCGTATCAGAAATGATGAGATCCGCAGGAGAACTAAGGTCACAGACATAGCCCAAAGGATTGCATGCCTCAAGTGGCAATGGGCAGGGCACATAGCGAGGAGAACAGACGGCCGTTGGGGCGGAAAGGTCCTCGAATGAAGGCCACGTACAGGAAGTCGCAGCCGTGGCAGGCCCCCCACAAGGTGGACCGACGATCTGGTGAAGATCGCGGGAATCCATTGGATGCGGGCGGCACAGGACCGATCTGTGTGGAGAACATTGGGGGAGGCCTATGTCCAGCAGTGGACGTCTATTGGCTGAAATGATGATTTAAAAAAAGGACAGCGCAGTACTAAAAACACGAAGACGATAGGCGCAAACCTTGAAATGATGCAAAATTGATGTTTTCCTGTTTAGTGAGAGCACCGGAGCCCCAATCTGGGGGAAAAGTCGCCAGCGCACTAGTGACCACAGTGCTGTTGCGGATATCATGAGCGGCGGCAATCGCTTACCATCAGGTGATCCGTCTGATCGTCTGCAACCTATTACATAAATAAATAAACAGGCATAAATGACCCGCACCGAGAGCAGGCTAAAAATGGAACGGGAGAAAAATGATAGAGTTTTTTTTTTTAATTATGACGTAAAAAAACTTACTATCCAGAAGTTCGGCGACTTTAACACAGCTTGCTAGGACTGTTTTCTGAGCGCCCTTTTTAACATATTTTACTCCTGCAACAAGAAAAAAAGGTAAGTAAAAAACGGTCACGAATTTTTCAAATTGATAATCTTATTGAATGATTTCTCAAACCGAAAACATTGGTTATTAATTATTGGTTAAGTGGTATTGGAAAACATATTAGGGCTTTATTCATAAACGCTCAATTAACCTTTGTTAGCTAAAACGGCGTTATAGAGCAGTTTTGACGTAGGTACACAAAATAGACAACACAAGCGTCCGTGGCACTCACTCAGCTGGTCCAACAGAAAACCAGCGTCATGGCCTTTGTCTGTGCCGCGACTGGAGCTGAGTGAAGGCCATTTATATTATACGTCATCATCATAACACTGTTCATTTGGCACTGCCTGGACATGGTTGAGTATATTTTTATTTTTTCTATTTATTTGTATGTATTTTAATTGTATTCTGTTTATGCCAAATTGTGTTTACAACTGCTTTATGCCCTGTGTTGTGATGTCTAGAATAATAAATGTTTTCTTTTTTTCATTATTTATTTCTTTCTGTCTTTATTAACCTATCACTGGATAAGTTTAAGTCTCATATTAAAACCTGCCTAATGAAGAAAGGTTACTATAGTGTACAAGACTATTTAAATGATAAGGATTCTTGGTCATGTTAATTGATTAATCTTTTGAGTTGTTATTCATAGTAGTCTATTAACTTTCATAATTGTATTTTTTTTCTCTTCTCAATTGAAACTCTGTAACATCATCAATATTCGAAAAGAGTAACTACTGAGTTTCTTGCTGGCGTCTTCTCAGTAGAAATCGACATTCCGAACCAGCGGTATTATGTACCTATTTTGACATTCATAAGTGTTCTGTGTGGACCTAAATTGAATAAAAATTTTTTGAATCTTTTTTTATCTTTATTTTTTTTTCTTTCTTTCTTTCTTTCTTAACTTACCCTTTCCTTTAGTGTGCTTGTTAATCAGCTCCAAAACTTGCTTCTTTGCATCCTTGACCTTGTACAACTCGATTAGATCCCCAATGGTGTCAGCCGACCCGTCGATGCCGTAGACTTTGACGAAATTCTTGCTGCAATAACCATCGTTTCCCTTATCTGTGAAAAGTTATATGAACAGTAAAGTGGATCATCCACATCATTATGACCGTGGGAGATCCACGCTTCGGCATGAATTGGCCGGCTCGACCAGAGTGATACCACGGCCTCACAGAAAGTGGGCGTGAGGCAGCACTGTGTTTCGCTGCGTGAGTGAGGGTACTGGAGGCCCAATCTGAGGGAAAGGGGGGTTTAAAGGTTGGCAGCTCACTTGTGTCGCGGGTGTCTATTGGCGGCGGCAATCGCTTACCATCAAGCGATACGTATGCTCGTCTCGTCTGCCACGTAAAACATAAAAAAAACAGTCCCTATATGTTTTGGGGATCTCCATGAAATTTGACAGCCGACAATATTTTTTTATGTAGACGTGAAGAACCAGCTACTTGGAGCCATATTTATTATTGCACGGAAGTTGTAGGATTCCTGTGAGCCAAGTTGTGTGAGTTCGAAGAATTAGATTGTTTCATAAACTTCCGTGCCACAATAACTTCGTATCCAAACTGCTAGGTTCTACACATCGGTATAAAAAAAATTGTCGGCCGGCCACTTTCATGAACTAAATATGAATGACGTCATTTCCATCTTTTTTGAAATCGGTTTTATTTCTATCACCCAGCGAGTCCTTTTCCAGTTTTTTTTTTGTTTAAACATCAGTCATATAAAAATAGTGCTTTGTGTACCTAATGTCACATAATAAGGGTTATTAAAGCACAGAATTTAAATAAGTACTCGAGCCCTGGGTAGTTTTTTAATAGCATTCGTGAATGTTTTACTAAAAAAATAAAATTTTATTTTTATTTTAATTTTTGGTACCATATTTGGTTGCATAATGTAGTAACTGTTACAAAAAGTGCAAAAAAAAGATCATTATGCAATACCCTAACTTTGTATCCATATTATCCATACTATCAATATTATAATTCAAAATGTGTACTATAACGTCAAAATGTGTTTACTTTTGACTTCTACTATGACATGAGTGTAGATAAATATATTATATATTTTTTTATCATACTTACTCTTCACACAAAGTGTAATTCTGGATATGCACAGCATGACTGCAAAAAATTGATGATCAGTCACAAAATAATGTTAAAAAATAATTAAAAAAATATATTGTAAAAAATCAATATAACTTACTTCTTCCTATGAGATTACCCACTGAAATAAAAAATAAACAAAAATTAGAATGTTGCAATTTTTACTACATTTTTTTTATTTCAAAAATATTACTGTAGACTTACATCCGTATATAAGCGTGTCAACTATGCTGGCAATAACGATGGACACTAAAAAAATAAACAAAACAATTTAAATAAAAGTATTATATATAAGGTGACTCGCTTGCTCGTTTGTCTGCCTCTAGCGTAAAAAAAATATTTAAAAAATTTGGCAATGGGAACCAAGTTTTAGGTATGGTTTTAATATTTTTTCCAATACCTTTTACTATTTTAATTAACCAATTTGAATATTTTTGTAAAATAGCAGGTAGTTATTTTTTAATAAATTTTCGAACATTTTTTTTATCCTAGAGGCGACAAGGATAAAAAAAATCGAGCAAGCGAGTCACCTGATGGAATGTAATCTTCGCCACCCATAAACAACCACGAAATCAGAGAGCTCGCAAATTTTGAAATTAGTGTTCCCATATATGTAATTTGCGGGAAATATATCGTAAGAAAAAATAATATTTACTTCTAAAAATGCCTTTTGATCGGGGAAATTTTAAATCACTATATGGTAACATTACGGTAAAACAAAATAAAGACATCCCACTGTCTTAGTTTTGGCGTCACCCTGCAAATAAATGTCAATTGTATACTTGTAGGTGCACGTCTACTGATGGTGTCAGTTTCCAAGCTGGAATACGACAGCTTTGTATTACAACTAGCGCCATCTGTTACTTGGTCCCAGTGAATAAGTCACTGAGACATTGTTGTCACCTAAATGTAGTCTTCTGAATATACCCGTCTGAATAGCTAGGGTTAAATGAACAAGGAGGGGGAGGAGGCGCCAACCAGATGCACGCCGCCCCACTGTGAGAGGCCAGCTAGCGCGCGGTACGGGGGTACCAACGGTGGCATTACACAGGCAAGAAAAAGGGTTAAATGAAGGTCAACGCTATTTTATTGAAAATATCCTAGATCCACTGGTTTTAAATTTTAAAAATATTAATATATGGTGTCAAATACAAATGCCCCGTAACGGTTTTCAGATTAGGACCTGTTTTATTTATTTTCCCATGTACAAAATCGCTTATAAAACTATGATCCCAGCCCAGTAGAGCTAATATCTATGCAAATACACAAGTTTTTGTTTCATCAAAAATACCAAGTGTTAATCAATTTACAGAAAATTTAAATTTCGCAGACGCGCGCTAGTATTGTGACGTCATCGTAAAACATTTTTTTTTAATTAAGGTGACGGATAGGGCATACTAGCGACGCCAATCGATTTTAATTGTTAGCTATTAAATCGGATCTATTTTAAACAATTTAGGGGTTACAACCTCTCGGCAAACACATACTATTTATTCAATAACCATGCAAAAATGTTGGGTCCAACGCGTACGCAAAAAATTGATTCACGCCAAAAGCGGCCCCTTTTGCCGTGAATCAATCGCGTACAAAAACGGACCCAATATTTGTAGCATCAGTAGCTAACAATTTAAATCAATTGGCGTCGCTAGTGTGCCCTACCCGTCGCCTGAAGTATGTTAATCTGTTACTAAATCTAACTTTTTTGCATTTAAATATTTTTCCTTTAGTGCGGTCGGTCTACTAGACCGCTCGGGTCTCAGTCGATCGAAGGCATTGATAAAAACGCCGGCTGACCAACCGATGGATAGATCTGGTAAAAACTATCGATCGACATCGAATTTTTCATCCCACCATCGATCGATACCCACGATCGATATGGTATTTTTATGACTTAGAACCCATTTTCAAATATTAAATAATTTCCTCGTATATGTTACCTAATTACTTGAAGATTTATTTATACATTAAAATAATATTATTAGAAAATAGCCAGTAAAACATGTTAAAGTACTTACGGTTGCTGCAGAAATTTGCGACTTCGACAAAGCTTTTTGGATTCTCTAAAAATATAAAAAAAATAATTAATATAACAAAGGCATTTCTTTACTTCGCCGACACGTACACAAGACAAGCATTTATCTCGCACGTATGATCGTACTCCGCCGTTTTGGCGTAATTTTAAGTGCCTCGCAAATTTTTCACTCACACGATTTCTAGCTAGACGTTATAATTCTCCCGGGGAGGGTTATGGTGCCAGGGTTCGCCCTTTTTGAACCCTTACTAACCACTGGCCTGAAGGAAAACCACTGGCCTCTTATTACAAAATACTGCTCTGATACCGCTTTTAATCCTAAACTAGCAAGTTCTTATTACGGGAAAATGTTAAAGTAGTTCTTAAATTTTTATTACAAATCCTCGACTAACCATAGACAACTTAGTACCGTAGGATAGTGTCAAATTGATCGAATCATTCAATCATTCGTTCAGTGATATTTCATTTTACAAAACCTTATTTTGTAGTAAGAAGTAAAAATTCTAAGGAATTGTTTTTAAGCAACAATAAATTAAAATAGTGACCTAAGTAAGGTTTCCAAGTAATATGCATAGGAATTTTTGGGATTAAATCCCAAAAATAAATTAAATACTTTCTCACAAATAATTTTAGCGTAAAACGGAATGAACTGTCACAGGGATAAGTTGTCATGATTTCTGAATCGTAATTTTAAGGTTATGATTTTAGTACTCATTTTAAACTAGGGGTCTGGGTGGTTTAACTTAAGTATTATAGTTGATATACTAAAACACGTTAAACTTACTTTTGTAATAATTTTTATTCTAGTTCTTCAGCTACTTATTCCCATTATTAATCACACTACTTATGTTAAACCACGTTTTGGAATAAAAGAGTACTAGAGGTATGCCTCTGACTGACCGGCTTCTCGTTAGGAAAACCTATCTAGGTATATCTATACTGTTTATAAAGATTATAAACAGTATAGATATACCTAGCTTATAGGTAATCCGAAAACACGCTTGCGCGATGTAAGCGAACCCTAGCACCATCTATTGTTCCCTCCCCTTCCCTCATTACGAATACGATATTTCTTCCCTCTACCCAAAGGTTGTCTGGAAGAAATCGCTACAAGCGATAAGACCGCCTTATTGTACTGTCTGTTGCTGTTGTATCATGCTTGTATTTTATTGTTGTGCAATAAAGAATATCTATCTATCTATCTATCTATTGTATAAAGTGGAACTAATGCCCCGAAACGAAGTGAAGTGAGTCACTAGTCTATAAATAACAAGATTGAAATTATCTTAAATGATATACTCACTGAAACCTATCATTTCGTTCATGACGTCACGTGAAGCGCGGCAGCGGCCCTTGCCCCCTGAAAGGAATAAAAATGTATACATTAATCCTGAAGCTGGACTATCTCTCGGTAATAAATAAACCTTAGCAGCAAATAAACTGGTCCACCAGCGAATTTATGGTTCTTGTTCTATGATTTTGCGCTGTTGCAAGCGCCATGGCCACGGAGTAACTGAAGCTTTTGCGGGTAAGTTGTTACTGGCAGACAAATCGGTCTACCCTCCTTCGCAGTCTTTCACTATGCAACTTACCCGCAAAAACTTCAGTTACTCCATTACCATGGCCCTTGCAACAGTGCCGAAATATCGGAAACTCTTTTGAGTTAAGGTACAGTGGCGGACAGGTCAAGCTATACAAAACTGTCAAATTTCCTCAATCGATTTAGAACTCAACGTGTAACAATATAAGGTTTATAATCGAATGAAGAAATTTGACAGTTTTGTATAGCTTGATGTGTCCGCCACTGTACATGGTAGAAATCCCGTAAATAACTATTTTAATTAAGTTAGTGACCGAAAGTGAAAAAGTTCAAAAAATTTAAAGCCTTAAGAATTTATTTGACTCTTGACATATTTGAATTTCCTATGGACCTAGAAAAAATAAGGTTTTCTTAAAAATTTGAAAATTCGCATATTTCTGGAGTTAGTTAAAATGCTTAATTAACAATGTTAACATTTCTGACAACGATTATCAATTTATAACCATAGCAGTGAAATGCCAAAACAAAGCACGTATATATAACAACTCTACTATTAAAAGTCCTTTGCCCAAAGGTTGTTTGATAGAAATCGCTTCCAGCGATAACACTGCCGAAATTGTTCACAAATTTCCTGTAATGCCTTAGTATTTAAGTTGTGGATCTATCTAGCTTTTGCCTGCGGTTTCACGAAAAAGAGACAAAAAGTAAAAATAACACTGTTTTGCCGTAAGAGACGGACATACAGACAAACGGACAGACAGACACACACACACACAAACACACTTTCACATTGTTAATATTAGTATGGTTTTTTATAGGTAATAAAAGATTCTTCCACAGACTCTTAACAGTTTTTCCGTGCCTTTTTTAATTTAGATTTATTTATTACGACAATTACACTCCGCGTTTGCTCACTCTCAACATGAACATTAGTATGGATGGATTTTAATAAGTAATAAGTTTTGAACAAACAAACCACGGATCTCAGCGCAATTTGGGGCTAGTATAAGTTCAGAATAAAAGCCAAATTAGGTGACGAATAAAGGAGTTTAATTACGAAGTTCTTGAGCCTATAAGTATTAACAAATAAAAATCTCGTCATCGCGATTTTCATTGTTTAGCCGACGTCGTTTTAACTAGCGCCATCTGTTGGCGGCCGCATGGAACTACCGTGTCCTTTACATTTTAGTTAGGCGCCATTTTACTCACATAATATTTACAATGGTTTATACAAGTTTATTTCCATAAGCAATTTACAAATGAACACTTAAATCTAGCGGCTCTGCACTAAGCAACATGCTTGTATCGCAACAGCTAGTAATCGAATTACTTTTACACGGTTGGACGTGGGCGCGCAGTTTATTGGTAAGTAAGTAATACAGAAAATAAATCATTTGATAATTTTATAATCAAGACCATAACCATCTACTACTTGGACTAATTCACTTTATTTAACATGTTATTATATCTTTTTTTGTATCTGTGAATTTTCATTTTTAACAAACTTCAAAAAAAAGGAGGTTCTCAATTCCCATGCCCTGTTGAATAATGAGAAGTTTTCCAGTAGGTATTTATTTTTCCAGTGATTCGCTAGATGGCGCAATCAGTCCCTGTAAATGTTATGTGTGGTATGATATTTCACGTGGACCCTAATTTATAGAAAAATTGTTTTAGGTTTTTTACAATTAATATCTTAATACTTCGCAGTTAATATGTATTTTAGTGCTATGTACATTTTAAATGACAGAGAATGATTCAAAAAGAAACTTTTCATAAACACGTAAAATATGTATTTTACTTGTTTACTTTTTATCTCTATTTTCTTATGGGTAAATAAAGTTAAATATAGCAGGACCGTAAATGTCATAAGATGGTTGTTTTATCAAATATTTCCTATCTATCATAGACAAAAAAGGAACTTTTGATTGATAGTGAGAGTAGCGTCAACTGGTGTTGCTTTTAGAAACCACCCAAAAATACCTACTGGAAAACTGCTGATTGAATGTTTTATTAAATTAAAAGTTAGTATTGAGAGCCGACTTCGGTAACACCTTTTCTCGAGTGTACTGTTATAAAATGTTATTTGAAGTGTATAAAGTGATAAAAATATTATTTAACATTGTTAAGTTCGTGGTTATAGAAGGCGCTTTTTTTGGGAGATTTTTTTTGTTTTACTTGTTTTGTGCATACTTATATGTATATAATATATTCCATGTCAATCTATACTATTATTTTTTCCAATGCAAAGGCGTCACCCAAGGTCCAGCCCGAAAACTAGCGCTGCAGCTGTTGCTTGCGGCAGTTGCAGCATATGCTGAGGCTGAGCCCTATTGGCCGCCACTTTTTGTCTCTGTACCTTGGTTTCTCTGTTTTGTTCTATGTATAATGTGTTGTGGTCAATAAATTGTTTCTTACTCTTTACTCTTATTTGACAAATTTAAATAAACAATGATTGGTTACTTTCATATAGTAAGTAGGTATACTCACTAAGAATTGGTTGTAATAACTTTTGTAAGTGTCCTCCGAGTTGAGTAGTCACTGTAACAGTGACAGCGGTGTCCTGAAAATGAAGAAAAAAATAAAATCAATAGGTGATGATGAAACCATACAAATAGAAGTACTAGATACCCACTTATAATAAATCCTGCGAGGAAGTGGGGGGAATTGGGACCACTTAAAGAAAAAGAAATATTGTTATATTGAGTATTATATTGTTTTATTAAGTATTTTGTATACTACTACTAATCAGCCTTAAGTCCTCATCATCAAAATTACAATCACAATACCACTTTGGACGTAATCATCATTTTAAAAATAGTAAGTTTGGCCCCCATTGCCCGAGGTTTAGGGTAACAAGAACTACATGACCCGAAAATCCTTTCCACCGATCGTCATTATCATACCAGGATAGTACGTGAAGCGATTGAGATCAAGAAGTATAAGACTTTCAATCGGGAGGATGGATTTAAAATATCATCGACATGGAATCCAGTAATTAACAAGTACAAACCCCGTGCTAGGCCGTTACTAACGCAAACAAACACCGATACTGTTAGTATAGTGTGTCGGAGTAGCTTCACTGACAATTCATCTAGTGACGAATTAATATCAAAAAATGTGAGGGTGTCCGAAGATTCACAGCCCGGCCCCAGCAGACGACGCCGTGCTCCGCCAGTCCGCTCGTGACCACGGCAAATGTAACGTAGCCGAAACGTCGAGCCAAATATGTGAGTAGACGATGTTTTTTAATTAATCGTGTTAATCCCTGTATTGATACCTTATAGTTAACAAGAACCAGTGGATGGGGTAATGAAAACCATAGGGCAATGGTAGCCAGAACACCAAAACAAGTAACTGAAATATTAAATCATAAACTTCAAAACGTAACAATAGCAAGACAAATAAGCCTAACGTCATTATTCATTAAACGTAATAAAAAACAACCAGTGGGCTAATGGGAGTTAGTCGGTTCCTATTACCCCAAAAGAGATTTTTTTAATTACAATAGGTAACATTATGAAAACACTGTTGAGTGTTTAAGAATATGTAAGTATTACTGTATCACAATCTCTAATGATCACTTTCAAGACTACAGAGCACAGAACTTAAAAAGCAATGCCACAAGTAGGTACTACTTAAATTTCGTTCTCAAAGATTAGTAAAAATTAGAAAGAAGCAAATAAGAAAGTTAAGCATTATTTTCTGTGAAACAAGTATTACTCTGACAAATTTACGAAAGGTAAAATAATCCCTGCCCATCTTTAAGGCTCGGGTCAAAGCACACTTCCTTGAAAACTGAAACCCTCTCCCCAACTGATCCTTTTTTAACTTCACCTGTCTTCCTTTCCTGTCATTGACGCTCGTGGTCGTTAGTCCTCTCCCAGATCCATCCATATATTGTAGGTATAAAATAAATATTCTCTATTATAACCTTATAGTAGTACCTATATTTTATATAATTATATATAATTTGTGTAGGTTATATTGTATTATAGTTAGTTAACATTCGTATATATTAGTGTATGATAACGTGTTTATTTATTTATTTATTTATTATCTAGATATATGTATTTATACTATAAATTTACTTAATCAATATTCAAAATCAAAAGGATTGCACCACCCTCCCCTCTTCTATCTAATGTCCTTTACCTGAAGGTTGTCTGGTAGAGATCGCTCCCAGCGATAAGACCGCCTAAATTGTACATTGTATCTCTGTATACCTAGCTTTTAAGTTTTGTATGTTGTGCAATAAAGAGTATCTATCTATCTATTGCAGGCGGACTCCCATCGAAGAATATGCGTCAGCCGAAGAAGACTACGAGTCTACGTCATCTGTATACACACTGGCAGCAGATTCTTCATCCAGTGTGTCATCAATTTCATCTTCCACCGAGGATGTTGTGCAGCTAGCCCTTGAGGCTGAGAATACTGCATCCACCAAGGTTGGACAAAGGATTCGCAAGAAATGGAACAACCATATGAACAGTTTTCTCTAGCGGTCATATTTCATACACACTAAATTAGGTACTGATACACACAAATATCTACAACCATTATATGATGATTTTACAAGAGAATTTAAAGATTTAACCGTTAGCAAACAAAATTTAGAGGGTCAATGTAGAGCCATATTCCGAAATAAACTACTGAATGAAGCAGAAATAGTTAAAATTAAAAGCGATGCTGAATTGTTTTTGCGTAATAATTCTATAAATATTAACACAAACAACACGTCCAACGAAACTGGACAGCGAAGACGATGGTCAAATGAAGTCAACGAAACCATCATGAGGTGCTACTATAGAATCACACAGTTAGGTAGAGATGAAACGGCATATAGACCACAATTACACGCGGCTGTTATACAAGAACATCCTGAACTAGCTGCAGTAACCGTACAAAGAATAGCAGACCAAAGACGAACCATCATAAAAAATAAGAGATTTTGTGAAGATAGACTAACTGAGATTAGAAGAGAGGTAGAAGCCGAATTAAACAATCAACCAACACAAGCCATAAGTATAGAAAATATGATCTATCAAATTACAGAAGAGGAAAGGCAAAGAGACACTGATTACCCACAAATAAATACACAGTCCCTATCAACATCATCAACCCTATCGATGTCATCAAATTGGTGCATACCAACCACTTTGAAACAGTAACAATCACATGTACACCAAATTGCAATACAGAAATTGAAAACTTTGATGAATCACTCCTAACTACAGTACTCGGTGAAACACAAACAGACACCAACACCCAGGCACAAACTCATAATAACCCTAATAACCCAGAAATTGACCAACTATTTAACAAAGCACTTGAATTCTACAAAAACTCACAACCTACTCAAAGACAAGCCTTACCCAGACAGAGAGCTTCCAAGAAACTAGCTATTACTATTAACTACATAAACAAAACATTACTGCCAAAGAACATAAATAAAGAAACAGATTACAATACTCTACAGACTACCTTATATTGCTGTGCATGGACTGCGGCTAAATTGAATGGGGCAAAGTTAGAAATTCCCCCAATATCAGACTCAAACAGAAGACCACGTCATATGAATAAGCCGAGATGGCAGCGAAGAATAGAAAATAAAATAAAGGATCTGAGAACCCAAATAGCAAGACTCACGTATTATATAAACGGAAATAGAGGTCATAAACTAGTAAAACATGTTCAAAAAATATTCAGCAACAACAAAATACACTCAACTCACGAAGCATCAAACAGATTTATCACACTTTTTAGATACTCTGAAACGTTATTCAGTCTGCACTCTCCGCAAAAGTCAAAACACACAATTTCAATACAACGAAAAGAACTTCTATAGAACACTTAAAACTGCCTCATCTAATCAAGCTGGCAACGTAGATTGTGCTGAAAAACCTCAAGCAACTGAATTCAAAAACTACTGGGCGGGTATCTGGGAGAATCCGGTGGACCATGATACTGAAGCAGAATGGATTAAAACAGAAGAGCAGAAATTTGAAACCATCGAAGGTATGGAATTTGAGGCGATACCAGTAGATATTTTTCAAGGAGTCATCAAAAAATTACACAACTGGAAGGCGCCGGGAACTGATCACCTTCACAATTTCTGGTAAAAGAGATTTACATATATACAACCATTTATATACAATCATATTAACAATTTCATACAAGAACCACATACTATGCCAGACTACATAACAACAGGTATTACGTACATGCTACCCAAAGACCAAACTGACTCTAGTAATCCAGCTAAGTACAGACCAATTACTTGCTTACAAACTATTTACAAAATAATTACAGCTTGCCTAACAGAAACTATTTACAAACACATTGACAGATATCAAATTTTAACAGAGCAACAAAAAGGATGTAAAAATTTTTGTCAGGGATGCAAAGAGCAATTAGTCATAGACTCAGTTATTTTACAACAGGTTCAGAAGAAAAAGAAGGATTTATTTACAATGTACATCGATTATAAAAAAGCGTACGACTGCGTCCCACACTCTTGGCTACTAAAAGTTCTCCAAATATATAAACTTCATCCACAGATAATATCATTTCTTAGCACGGCAATGCAAAACTGGACTACCAAATTAAAGATATATACAAATAAAGATACAGTTGGGACAGAATTGATAAACATTCAAAGGGGGATTTTCCAGGGAGACGCGCTGAGCCCCCTATGGTTCTGCCTTGCACTGAACCCACTGTCAAATAATTTAAATATGCTTAATATAGGATACACACTAAACTACAACGAAGACCCCAACCGAAAAGAAGAATTTAAACTAAACCACCTTTTCTTTATGGATGACCTCAAATTGTATGCGTCAAGTCAGAATGGCCTAGAAGAATTAGCTCAAACTACAGAAGTCTTTTCTAAGAACATCTGCATGGAGTTTGGTATTGATAAATGCAAAATCAACTCAGTAAAATCAGGAAAAACGTTTAGACACAGTTACCAATTACACACCAGAGAACAGATTGACCCGTTGGATGAGAATGAAACTTACAAATACTTAGGATACCAGCAATCAAAGCAAATACTCTGTAAAGAAACTAAAATCTCACTAATACAAAAATTTAAACACAGGCTAAATAGTATACTGAAGACCAATTTATACGCTAAACATACAATAAAAGCAATTAATTCTTATGCAATCCCTATTCTTACATATTCCTTTGGCATAGTAAAATGGACGAAAACAGAGCTTAAAAATATACAACGCAGTATTAATACAACCATGACGAAAAATAGAAAGCACCATCCGAGATCCTGTATACAAAGACTAACTCTCCCTCGTACAGAGGGAGGAAGAGGCCTTATAGACGTCACAAATCTTCATAATAAACAGATAACCAACTTACGTACATACTTCCATCACAAAAATACAACATCTCCGTTACACAAGGCAATTGTTGCAAATGATGACCACCTTACACCTCTCAACTTAGCTGATAAAATGACTCAATCCAATGAGGCACAGACAGACCGACAGACAAAACTGCAACAATGGGCCCAGAAAGCGCTCCATGGTAGACATCTCCACGACTTACGCCATACCAACGTCGACTTAACTGCGTCGAACGAGTGGCTTAGCCGAGGAGAGTTATTCCCGGAGACAGAAGGGTTCATGTTAGCAATACAGGATCAAGTTATAGAGACAAGAAACTACCAAAAATATATTATTCGAACTCCAAACTTACCGACTGACTTGTGTAGAAAATGCAATAGCGCTTCAGAAACGATCCAACATATAACCGGTGCATGTAAATCCATAGTCCAAACACATTACAAACACAGGCACGACCAGGTCGCTAACGTTATCCACCAAAATCTTGCAACAATGCACAGTCTCATCACTCAACCCCCAGTCCCTTATTATAAATACACCCCAGCAACTGTCCTTGAAAATAACACACACAAATTGTACTTTGACCGAGCAATACTGACCGACAAGACAATACACTATAACAGGCCTGATCTCGTGCTAATTGACAAAAAGAGTAAAACTGCATTCATCATTGACATCGCGATTCCCAACACCCATAATTTACAAACTACAATTTCAGAAAAGCTGACAAAATATACAGACCTCAAAGATGAAGTGAAGAGAATGTGGAAATTACAGAATGTTAAAATAGTCCCCATAGTGTTATCCACAACTAGAGTTATCCCACACCAACTACATCACTCTATCAATACACTTAACCTACCACAGTATACATACATCCTGTTACAGAAAGCTGCTATTTTAAATACGTGTAGGATTGTAAGGAATTTCCTCCAAATAGATGATGATACGCCATCAAATTCACGAGGTGTTAACCAGGCACACATATTCTCTCATTCACAGCCTTACGTCCCACAAACACGCCCAATCACACAACCACACAGATCATCACAATCAAGACTCATTACCCCTACCACATCACAATCAGATCCGTAGTGTAGGAACTGTACTTGGCCTAGGCCCGTACATTTCTGAAAAGCCAGCAAATAGCTGTGATACTCAGCATATAGAGAACATAATAATAATAATAATTCTCACAACATCTCATACGTTGACCTGATTCCGTACTAAGTAGCTTAAGCACTTGTGTTGCAGATATCAGACAACAGAGGAACACAAATATATACTTAAATACATATATTACACCCAGACACCAAACAAACACAAGTGTTTATCGCACGAATGTTTGTCCAGGGTGTCAATAAGTGCTCATAGCAAATCAAACGACCCCACAGAAAACCGGCGTGAAGCAGCACTTTGCTGTATTTCGCTGCGTGAGTGAGGGTACCGGAGGCCCAATCCGAGGAGGGAAGAAGAATTTAAAGGTCGGGAGCGCACTTGTGACACCACTGGTGTTGCGGATGTCCATGGGCGGCGGCAATCGCTTACCATCAGATGATCCGTCTGCTCGTCTGCCACCTATGTCATAAAAAAAACGAATCAATTTGCGTCGAAAGTGATCTGCGAGAACTTCAGGCCGGTGACGGCGACAAGTAGTGCAGGATCGATCAAAGTGGCGTTCTCTTGTTTCGGAGGTCAAGACTCGTTTTCGGTTACTGAGCCAGTGGAGTCAGTAACTAAGTATTTATTTCCATTTCCATATGTATTATATGGTTACACATTAACACGGTCGTCACTCACAACAGGTCCTGCCAGAATACCAGCGCTGCCGCGGCATTTCTGTCGTGGCAGAACCTGATTGACCTCACACTTCACACACGCCTACTTATTTAGAATATTTTCATTATATAACTGTGTATTTACCTACCTATCGTCTGTTCTCGTACTCACCTTTGTCTGTAGTATTAATGTGTCAATGTTACCTTATCTATGTTTACTAATGAATGTTCATTGTTAAATTATTTATTGTGATGGTCAATAAAATGTTTTTCTTTCTTTCTTTCTTTCTAATTTGAAAACCTTTTCGTTCTTTGACTGTACACCGCTTCACAGTGGGAAACATCCAATCACGGACTAAAAAATTTCTGACGCGCACCATCAGGAAATGGAACTTCCCCTGGAATTCCCCCTTCGTACAATATGGATTCCTTCAAATGAAGCGTGAAGAAGCATCTCGCGGGCCAGTATGGCGTTGCCAACCGAGTTTTGTTTTGTTGCATATTATTCTACGTAAGCTTCCATAGATTTGAGAAGTAAGTTTTTTTTTTTACATTATAGCGGACAAACGAGCAGACGGCACACCTGATGGAAAGTGATCACCGCCGCCCATGGACATCTGCAACACCTGAGGTATCACATGTGCGTTGCCGGCTCTTAAGAAAGGAGTACACCCTTTTCTTGAAGGTCACCAAGTCGTATCTGTTCGGAAACACCACGGATGACAGCTGGTTCCACAGTTTTACTGTGCGTGGTAGGAAATGACGTGAGAAACGCACTGTAGTCGATATAAATCCATCCAGGTGATGGGGATGGAATTTGGCGTTCTGACGTGATTTGAGGCGGACCACATACGGGACGCAGCAAATGACATTCCAGCCTTTGACAATCTATTAGACTTTTTGGAAAATCAGCTTAAAGTGTTGGAAGCTTCGGGTCCAAATCTACTTCTGCTTCTAATATACATAGCAATCCTTTGTCGAACGCCACTAAATCATTTATTGTAAAAGCACCTTGTTGCTATTGTTGTAAAGGCGAACATAGCGTATATTTATGTCAACAATTCAACTCAATGACACCAGCTGAACGTAAATTATGTTTTAATTGCTCGAGACCCCATGCGTTCAAGCAATGCTTTTCCAAGAGTTGTTGTCAAATCCGTGTGGTCCCGGCAGAGTAGAATAGGCCACCCTCACTCTTACCGAGGTGTCGTAAAAGGCGACTAAGGTAAAGCTGCTGGCATGATCATCAGCACCCAGAGAAGGAAAACTCTGCATTTATATCAAAACCCTCGCCAACCCGTCTGCCAAGCGTGGTGAGTATGGCAATTACCCCTCATGTGATTGAGGGAGGCCCGTGCCCCAGCAGTGGGGACTTAAATGGGCTGATGATGATGATGATGATGTTGTCAAATCTGCCTTAACACCGCTTCCGTTGTGATTGCAACTTACATGCCTACATGTAAAAGCAAACAAACATTTTGGTGGGTATATGTTATATCATCATCGGACGACAAGGCGCGGCGAGAGCTTTCATCCTTATGTGGTAGAAATACCCCTTATCCGCACGAAGCGATTTGCTTCCACATTTATAATGCGGACGGCTAAGGAATGGAACTCTCTGCCGAGATCTGTTTTTCCTGACCACTATAATCTGGGCATCTTTAAGGCAAGAGTGAACAGGCATCTTTTAGGCAAACGCGTATCATCCTAGACCTCATCGTCGCTTTCCATCAGGTGCGATTGTGGTCAAGCGTTGGCTTATTGACCAAAAAAAAAAAAAAAAAAAAAAATATAAAAGTCTGGGTAAGGAGAGACGGATATATACACACACATGAATATATATATATATATATATAGACTGAAATGTTTGTTTGCTGAACTGTGGGGTGTGCATATCTTGGGGTTTGGTGATGGGATGTATTTTACTTCTTTTAGTTTTAGTTTAAATTCCTTAAAGTATTCTTGTACACTATTAGTTATGAGTTTATTGTTTTCTATATTTAGTGCTAGAACATTTGTAAGAACCAACTATTGTAGGTAGTCCATGTAACAAGCACACTTTAATTTAATGTTAAAATTAATGTATGTTTCGGCACTCGTCTGTTAAAAATATGTATAAATAATTATTTACCTAATTGTTACTGTAATTACTGTTTGTGCCAAAATAAATAAAAAAAATAAAAAAAAAACCTGGGCTCTTCTCTTGCTTACCATCAGACAGGAGAGCCATTATACTGTGCCACTATAAAAACAAAACACGGTTAAGAAGGTTATATGCTTACATCACCGCTGTCAGATGCGGTGTCATCGTCATCGAGGTCTCCGAACGTCAGATCCTCATCCTCGCTTTGAGTGTTACTGTCCTTGATATCGACGATGATATCGTTCTTCCTGCTCTTGAGTGCTGTAATTAAATTAAAGGTAGATAAGTATAAATATAAATAAATAAATATTTCACAACATCACATACATTGAACTGACTCCGAGATAGGTAGCTCAAGCACTTGTGTTACGGATATCAGAATCAACAGTGGGATTACAAATATATACATATAATACTTTTCTTTTGTAAATACATACTTATAATACATAGCAAACACCCAGACCAATACAAACAAACATGTTCATGCACACAAATGTTTGTACTGTGCGGGGATCGAACCCGCAACCCTTGCATCAGAGGCAGCGTTCACTACCACTGTTCCAATCGGGCCGTCAAAGTATCAAGAATAGATGGGTAGTAGATGTTGGCACGCGAGTGTGTGAGATAAAGTGGAGATGGGCAGGACACCTGGCAAGGCGTAAAGATGATAGGTGGACTATAAAACTTACCGAATTGGATAAGGCTGGCAAAGTACCGAAGGGAATGGCGGGATAAAGAAGAGGCCTATACTCAGCAGTGGGTGGATGTGGGCTGATATGATGAAGATGATGATGAAGTATCAAGAATAAGTCAGCCTATGGAGAGCTATGCTCGAAATCTCCTTGCGTGATCGTATCAGAAATGTTGAGATCCGTCCGATGGTCAATAAATGTATTTTCTTTCTTTCTTTCTTATCTACTGTGTCGCAGCCGTGGCAACGTTAAAAGTGGCCGCTTCTTGCGGTAATCAATTTTTCGCATACAAAAACGGACCCAACGTTCGTGCATGGTTATTTAATAAATAATATAAGTGTTTTCTAAGAGGTTTTATCCCCGAAATTGTTTAAAATAGATCCGGTTTAGTAGCTAAAAATTAAAATCGATTGGCCTCGCTAGTGTGCCCTGCCCGTTACCTTAAATTGGGCCTTCTGAATCGGTCATTATTGGCGTTTAAAGTTCCCATGTTTTATACTTACATGGGCAGCCAGCTTGAGAAATGTAAGTCTCCATAGAATCGACGGCGTTTTCCGTGAAACTGTTGCCAACTGGAAGAAAAAGTAAAAATTAAAAAAAGAAACCATATACAAATTTTTCATAACGCGCAAACAGGCGATTATTAATCAGTCTTAACCTTAAATCGACCAATCTTTATCCGTGGATAAATCTATGGTATAACGTCAGATTTGTATAGAATGATTGCACTATATTTGGGCCAAAATAATAAGCCACATTTGACATTTCAACAAAATTCGACAACGTAACCTTGTAACAGTAATAAATCTTTTTCATAAGTATGTAATTAACGGTAAAAAAATATTTTAATATAAAAATTGAAAATTTAAATAACCCCCGACGACGGCCATCTTGGATTTGAAATTTGTCACAATAAATATATTCTGCTACTCAAGCCCTTTTATATGATACCCATATTGTGGAAGTTGTGTCAATTAAAACATACAATCCATATCTTTGTGACGGCGGCCATCTTGGATCGATTTTTATCCAACATAGCTAAGAACACTCCCTCTTAATCATCTTTCGAACAAAAACAAAACAAAATCACAATCGGTTCATTTTTTCGGGAGCTACGATGCCATAGACTGACACACAGACACACACACACACAGAGACACACACACAGACACGTAAAACTTATAACACCCCGTCGTTTTTGCGTTGGGGGTCAAAAACAAGCTTTTATTATGCACGAAACTACAACAAAAAAACGAAACATTAATAAAATTCGTAGTTTTTTAAACTTTCAAGTAACAATCTACAAGTGTTCAGTTTAATTGTTCATGTAGAAGTATGATACATTTAAACATTATATTTTCAATAGCCAATAAATTAATATTCTTAAGTGATCTCAAACGTTGTCACGGCCGAGGTCTATGCGTTAACGAAATTGCGCAAAACGATTCAAATCCTTCTTGCAAGATTTGTAAACATACAAACATACATCGCACCCTTAGTAAAATACCGACATAACTCAAAATTTTAATATACCTAGATGCTAAGTGAAAATAGTATCGCCTAAAATACAGGAATGAAAGGTCATCTAACAATAATTTTGAGTTAAGTAAATAGGTACACTCACATATCACTCACTTGGCAACCCTGGTTTGCTATCGTAACAGTGAGCTCCTCTTATTCTTTCATCAAAAACATTAAAATTCTGCTTGAATTATATTTAAAAGTGCTAAAAAGTGTAGAGTGTTGTATAATCTGGCGGCAACATTGTTATCCAGCCTTGTAACTATCTACTTTCTGCAAATTAACGCAAGATAAGTTGTATTTTTCTACCCTCATACATTTCAATATTTGTACCTGTCATTTTACTAAGAAACAATTACCTACACCACATTAAGATTTGAACTGTCAAACTCAAATGACAGACTAATGACAGCTACAGATTGAATCTGACATAGTGTAGTGTTGCAAGTTACAGAATAATTTCCCACATTCGGCGTATTTGAAAATATTTGATTACTGTTGAAGTAAATATTATATCAACGAAAAAATAACAGAGAAATTTTAACAGAGAAACTGAAAATGAATTGTGGTTGCTGCTTGAAAACAGTGGTTGGAGAGGATTTTATTAATTGTTATAAATGTGCCCAACCATATCTTAGATCTTGCATACTATCACTGTCCGATAAAACTCAGGACCTGAGTAAATTGTCTTCATGGCTTGGTCCAACCTGTAAGCCTAAGACTGGCAATGCGGATAATACTCCTTTGCGGTCAACCAACATCACAATTCGTAGAGGAGGAGCAGCATCTACCCAAGCTAGTGGGGGCGACAGCAGCTGCCGCAGTAATATTGGCGGCGGCCTGTTGATGGACACTAACTCTGATGAAGGGTGTCCTGTCACGTCAGTCGAGGTCAGAAACATAATAAAATGCGAAATCCGAGAACTCACCAAAAACCTCAATCAAGCCCTCGCCAACTACCTCAATAAGGAGCTGAAGTCACTAAAAGAGGATATAGAACAAATCAAGGATTCTATGAACTTTATGAGTGCGCAATACGAAGAGTTCAAAACAAGTGTCACCTCTAATAGTAATGCTATTCAAGAACTTCGAAAGGAAAACGAAGAACTAAAGGCTACAGTAAAGGACTTAACCTCAAGAGTAAGCTCTATGGAGCAGTTTGCACGATCATCAAATGTAGAAATACAATGTTTGCCTGAGCACAGGGCGGAAAATCTTATCTCTACGGTAATGAACGTAAGCAAAGTTATATCCTGTAACATCACAGAGAACAATATAATCCATGTCACGCGTATCGCAAAACAGAGTGCGTCCAGTAGCAGACCGCGATCTATTGTTGTCCAATTCAACAGTCAACGAGTCCGAGATGAGTTTTTGGCGGCATCCATCACCTTTAATAAAAACAAAAAAGCCGAAGATAAACTTAACAGTGGTCTTCTTGGTATTGGCGGGAAAAAGGAAAATGTGTACATCGTCGAACATTTATCGATGGCGAATAAAGCACTACATGCTGCTGCTCGTTTAAAGACTAAAGAGTTGGGCTATCGCTACGTATGGATCCGTAATGGAAGGATTTTTATGAGGAAATCAGATGGTTCCGACTATATCTACATCAAGGACTTAGATGTGTTAAATAAACTTAAGTAAACTAAATAAATATAAGTACGTATAATATTGTGTTAGTATTAGGGAATCATTGTAAAATACGATTTTCTAAAAATTTATTACCAAAATGTAAGAGGTATTAGATCAAAATTGAAAACCGTATATTGTAATCTAAGCTGTAGTGAATATGATGTCATAATTTTTACTGAGACATGGCTTTTGAGCTCTGTTTCCGACTCCGAGATTACTGATGGAAAATATATTATATATAGATGTGATCGGTCAGTGAATATTCTTAATGACAAAGAGGAGGGTGGTGGTGTGTTAATAGCTGTTTCTAGGAAGTTGAAATCTGAACGCCTTCTTGATTACGAAAGCCGCTGTGATGATGTCTGGGTTAAAATATTTCTCCCTTCAGGTGACAAAGAAAAGGAAATTATTTTGTGCGCTGTTTATTTACCATCTCCTATAAAACAGACAGTTTTGAGTCATTTCATTGATAATACAAATAGAGTACTCGAAAACGTTGAAGACTGTTTATTAATTGGAGATTTCAACATGCGAAAAATAAATTGGACTGGCTCCAGCAGTACTTTCTTAAATATCCCTGTTCCTAGTAGCTGTCATTTGGATCAGACTTTTTGTGATTTTCTAGCCCTTAACGATTTGACTCAGTATAATTACATTAAAAACAAAAATGATAGACTTCTTGATTTGGTCCTTTCTAGAACGATTGATATTAGTGTTTGTATGCCTTCGGGGACGATATCTAAATTGGACAAACACCACCCTCCTCTAGAACTTACAATAAGTTTTCCAAAATCTACAAGGAGTAAATATAAATATAATAGTAAGAAAATTACGAAACTTAACTTCTTTAAAGCAGACTATGACTCAATTTGTAAATCACTTGATGAGATAAATTGGTCTGAGCTACTGGATACTTGTATTGATGTGAATGATAAGGTTGATAAGTTCTATTCTGTTTTGCGTGACTTGATTAAATCACATGTACCAGAAATCAAAGTGAAAAATCAAAAATATCCACACTGGTTTTCAGAGCATTTAATATCGAGATTAAATGAAAAAAATCGTTTGAGATTAAAGCACAAAAAGTACAAGAATCCAAGAGACTTACTTGAATTTAAGCTCATTAAAAACGGTGTGAGGGTATGGCTTTAAGCTGTTATAATTTATACATTGAGAAATTGGAAGCCCGAATATCAACAAATCCTAAGCATTTTTGGAGCTATATTAAGTCTAAAAGAGGGGGTAGGAGTAATTATCCTGTGATAATGTCAGATGGGCTGGTTAGCAGCGATGATTCGGAAGTCATATGTAACTATTTTGCATCACATTTTTCTCGTGTCTATTTAAATTCAACTGATGTTTCAGAAGAAGCCAATGGTATAGATGATTGTAGAAACAGCTCTAACCTTAGCAATATAGAATTGTCTGTAACTCAAATAACTAATGCCCTAAAAGGTTTGGATATAAATAAAGGAGCAGGTCCTGATAATATCTCTCCTGTTTTTATAATAAGGACCGCTGAACAACTTGCTTATCCGCTGCAAAATATTTTTAATACTTCTCTTAAACAGGGCATATTCCCATCTTATTGGAAAAACACTAAAATTGTACCTGTGTATAAATCTGGAGACCGGTCGCTTGTAGCCAACTACAGGCCAATCGCTATATTGTCTGTGCTAGCAAAGGTTTTCGAAGCTCTTATTTGTCCTATATTCTCTTGGCACATGTCACATTCTCTAATAGAATGGCAGCATGGGTTTGTAAAGGGGAGATCAACGGCAACGAACTTGATGGGATATGTCGACGATCTTATTGCTTCAGTAGACAATCGTATTCAGGTGGATGCCGTTTACACCGACTTTAGTAAGGCATTTGATAGTGTTAATCACTGTATTATGCTTCAGAAATTGGAACACTACGGATTTTCTGATCCTCTTCTAAGTTGGTTTGGATCGTACCTTAATGATCGTGATCTTAGGGTAGTAATTGATGGATCTTCGTCTAACTCGTACATTGCAACCAGCGGAATCCCACAGGGCTCTCACCTGGGACCACATCTTTTCACGCTTTTCGTCAATGACATTCATCTGTGTTTTCATAATTCTACAATTTATCTATTTGCTGATGATTTAAAGGCTTTTAGAACCATTCAAACTCCGGAAGACTCTAATCTATTCCAGGAAGATCTTTATAGACTTTCGAGATGGTGTGATGTCAACAAATTATATTTGAATGTCGGTAAATGTAAGCATATCACATTTACACGAAACTTAACGTTAATAGAATCAAAGTACACTTTAAATGGGGAGACTCTTGAAACCGTTAATAACATTCGTGATCTGGGGGTACAATTGGATAATAAGCTGGGTCTTGTTAAGCATGTGGACGATATTGTAGTCAAAGCAACGAAGCTGCTTGGATTTGTCCTAAGGGAGTGTAAAAATTTTAAAAAGCCATCTACCAAAAAGATAATGTTCAACTCTTTGGTCAGGAGTCACTTAGAGTATTGCAGTGTAGTCTGGTCACCGACTTACAAAATACATGTTAACCGAATTGAAAGGATACAGAAAAGATTTTTATGGCACTTAACTTATCATTGCAAAAAAGCCAAAATACTCAAGTCGTATGACGAACGTTTGGCTTATTTTAAGATGTCAACCTTGGAAAGGCGTCGGAAAATGTTGGACTTAGTCTTTCTACAAAAAATTGTGAATGGTTCTATAGACTGCCCAAACCTTCTTGGCAAAATTGACTTTAACTTACCCTTTCATTTGCCACGTTCGTGTAATAACAAACTGTTTCGTTTGCCTAAATGTCGTACTAATCTTAGAAAACACTCTGCATTGTCTCGATTGTACACTTTTTATAATAATTTTGAAGTCGATATAGATTTAAGTTTCACATCAGTTCATAAATTAAAAAAAAATGTTCTTGGCATTAGCTGTGAGGAGTTGGAGCGGCCCGCCGCATCTCATTAGTCTGTTCGCATTTTTTTTTTTTCTCTCAAAATTAAAAAAGGAAAAAAAATTGAAAGTGAGATGCGGGGCGCCGCATCCATAAGTTAGTTTTTAATATTACTTTTTCTTCTATATTAGTGCATGTTGTGCTCTTCTTTAAGTAATGTGACACTTAGTCTTAAATTAGTCCTGTATGTTTTTTATGTAACAGTGTACTCATTGTAGAGGAGCCAAATAAATAAAATAAAAAAAAAATATGAACACGAGATGAAATTTGAAGTGCGTTATTTACTCAAGACTACTCAAGAATAAATTGCAAAAAATTGCTATAAAAATATCAACAATTTTGAGTTAGGTCGGTATTTTACTAAGGGTGCGATATACAAACATACATACAAAAGTAAAGTTAAAAATAAAAACTTGTAAAAAACTTACAGTCTTTTGAGTAGTCGTTACCAATGGCGCCAATCAAAGCGATAACTGTAAATAAGAAAAAAACATGTAATTTTTATTTTATTTTATTCATCTATCAGCCAATAAACCATTGTTATAATTGGTAACTTTACTGTAACTTTACTTACTTCTATCGGCGAGGTATGTAAAATCTTTCTTCAAGATTTCCTTTTTCGATTCTTTCTCTGAAAAAAGATAATGATTTAATGAATATATATAGTCGGATTTTTAATAAGACTAAGTAAACTGACAGATCTCAATGTGTCATTCCCATACATTTGCAAAATGCAAATTGTCAAAATGTATAGGGACTTGACATTTGCATCTGACAGTTTACTTCGTCTAATTAAAAATTCGACTATAGTTAACTTCATACATATTATGGGAAAGCACGTTTTTTTTATGCTAGAGGCGGACAATGGATCAAGCGAGTCATCTGATGGAAAGTAATCAACGCCGCCCATGAACATCCGCGAAATCAGAGAGATCGCTAATGTATTGCCGCCCTTATTTTAAAAGGAGTACGCTCTTCTCTTGAAGGTCCTTTAGCACATTTTGAGGCCAAATGAAGCTGTAGATCTCAGTCCCAAACAATTAATACACTCTCTGAAAAGTGCAGGGTTATGATCGCTGAAAAAGCACATACTCAGCATGTCACAGACGCCCCGACGCTGGTCTTCCGTACTTCCAGTGATACTGGTCAGGAGCCCAATTCTCGTGCTCGTGACATTTATTTTCATACGACATATATGACTAAAACACAGTTTTTTGTATGGTTTTCAGGTGATATCCGCCATGTTTCCAAAATATCACGAGCACGAGAATTTGGGTCCTGGAGGTCAATTCTACTAATACACAACGATCTAGACTCAGTTTCGATACAGTTACGAATGGTACGTAAAGTTGTTAGGAGAATTGGCCCCCTGGTTGGTTATTTTTAATATATAAGTTAGGGGTTCATTTGCATTGTAAACTGTTTGAGTTGAAAACGTATTCAAACTAATATTAGGTATATGTTATTTTTACTCACTTTCAACTATTTTGAGGATATCAAAACCGACCTTGATGATGATTTTTTTGGATCCGGTGTAGTAATTGATACCTGTAAGTAAAGTAAGTAAGTAAGTAAGCATTCATTGACCATATACAAGATTTACAGGGATAGGACACAGATGCCATGCAGAGACGAGCTGTCCTTATTGTCGGGGATCCCGGTCTCACGGAGAAATTGGAATTCTAAGATTCTGGAGGCAGGAGTCGACACTCATAGCTCATAGCTTTAACACGCGAAATAAACATAGGCTTGCTGTCCCAAATCTAAGACTTCATAAAACTGGAAATTCATTTGTAGGATTGAGCATTAGAATGTTTAATAAGTTACCTCAAAATATCATTGATTTACCTGTACATAAGTTTAAGTTGCATGTAAAAAACTGTAAACTGTCCTCTAATGTATAATTCATTTCATAATTTTTCTTTGACGATTTATCTAAACGATATTGATTATAAGCATTGTATATCATACTGTCACTGTAATCATAATTTGTATAAGAATGAATATTGTAATTACCATATTATTTGAAAAGAGTAACTACTGAGTTTCTTGCTGATTCTTCTCGGTAGAAATTGACATTCCGAATCAGCGGTAGATTACATATTCACATTCATAAATGTTCTATATGGACTTAAATTGAATAAAGACATTTTTGATTTTGATTTTGACTCCGCGTGGGTTGATACAATTCAAAGGTTTTAAATTATTATTCGCGTACGCGAAAAATTGATCCACGCCAGAAGTGGCCGCTTTTGGAGTGAATCAATTTTTCGCGTACAAAAATGGACCCAACATTTATGCATGGTTATTTAATAAATAGTATAAGTGTTTACCGGGAGATTGTAACCCCGAAATTGTTTAAAATAGATCCGATTTAGTAGCTAAAAATTAAAATTGATTGGCGTCGTTAGTGTGCCCTACCCGTCGACTTAATACATTTTTGTAATTTACTTTCACACTTAAGCTTTATTTAATTTCTTAATTGATACTGTAAATCTGTTAATTAATAAGTTACTGGTTACATAAGATACAGGCTGTGCCTAGTTTGTGATCCCCTGCTCATTGCAACAAATGTATTAGACAATTTAGATTATTGTTAATATTTAAAAAACGAAGTATGTAAGGTAGATAATTTCTAGTGTTACGGAAATACCTATGTACCTGTTTTGTTTTATGAGAATGCAATAAACTTTTTTTTTTTATCAGTGATAAATAAATGTACCCAATTCTTGTTAGTCTAAGTAACTCGGTAAGCAATAAAGCATTTTTATTTATTTTTATTTAAAATGCCCATCTCAAAACAACGTTTTTTGACTTAATATTGTTTTTGTCCCACCTACACTGATCTACAAAGGTCGAGGGAGTCGTAGACCACGTGCGAAAGAAGTCCAACTGGACGTGTCACACTGGTGTCCCATCGAAATATGAGGGTACGGGAATAGAGAGTGCACTTGTGTCTGCGCAAACACTTGTGCACTATAATATGTCCTGCATCGCTGAGATTGGCCGCCATGACCAAAATATCGGTTTGGAGGACATTGTCATTATATCCTGCATAGGTATGTGTGACTACCGGCTAATTTACTTGTAATAGTTAATATTTTTATAGCAATCTTTTGCCATTTATTCTTAAGAAAAATAACACACTTAAAAATTTCATCTCGTGTTCAGGCGGGACTCGAACCCACACCTTCCACAATCCGGGTGGATATTCTACCAATTAGACCACTGAATGCGTTACTAAGCCGACGAAATTTGTAAGTGCTTGAGCTGTCGAGCCCACAATATTGATGTAGTCTCATCAATATTGTAGGTATTTACAATATCCAGTGGAAATATTATTACAAATATTTACCACCAGTTAAGATGAGACTGCTAAATCAAAAGTTGATATTTTTATAGCAATCTTTTGCCATTTTTTTTATGTACTAGGTAGGCAGACAAACAGACGGATTACCTGATGGTAAGCAATTGCCGCCGCCCATGGACACCCGCGACACCAGTGGAGTCACAAATGCGCTGCCAACCATTAAACCCCCCTATTTCCCGGATTGGGCCTCCGGTACCCGGTACAGCGAAACACTACACAGTGCTGCTTCACGCCGGTTTTCTGTGAGGCCGTGGTATCACTCCGGTCGAGCCGGCCCATTCATGCCGAAGCTTGGCTCTCCCACGGTAGAATTAGAAACACGGTAGAAGAAATTTATTCTTAAGTAAATAACACACTTAAAAATTTCAAATTTTTAATTGTGTTATTTACTTGTACCCTTCCTCGGGCTTACATTTAACAGTTACCTTGGCCTTCAGAATCTATGTTGATGAACTCCTCAATCTCGGACCTGACATTCTGGCAACCGAACTTCTTGAAGAGCACGTCGATGCTGCTGACTTGACCGAAGGTGATGCCGAAGAATTCATAGTAGTCTCCCTCATCACAAAATCCTCTGCGTCCTACGAAAGTAATATAATATAAGTGCCTGTGAACCGAGGTCCAACTTCAATATCATTAGCTGATTTATTCGTTAATTGACAATTTGACATAAGTATCACGTCTAAAAATACCCAATCACATTGGAATGGACTTCAGTTGGCCTAACATGCGCACCGCGACATAATTTTATCTACCCCGTATCTCGTGGTTAATTGAATGAACAAAACCAGTGTAGCTATTTATGAAAACAAATGTATATTTCAAAGGGCAACACTGGTTTGTCTACACGAGTAATCCTTTGTCTACCACGAGAAATTTGTCGATAGTGATGCGCATATTAGAGAAAAAGACATATTAGTCGATATCGACAAGTTTGTCGTATCTCTTCCGTGACATATCTCGCGATGGCATGTTAGCCCGACTGGCCTATAGTGCGGTATCTTGCGGATTTTTCGCACACGATAAATCATAAAAAAAAAGGTTTTTTCAGGTCTTATTATTGGCCAGTATTTTGAGAAAAAATCGAACAATCCTTACCCATTTATTGCACAAGTGCAAGTGCTAATTTTTAAATTACAAATTTAAAAAAATATATTTGAATTGTTCTAAATTAACTCAATCATTATTGATGTTATTTTTATCTTATTAGTTAGGGGCCTTTTTCACGGGGCACGTCGACCCTAAAGGATCATTTGTACCTCCCCTATCCTTTGCGCTCCTACTCACGAAAGATTCGTTTCATCAGCATCACGATGTCTTTCGGATTGAAGTGCCTGTAGTCTTCTGGTTTAGGATAAGCGTTACCTAGAAGACACATTCTGCCTCTGGCTAGTGAGTCGCATTCACATAAAAGGTTCTATGGTTTCCGTCGCCTCCTTGCATGCTCTGCAGTCGCTGTTCGATGGTATGTTCATCTTCATCAGCATTTTGTTCGTTGCATAATGCTCTGTTAACGCTACTATGAGCATCCTTGTCTGTTGTATATTGCCTCCAAGAATATGTTTTTTCTATATCTTTGTATTGTTTCCTATGAAGGCCTTATAATCATATTTGTAACTTAAATGTTGTTTGTTTCCATTAAGTAATAAATAATTAAATAAAATCTTAATTATGGTTTAAAAAAATTGAAAACTCTACCCAGAGCTCCTCGATAGCAGGCAATTATTCTGATAGCAAGACCGATCACTAGAAAAAAGAAAACAAAATATGAGATAACATGACATATAATACATTGACCTGGCCTCAAACTAAGGTATTCCCTTTTACCTATATAGAACCTGGAACAATGAAGGTACCACAAACTTCCTGACTCAATACAAATTATGTTTCATTAACAAACATTTGTGTCTCTAATCTAGGTAAGGTGTAATTATTATTTTTACTACTTGTACTGGAAATATTCATTATATACAGCGTGTTTATTTGATACGGGCGAATATTTTAATGGCGATTACTATCGGACCTAGGGAACCTGTTTACATACATTTCTTTAGGAAATTAAGGTACTTTTTTTTTCATACAAAATAATTGAGCACGCAATGTATTGCATCCACTGGTAGTTAACGTTAATAACATCAATTAACGTAGACATAAGTATCTAAACGTCATACGAGTGTCATGACACTCATGTCACTTGTCATGTCAAACAAAGTTGGACGGCATACATTGCTGCTGGGTTGCACTTTAGAAAAATCATTACACCTAATTAACCACAAAATTTAATGAAATGATTATCTTATACGATTCGTAGGATCAGATATTATAGCTGGATTAATTATTCGCCCGTATAAAATACACACGCTGTATAACTGTTGATATTTTTAAAGCAATATTTTGCAATTTATTCTTTTAAAGTAAATAAAACACTTAAAAATTTCATCTCATGTTCAGGCGGGACTCGAACCCACATCTTCCATAATCCGGGTGAGTGTCCTACCAATTAGACCGTTGAATGCGTTTCTAAGCCGACGAAATTTGTAAGTGCTTGATTCGACATGAGCTGTCGATAGTCTCATCAATATTGTAGGTATATTTACAATATCCAGTGGGAATATTATTACAAATATTAGACCACCAGTTAAGATGCTAAATCAATAGTTGATTGAATATTGTGGATATTGTAAATATACCTGATATCCGGGTTCGAGTCCCGCCTGAACACGAGATGATTTTTTAAGTGTGTTATTAACAATATTAACAATATGTAATTATTATAATCTAATTTATATCGGTATTTCGAGACACACTAAACCAAAAACGTGAAGAATATTAAATACCTATTTCAATCTATCCGTTAATTATTTAATACACGCCGTAAACTAGGATTCCACCCGTACCATCTGGATGTGTAGAGGTCCACCACCATGCTCTTTACACGTCATTTTTTGCCACGCACCTCCTCATTGTGGAATCAACTTCCCGCAGCGGTATTTCCGAACCGGTACGACATTGAGATTTTCAAGAAATGAGCCTATACCTTCCTAAAAGGCCGGCAACGCATCTCTATTACCTCTAGTGTGGCTGATGTATACCTATCGGCGGCGGTGATCACTTACCATCAGGTGTCTCGCTTGCTCGTTAATCTCCCTCACTCATAAAAAATAATAATGATACGTTGAAATAAAAGTAAGTGCTTTATTTAAGTACTCAAGAATAGATTGTAAAAGATGCAATGAAATTTAAAAAAAGAACACAAAAAAATATACACTATAATAATAATGTTTTTTAATTTTAACCGCGCTGTGTTTTGTTCTGAGATATTGTTTCAAGAAATATTTTAGAATTATGTTTTTACTTACATCTGGACACGAGGTCACCAACTGTGAATAAAAAATACAAGATAAATTTAAAAAAAAATAAAGTTTTGTCAATAGTTTCTTACATACAATATAAATACTTAAATATATTTAATTAAATTGGTACGTACATTAAGGAGTGTCAACTAATACTTAAGGTGACGGATAGGGCACACTAGCGACGCCAATTGATTTTAATTTTTAGCAAATAAACTGGATCTATTTTAAACTATTTCGGGATTAAAATCTCTCGGCAAACACTTATACTATTTATTAAATAACCATGCAGAAATGTTGGCTCCGTTTTTGTACGCGAAAAATTGATTCACGCCGCTTTTGGCGTGAATCAATTTTACGCGCACGCGTTGGACCCAACATTTTTGCATCGATATTTAATAAATAGTATAAGTGTTTGCCGAGAGGTTGTAATTCCAAAATTGTTTAAAATAGATCTGGTTTAGTAGCTAAAAATTAAAATCTATTGGCGTCGCTACTCGCTCGTGTGTCCTACCTGTCACCTTAATGGGAAATTTACAAGTTCTTATTATTAACATGTTATTTAGGAAAATAAAAGCATTAAAAAACAATCAACCATGAAATATTAAACAAAGTGTGGGCATAGTTTTCTACTTATCTATACTACAACTTCAATAAATTTTGTAAAAAAAAAAATATTTAGCTAAGTATCTAAAACAGTTTGTATCCCAAATCAATAAAAAAAATTACAAACTTGTGTAAATATTTTGTTAACTTGTATGAATAACCTATATATTAGATTATATTAGATTATATTTTATTAGATTATATTAGAATAAATTATAGATAGTTCAATCCACGAACAAAGAAAGAAAGAAAATATTTATTATTATAGACATCACAACACAGAACATATAGCAATTGTAAACAGAACACAATTTGGCACAAACAGAAAACAATTAAAAATACATAAAAATAAAACAAAAGGAAAAAAAAACAAATCTATATTCAATCATGTCCAGACAGTGCCAAATGAATATTATGATGTGTTATGACGTCTAGTATAAATGGCCCTCACTCAGCTCGCCCCACCCTTTATTTATTTATTCATTTAGGTTCATCCTTTCTCATTACCGCTTACAAATTAGCAATGAGTGCTCACGCACACTATGATAAATTCACAGAACGTCTCGGGGTAACTGAAAAGATACTCTACTTGAATTTTTTTTTTGTGAGAATTGTTCAAATGATTTAAATGATTAATTTGCGCCCTTGCCCAAAAATGTTGAGGCGCGTCTTCGTGAGTTCAACTATCTGTATTCATCTAGACAGGGGACAAATAAGGTAATTCATCATCATCATCAGCCCATTTAAGTCCCCACTGCTGGGGCACGGGCCTCCCTCAATCACATGAGGGGTAATTGCCATACTCACCACGCTTGGCAGACGGATTGGCGAGGGTTTTGATATAAATGCAGAGTTTTCCTTCTCTGGGTGCTGATGATCATGCCAGCATCTTTACCTTAGTCGCCTTTTACGACACCTCGGTAAGAGTGAGGGTGGCCTATTCTACTCTGCCGGGGGCCACACGGCCACCACATACCATAAGGTAATTATGAAAACTATATTTTTTACTTACACCCAGGAATGAACAAGTCGATTGCAGAACCGCAACCAAGACCCACTGAAAACGGAAGAAAATTATTAATAAATCATCAATGTTTTGTATTCTGACATTGTTTTCTTAGTCCATAAAATATAGCTTGATTAGAATGACACATGTTAAATTACATTTTTTTTATATGAGAGGTGGCAGACGAGCAGATGGATCACCTGATGGTAAGCAATTCCGCCGCCCATGGACACCCGCAACACCACAGTGGAGTCACAACATTTATTCCGATGAACATTAGGTTTATCGGTTTTATTTAGGTACTTATATAATATTAAATTATAACAACAAATAATAAGAATCTCCCAAGTTATTCTGTGTTGTCTATTGTAATGTTTTTTTTTTTGTTTTAGGTGGTGTTCTGTCAGTATTTAAATTTATTTATTTTTTTACATAACAATAACAAACTCAATTAAAGAGATTCACCAACTCGCATCAAAGAAACGTGTCTCTTTAATCACTTGACATTGGCAAGTTGTGTCAAAGACGCAGATAAATTGTTAAAAAAAAAGTTTTATCGGATTCTAGCGGTAGGAGTCAAACACTCCGCGTGGGTTGGTTTTTAGTGAACAAATTTGGTATTTATTTGTGCAGTAAATAGCCGCAAAGTGATCCTGATAATAAGAATCGTTGAATTGTATCGTTTTTAACACTGCTATTGTGTGTCGAGTGAGTTGTCACGGACAACTTGCTTGGACTTAATAGAGCCGTAAAACGCGCGATTGTGTTTGAGTGGTATCGGCAGAATCCGTAGGTCTATAAAACGTAAAACACCAGCGTTTGATTGAGTGACTGTGACTTTGACTGACTTCGACTGTTGACTGCCCACTGATTCTTAATAAATTATTTGACGTTGGCGGAATCACACGCGCGGCTTGTAACCGTGTGCAGGATAAGGGGTAAGTCCATAAGGGAAAAGTTCTTATGATCATGTTATGATTTTGCAATGAAGTTTTATTTAATTATTTTTTTTTTTTAATTTTCCAAAGATTTTTGTAACTATTGACATAAAAATCATTTTTCTGTAACATCAATAGCTTTAATGTTAATGAAGCTTATTATATTATGGACTAAAGGCAACCTTTATGTAGGGATGTGGTAATAGCCGGTATGGCCAGGTTTAGCTGTGGTCATAATTTCATGGATGTTCATGGGCGGCGTTGATTACTTTCCATCAGGTGACTCGCTTGCTTGTTTGTCCGCCTCTAGCATAAAAAAATCGTCTAGGACCACAGACCACATTATGAGGTGACTAAGTCCCTAGAACCTCTTCAGCTATGTAGAGACATTGCCAGTCTAAGTGTTCTCTACCGCCTCTATAATGGGGAATGCTCTGATGAGTTATTTCAACTTATCCCATCCTCCCCTTTCCACTTCCGAACAACACGTGCTGGACAGCGTTGCCATCCGCATACCATCCAGACAATGGCGGCGCGCACCAAGAGGTTTGGCTCCTCGTTCCTGCCCCGAGCCATCAAGACATGGAATGCCCTCCCAGCTCATGTGTTTCCTCCTTCATACAATCCGGGGTCTTTTAGGCGGGGCGTGAAGCGGCTTCTCAGCAGGCCATCAGGGTGAGGATGGCAGACTCAATGGGTACTTTGTTAGTTCTTTTGTGCCAGTCAGCCTCATATTTGGATTTCACGGCCGCTTACCATTAGGCGGAGTGAGATCATCTTGATTGGCCTTTCTACATATATATAGGATATATATATATATATATATATATATATATATATTGTAATATGTAATTGTACTTACACCTCAATAAGAAGCTCAGAGTGGAATCAATGTCAGTTGGAAGTCCTGAAAGTATAAAGATTTCTTTATTGGACACAGTACACAAATTTAAACACACTTCAAACACGAATGAGATAAATTACACAAATAGGATAAATTCTGTAGCCAACAAGGCTCAGCATTTGCTGCGGTGACCGAAGGAAAAAAAAAGCTCAGCCTGAAAACCAGCGCTGCAGCGGTTTTCAGGCTGAGCCTGTTTTTTACATGACCCAGAAGAAATGAATGAATGAAAACTGCATTTAATTCGACACACATATATAAGACAGGACACAAAATTTTGACCTTACAATACATAAAACAAAACAGTAACAATAAGTACAGTGGCGGACACATCAAGTTATACAAAACTGTCAAATTTCTTCATTCGATTATAAACCTTATGTTGTTACAGATTGAGTTCGAAATCGATTGAGGAAATTTGACAGTTTTGTATAGCTTGACCTGTCCGCCACTACATGCAAGAAAATGCGTGTGCCGAAACAGGCGCCCGCTCAGCATAATGTCGTGACGTGCCAATAAATGTCGCGCCACGACGCTGGTTATGTCGGACTCTCCTCTGGCGACGGCTTCTCCTAACGAGAAGCCGGCCAGAGGCATACCGACTAAAACTGGGACTATCCCTCATCTGTCTATGAGTGGGGCCAAAGCTCGGAGCCCTTCACCACGTCACCCCCGGACAGGGACGCCCGCCTACACGGCGGGCACGGTGCTTCTCCCCCGGGGTCGGGGAGAGGGATGGAGACAGCCGAGAGAGTCGTGCCGTCTCCACCAGGCGTATGAGGAGGTCCGTGCAATTCCGGTGGTGGGGTAACAGCCCCACGCACTAGCGGACCTGCTCCTCGCAGGGGAAAGAGACGCAAGTATTGACATCGTCTCCTCCCTCTACGTGCCTTGCGGATCGCGGGGGCGAGAGGGTCAGCCTATCGCTCGCGCTCGGCCGCCTCCTTCGCCGCCATCAAGTGCTCGCAAAATGGGGCAAAGGCCTTCCAGGCATCCTCACTCGCCAATACAGCACAAGAGTGAGAGGTCCTGGCCGACCTTTGCCACCAATGCGTGGCGAGCCTGTGCCCACGGCGCACAGTTTCAGGCTGAGCCTTGGCCCACGTAAGGTAACGTAGTAAAAAAGCGAAATAATGTCAAAAATATTAAAAAGAACAACAATAAATATTTTATTCCAGTTCAGTTTTACTCACTTAGGTTAATCAACTCGGAGTCTACATTTTTGCGGAATTTGCAATGTCCTGTAAGAAATAATAACATAAAAAGTTAGGTCATCGTCATCATCGTCAGCCCATTTAAGTCCCCCCTGCTGGGGCACGGGCCTCCCTCACATGAGGGGTAATTGCCATACTCACCACGCTTGGCAGACGGGTTGGCGAGGGTTTTGGTATAAATGCAGAGTATTCCTTCTCTGGGTGCTGATAATCATGCCAGCAACTTTACCTTAGTCGCCTTTTACGACACCTCGGTAAGAGTGAGGGTGGCCTATTCTACTCTGCCGGGGACCACACGGCTCCCCGTTCGGTAAAAAATTAAAATATAAGCACACTGTGTTCACTTTAAAGGTTCCCAAACCAATCAATCGATCATCGATCGATGTTAACAGATAAGTGGGCGTTGATCGATAGTAGACCAGACCTATCGATAAACCGTCGACGGATAGACTTAATCGATTGGTTAGTCTCCATCGATCAATTTATATCAGACCAGTCAACGATCGACGATCGATTGATTGGTGTGTTAACACCCTTACTTCGTTGTATACAGGTTTAGTACCATACTCTATGCTTAGTATATTGGGGCCAAAATAATAGGTCACATTTGACACTTAAACGAAACTCTACACCTTGTAACAAAGGTCATTGAATTAAATTTTTCTATGTTAAATACAAATAAAGTTTTTCCTTTTTTTTTTTAAAAAAAATAAAGTTTCTGCCGCCCTTGACCTGGTGGACCAGTACAGCCAACCTAGTCAAGAAGTCCCAACTTCCTGACCCGACAACCCAGGACAGATTGTCCTGGCGCAGAAGGATAAGGAGAGCCGACCCCACCTAAAGTGGGAACAGGCAAAGAAGAAGAAGAAATAAAAATAAAGTTTAAAAACTAAAACCCGACTACCAAAAAAACACGCTCTAAAAAGTACAAAACAAGAAAACTGTCTCTGCTGAAATGATTATGCCGTATCGCCGTGGTCGTATGCAACATTGATTTTATTTTATTATTATAATGAATCTGTTTTGTTACAGTAGATGGCATACGAGCACGGCTGCGCGCGGTTTTTCAGTATGGTTTTCTATGAAAAGGCTCAGTAGTCTAATTCATCATCAGCCCATTTAAGTCCCCACTGCTGGGGCATGGGCCTCCCTCAGTCACGTGAGGGGTAATTGCCATACTCACCACGCTTGGCAGACGGGATGGCGAGGGTTTTGATATAAATGCAGAGCTTTCCTTCTCTGGGTGCTGATGATCATGCCAGCAGCTATACCTTAGTCGCCTTTTACGACACCTAGGTAAGAGTGTGGGTGGCCTATTCTACTCTGCCGGGGACCACACGGTCTCATCAATATTGTAGTCTAATTATGGTGCTATATCTATGCTTACTTTTCAGTCTTGAGAATAGGAATTTGCAGGATCCCTTCAGTCCTCCTTTGACGGCGACGTCTGCGCCCTGAAGAATAAAAAAATAAAAATAAAAACCAGACAAGTGCGAGTCTGTACTACTTCTCTTCTCAAAGGTCTGTACCTATCCCCATCCCTGCCCATCTTTAAGGCTCGGGTCAAAGCACACTTCCTTGAAAACTGAAACCCTCTCCCCAACTGATCCTTTTTTATTAACTTCATCTGTCTTCCTTTCCTGTCATTGACGCTCGTGGTCGTTAGTCCTCTCCCAGATCCATCCATATATTGTAGGTATAAAATATATCTTCTCTATTATAACCTTAATATAGTAGTATATTTTATATAATTTGTGTAGGTTATATTGTATTATAGTAAGGTAACATTCGTATATTTAGTGTATGATAACGTGTTTATTTATTATCTAGATATATGTATTTATACTATAAACTAGCTGACCCGGCAAACGTTGTTTTGCCATATAAATAAAAGGGTTGATCGTAGAAGGGTGAAAATTGAGGATTGTATGTATTTTTGTATGTTGTATCATAAAAAAAGAGAAATTAAAAATTTTGTCTAAAAAATAAAAATAAAAATTTAGGGGTGGACTACCCCTAACATTTAGGGGGATGAAAAATAGATGTTGGCCGATTCTCATAGATACCGGATAAGCACAAAAAATTTCATCAAAATCGGTCAAGCCGTTTCGGAGGAGTATGGCAACGAAAACTGTGACACGAGAATTTTATATATTAGATTTACTTAATCAATGTTCAAAATCAACAGGATTGCACCACCCTCCCCTCTTCTATCTAATGTCCTTTACCTGAAGGTTGTCTGGTAGAGATCGCTCCCAGCGATAAGACCGCCTAAATTGTACATTGTATCTGTGTAAACCTAGCTTTTAAGTTTTGTATGTTGTGCAATAAAGAGTATCTATCCTACCATAGATACCACAGAGTACTACCTGTGCGGATAAAGAATGGGATCAGAAATGGCGGAGCATCTATTCACTTCTCACTCGCACACTATTTGCGTCTATACTCGCACCCCACGAGTGCGAGTATAGATGCAAATAGTGTGCGAGCGAGAAATGAATAGATGCGCCGCCATTTCTGATCCCATTCTTAATCCACACAGGTTGTACTCTTTTATGTACCATAGGTACCTACTGCCGACACTGCCTTCAGTATTCGAGATATCGGCTAATAAATAAAAATGTCAATTAAAAAGTAACATCAAGAGGAGTCTGCCAAGCGTGGTGAGTATGGCAATTACCCCTCATGTGATTGAAGGAGGCCCGTGCCCCAGCAGTGGGGACTTAAATGGGCTGATGATGATCAAGAGGAGTTGTTTGAATTAAGGTGACGGGAAGGGAAACTAGCGCCGCTAATATATTTTTAGTAATAATGGCGATTATGAGATTTTTTTTAAATACAAACGGCGAATCAATAAAGGAGGGTATTAAGTTCATCACCTTAGTTTTGGACAGCAAGAGTCTTAATTACCAAGTCAAGTTTCGTGTTCTAACTGCTTTTATGTTAAGACCATACTAAACAACATCTGCTCTCTACTGCTGCGCTTACATCTGTGTCGTACAGACGGCGTGTGTGTGTGTGTGTATGTGTGTGTGTGTATGCGCGCGCGCGTGTGTGTGTGTGTGTATGCGCGCGTGTGTGTGTGTGTGTGTGTGTGTGTGTGTGTTGTGTGTGTGTGTGTGTCTGTGTCTGTGTGTGTGTGTGTGCGTGTGTGTGTGCGTGCGTGCGTGCGTGCGTGCGTGTGTCTCTGTGTGTTGTACACACTCAGTGTGTGTATGTAAATTTAATAATACTTAATCAAAATAATTGTAACAAAAGTTTTTCTGTCTCTATACGTGATATTATGTGGACGTGTGGCTGTCTGTACTTACAGTTCTGGAGCGCTTATGGTGACGGTCGCGATGTCTCAGCTTGCAGCCTCCTTTACGTTTGGATCGGCAGGGCTCACAAGTCACTGCCACTATCTGAAAAATTTAAAATTTAATAAAGCCTCGACGGCGGGCATCTTTTTGAAATTGAAATTGAAATTATTTATTTGAGTATCAAAAATAAAAATTACAAAGCAACATAATATTTCTCAATGCGGCGCTTAAAAAGGTCTCCGCTCAGCATCTGCCACGGACACGTGAGGTGTCCCCGTGGCGCTGGTATTCTGCGGATACCTTTCTTGGATTTGAAATTTGTCACAATAAATATATTATTATTTTGCTACTCAAGCCCTTTTATATGATACCCGTATTTTGGAAGATGTGTTAAATATACAATCCATATCTTTGTGACGGCGGCCATCTTGGATCGATTTTTATCCAACATATTCATTTCAAACAAAAAATCAAAATTAGTTCGGGAGCTACGATGCCATAGACACACACACACACACAGACACGTCAAACTTAAACACCCCGTCGTTTTTGCGTCGGGGGCTACAAAGATTAATTAATTAATTTATTTATTTATTAATACCTAAAAACACATGAGTGTCTTATGCATTTTATTCGATTCTTAAATTAGGATCGGTTTGCGGCACTTCACTGCACAATTAAACACCAAATTGGTACCCAATAAACCACCAAACACTAATTTAAAACCTTTGAATTGCATCAGCCCACGCGGCTTGTTTTGGACCTACCCGCCGAATCTATGTAAGTACTTACTGTTATTGTAATATGTTAAAATAAAAAAAGCTGTTCGTGAGGATGATGTTACCAGACCGACCGATCGATCATCGTCGGTAACGTCGATCGACTGGTCTGATTTTTGATCTACGGATACCGTTCGACTAATAAATGTTGTTGGTGACGGGTAGGGCACGCTAGCGACGACAATCGATTTTAATTTTGAAATTGTTTAAAATAGATCCGGTTTAATAGTTAAAATTTAAAATCGATTGGCGTCGCTAGGTGCGCTACCCGTCACCTTATACATATATATGTTGATTCATAAAATATACTAAAAAAAGTATTTAAACATAATGCGATTATACCACCGGCTCGGAAAGTTGTTTCTGGCCGAGAAGAGACAAGAAACTCGCCAGCTACTCTTTTTAATCACCAACTTTTTATACAATGGTTTATTATCCTCATACCAAGTCATACAGTCTAATGCAACACAAAATAGAATGCAGCAAATTAAAAGTTAAATATGAGGTGAACCGAAGCAGACCAGTCCCCACTGTTCACAAGTATGACGTATGTGTCAGATAGATATAGTTTATTGCACAAAAAAACACAACTTGCTGACTATTGCTGAGCGGCCGCCTGTTTGGCACATTCATGGATAATGTTGTCATACTTTTTTATTTTATTGTTTATATCTAAGTTTCCTTGTTTTTTTTATCCCCGACAAAAAACGACGGACGTTATAAGTTTGACGTGTCTGTGTGTCTGTCTATGGCGTCGTAGCTCCCGAACAAATGAACCGATTTTAATTTTGTTTTTTTTTTTAATAGATGAATAAGGGGGACTGTTCTTAGCTATGTTGGATAAAAATCGATCCAAGATGGCCGCCAGCACAAAGATATAATAATAATAATAATTCACACATCTCATACGTTGACCTGATTCCGTACTAAGTAGCTTAAGCACTTGTGTTTCAGATATCAGACAACAGAGGAACACAAATATATACTTAAATACATATATTACACCCAGACACTGAACAAACACAAGTGTTCATCGCACGAATGTTTGTCCAGGGTGGGGATCGAACTCACGACCTTTGGCGTAAGAGGCAGGGTCACTACCAGTTGCGCCATCCGGTTAGTCAAATGTATGGATTGTATGTTTTAACACAACTCCCACAATATGGGTATCATAGAAAAGGGCTTGAGTAGCAGAATATATTTATTGTGACAAATTTCAAATCCGAAATGGCCGCCGTCGCGGGATTTTTAAATTTTCAATTAAATTTCTAAGAACGCAAACGCCAAAGATGTCAATCTTTGGCGTGTGTGGTCACACAATCTCACCTGATGGAAGGATGAGGTCCTTGTTTTGTATTGTGACAGATTAAGGTATCATCCATTCATTAAAAATCATAGAGGGATAGTCTTAAAATTTACTTACCAAAATCAACACAAGAAGGACTTTCAGGGAAACCATTGTTATAATCAGTACCTGGTCCAAGTGGAATCACACAACAGCTGCTCCCCTTTTTATATGTTACAATGATAGGTATTAATATATTTCTTTTCTTTACATTTTCCTATACATTTTATAAGAATGTAGGTAAACATTTTCCTTTATATATAGGTTAATAAAGATAAAAAAACCGGCGTCTGTACATTGAATTTGTTTATCTCAAAAAAATTTAGGCCGATAAAATGTGGAAAACAAATGTGGCAAAGCGTTTTCGCTATAATTTAAAAGAAAAGTATTATATGTATATATTTGTAATCCCACTGTTGATTCTGATATCCGTAACACAAGTGCTTGAGCTACCATCTCGGAGTCAGATCAATGTATGTGATGTTGTGAAATATTTATTTATTAAAAAAAACAAATGTGTTAAAATTCAATATAATGAAATTCGTACTAAAAACATTTGAATTTAAGATATATAACCATACCACAAGCATGAGAATTGGACCCCAGAGGTATATCAAAAATATTAGTACACAAATTTTGGTCTGTTTGATTGCAAGTCTCTACAGTATTACTCTATGCTGGTTTCTTTAAGGTGACGGGTAGGGTACAATAGCGACGCCAATTGGTTTTAATTTTTAGCTACTTAACCGGATCTATTTTAAACAATGTCGGGGTTACAATCTCTCGGCAAACACTTATACTATTTATTAAATAACCATGCACATTATGTTGGGTCCGTTTTTGTACGCCAAAAATTGATTCACGCCAAAAGCGCGCACTTTTGGGGTGAATCAATTTTTCATGTAGGTACGCGTTGGACCCAACATTTGTGCATGGTTATTTAATAAATAGTATACGTGTTTGCCGAGAGATTGTAACCCCGAATTTGTTTAGAATAGATCGGTTTAGTTGGTACAAATTAAAATCGATTGGCGTCGCTAGTGTGCCCTACCCGTTACCTTAATAGCTGTGAAGATAGTAATCTATCTTTTATCTTAACTATTTTAAAGAAAGTAAGATTTACCTTTACAGACAGCGGCAACACTTATAGATAATCCGAAAACACAAAACGCGATGTACTCGACACCTAGCGCCATCTATTGGTATAGCATGAAACTAATGTCTCGAAAGGGGGCGGGCTACTAGTAAAGTATAAAAAAAAGCTACAGTAAAAAATACTAGCGGTTGCCCGCAGCTTCACTCGCGTGGGATTCGGTTTGCCACAATTTTTTTTGAATCGAATGGTGCGAAAAAGCTTTCGCAGGAAAATAAATTTTGTGGCAAACCGAGTTCCACGCGAGCAAAGCTGCGGGTTAGCACTAGTGTTTATTATAAATATGAAAAAATTCCAAGTGCATACTATTTGATCAAGTAAAAATGAGTTTACCTACAATTAATAAATAACGTATAATTATTTATCTACGCAGATAAATTAATATATCACATGACTTAATAAAGAGCTGACAGGCGCCATTATTTTCCACATTTATTTATCTTTCACATATGTTTACTACGTATGGGATATTAAGGTGACGAGTAGGGCATAACTAGCGACGCCAATCGACTTTAATTTTTTGCTACTAAACCGGATCTATTTTAAACAATTTTGGGGTTACAATCTCTCGGCAAACACCTTTTCTTTTTTTTTATATGAGAGGTGGCAGACGAGCAGACAGATCACCTGATGGTAAGCAATTCCGCCGCCCATGGACACCCGAAACACCAGTGGAGTCACAAGTACGCTGCCAACCTTTAACACAGCGCAGGCGCTGCTTCACGCCGGTCTTCTGTGAGACAGTGGTATCACTCCGGTCGAGCCGGCCCATTCATGCCTAAGCGTGGCTCTCCCACATTTAACCTATACTATTTATTTAATACTTATACCTGTTTGGTCTGCTTTTGTACTCGAAATTTGAATTACCGCCAAAAACCACAACTTATGGCGTTCATCCAAATTTTCGAGTGCAAAAACAGATCAAAAAGTAGTACACAATCATTCAATAAATAGTATAGCATGCACAAATGTTGGGTCCAACGCGTACAACCTGTGCGGATAAAGAATGGGATCAGAAATGGCGGCCAATCTATCCACTTCTCGCTCGCACACTATTTGCGTCTATACTCGCACTCGTGGGGTGCCAGTATAGACGCAAATAGTATGCGAGCGAGAAGTAAATAGATGCGCCGCCATTTCTGATCCCATTCTTTATCCGCACAGGTTGTACGCGAAATATTGATTCACGCCAAAAGCGGCCACTTTTGACGGTAATCAATTTTTCGCGTACAAAAACAGACCCAACATTTGTGCATGGTTATTTAATAGATAGTATTAGTGTTTGCCAAGAGGTTGTAACCCCGAAATTGTTTAAAATAGATCCGGTTTAGTAGCTAACTAAGATCCGGTTTAGAAATCGACATTCCGAACCAGCGGTAGATAATATGTACTATTTTGACATTCATAAGTGTTCTGTGTGGACCTAAATTGAATAAAGAATTTTTTATCTTTATCTTTATCTTTTAACAATTAAAAACGGTTGGTGTCGCTTGTTAGGGCTACCCGTCGCCTTAAAGAAAATCAAAATATAATTACCCTGGCCTACACTAGTCTGCGAAGGTCGAGGGCGTCGTAGATTACATGCGGAAGAAGTCCAACTTGACGCTAGGGTCGAATGGTTGGAGTCTCGCCACAAAGTGAACTAAGCTCATTTGTGGTGAGAGTGCCGACCCATTCCCTTTAGTAGGGAGGACTTCTGGCCGCAGACTTTTGTTAGATAGATAGATAGATATACTTTAATGCACAAAAAAAAACACAACTTTAAAAGGCATTACAGAAACTTAATTGTACAATTTCGGCGGTCTTATCGCTGGAAGCGATTTCTACCAGACAACCTTCAGGCAAAGGACATTTGATAGTAGAGGAGGGGTAGGTGGTGCAATATTGAAAAAGGGAAATAAGAGTGAACTGTATATATATATTAAAATATTTATAATGCAAATATTTATTAGGTGGCAGACGAGCAGACGGATCGCCTGATGGTAAGCGATTGCCGCCGCCCATGGACACCAGCGACACCAGTGGAGTCACAAGTGCGCTGTCAACCTTTAAACCCCCTTTCAACCGGATTGAGCCTCCGGTATCCTCACTCACGCAGCGATACACAGCACAGTGCTGGTTTTCTGCGAGGCCATGGTACACTCCGGTCAAACCGGGCCATTCATGCCGAAGCGTGACTCTACTACGGTCGTCCTCGACTCAATGACATGAATAGTTTTTACAGGGGATTAACACGATATTTATTATGTGTGACTGCCTCGGTGGCGCAGTGGTTAGAGGGTCGCACTTTAAAGCGACGGCTGCGCAAGAGGTCCCGGGTTCGATCCCCGGGTCGGGCCAAAAATTTGTACCTAAGTTTTCGGCAAGAAATTCTTAGTGGTAGCCCGGAGTCTGGAAGTTGGCGGTCTTGTACCCCCGTGCCTCGGAAAGCAGGTTAAGCTGTTGGTCCTGCGCTTGATCCCTCTCCGGTCGTGTCACATTAGTGTCCCATCGGATTATGGGGGCAAGGGAATAGAGAGTGCACTTGTGTTTGCGCACACACTTGAGCACTATAATATATCCTGCGTACGTGGCTGATCGTTGAGATTGGCCGCCGTAGCCGTAATCGGTTGGAGGATATTATTATGTGAAACAACATTGTGTACTCACATATTTGGCTCGACGTTTCGGCTACGTTACAGCAGCCGTGGTCACGAGCGGACATAGGTACACAATGTTGTTTCACATAATAAATATCGTGTTAATCCCCATATTGATACATTATAGTTTCAATGACATGAAGTCAATAATTTATAATATTATATTATAATGAGCTATTTTTAACACATATTGTTAAGACTTTTCTATGTTTAAGTAGGTATGAAGGTATCAAGTAGGTATGTACAGGCGTCAAGTCATCCCCGCCATGCAAAAATAGCACTTGAGTCCCTGACATAAGGGCGGTCCAAATTTCAACGAAGGTGACTCCACATGACGCCACGTGTGTACACATATAGCTTCAATAGCTATTACGGCGAAGTGCTATTATAATAATTGTACAATAGGTTTATTTTTGTGGAAGAATAAATACTCTTTTATATTACCGTGGGAGAGCCAAGCTTCGGCATGAATGGGCCGGCTCGACCGGAGTGATGATACGGCCTCACAAAAAACTGGCGTGAAGCAGCACTGTGATGTGTTTCGCTGCGTGAGTGAAGGTACCGGAGGCCCAATCCGGGGGATAGGGGGGGTTTAAAGGTTGGCAGCGCACTTGTGACTCCACTGGTGTCGCGGGTGTCAATGGGCGGCGGCAATTGCTTACCATCAGGTGATCCGTCTGTGTGTCTGCCTACCTATTACATAAAAAAAAAGTTAACTATTATTTATTTATTAATGTAAATTTTACATAAAAATATAACTTCTTTTGTAGGTATAAAATATATCTTCTCTATTATAATCTTAAAGTAGTATATTTTATATAATTTTATATAATTTGTGTAGGTTATATTGTATTATAGTAAGATAACATTCGTATATATTAGTGTATGATAACGTGTTTATTTATTTTCTAGATATATGTATGTATTTATACTATAAATTTACTTAATCAATGTTCAAAATCAAAAGGATTGCACCACCCTCCCCTCTTCTATCTAATGTCATTTACCTAAAGGTTGTCTGGTAGAGATCGCTCCCAGCGATAAGACCGCCTAAATTGTACATTGTATCTCTGTATACCTAGCTTTTAAATTTTGTATGTTGTGCAATAAAGAGTATCTATCTATCTATCTATAAAAAAAACCTGCGAATAAATAAACCGCCTTCAAAAACCACGAACTAAAATCATTTTATACACTTCAAATAACATTTTATAACAGTACACCCGAGAAAAGGTTTGACCGAAGTCGGCGCCCAATACTATCTTGTAATTTAAGCCGTGTTGTCCCCGGCAGAGTAGAATAGGCCACCCTCACTCTTACCGAGGTGTCGTAAAAGTCGACTAAGGTAAAGCTGCTGGCATGATCATCAGCAACCAGAGAAGGAAAACTCTGCATTTATATCAAAACCCTCGCCAACCCGTCTGCCAAGCGTGGTGAGTATGGCAATTACCCCTCATGTGATTGAGGGAGGCCCGTGCTCCAGCAGTGGAGACTTAAATGGGCTGATGATGATGATGATGATGAATTAAATACAACATTCAATTATTCAACAGAGATTAGGCGCCGACTTCGGTAAAACCTTCGACTCTCGAGTGTACTGTTATAAAATGTTATTTTAAGTGTATAAAATGATAAGATTAGTACCTATCTCACACTTTTTAGTTCGTGGTATTTTTTCGCAGATATTTTTTTTCAAGATTTTTAGTGTCTCATTTTTTGGCGTACGCGTTGGACCAAACATTTGTGCATAGTTATTTAGTAAATAGTATAAGTGTTTGCCGAGAGGTTGTAACCCCGAAATTGTTTAAAATAGATCCGGTTTAGTAGCTAAAAATTAAAATCGTCGCTAGTGTGCCCTTCCCGTCACCTTCACAGAAAGTCTCAGGTACAAATGTTTGACCCTTCCCGGGACTCCAAGCGTAGCCGCACTGCGCCAACGAGGCTGTCAAATCCGAAGTTACAGAGCAGACACTGCTTCAAGCTTTTCTGTGAGGCCATTGTTCATTGTGGTGCAGCCAGCCCATTAATTCCAAAGCGTAGCTCTCCCACAATTGATACGGGAAATGTCGATAAAAAAACAGGTTGTTTTTTTTTGTTTTTTTTAATGATTTCGTAATGCGTTTTTTGTTGTAGGACCCTTTGGCGAGGTTCGGCTCTGAAAAATAAGAAAAATAAAAGCATTATACAGAGCGTCCCAAGACTATGGGACATGAAGGAAAATAATCTTAAATTCTTAAGTTAGTATTTTTACTAAAAAAGGGAACGTCACTTTTTAAAAAAACCCAATTGACAAATTTAAAAGCATTTTTGTTTACAATAGTTACAACCTGTGCGGATAAAGAATGGGATCAGAAATGGCGGCGCATCTATTCACTTCTCGCTCGCACACTATTTGCGTCTATATTCGCACCCCATGAGCGAGTAGATATAAGATTAGAACAGTATAAGTTTACAATCTGTGCGGTTAAAGAATGGGATCAGAAATGGCAGCGCATCTATTCACTTCTCGCTCGCACACTATTTGCGTCTATATTCGCACCCCATGAGTGCGAGTATAAGATTAGAACAGTATAAGTTTACAATCTGTGCGGATAAAGAATGGGATCAGAAATGGCGGCGCATCTATTCACTTCTCGCTCGCACACTATTTGCGTCTATATTCGCACCCCATGAGTGCGAGTAGATATAAGATTAGAACAGTATAAGTTTACAATCTGTGCGGATAAAGAATGGGATCAGAAATGGCGGCGCATCTATTCACTTCTCGCTCGCACACTATTTGCGTCTATATTCGCACCCCATGAGTGCGAGTATAAGATTAGAACAGTATAAGTTTACAATCTGTGCGGATAAAGAATGGGATCAGAAATGGCGTCGCGTCTATTCACTTCTCGCTCGCACACTATTTGCGTCTATACTCGCACTCGTGGGGTGTATTTATTCGCACAGGTTGTACAAGCACAATCCTTAAAAAACGTTGAAAGCAGTTCTATTCTTTTTTCAGTACCGTTTTTATTTATTATTTGTTTTATGTATATCAATAAATAGTTTCTTTTTTCTTTCTTTCTTTCTCTATATATTTTTTTTATACGAGAGGTGGCAGACGAGCAGACGGGTCACCTGATGGTAAGCAATTCCGCCGCCAATGGACACTCGCAACACCAGTGGAGTCACAAGTGCGCTGCCAACCTTTTCCCCTTCTCCCGATTGGGCCTCCGGTAACCTCACTCACACGGCGAAACATAGCGCAGGCGCTGCTTCACGCCGGTCTTCTGTAAGGTACTGGTATCACTCCGGTCGAGACTGCCCATTCATGCCTATTTTTATTATTTGATAGAAATGGGGTGAGCCCTGCGTCTCATAGCCACTGCGACCAGTAGATGATCTATTGTGGCAGCCCCGTAACCTATTACAGCACCTCATGTAGCTCCAGTTCCAGGATAAACCCGAGAATGGAGCTGATGGGGGAGCTCTTGATCTCGTCAGCTGAGATCATGTGTGCTCCCAGGTGCCGGCTTCTGCAGCGGTGCAGCGCTATGCACTCGCCGAGGACGTGGATAATCGTTTCCTCGTCCTCGCGACAGAACCTGCAGATTTTGGTATCTGTAAGGCCCATGTTGTGCAGGTGCTTATTTAATTTGCAGTGCCCTGTGAGGGTCCGAGTGAGTGCCCTAACATGTCCTCTACTCAGTTTTGTTATTTCTACAGCTCGTTTCTGATCGAACGCCTGTATCAACGCCTTAGACTGTTCTAGTCGAGGTAGTCTTTTCCAGAATTCAGTGCTTTGTTTTTTCTCCCACTCTTTTAACTCGAACCTGTCCATGCATGCTGGAACGCCACTTATTGGTTCCGGTCCGAGTAGTGGGCTCTCTGCCCCGGCCTTTGCTAGCACGTCAGCGACTTCGTTGCCTCTGATATTGCAGTGTCCCGGTACCCAAATCAGATTTACAATGTTGGCATTGCCAAGCTGGTTTAGGAGCAGGACACACTCGCTAGTGAGTTTGGAGTCAAGTTCACAGGATGTTAACGCCTTGAGGGCAGCTTGACTATCTGAGAAGATGAATATCTTCTTATTCTGGAGATTCATTTGTAGACTCTCTTGGACACAGCCAATTATTGCGAAGACTTCCGCTTGGTACACTGTGGTATAGCGACCCAGGTTGGCGAATTTGCGTATTCCGCAGCGATCATTACAAAATCCCGCCCCAGATATGCCCTGCTTTCTGGAGCCATCTGTATACCAAACGATGTCATTCTGCTTAACATTTCCGGGAGTTCCAGCCTCCCAGTCTTGTCTACTTGGTAACAAGACTGTAAACCGCTTATCGAAGCGGTGTTCACGGACCATGGAGTCAGAGGGCATATCCATGACCGGAATTTTCATTAGTTCATTGTAGAGGCCTCTCATGACCCTAGAATGCCATCTCGTCCTCCCTCTGATTTTCGCTCTCGTGATAGCCATCCTCGCTTCCATCTGCACGTGAATGTGCAGAGGTGGAATGTTCAGGAGGGCATCCAGTGCTGCAGAGGGAGAGGACGAAAGCGCGCCAGTGGCTATAAGGCAGGCAGTTCTTTGAACTTTGCTGAGGTTCTCTACGCAGTTAAGTTGGTGCGTCTTCTTATACCACACACAGCAGCCATAAGTGACGATCGGCCTCACTATGGTTTTATAAATCCAGAGTGCGGCCATGGGCCGTAGCCCCCATTTTAGCCCCACCAACCTGCTGCTTGCCCCCATCGCAATTTTTGCCTTTCTAGTGATGTAGTCGAGATGCTTGTTCCATGTTAGTTTTTGGTCTAAAAAGACTCCGAGATATTTGACCTCGTTGGACAAGCATAGCTTCGTACCAAGAAGTGTTGGGGTGTGTAGCGCCTCTAGTTTCCTTCTTTTGGTAAACGGGATTAAGACCGTCTTACGTGCATTGACTGTTAGCACGTGTCTCGTGCACCAGTTTTCTACTATTCGTAGGGCCCTTTGCATAAGATTGGAAATGGTGCTAGGGCATTTTCCTATGACCATTATTACTATGTCATCTGCGTAACCCTGAGTCAGAAATCTGGCTTCATTGAGCTCGCAGATGAGACTGTCAACAACCAATGACCATTGAAGGGGTGATAGGACTCCGCCCTGTGGACATCCTCTGGTCACTCTATAATGTAGGGTTTTATTCATCAACGTTGTTGTTGCAGTCCGATTTTGTAGCATGGATCCCATCCATCTGGTGGTGGTGTCGTCGATTCCACGATTCACCATACTACGTGTTATAACATCGAAGTTGGTGTTGTCAAACGCCCCTTCGATGTCAAGAAAGGCACAGAGTGCAATTTCTTTGTCTTCTATGGCTTTCTCAATTCTGTCCACCAGGTCAATAAGCGCCGTTTCCGTGGACTTGCCTGTTTGGTAGGCATGTTGTCTTGCACTCAGGGGTTTTTCAACGAGGTATGTTGCCCTGATGTGACTGTTCAACACCTTTTCCATCGTTTTTAGTAGGAATGAGGTGAGACTTATCGGTCTGTAGGACTTGGGCTGAGATTTGTCTTTGTCCCCTCCCTTGGGAATGTAAGTGACCCTCGCCCGAGTCCACGCTGATGGCAGATAACTCCAAGCAAAGCTTGCACGGTATAATTTTATCAGCGTAGAGATGATGATATCTTCGCCCCGCTGCAACAAAGCCGGGAAGATACCATCGACCCCACCAGATTTGTAAGGCTTGAAACTCCTAATGGCCCAAATTATCTGCTGGGGACGAAAAATAACGGAAGCTCTCCTCCAGTCTTCATTCCTCGGTCTCCTGTCCGGAGACTTACTGACCTGGAGTTCTCTTTCGTTATTAATGTACACGGATTCCGGAAAGTGCGTTTGAGCAAGTAGTCTCAGTGTTTCCTCCGGAGATTCTGTGAAAGATCCATCCGCTTTCCTTAGCAGGCCTAGATGGGATTCAGGTGTCTTGGATAGTATTTTGTGGATCCTGGCAGCTTGGGCAGTGTCCTTGATTGACCCGCAGAATTTTTGCCAGGATCTTCTTTTTGCTTTCCTGAGCTCCCTATTGAAACGTGTTAACGCCTTCCTGTAAGCATCCCAGTTCTTGTCTTTTTTTGCCTTGTTAAATAAGGCACGGGCCTTTTGCCTCAGATGCTCCAGGTTTTTGTTCCACCAAGGCGTGTTTCTGTTGCTCTTAGTGGTCTTGAGAGGACAATTTTCTAGATACGCATTCATGCCTAAGCGTGGCTCTCCCACATTTATATATAATAGTAATAATAGTATAGATATCAAGATATATGTATAGGTAAATAACCTTATGGTACGTCATGAGCTGTGTGTGCGACGTCACTGCTGGTCTCTTCGAAGCCCTGTATCTATACAAGTAAGTCTCATCCGGAGAATTGGTTTCCGGGATCTTGACAGCCTGAGTCGAAATTATCTGCAAATAGAAGAAAAACATCGTGAGGAAACCTGCACGTTTCGGATAGTTTCTAAAACGTGTAACCATGATTCAGTTGGTCTGGTTCCCCTGTTAAAGGGTTACGAAGGTCAGAAGGCAGTCGCTTCATTGTAATTACTAGACCCCTAAATCTTGAACCCTCACTCTTACCGAGGTGTCGTAAAAGGCGACTAAGGTAAAGCTGCTGGCATGGTCATCAGCACCCAGAGAAGGAAAACTCTGCATTTATATCAAAACCCTCGCCAACCCGTCTGCCAAGCGTGGTGAGTATGGCAATTACCCCTCATGTGATTGAGGGAGGCCCGTGCCCCAGCAGTGGGGACTTAAATGGGCTGACGATGATGACGCTGACGATGAAATCTTGAAACAAGATCCCAGCGTACCCAGGGTGGCAGAGCAGCAGCTTTGGACGCAATCACACGCTAAGATGAGTAAGTGTTTGCGCAGACGCGTGCTCTTTATTCCCTTAAGGTGACGGGTAGGGCACACTAGCGACACCAACTGAATTTAATTTTTAGCTACTAAACCGGATCTATTTTAAATAATTTCGGGGTTACAATCTCTCGGCAAAAAATACTTATAGTTAACTGTTTGGTCTGCTTTTGCACTCGAATTTTGGATTACCGCTAAAAGTGGTCGCTTTTGGCGTGAATAAATTTTTCGCGTACAAAAACGGACCCAACATTAGTGCATGGTTATTTAATAAATAGTATAAGTGTTTGCCGAGAGATTGTAATCCCGAAATTGTTTAAAATATAACCGGTTTAGTAGCTAAAAATGAAAATCGGTTGGCGTCAGTAGTGTGCCCGACCCGTCATCTTAAACTCATATTTCGATTCGGCGGGTAGGGCTAAAAGAGGCCGCGTGGGCTGATGCAATTCAAAGGTTTTAAATTAGTGTCTAGTGGTTTTTAGTGTGCAAGTTTGGTGTTTATTTGTGCAGTGAAATCCTAATAATAAGAATCGTTGGATTGTATCGTTTTTAACACTGCTAATGTGTGTCGAGTGCGTTGTCTCGTGACAACTTGCTTGGACCTAATAGAGTCTTAAAACCCGCGATTGCTTTTAGAGTGATATCCGCTGAATCCGTAGGTCGACAAAACGCAAAACACCGGCGTTTTATTGAGTGACTGTGACTTTGACTGACTTCGACTGTTGACTACCTACTTGTTCTCAATAAGTTACTTGACATTGGCGAATTATCTTCGGTTGTCCCGCTTAATAATGCCTAAAATCTAAAACATGATAATGGCAGGAGTAATTCTCAGTCGAGAAGTTGATTGCCACAAATAAAATAAGAAGAAGAAACTCATATTTCGATGGGACGCAGAGTGGAACGACGGAAGAGGGATCAGGCGCAGAACCAATGGCTTAACGTGCTTCCCCTGGTAAAAGGTTTCGAAGGTCAGACGGTAGTCGCTTCATTGGTACCAGACTCCTCGAATCCCTGAAACATAATCTAAGCCTACCCTGGGCTTCAAAACGACAGCTTTGGACGCAACCGGGAATTAGACACTAAGATCCAAGGGTACCCTGGGTGCCGAACGGTTTTGGACCCAACCGAGCTCGACCAGAGTGTACCACTCACAGGAAACCGGCGTGAAGCAGCATTGTGCTGTGTTTCGCTGCGTGAATGAGGATAGAGGCCCAATACGAGGGAAATGGGGGTTTAAAGGTTGGCAGAGCACTTGTGACTTCACTTGTGTCGCGGGTGTCCATTTGCGGCGGAATCGCTTATTATCAGATGATCCGTCTGCTCGTCTGCTGCCAAAATATAAAAAAAAACACTCTAAGGCGAGCAAGAGGATTCAGCGCCTGGGGAGGTGTCGAACAGTGTTGGACGCCACTGGAAATGACATCTCACCTCATGTCCATATTCCGTAGTAGGGGTTATCGAGTTAAACCCGTTGGTTGCTTCCGTGGTTTGGGGGTGGAAGCTCAAAGTGGAACGCTCGTTATTGTCGTCTCCTGTCACACCAACACTCTTGATGATAGATTGGAGACATTGCCTGGAAACAGGAAAATTATACATCCCTCTACAGACACCAATTCTGAACAACATACAAACCATGGAACTCTTATTTGCCTACATGGAACCATAAAGAATATGATATTAATACCTACACGGACCTAAAAAATTAGATCATCATCATCATCAGCCCATTTAAGTCCCCACTGCTGGGGCACGGGCCTCCCTCAATCACATGAGGGGTAGCTGCCATACTCACCACGCTTGGCAGACGGGTTGGCGAGGGTTTTGATATAAATGCAGAGTTTTCCTTCTCTGGGTGCTGTTGATCATGCCAGCAGCTTTAAATTAGTCGCCTTTTACGACTCCTCGGTAAGAGTGAGGGTGGCCTATTCTACTCTGCCGGGGACCACACGGCGTAAAAATTAGGTCCGTGTATGAATATGAATATTTTTAACTACGCGAAGTAAAATGGAAAAGACCAGTGTATCATTCTGATACATTTTTGTTCCTTTTGACATTTGCATATATCAGTGGCCTCGGACAGTATGTAAAGCCGTTGGTCCTGCGCCCAATCCCTCTCGGATCGTGTCACGCTGGTGTATCATCGGATTATGAGGGTAAGGGAATTGATAGTGTATTTGGGTTTGTGCACACACTTGAGCACTTTAACATCCTGCGTAATCCGTTGGAGGATTATTATTACAAACATCAGTCTCATAGATCGATAGATAAGTATATTTTATTGCACAAAATACACAAATTAAGTAGTTACTAATTTATTTATTTCTAACATCTATTTATATACTTAACCCAAACCCAACCATGTTTTTTTTTATTTGGTAGAAATGGGGTGAGCCCTGCGTTTCATAACCACTGCGACCAGTAGATGATCTATTGTGGCAGCCCCGTAACCTATTACAGCACCTCATGTAGCTCCAGTTCCAGGATAAACCCGAGAATGGAGCTGATGGGGGAGCTCTTGATCTCGTCAGCTGAGATCATGTGTGCTCCCAGGTGCCGGCTTCTGCAGCGGTGCAGCGCTATGCACTCGCCGAGGACGTGGATAAACCCAACCATTCTGTTATATCTAATTCTAAATGGGTTAATAACAGATTATTTCTACTAACATTATACCGGATTAACCGCAGGTAAATTATTTTTGTTTATTTATTTTTCTCTTAATGTGGTATCACTACCCCACGTCATAGTATTAATTTGATTTTATTTACTGGCAACTTTTTGAACTGTCATTGTTTATTTTGACGTCCTTATCCAACGACATTACATGGAACTAGAAGCCAACGGAATGTGCCATTTTCGGAAAAAACGTCACAGAGTGTGAAAGAGATCCAACCGGCCCTGACGCAGATTCTATACGGGTGCGGTAGAGAAACTACGTCGCCCAGCACGTCATATCAGGACTAAGGGCCTCGAGCAATTTTTCCAGTATGGCTTTCTATGAAAAGTCATAGTCTGTTTAGGGTGCACGTCTATGATACAAACTAAGAAGAAGATGCCAGGGTCTTTACTTGACTTCCTTGGTGGCGCGGCGTATGGTAAGGTCTGCTCATCTGCCACCAGTATTATTTTAGATTTTTCTTTGTGATAGGTGGCAGATGAGCTGACGGATCACCTGATGGTAAGCGATTGCCACCACCCATGGACACCCGCGACACCAGTGGAATCACAACTGCGCTGCCAGCCTTTTTCCCCGGATTGGGCCTCCGATACCCTCACTCTCGCAGCGAAACACAGCACAGAGCTGCTTCACGCCGGTTTTTGTGAGGCCGTGGTATCGCTCCGGTCGAGCCGGCAAATTCATGCCGAAGCGTGCCTCGCCCACGGTCAACCTTTCACAAAAGAAACAAATTTATTGTTTAATTAAAATATAAGTTCGCAAAATTTAAGTAAAGTACAGGACACGCAAGCGATTGTCATTTCATCCCCGTCATCTCGATGGATGACGGTCTAATACTGTGCGTTTCTCGCGGAACTTTCTACCACGTACCTCATTTCTGTGAATTGGTTTGCCTGCAGGAGTATTTCCCGACGGCTACGACTTAAAAACCTTCAAGAGAAGAGCGTACTCCTTTTTAAAAAAGCCGGCAACACATTAGCGACTCTCTAATTTCGTGGATGTTCATGGGCGGCGAAGATTACTTTCCATCAGGTGACTCGCTTGCTCGAATGACGCCTATAACAAAAAAAATAATAGATACCCAGCGGCCTCAAATCCCAGGTCTTTGAACATGTTTCTCTCCTGCAGCGTCAGAGAGCTGGACAGCCGGCCGTATGAGTCCAAGGCTTCCACTGGCGTTTTGGTGGTCTGCTCTGGTGTCTCCATCGGGACTTCCTCAGGTGCCCTGGCGTAGGGTGGGTTGCGCGCATGCTTGTAGTATGATGCATATTTGTTCAATTGAACATTTACCCGAAAAGAAGTGCTGAAAAATTTAAGTTACTGTCAAATTAATGGTCCGCCCCTAACCCGTACTCAAGTCTCCTCCCCACTCTGCCGATGAGGGAGCGTCGCTGGGGCTTAGTCGGTATGCTTCTGGCCGGATTCTCGTTAGTGGTAGTGAACGTTGCCTTTGGTCCAAAGGTTGCGGGTTCGATCCCCGCACAGTACAAACATTTGTGTGTATGAACATGTCTAATTGTATTGGTCTGGGTGTTTTCTGTGTATTATAATTATGTATTTACAAAAGAAAAGTATTATATGTAGGTACGGTCAGGTTCAAAAGTCGCTTAACACTTTAGTACCTTGTCAAAGTAACTGTTCTGTCTATTATAGTCCGTTTCTAATGGGTAGGGTAAGCAGGGGGAATAGCGCTCAGTGGGTAGTAGCGCCCACCTCTGTAGCTCTGTCAAAACAGTACATAGTAACACTCCACGTTGTGTGGAGGGCGAGGGGAAGGGTCCTCGAACCTACAACGATGCGATCGTACAGTCAGCCCGCGTCATGCGACGGTGAAGTGCGTTTCTTTTTTTGCGCCCGCACTGATCTAATATTTCCTCTCATGATTTTTGTCGATAAGTCTAAAAGGCTGATCTTCAGTACTAATATGCTAATTTGTGATTGTAGACTTGACCTCGTTAATATTTTGTTTAAATATAATGTCTCTTGTTTGATATTTTCCAAGAAACATGTTTGGGCGTCATTAGCCCAGATCTCGAGCGGCATTACCCGATGTCAGGGGCAATGCTGATCAAACATGTTTTTTTTAAATGTTTTTTTACTATTAATGGGTCTAAGATATAAGCTTCTGTAGTTAAATTGTTGACTAATAGATAGTTAAAGAATTTATTACGTTTCGTAATTTTTATTTAAAATAATTAATTTAAAAAATACACATGTTTTTCCTTAAGTGAACGCCATTCCCCTTCCTTACTCTCTGTAAAAAATGCTAAATAAATAAATAAATGTAAGCTACTTTTGATGCTGACCGTACTAGACAGCGCCCGCGGCGTTACTCACGCAGTTTTAGTCTTTATTACAAAAGTCTTCATTTAATCTTCATACCTGCAGACTACCCCTTAGGGGTTGAAAATTCAAAAGTAATTTTAAATTCAAACACGGTGCATAAACATAAATTTTACGATTCTTGCTTTTAAACTATCTAATCCCCATACTGCATTTCATCCCTTAATTTACCCCCTCAAAGGGTGATTGTTTAAGGGTTGAATTTATAAGAATATTATAACAACTTGTTTTTGGTTTTAAAATAAGGAGAGCGTATAGCGATTTTCAAGATTCTTACTTTAAAATGGCTAAACCCCCATACTGGCATTTCATCCCCTATCTTACCCCCTTTAAGGGTGATTTTTACAAACGTTAAATAGATTACTTTTTATTTCAAGCTATTAGTCTGAATACAAATTTTCACATTTCTAACATCAAAGATGGCGGACTTTCATACAAACTTTTAACCCCCTTTATACCCCCTTAAGGGTTGAAATATTAAAAATCCCTTCTTAGTGCTCACTTTCACTATTAAAAGAACGTCCTCCTTAAATTTCAAGTTTCTAGGGTCAGTAGTTTGGGTTGTGGGTGCATTCCTAGTCACTTAATCACTTAACACTACACAATAAAGACTTACTTACTTACTTAATAATTAATACCTTAGTCACTCAGGGAGAACCTGAGTGACTAAGGTATAGGTAGACTATATATATATATATATAGATATACTTGTAATCCCACTATTGATTCTGATATCCATAACACAGGTGTTTCAGCTACCTTATAAATGTGGGAGAGCCACGCTTAGTCATGAATGGGCCGGCTCGACCGGAGTGATACCACTGCCTCACAGAAGACCGGCGTGAAGCAGCGCCTGCGCTGTGTTTCGCAATGTGAGTGGGGTTACCGGAGGCCCAATGGGGAAAGGGGAAATGATTGGCAGCGCACTTGTGACTCCACTGGTGGTGCGGATGTCCATGGGCGGCGGAATTGCTTACCATCAGGTGATCCGTCTGCTCGTCTGCCACCTCTCATATATAAAAAAAAAACCTATCTCGGGAGTCAGATCATGTATGTGATGTTGTGAAGGTGTCGAACAGTGTTGGACGCCACTGGAAATGACATCTCACCTCATGTCCATATTCCGTAGTAGGGGTTATCGAGTTAAACCCGTTGGTTGCTTCCGTGGTTTGGGGGTGGAAGCTCAAAGTGGAACGCTCGTTATTGTCGTCTCCTGTCACACCAACACTCTTGATGATAGATTGGAGACATTGCCTGGAAACAGGAAAATTATACATCCCTCTACAGACACCAATTCTGAACAACATACAAACCATGGAACTCTTTATTTGCCTACATGGAACCATAAAGAATATGATATTAATACCTACACGGACCTAAAAAATTAGATCATCATCATCATCAGCCATTTAAGTCCCCACTGCTGGGGCACGGGCCTCCCTCAATCACATGAGGGGTAGCTGCCATACTCACCACGCTTGGCAGACGGGTTGGCGAGGGTTTTGATATAAATGCAGAGTTTTCCTTCTCTGGGTGCTGTTGATCATGCCAGCAGCTTTAAATTAGTCGCCTTTACGACTCCTCGGTAAGAGTGAGGGTGGCCTATTCTACTCTGCCGGGGACCACACGGCGTAAAAATTAGGTCCGTGTATGAATATGAATATTTTTAACTACGCGAAGTAAAATGGAAAAGACCCAGTGTATCATTCTGATACATTTTTGGTCCTTTTGACATTTGCATATATCAGTGGCCTCGGACAGTATGTAAAGCCGTTGGTCCTGCGCCCAATCCCTCTCGGATCGTGTCACGCTGGTGTATCATCGGATTATGAGGGTAAGGGAATTGATAGTGTATTTGGGTTTGTGCACACACTTGAGCACTTTAACATCCTGCGTAATCCGTTGGAGGATTATTATTACAAACATCAGTCTCATAGATCGATAGATAAGTATATTTATTGCACAAAATACACAAATTAAGTAGTTACTAATTTATTTATTTCTAACATCTATTTATATACTTAACCCAAACCCAACCATGTTTTTTTTATTTGGTAGAAATGGGGTGAGCCCTGCGTTTCATAACCACTGCGACCAGTAGATGATCTATTGTGGCAGCCCCGTAACCTATTACAGCACCTCATGTAGCTCCAGTTCCAGGATAAACCCGAGAATGGAGCTGATGGGGGAGCTCTTGATCTCGTCAGCTGAGATCATGTGTGCTCCCAGGTGCCGGCTTCTGCAGCGGTGCAGCGCTATGCACTCGCCGAGGACGTGGATAAACCCAACCATTCTGTTATATCTAATTCTAAATGGGTTAATAACAGATTATTTCTACTAACATTATACCGGATTAACCGCAGTAAATTATTTTTGTTTATTTATTTTTCTCTTAATGTGGTATCACTACCCCACGTCATAGTATTAATTTGATTTTATTTACTGGCAACTTTTTGAACTGTCATTGTTTATTTTGACGTCCTTATCCAACGACATTACATGGAACTAGAAGCCACGGAATGTGCCATTTTCGGAAAAAACGTCACAGAGTGTGAAAGAGATCCAACCGGCCCTGACGCAGATTCTATACGGGTGCGGTAGAGAAACTACGTCGCCCAGCACGGTCATATCAGGACTAAGGGCCTCGAGCAATTTTTCCAGTATGGCTTTCTATGAAAAGTCATAGTCTGTTTAGGGTGCACGTCTATGATACAAACTAAGAAGAAGATGCCAGGGTCTTTACTTGACTTCCTTGGTGGCGCGGCGTATGGTAAGGTCTGCTCATCTGCCACCAGTATTATTTTAGATTTTCTTTGTGATAGGTGGCAGATGAGCTGACGGATCACCTGATGTAAGCGATTGCCACCACCCATGGACACCCGCGACACCAGTGGAATCACAACTGCGCTGCCAGCCTTTTTCCCCGGATTGGGGCCTCCGATACCCTCACTCTCGCAGCGAAACACAGCACAGAGCTGCTTCACGCCGGGTTTTGTGAGGCCGTGGTATCGCTCCGGTCGAGCCGGCAAATTCATGCCGAAGCGTGCCTCGCCCACGGTCACCCTTTCACAAAAGAAACAAATTTATTGTTTAATTAAAATATAAGTTTCGCAAAATTTAAGTAAAGTACAGGACACGCAAGCGATGTCATTTCATCCCCGTCATCTCGATGGATGACGGTCTAATACTGTGCGTTTCTCGCGGAACTTTCTACACGTACCTCATTTCTGTGAATTGGTTTGCCTGCAGGAGTATTTCCCGACGGCTACGACTTAAAAACCTTCAAGAGAAGAGCGTACTCCTTTTTAAAAAGCCGGCAACACATTAGCGACTCTCTAATTTCGTGGATGTTCATGGGCGGCGAAGATTACTTTCCATCAGGTGACTCGCTTGCTCGAATGACGCCTATAACAAAAAAAATAATAGATACCCAGCGGCCTCAAATCCCAGGTCTTTGAACATGTTTCTCTCCTGCAGCGTCAGAGAGCTGGACAGCCGGCCGTATGAGTCCAAGGCTTCCACTGGCGTTTTGGTGGTCTGCTCTGGTGTCTCCATCGGGACTTCCTCAGGTGCCCTGGCGTAGGGTGGGTTGCGCGCATGCTTGTAGTATGATGCATATTTGTTCAATTGAACATTTACCCGAAAAGAAGTGCTGAAAAATTTAAGTTACTGTCAAATTAATGGTCCGCCCCTAACCCGTACTCAAGTCTCCTCCCCACTCTGCCGATGAGGGAGCGTCGCTGGGGCTTAGTCGGTATGCTTCTGGCCGGATTCTCGTTAGTGGTAGTGAACGTTGCCTTTGGTCCAAAGGTTGCGGGTTCGATCCCCGCACAGTACAAACATTTGTGTGTATGAACATGTCTAATTGTATTGGTCTGGGTGTTTTCTGTGTATTATAATTATGTATTTACAAAAGAAAAGTATTATATGTAGGTACGGTCAGGTTCAAAAGTCGCTTAACACTTTAGTACCTTGTCAAAGTAACTGTTCTGTCTATTATAGTCCGTTTCTAATGGTAGGGTAAGCAGGGGGAATAGCGCTCAGTGGGTAGTAGCGCCCACCTCTGTAGCTCTGTCAAAACAGTACATAGTAACACTCCACGTTGTGTGGAGGGCGAGGGGAAGGGTCCTCGAACCTACAACGATGCGATCGTACAGTCAGCCCGCGTCATGCGACGGTGAAGTGCGTTTCTTTTTTTGCGCCCGCACTGATCTAATATTTCCTCTCATGATTTTTGTCGATAAGTCTAAAAGGCTGATCTTCAGTACTAATATGCTAATTTGTGATTGTAGACTTGACCTCGTTAATATTTTGTTTAAATATAATGTCTCTTGTTTGATATTTTCCAAGAACATGTTTGGGCGTCATTAGCCCAGATCTCGAGCGGCATTACCCGATGTCAGGGGCAATGCTGATCAAACATGTTTTTTTTAAATGTTTTTTTACTATTAATGGGTCTAAGATATAAGCTTCTGTAGTTAAATTGTTGACTAATAGATAGTTAAAGAATTTATTACGTTTCGTAATTTTTATTTAAAATAATTAATTTAAAAAATACACATGTTTTTCCTTAAGTGAACGCCATTCCCCTTCCTTACTCTCTGTAAAAAATGCTAAATAAATAAATAAATGTAAGCTACTTTTGATGCTGACCGTACTAGACAGCGCCCGCGGCGTTACTCACGCAGTTTTAGTCTTTATTACAAAAGTCTTCATTTAATCTTCATACCTGCAGACTACCCCTTAGGGGTTGAAAATTCAAAAGTAATTTTAAATTCAAACACGGTGCATAAACATAAATTTTACGATTCTTGCTTTTAAACTATCTAATCCCCCATACTGCATTTCATCCCTTAATTTACCCCCTCAAAGGGTGATTGTTTAAGGGTTGAATTTATAAGAATATTATAACAACTTGTTTTTGGTTTAAAATAAGGAGAGCGTATAGCGATTTTCAAGATTCTTACTTTAAAATGGCTAAACCCCCATACTGGCATTTCATCCCCTATCTTACCCCCTTTAAGGGTGATTTTTACAAAACGTTAAATAGATTACTTTTTATTTCAAGCTATTAGTCTGAATACAAATTTTCACATTTCTAACATCAAAGATGGCGGACTTTCATACAAACTTTTAACCCCCTTTATACCCCCTTAAGGGTTGAAATATTAAAAATCCCTTCTTAGTGCTCACTTTCACTATTAAAAGAACGTCCTCCTTAAATTTCAAGTTTCTAGGGTCAGTAGTTTGGGTTGTGGGTGCATTCCTAGTCACTTAATCACTTAACACTACACAATAAAGACTTACTTACTTACTTAATAATTAATACCTTAGTCACTCAGGGAGAACCTGAGTGACTAAGGTATTATATATATAGATATACTTGTAATCCCACTATTGATTCTGATATCCATAACACAGGTGTTTCAGCTACCTTATAAATGTGGGAGAGCCACGCTTAGTCATGAATGGGCCGGCTCGACCGGAGTGATACCACTGCCTCACAGAAGACCGGCGTGAAGCAGCGCCTGCGCTGTGTTTCGCAATGTGAGTGGGGTTACCGGAGGCCCAATGGGGAAAGGGGAAATGATTGGCAGCGCACTTGTGACTCCACTGGTGGTGCGGATGTCCATGGGCGGCGGAATTGCTTACCATCAGGTGATCCGTCTGCTCGTCTGCCACCTCTCATATATAAAAAAAAACCTATCTCGGAGTCAGATCAATGTATGTGATGTTGTGAAGTATTTATATATTTTAGTTTCCGGTTGCGTCCAAAGCCATCGTTTTGGATCCCAGGGTATGCTTGGACCATGATTCAGGGATTTGAGAAGTCTATTCATTACAATGAAGCGACTGACGTATGACTTTCGCAACCCTTTAACAGGGGAACCAGACCAAATGGATCACGATTACACGTTTCAGATAATTTAATAATTTTAATAATTTATTTCAACATAACCAGATAGGTACATATTATAAACAAAGTTTGGCCTCTTCTTTTAAGTGCAAGAAGCACTTGTGCCAGAAAAGGCCGCTCTTCCTTAACACTTATTACATTCTAAGGTACAGTTAAAGACGTAACAATAAAAACAGTATTATAAATAATAGTAAAATAAATAAATAAAATAAAGTCAAGCATCTAACAACATTACATCAAAATAATTACAACCAAAATAGAGAGCATGCATGCTGTTTGATGCGTTTTGAGTGTTTGTATGAGTGTGAATGAGTGTGTGTGCGTGCGTGCGTGCGTGCGTGCGTGCGTGCGTGCGTGCGTGCGTGCGTGCGTGCGTGCGTGTGTGTGTGTGTGTGTGTTAAAGTAAAATAAGACTATTAGATGGTGTTTAAAAGATGATCCTGGATTATAAAAGATGCTTGAGTATTAAATCCGTTTCCTCATAATTTAAAGTTTTAAGCCAGGCTGTGATTTTGGACTTACATTCACGCTGTGTCAGAGAGTAGATTTCCAGAATTTGGTTACATTCATTATACAATTTTGATGACATGTACTGGAATTGCGATTGAGCAAATTTCGTGCGAGTCATTTTAGCCCTGGCAACTTTAAAATTCCTTCTTTTGTTTTTAACGTTAGGGATGTAATCTATTTTTGTGTGTTTATTTAAAATTATATGTAAGACATAGAGTAGATACTATCCGAAACATGAAGGTTTCCTCACGATGTTTTCCCTCATCACCGATGTATAGATTATAAATAGTTGCCAGGGAGCCACGCTTCGGCAAGAATGGGCCTGCTCGACCGAAGTGATAACACGACCTCACAGAAAACCGACGTGAAGCAGCATTGTGCTGTGTTTCGCTGCGTGAATGAGGGTACCGGATGCCCAATCCGGGGAAAAGGGGGGTTTGAACACTGGTGTCGCGAGCGTCACATACGATCTGGTGACCTTCAAGAAATGGGTTTTTTATTTATTTGATAGAAATGGGGTGAGCCCTGCGTCTCATAGCCACTGCGACCAGTAGATGATCTATTGTGGCAGCCCCGTAACCTATTACAGCACCTCATGCAGCTCCAGTTCCAGGATAAACCCGAGAATGGAGCTGATGGGGGAGCTCTTGATCTCGTCAGCTGAGATCATGTGTGCTCCCAGGTGCCGGCTTCTGCAGCGGTGCAGCGCCACTCGCCGAGGACGTGGATAATCGTTTCCTCGTCCTCGCGACAGAACCTGCAGATTTTGGTATCTGTAGAAATGGGTTTATTCCTTTTTTAAGAGCCGGCAACGCATATGTGATACCTCAGGTGTTGCAGATGTCCATGGGCGGCGGTTGTCCGTAAAAAAAAACATAAATAAAAATAAAATATTACCCACCCCGGCTGAGGATTCTCGTACTCGTTCACACCAGGTGGTTCAGGGTGAGGTGGGGCAGAGGGAGGGAGGGGAGGAGGGGGAGGTGGGTGAGGAGGGGGGTCCCTCTCCCTGTCTCTGTCTTGTTCTGCAGGGAACATCTCGCAAATTTTGGTATTGAGCTTGCCAGTCTGGTAGTACAGGGTTTGAAGAGCTACGTCGGTGATGAATGCTTCTAGGTCATCTCTCTGGAAGGTCAATTTTTTTTCAAATTCACTTTTACAGTAAAGTAACAGTAAAGTCGGCCGTGTGGTCCCCGGCAGAGTAGAATAGGCCACCCTCACTCTTACCGAGGTGTCGTAAAAGGCGACTTAGGTAAAGCTGCTGGCATGATCATCAGCACCCAGAGAAGGAAAACTCTGCATTTATACCAAAACCCTCGCCAACCCGTCTGCCAAGCGTGGTGAGTATGGCAATTACCCCTCATGTGATTGAGGGATGCCCGTGCCCCAGCAGTGGGGACTTAAATGGGCTGATGATGATGATGATGACCACGTTTGTCTAATGCGGATCGGTGATCAATAATGTGTATCCTAGTTCTTCAGTTAAGGTGACGGATAGGGCACACTAGCGACGCCAATCGATTTTAATTTTAGCTACTAAACCGGATCTGTTTTAAACAATTTCGGGGGTTACAGCCTCTCGGCAAACACTTATAGGTACTATTTATTAAATAGCCATGCTCAAATATTGGTTCCAACGCGTACGCGAAAAATTGATTCACGCCAAAAGCGGCCGCGGCTACAAAAACGGACCCAACATTTGTGCATGGTTATTTAATAAATAGTATAAGTGTTTTCCGAGAGGTTATAACCCCGAAATAGTTTAAAATAGATCCGGTTTAGTAGCTAAAAATTAAAATCCATAGGCGTCGCTAGTGTGCCCTACCCGTCACCTTAATCCCAGTATTAATCCCACTAATTATTTTAAACCATGTTTTGGAATAAGAGGGCCTGGGATTTATACGTTTAATAAAAAAAATTAAAACTATTTTATGTGACACTGTAAAAATATTCAACAACATTTATGAATAAAAGAAAATCAACGAAAAAAACCGCTTTTAAAAACCCCGAACTAAAAAGTGTAAAATAGTATTTTTAAACACTTTACATAACATTAATATATAAAATAATGTATATTTCTGCCATTCTTAATTTCATTTCTTAAATTACTTTTCACGGCCTTCCCTTATTACGAATACGATAATTCTTTCCTCTACACAAAGGTTGTCTGGAAGAAATCGCTACAAGCGATAAGACCGCCTTATTGTACTGTCTGTTGCTAGTGTATCATGCTTGTATTTTATTTTTGTGCAATAAAGAATATCTATCTATCTATCTATAACATTTTATGCGAGTAACAGAACACTCCAGAAGATGTTACCGATAGCAATAGTTATATAATTAATAAATATTTTCACCGTGTTTCATTAATGTTGCGTATTTTTTTTGTAGGTTTAACTATATTCATATTTTTTAACTACATAATATTTATTAGAATAGAAAAAATATACAAAAAAAAATTTTACGAGAGTAAGAGAGTTTAAGTTATTTACGAAATTTCTAACATGTACCTTATTTTTAAAACAATATACATAATTTTTAGATAATTTCATACAATTTAACTACAACTATTTTTTTCAAGCCAAACCTACCACTGAATAAGTGTCATCATCACCATCATTTCAGCCAATAGACGTCCACTGCTGGACATAGGCCTCCCCCAATGTTCTCCACACAGATCGGTCCTGTGCCGCCCGCATCCAATGGATTCCCGCGACCTTCACCAGATCGTCGGTCCACCTTGTGAAGGGCGCCACGGCTGCGACTTCTTGTACTTGGCCTCCACTCGAGGACCTTTCCGCCCCAACGGTCGTCTGTTCTCCGCGCCATGTATGTCCTGCCCATTATTAGCATAAGCGTACCAAAGCGATAAATTAAGACAACATATGGAGCTATGGAGGTACTTGCAAGATGCAAGGATTGCATTGCCTCAAGTGGCAATGGGCAGGGCACATACCGAGGAGAACAGACGGCCGTTGGGGCGGAAAGGTCCTCGAGTGGAGGCCACGTACAGGAAGTAGCAGCCGTGGCAGGACCGACGATCTGGTGAAGATTGCGGGAATCTATTGGATGCGGGCGGAACAGACGGAACTGTGCGGAGAACATTGGGGGAGGCCTCTGTCCAGCAGTGGACGTCTATTGGCTGAAATAATGATGATGATGACTTGTACTTACCTTATCCTTTAAAACTTTCAAGTAATCTGATGTTTTCCGGAATCGTCTGACGACTGTCAGCAGGTCCTCTCCGTATAACTTAACAGCTTCCTCCTCTATGTCATATTTTCGACTCTGGACTGCTATTGTCAATGCTGAGGGGATATTTATACCGAATTATTAAGATTAGAAAGACTATATTGACACTTATTTTGATACAACCTGAGCGGATAAAGAATGGGATCAGAAATAGCGGCGCATCTATTCACTTCTCGCTCGCACACTATTTGCGTCTATACTCGCACCCCGTGCGAGTATAGACGCAAATAGTGTGCGAGCGAGAAGTGAATAGATGCGGTAGAGAATGCTGTATAGCATTAAGTCCGCCAATTGTACTTTACTTTCTTGTGCAATAAAGAATAAATAAATGCGCCGCCATTTATGATCCCATTCTTTATCCGCAAAGGTTGTACGCATATTATTATTATTTGTTAGAAATGGGGTGAGCCCTGCGTCTCATAGCCACTGCGACCAGTAGATGATCTATTGTGGCAGCCCCATAACCTATTACAGCACCTCAGGTAGCTCCAGTTCTAGTTCCAGGATAAACCCGAGAATGGAGCTGATGGGGGAGCTTTTTAGTAGTGTGCCCTACCCGTCACCTTAAAAATCGTCGCTGCCCACTGCCGCCCAATCCCGTCAATCTCGAACGGGATCTCGTCATATGATGCGTCGGGATGAATCCCGAAAAAATTACACGAGATCTCGCGAGATCGGGATCCCGCCGGATCGGGATTGCATTCCCTAGTGCTGATGCAATTCAAAGGATTTAAATTCGTTTCTAACGGTTTTTAGTGAACAAATTTGGTGTTCATTTGTGCAGTGAAGTGCCGCGAAGTGATCCTGGTAATAAAAATCGTTGAATTGTAACTATTGTTTTAACATTGTACGTCGTACGCACGTACGTACCTACGTAACACTGGTCTGGTATTGTACAGTGGCGGACACACTATACAAAACTGTCAAATTTCTTCATTCGATTATAAACCTTACATGGTTACACATTGAGTTCGAAATCGATTGAGGAAATTTGACAGTTTTGTATAGCTTGAACTGTCCGCCACTGTACGTCGAGTGAGTTGTCTCTTAATGCACACTAGCGACACCAAACGAATTTAATTTAAAGCTAAACCGGATCTATTTAAAAAAATCTTTATTTATTAATAATACTATGTAAAACTATTCTCATATGATGTGAAAGAACGAAATGTAAACATTGGTGTTTTTAAATGTCGCCTTCAATTAGGTGCTTGAATACTTCAACGCTTTGGAATGTGCGCGCGCCGCGCACTAAGAGCATAGATTTTTATTATATACCCACATAATCTTGTATTTCTCATATAAGTGAATAATGTATTCTTTTTGAGAAATAAATGTCTTGAACCGTAAACCGTAAAAATAGATTCAAGCCAAAAGCGTGTACTTTTGGCGGTAATCCAAAATGCGAGTGCAAAAGCAGACCAAACAGTTAACTATAAGTATTAAATAAATAGTATAGGTGTACGCCGAGAGATTGTAACCCCGAAACTGTTTAAAACAGATCCGGTTTAAAAGCTAAAACTTGTGTTTACAGTGGTATCGCCAGAATCCGTAGGTCGATAAAACGCAAAACACTAGCGCTTTTTTGAGTAGACACAGTCCCTCCACCAGCCCATGGTCCTTCCTACCGTCTCGGCATACGGACCGAATCTTGGGAGACGCTCACCAGGTACTTGCTAAGGGCTCTTTCCCCGGTGCGATTCTTCACTCCCTACAAAATCTGTGTCTGTGTCCCATCTCAATGTCACTTCTCCCCAAATGGGGCGTGAAACACCACAACACAAGCGACTCGCGCTCGGGCAGTTCCACATCAATCAATCTCCTTCCTAATATTAAGCCTTTTGTGTGCAAACGCACGCAACCGTCGAAAACCTTCTGCAGAGTTGACCATCTCTTGATGGTATACTGGTCCTATCTCGTTTTCTGTTCCAGTCATTCAGCATCTGTTGCCGCTCTTCTTCATACAGCTGACATTCCCACAGCACATGGTCCCGAGTTTCATCAGCTTCTCCACAGGGACATACAGGTGACTCACAGAGAGTCATCGCGTGCAGTCTGCTGTTAAAACTCCCATGTCCTGTAAATATTTGTGACACAGCGTAGTCTGGTTCCACCCAACCGGCCGATAATCTCATTTCTACGTCTGGGAAAAGCTGCGACTGTGAGGAAGAGAGTTCTTCCTTTGTCGCTGGTCGACCAGCGCTCCTGCCATTGGGCAACAACATCTCCGAATATTCTACGTTTAAGTGCCGTCTGCTCCTTGTCTGTGGCTTCCTTTGGGCACTCCTGGGCGAATCGTCCCACACGAACGACTTCTAAGTCGGCCGGCAACACCGCAGCTAGCACGGGCAGCGCTGATGTGCTAACAGACCTATAAGCCTTCGTGAGCAGAATCATTGCAGGCCGCTGGGTGCGCAGCAAAGCTCGCTTCACCACGAAGATGCTTGCCCGGTGCCACCAAACTGCCGCAGCGTAAGTAAGACTTGCAACATAGGTCCCTGAATACAGGACCTTAAGTGCTTTGTACCGCACGCCCCAGGTCGATGAAGATATTCTCGACATCTTCCCGAAGCAGTTACTAGCCCGCTGGCCGATAAAGTTCGCAGGCCGATAAAGTTCGCATGCTGCAAGAAGGAGCACCCTTGGTCAATCACCACCCCAAGTAACTTTGCCATGCTCACGTGCGCGATCGATTTATTGTCCATACGTATCCTTTTTTGAGTAACTGTGACTTTGACTGACTTCGACTATTGACAACCCACTTATTCTCAATAAGTTACTTGACATTGGCAAGATATCTTCGAGTAGAGCCATATTATAATAAGCATTTGGCCAGCCCTCGCCGTTTCGGCCTTTCATGGGCCAGTAATGAAATTAAGAGTGATAGAAGATCCCGATTACCAGACTCCCCAAATGAATAGTGGAATGTTCTAAATGATAGTCCAAGCGTAACCTGGGTTCCCAGAGCGACAGCTTTTCTCCAGATTGGGCCTCCGGTACCCTCACTCACTCGACGAAACACAGCGTGTCGTGTTGTTTACTGAAATCTGCTTCACGTCGGTTTTTTGTGAGACCGGGGTATCACGGATCACTCCGGGAAACCGGCCTATTCATACCGAAGCGTGGCTCCTCCACAATAGACAATACGACAAAAAAATATATTAGCATTTTTATACGCTTTTCGAATAAAGAAAGAGAAAAAAGATGACTCAAATTTTTTAGTTATCATTATATATGTGTATTTATTGAAATATTTATTTTATTTAATTATCAATTAATTTGCCGGAAGTGATGTAGTCCTGAGGCTCAACGTATTGTGATGTCGGTGCTATACGCCCAATAAAATAATTAGGTGACTTTAAGTTACTTACTGTCACTGCCATCATTCTGCTTGTCATTTTATGATCAGAGATTTTACTTTTTTTTGTTTTAATCAACGTGAGCAAAAGCGTTAATTTGTTATGCCGAGTTTTGACGTCACAGGATTTTTACATTTTATTTTTTTCTCCATTATTATCTGTTTAAAAATTCTTAATTTAATTTTCTTAAATTTCTATGTGTCTAATCTAGAAATGGTATTTTTCATTTCGGAAAATGATTTTTGTCGTATTGTCCATTATGATAATAATGATTTTTTGTCGTATTGTCCATTATGATAATAATTATTTTAAATACCTGTCAGCAAAATTAGTTTTTGTATTAAATTTCTTAGCTTCATGTTTGTTTCTGCATTTTTAAGTATAAATTCTACACTTTATGTAAGTGTTGAAATGTTTTTATGACTAAGATAAAATTTTATTTAGCACTTCGCTTTGTAGCAATAGAAAATATGATGAAAATGTTAGTTCTCTAAACACTTTTAGTTGATATAAAGTAAAGTACTTATCACCCTTTAATTCTGTGGAACGGTTTGGAGTATTTCCCGACGGCTACATCTTAGGGACCTTTTAAGTTGACGGGTAGGATACACTAGCGACGCCAATGGTTTTAAATTTAAAGCTACTAACGGCGCGGATCTATTTAAAAAAAAATTTTGATTTAATAATACTATTGGTAAAAATATTCTCATATGATGTTAAAGAACGAAATGTAAACATTGGTGTTTTTAACATTCGGCGTTCAATTATCTTGAATACTTTAACGCTTTTGGAATATGCGCACTAGGCATGGATTTTTATTATATGCTCCCACATAATCTTGTATTTCTCATATAAGTGAATAATGAATATTTTTCACAATCACTATTTAAATAAATAAATATTTCACAACATCACATACCTCATTTGTGCTGACCTCCGAGATAGGTGCTCAAGTAAGCACCTGTGGTTTTACGGATATCAGAGATCAACAGTGGGATTACAAATATATACATACACTATTTTGCTTTTTGTAAATACATACTTATAATCATATAGAAAACACCCAGGCCAAATACAAACAGACATGTTCATGACACAAAATGTTTGTACTGTTTCGGTGGATCGAACCTGCCGCAAACCCTTGCGACCAATGGCAGGCGTTTTTTTTTTTCACTACGCACTGTTCCAAAGACAGGTCGTCTTAATTATGTATTCTTTTTGAGGACATAACATGTCTTAAAACCGTAAACCGTAAAAATTGATTCAGCGCCAAAAGGCGTGTAAACTATTTGGGCGTAATCTCAAAATTCGAGTGCAAAGCACCAAACGAGTTAACTATGTATAAGGATTAAATATGTATATTAATGTAATAGTATAGGTGGTATCGCCGAGAGATTGTAACCTCCCGAAACTGTTTAAAATGATCGGTTTAGACGCTAAAACTTGTGTTTACAGTTGTATCGCCAGAATCCGTAGGTCGATAAAACGCAAAACATCAGTCGCTTTTTTTTTTTTTGAGTAACTGTGACTTTGACTGACTGTCGATGTTGAGCAGGGTCGAGCCCACTTATTCTCGAATGATAGTTAATTGACATTGGAAGAATATCTTCGAGTATAGCTATATTATAATAGTTCATTTGGCCAGCCCTCTCCGTTTTCCGGCCTTTTTCTTGGCCAGTAATGAAATTATATTGATGGTAGCTCCCAATTACGCAACTCCCCAAATGAATAGTGGATGTCCTAATGTCTAGTCGCAAGGCGTAACCTGGGGTTCGCAGAGCGACAGCTTTTTCCCCAGATTGGGGCCTCCGGTAAGCCTCTCACTCACTCGACTGAAACACAGTTGTTTCTGAAATCGGCTTCACGTCAGGTTTTTTGTGAGATCCAGGGTATGAAAACACGCACGTCATCACTCGAAACGCGTCCTATTCGACCACACCGACGCTTCGTGGCTCCTCTCACAATAGACAATACGATCAAAAAAATATATTAGCATTTTTATACGCTTTTTGAATAAAGAAAGAGAAAAAAGATGACTCAAATTTTTTAGTTATCATTATATATGTGTATTTATTGAAATATAATTTTTTTTAATTATTAATTAATTTGCCGGAAGTGATGTACCTAGTCCTGAGGCTCAACGTATTTTGATGTCGGTGCTATACGCCCAATAAAATAATTAGGTGACTTTAAGTTACTTACTGTCACTGTCATCATTTTTCTTGTCATTTTATATCAGAGATTTTACTTTTTTTAGCTTTAATCAACGTGAGCAAAAGCGTTAATTTGTCATGCCGAGTGTTGACGTCACAGGATTTTTACATTTTATTTTTTCTCCATTATTATCTGTTTAAAAATTCTGAATTTAATTTTCTTAAATTTCTATGTGTCTAATCTAGAAATGGTATTTTTCATTTCGGAAAATGATTTTTTTGTCGTATTGTCCATTATGATAATAATGATTTTTTGTCGTATTGTCCATTATGATAATAATGATTTTTTGTCGTATTGTCCATTATGATAATAATTATTTTTTGTCGTATTGTCCATTATGATAATAATTATTTTAAATACCTGTCAGCAAAATTAGTTTTTGTATTAAATTTCTTAGTTTCATGTTTGTTTCTGCATTTTTAAGTTTAAATTCTACACTTTATGTAAGTGTTGAAATGTTTTTATGACTAAGATAAAATTTTATTTAGCACTTTGCTTTGTAGCAATAGAAAATATGATGAAAATGTTAGTTCTCTAAAAACTTTTAGTTATATAAAGTAAAGTACTTATCACCCTTTAATTCTGTGGAACGGTTTGGAGTATTTCCCGACGGCTGCGACTTAGGGACCTTTTAAAGTGACGGGTAGGATACACTAGCGACGCCAATGGTTTTTAATTTAAAGCTACTAAACCGTATCTATAATTATTAAATATTGTATAAATGTTTGATTAGAGACTCCCGCTCCAAAATTGTTTAAAATAGATCTGGTTTAGTAGCTAACAATGGAAACGTCGCTAGTTAGGGCCACCCGATCGCCTTGTAGCCCTAACTAGCGACACCATTTGTTTTTAATTGTTAGGTACTAAACCGGATCTATTTTTAACAATTTCGGGGTAACAACCTCTCGGCAAACACTTATACTATTTATTAAACAACCATGCACAAATGCGGACACAACATTTGTACGCGAAAAATTTATTCATGCTAAAACTGGCCACTTTTGGTGGTAATCATTTTTCGCGTACAAAAACGGACCCAACATTTGTGCATAGTTATTTAATAAATAGTATAAGTATTTGCCGAGAGGTTGTAATTCCGAAATTGCTTAAAATAGATTCGGTTTAGCAGCTATCAATTAAAAACGAATGGTTTCGCTAGTTAGGGCTACCCGTCGCCTTAAAAAGAGCGTACTCTTTTTTAAAAAGGCTGGCAACACATTAGCGATCTCTCTGATTTCGCGGATGTTCATGGGCGGCGTTGATTACCTAGTGTCCATCAGGTGACTCGCTCGTTTGTCCGCCTCTAGCATAAAAAAAAAGTTTAAAAACTAAAATCCGACTACCAAAAAAACACGCTCTAAAAAGTACGAAACAAGAAAACTGTCTCTGCTGAAATTATTATGCCGTATTGCCGTGGTCGTATGCCACCTACTGTAGCAAAACAGATTCATTATAATACGCATAACCATTTGGGACAGTAAATTATCAGCCTATAAACTGTCCCACTGCAGGGCAAAGGCCTCCATCATAGAAATCAAGTCATCGCTACTATGATGGGAATAGGCATAATCACCACGCTTGCCAAATGCGGATTGGTGATCACAAACCCGAGCTATGTTCGAAAAATTCGAAACATACTTTTTGCTCGACCCGGGAATCGAACCCAGGACCCCGAGATCACGGCCCGGTAATTAAACACTAGACGAACAGGGTGTTTTGGAGGCAGTATCACTGCCTAAAGTGGGGAACGCCCCCTTGGTCTAGTGGTTTAAGTAACCGGGCCATGATCTCGGGGTCCTGGGTTCGATTCCCGGGTCGAGCACAGGTATGTTTCTCATACCTGTTTCTCATATTCTCATGTCGGCATGAGGCCGTGGGAGAGCCACGCTTCGGCATGAATGGGCCGGCTCGACCGGAGAGATACCACGGCCTCACAGAAAACCGGCGTGAAGTAGCAATCCGGGGGGAAGGGGGATTTAAAGGTTGGCAGCGCACTTGTGACTCCGCTGGTGTCGCGGGTGTCCATGGGCGGCAGCAATCACTTACCATCAGATGATCCGTCTGCTCGTATGCCACCTATCACTAAAAAAAAAATTAGGCAACGCTTTGCCTAATTTTTTTTTGCCTGGTGATTATGCCTAATCCCATCATAATAGCGATGACTTGATTTCTATGATGGAGGCCTTTGCCCTGCAGTGGGACAGTATATAGGCTGATACTACCTCAAGCGCGACTGGGCCAACCCACCACCTCCCATGGCCATACCAACACTATGGTTATACTGGCCGAATCGTGGGAGATGAGCGCGGATATTGCGTGTCCTTGGGACTATTGCACTCCACGCGCACAATTCTTGACTCCCTACAAGTTATTAATCTCTGTCCTTGCGCGACTGGGCCAGTCGACAAATGAATCGTAAGTAGAGATTAGGCTATAAAAAGATGATACACATTTCACTCTTTATTTACTTTCATCATAAATTCCGTGCCTTCCTATAAAAGGGATGGGGGTCCTCCCGTGGAAGCTACCCCCCCTCTCTCTGACGTCCTTGTTCCGGGCGATACTTTTCGATCTGTGATCAGTGTCGTAGCGGCTTTGATCCACCTTGTAGGTATTCCAAGGGTTCCGAGACTTCTGGGAGCGGTTCTCTTCATAGGAATCCTGGGGCCTTTGCCTGATGGTAGCCTGGAAACGGAAAAGCAGTTCTGTAATTATTAATACGAACATCTTAGCGTGCAATTTTCAGTTGCGTCCGCGATTGGTTTTAGTGGGTATGGACAAACCCAGAGAAGAGCCCCACACTATACGTTGGACTCCCAGCGGATCAGTGTGGATACGTTAGCTACTATCAGTGAGCCGGCGGCATTTCCACCAAAAAAAAGGTACTTATTTGTAAATCATGAGCCTATACCTTACCTATACCTTTTTTCTGTTCTCCCAGGGGAAATGCATTGCGCATCCCCGTCCACCAGGGAGCGGACAGGTTATGTAGGACTCCCCCCGCATGACGGCGGGGGTCTACCGACTAAAATCCCTAGGCACCATCTCATCGTCCATAGTGGGGGTTCGTGGTGACGGGCACGAAGTCATGTGCACGACCCCCCTGACGGAGACCACCTGAACAGCGGGCTGGATACTGCATCCCCCCCGCCCCTATCCTGGTTCGGCAATGCCGGCGCTGGTACCCACGTACCATGCGCCGGCTGGCCACCTCCAAGGAGAGGAAGGAGACGCGCATATTGTCGGCGTCTCCTCATCGCTCTTCGGAGCGTGTCGACGGAAGGGTCTTTCTCCCATGTCGGCGGAAGGGTCTTCCTCTCGCGCGCGCTCCGCCGCTTCCTTCCCTGGTTCTTGCAATACCTTTTTTTGATGACTCGGAGAAAATGCTGCCTTATGCACACCCAGCCTTTGGGAGTCGGCGGGTAGTGTAGGGATCTCCCCTGGGATGCTCCCAGGAGCATATCCACTAAAAACTCCTTGGCTTTTCCGACCGAAAATGCTGTCACGCTACACGCGGAAAGGGCCCCGGCCCCAGAACTCCAACTGGGGGTCGCCAAAATAACTCCAGGAGCCCTCCCGTGTGTGTGAAAAAAAGGTATTTTTTCTGATGACCCAGTGATGCCGACGTCAAAGCGCCCCGCCGGAAAACCGCTGCGCAACCCGCGTGGGCGGAGCCGGACACAGCATCCCCAGGTCCGAAGACAAAAATGGCGCCTGCAACCCCCCTGTAACTACCTAAGCCGACGGTATACAACCAACCTTTTTCTGATTCCAATTACTGTTGCCTACTTTGTCCCAATTGTTATCAACCTGTCTCCCAGTGGGTTGGTCCCAGTCATTGTCAACCTTCTTCGGCACTGGCTCCTCGTAAAACTGCTGTGGGGTGGTCTTCCTCATTCGCAGTTGATCATCGTAGTCATTTCTCTTTTTACTTTGGTCTTCCACGTCTAGACTATCTTGGCCCAGGTCCTTCTTCCTTAGCCTAAAATTGATTCATCATCAGCAACCCACACTCGTCCACTGCTGGACATAGATCTCCCCTAATGCACGCCACTGCTCCCGATTTTCGGCCACTCTCATCCAGCCCACACCAACCAGCCATAATCTTATCTTGTCGCAGGGCGTCCAACACTACGCTTACCGAGTCGCGGTCTCCACTCAAGGACTTTACGGCTCAAACTACGGCTAAAATTGATTAATAATTAATAATGATATCCTCCAACCGATTACTGCTACGGCGGCCAATCTCAACGCTGCCAACCTTTAACCCCCCTTTCCCCCGCATTGGGCCTCCGATACCCTCACTCACGCAACGAAACAGCCCAGTGCTGTTTCACCCCGGTTTTCTGTGAGGCCGTGGTAATACTCCGGTCGAGCCGACCCATTCATGCCGATTATAGAGTGCACTTATATCTGTGCACTTGAGCACTATCCTGCGTACGTAGCTGATCGTTGAGATTGGCCGCCGTAGCCGTAATCGGCGGGCCCTTTCCCCCGAATTGGGCCTAAGGTGAGAGAAATTGAAATACTGGACCTTCCAACTCGCTCCATTTTTCTTGCCGTCGTTTTTTTTGAGGCCTCTTCATCATCCCATCTAGAATTTTTTTTATCCCAATTATCTTGCATACTTTTTTTAGACTTTTCCTGTCTAAATTTGTTTTCTTCATCTGAGCGATTTTCATTTTTAAGCCCCCTTTCTCTATCACCGTGCTCATTCCATATACCTTCCTAAATAAAATCTTTATTCATTAATGATGACCGGAGTTTTTCTTTTAAAGCGACGGGTAGGGCACACTAGCGACGCCAAACGATTTTAATTTTTAGATGCTAAACCGGACCTATTTTAAACACTTTCGGGGCTACAACCTCTCGGTTATCACTTATACTATTTATGAAATAACCATGCACAAATGTTGGGTCCGTTTTTGTACGTGGAAAAATTAACGCCAAAAGTGGCCGCTTTTCGCGTGAATAAATTTTTCGCGTACGCGTTGAACCCAACATTTTCGCATGGATATTTAATAAATAGTATACGTATTTGCCAATTGATTTTAATTGTTAGCTACTAAACCATATCTGTATTAAACAACTTGGGGAATTCAGTCTCTCGGTAAACACCTATAATATGTATTTAATAAGTTATAGTTAGCTATTTGATCTTTATATGAAAGCGGCCACTTTTGGCATGAATTATTTTTTTAATACACAAACAGACCCAACATTTGAGCATGGTTATTAAATAAATAGTATCATTGTAGGATTGGTGATCGGTATATGCATGGCAAGGAACGTGTATGAGTTCGATGTTTGAATTAGAATTACGTGCGAGAGTGAGAGAGATGACGAATGGCTGACGACGTGTAAAGGCGGTGTAAGACCACGGCGCTTGAAGATTGTTATTACAAAAGCCTTATTCCCGAAATCCCTGGTTTTGTTTGGAACCCCATCCCACATCAGAGCTTGCCGAGAGACTGAAGCCCCGTAATTATTTCGCCGTGTGGTCCCCGGCAGAGTAGAATAAGCCACCCTCACTCTTACCGAGGTGTCGTAAAAGGCGACTAAGGTAAAGCTGCTGGCATGATCAGCGCCCAGAGAAGGAAAACTCTGCATTTATATCAAAACCTTCGCCAACCCGTCTGCCAAGCGTGGTGAGTATGGCAATTACCCCTCATGTGTTTGAGGGAGGCCCGTGTCCCAGCAGTGGGGACTTAAATGGGCTGATGATGAATTATTTTAAATATATTTTTTTTTGGTAGTTAACAATTAAAATAAATTGGCTTCGCTAGTGTGCCCTACCCGTCGCCTTAACAATATTTTGCGATCTACCTACGTAATAATTTCTTTCTACAAGTAACAATAATCTCTAAATTGCTGACAGTACCTAACAGGGTTCCCTGCCCATTACACATTCTGCCCGTGTAATGGGCAGACGTATTGGGAGACGGCCGGGTAGTGTGGGGCTCTCCCCTGGGGCCTACGCACTAAAAACCACCGGAGCATTCCCTGCTACTCAAAATCAAAATCAAAAATGTCTTTAAATTAATAAATAAGTCCATACAGAACATTTATGAATGTCAAATATTATGTAATCTACCGCTGATTCGGAATGTCAATTTCTACCGAGAAGAATCAGCAAGAAACTCAGTAGTTACTCTTTTCAAATAATATGGTAATTACAATATTCATTCTTATACAAATTATGATTACAGTGACAGTATGATATACAATGCTTATAATCAATATCGTTTAGATAAATCGTCGAAGAAAAATTATGAAATGAATTATACATTAGAGGACAGGCGAAGAGATCAACATGTCCAGGAATCCTTATCATTCAAATAATCATCTACTTTATAGTAGCCTTTCTGCATTAGGCAGTTTTTTACATGCAACTTAAACTTATGTACAGGTAAATCAATGATATTTTGAGGTAACTTATTAAACATTCTAATGTTGCCCCTCGGTAATCGTTTCTGCCTAATAGCATGGTCCCTGCTAAAACCAAATGAAGTTGGAATCAGGACCGAAGTGATTACCAGCCACTCTAGGAGGTAGACGCTCTTGAGTCCTCATGGAAGAAGACATACTGTGCCGACCCCAGACCACCTGGGGACAGGGCAGGAAGAAATTGCACAACTTATCTTAATTGCTTTATACTGTAGTTAAGTCTAACTTTGAATAAATAGCATTAAAGAAACTTGGTGTACTTAATAGAGCGGGGCGGTATTTCACACCAGCTCATCGGTTACAACTATAAGAAACAAGTTTGGCCCCATATGAAATACTGCTCCTATCTCTGGGCTGGTGCACCTCAAAACCAACTCCTTCCGTTTGACCGCGTACAACGTAGGGCTGCTCGAATTGTCGGTGACTTGACTTCTCTAGTCGACTTCATCCTCTAGCACTGCGACGGGATATAACTTCTCTCAGCATTCTATACCGCATCTATCATGGGGAGTGCTCTTAGGAACTGTTTGATCTACTCCCTGCAGCTGAATTCTTACATCGAACCACTCGCAAGCGATTGTCATTCCATCCTCATCATCTCGATGGATGGTGGTCTAATACGCTGCGTTTTTCGTGGAACTTTCTACCACGTACCTCAGTTCTGTGGAACGGTTTGGCTGCGGGAGTATTTCCCAACGGCTATGACTTACGGGACGTTCAAGAGAAGATACTCTTTTTAAAAAAAAGCTTACAACACATTAGCGATCTCTCTGATTTTGCGGATGTTCATGGGCGGCGTTGATTCCTTTCCATCAGGTGACTCGCTTGCTCGTTTATCGCCTATAGAATAAAACAAAATAGCTCCGTTGGTGTAGTGGTTTAAATGCCAGTGCGTGATCCTACGTTCGATTCCCGGGTTGAGCAAAGGTATGTTTCGAAGTTTTCGAACATAGCTCGGGAGTTTGATCATCAATCCGCATTAGGCAAGCGTGGTGATTAAGTGTAACCCCATCATAGCAGCGATGACTTGATTTCTATGGTGGAGGCCTTTGCCCTGCAGTGGGACAGTATATAAGCTGATACTATACTTTTTACTTTACTAAATCTAACTTAACCTACAAAGAGTGAAATGGAAATAGTAGATAGAAAAGAAAACTAATGAGGAAGTTTTAGATTTGGTAAAAGAGAAGAGTTCTTTGCTCGAAACTATAGAATATAGTATAGTATAGATATAGAAAACTATTTTTATGTATTTAGCAAGCTTTTAAGTATTAATGTGTTACGATATTTTATAATGCATAAATTGTAATAAATAAAATAAATATCAGGGAGAGGAAATATAATGGGACACCTGGTGCGACATGATATGTTCATAAAAATAATAATGGAAGGAAAAGTGGAACAAAAGAGAGGAAGAGGAAATACCAAGAAGAAATTACGTCCAAGAACTTTAGGAAAAAGCAAATGTCACCGACAAGAGCGTTGTTTTTAAGTTAGCGAGAGAGAAAACCTAATGTTTTCTGTCTCTCTCTTTAACTTAAGATTGTTAATATTGTGTACCTTATTATTATCTTCTAGTTCTTGCAAATTGTTATTCCTTTGACCTCTTGATCCTTTACCAGTAATTATGCCTTCATTATCTCCGGGTTTTTCTTTCCAAGTGTCCGCGGTGTTACCATCAGTCGATCTTTCAAAATCGTCGAAAGATTTGAGTTTGAACCTTGTCGTCTCTGCTTTTAAGTCCTCATTCCCGGAATCATTCTTACTATCTTCAGGTGCTGTTGCATCGACTTTATTTAGGATGTGCTTCTGGAATGGTGTAACTTGGTCTTCTAAGGATGCTGGTAACTCGGGCAAAGCGGCGCCGTTGTTATTTTTATCTATTTCATCGCTATCTGCAAAATTTTAGAATAAAGAACGAATAATCCCACTCGTTGGAAACTCTACACTGGAAGTTGTGGACGAGTTCAATAGTAAGTTAAACTTCCAGAAAGAGGATGATCGACAAATCCAACTCGGCTGGCCAGCATTCGGAAAGTCACGCAGCATATTTTCGACCCATCTACCGCAGTGCCTCAAGACGAAAGTCTTTAAATGCGTGTGTATTGCTAAGTGCTGACATACGAAACCGAAACGTGGCCGCTTACAGGCAGGAATCATGTGATCCGCCGGTCCGAACCAAGGGCAAAGACATAACCCAAAAAATAGTAGGTATGCCTCAAGTGAACAATGGGCAGGGCATATTGCAAGGAGATCAGACGGCCGTTGGGGCAGAAAGGTCCTCGTAGTGGAGGCTGCGTATACGAGGTCGAAGCTGTGGCAGGCACCCCCACAAGGTGGATCGACAATCTGGTGAAGGTCGCGGGAATCCCTTGGATGCGGACGGCACAGGACCGATCTGTGTAGAGATAATTGGGGGAGGCCTATGTCCAGAAGTGGACATTTATTGGCTGAAATGATGATGATGATGAATCCCACCAAAAACTTTTTCATGTAAAATGTTGCCAAACCAAGCTGATCATTTCCCTATGACCTGCACTGTCAAAAAATTATCAGAGCTCATATCGAGCTTTTGACGCTACATGCACACCCTAAATCTACAAGACCTAACTTCACAAACTCTATATACTAGTCAAAATATATTTTTGTCATTTTGCTACATTCACATAAGCTATGACCTACTTGTCTGTTGTAACGAAACGGCCCAATATATATGTTGACTAGGATGTAATTTGTGAAGTATGGTCTTGTAGAGTTAGGGCGTGGGTATAGCGTCAAAACTTTGCCTAGATAAGCGCTACACACTTCCCCAATAGCATCAGTCTTATTTGTGATCCTTGATCAGCCGGCCAGCACATACACTAAATCCCTTGCGGTTCTCCCTCATCGCCTATATTAGGGAAGGGTCATGGTGATACAGCCGAAGCCTTCCTACACGACATAAAAAAGGGAAAGGCCGCCAAACCAAGAGGTGTAGATACGCCTCATCATCGTCACCGTCAGCCCATTTAAGTCCCCACTGTTGGGGCACGGGCCTCCCTCAATCACATGAGGGGTAATTGCCATACTCACCACGCTTGGCAGACGGGTTGGCGAGGGTTTTGATATAAATGCAGAGTTTTCCTTCTCTGGGTGCTGATGATCATGCCAGCAGCTTTACCTTAGTCGCCTTTTACGACACCTCGGTAAGAGTGAGGGTGGCCTATTCTACTCTGCCACTCGGCGGAGATACGCCTACCTCAAGCCATTTTGACGGACTATCAAATATGTTTATTACCCGGCTTGAGCTGTCAGATGTGTTCCTTCTGTTTATTTTCAGTTTTTTTTTGTTTTCGGTAGTAGAGCGATGCCTCTGTAGTTCCCGCAGCTTTTCTTACAAGGTTTGTTACCTTGTTGGACACACCCAACATCATCAATGAGACCAAGATGCACCGTCTTTGCTGGCTTTGCCACCTCGAGAGGTTGGACGAAGATCGTCTCGTGAAAAAAGCATACCAGGACCTACCCATGCCGACGTCCAGTTGGCTGACCTAGGTATCGCTGGAAGGACGTCGTCGAGACTGATCTGCACGAGCTCCAGGTCATAACTGGCAAGAAGTAGAGCAGGATCGAGCGAAGTGGTGATCTCTTGTTTCGGAGGCCAAGATTCCATTTGGGTCGCTGAGCCAGCGGAGTAATAATAATAACAATTCTCACAACATCTCATACGTTGACCTGATTCCGTACTAAGTAGCGTAAGCACTTGTGTTACAGATATCAGACAACAGAGGAACACAAATATATACTTAAATACATATATTACACCCAGACACCGAACAAACACAAGTGTTCATCGCACGAATGTTTGTCCAGGGTGGGGATCGCGTACCAATGGACAACATTTCATATTTTTAACATGTCCATATTGTTTTTTTATATGAAAATAGACATAAAATGAACGGACCCATATTTTTTCTTTTTTCAAAATTTGTCCATTTTCATGCATAAATTAATTATTAAAATTCTTTATATTCTAAATAGACGTAAGCGCCAAATGACGTCATCGGACGGCTGAATACAGCGATATTCCTTTGCTTATCATTGTTTTAATAAAAAAAAGGTACTACTGTCAAAGGTAAATAATACTAGTGTCAACATTGTCAACGTCATTCATACATTCAACGTTGACAAGTTGTCTTTTTTTTGACAGTTGCATGTCATGGGTTTGGCATTTCGTAAATTTAAAACTATAATGTGCTAAGCAAAGAAATAGTTTACATTCTGCCGTCCGATGACGTCATCTTACGTTTTTTAGTTTTTAATTTTTTTCTCAGTAAATAAGCAATATAAAAAAATAATAAATATATATTCGCGCAGCGGAAAAGTAAATAAAGAAATGGTATTTTTTGTTTCAGAGCTTAGCAATTTTGAAATGTTGTCCATTGCGTCATCCGGTCAGTAAGTAAGTTTCTTTTTTGTTTTGATTAAGTTAAATATATGTTTGTGTTGCTTGTGCCTCTGTAGATTTTGTATGTAATGTGGTGTGTCGTGTGCATCAATCTATTGAAGATACATACGATATTTCGCCCAAAATTCGGAATTTCTCCTGTCAGCACGGTCTACACTGGGTCTTCTGGCGTACAAGTCGTCACTGCTGCCACTGGTTTCCTCTAAGAAATTATCATATCGTGTTTTGCTACCAGAGAAAAGAAAGAAGAAGAATAAGAATATTTATTTGCTTAAAATATGGTTAACGGTAAGAAAACAATAAAGTATGAAGGTGTCAAACTTTAAATAACTTCAAAAAAAATCTCAAACAACATATCCTAAATAACAAATAAAAAAACATTCTTTACTAAAAAACAAAATTAAGAAAATAAATAAATTAAATTAATTCAACCGTACTAATCTGCTCCAACTACGCTCATTAATGCCGCATCCAGTCACGCGCATGCCTACATCGATGTATCTGTTCGGACTCGGTAAAAGATACTGTTGATTCCATCTTGTTGCTCATCGGCCGCTCCGCTTTACAACCCGTGCGGATAAAGAATGGGATCAGAAATGGCGGCGCATCTATTCACTTCTCGCTCGCACACTATTTGCGTCTATACTCGCACCCCTCGAGTGTGAGTATAGACGCAAATAGTGTGCGAGCGAGAAGTGATTACATGCGCCGCCATTTCTGATCCCATTCTTTATCCGCACGGGTTGTTGAAACATTTTTTTCATATACCTTCTAAATAATATGTAGGATTTTAAATATAATGTTTGATGTACGCTCGTCGTAATGTTGATTATGTATTTTTAATACCTATTATTTGTAAACTGTTTTCTCAGTAAGTGAATTTGTAATTCTTATGAGAAATTAAATGTCTTTAACCATAATACATAAATCACCTGAATATAAATCTCGATCTAAATTTATTACCGTACAACCTGTGCGGATAAACAATGGGATCAGAAATGGCGGCGCATCTATTCACTTCTCGCTCGCACACATATTTGCGTCTATACTCGCACTCGTGGGGTGCGACGCAAATAGTGTGCGAGCGAGAAGTGAATAAATCCGCCGCTATTTCTGATCCCATTCTTTATCCGCACGGGTTGTACCATGGGTCATGTCTATGGGATTCCTAGTTCCATGGCATCAGTTCAATGAATGTGATGTTGTTATATTTGAATACTTACTCTTTTCTTAGATTCTCTATAAACGCTCTTATAACTTCAGGATTTTTTATAAAATGTATTCTAACTTCAGGCACATTAGGAATTTCCTGTTTCCTGAAATCTTCATAGGATTCCTCCACATATTTTGAAATACGTTTTGGCTCTCTTATTTTTGGAGACTTTTCAACTGAAACCAAATGGGAACTGTTAGTTTAGCTTTCGGTGTTGAAAGGGACCCGAGGAGTCGCGACGCTCTCTTTATTCCGTGACTATAGCTAAGCGCTGCCGTACGCTAACTTAGGCGCGCGTACGGCAGCTTTTTACACGCGCCATTTTTACCGTGGGAGAGCACGCTTCGGCATGAATGGGAGTGATACCACGGCACAGAAAACTGGCGTGAAGCAGCACTTTGCTGTGTTTCGCTGCGTGAAGTGAGGGTACCGGAGGCCCAATCCGGGCCAGTGTAAGGGCATTGCCCTTACAGGGTCTATAGTGGTTGCTATTATGTTTTTTTTTTATTAATGAAAATTTTTTTCGCTGACTCTTGGTCTGCGACTTTTTTATTGTGTTAAAGAGATTATACAGTGCTCCGCGTAAAAAAAAATGATTATGTGCCTAAAAGTTCCCTAAATTTCTAAGACAGTTGCTATTATGTTAACTTATAACACGTAACTGTACACTATGGTCGCAATAAAGATATTGAGTATTAGGCGAAAGGGGGGCTTAAAGGTTGGCAGCGCACTTGTGACTCCACTGGTGTCACGGGTGTCCATGGGCGGCGGCGATCACTTACCATCATCCATCTGCTCGTCTGCTACCTATCACATAAAAAAAACTGACGAAAACCGCTGAACTATTTTTCCCATATCCTCGAGTAGAGGCCACGAATAGGAAGTCGCAGCCGTGGCGCCCCCTACAAGCTGCACCGACGATCTGGTGAAGATCGCGGGAATCCATTGGTGCGGGCGTCACAGGACCGATCTGTGTGGAGATCATTGGCCGGAGACCTATGTCCAACAGTGGACGTCTATTGGCTGAAATGATGATGATGATGATAAAGGAAAAGGGTGCCAAGTTAAAAGACCCCTGAATTTATGTCTCTTTCTAACGCGAGCGAAGCCCCGGGCAAAAGCTAGTGTTACCATATTTAAGACCGTCTCCTTCTCTGGTGTTTCCGTTAAGATATTGTATAATTCTGGCCAGCTCATCTCTATTTTCCTTCTCTTTTGAACGTACGATTCTACCACTGTAGTGGTATTGATTCCTCTTCAACACTTATCCTGGCTTCACCATACACTTTTGTTACGATAACTGAAAAAAAAAAGATATAAGTACAGTAAGCCACACATCAATTATTATAATTTATCAAGACGGGAATTAACACGAAATTTTTTTTTCATCAGTCAATATGAAATAACTTTATTGCGAATATAACATTACACAGAATAACACGGAACGTTAAAAATTACTTATTTACAGAATGCTAAAAATAAACAAAAAGAGGAATACTATTTACAAGATATGATGGATGAGATGAAACATCTGCCCCGCTATTCACCGTGCCCAGAATGCTGGCAGCGTCACCTCTTTGAATGGCCAACCCAATGCGTTGGCCGAGGTAGCTGCCAGCATTACTGTCACCTGAAATGTCGAGTAGCCGGGCAGACAACTCGGACCCCCACGGTCCCAAGATTTCCACGCCGAACGGAGCGAATCGGTAGCAGGTGTCTAAGGCGGAGTATTCGTGATATTTTTTTTTTGTGACATAAAAGGTCTTTATTCAATTAAATAACTAAAAATATGTTAAATCAACAAAAGTGATACCTAATAATTATGTACATATTTACAAAAAGAAATTGTCTGCCCCACTGATATTGTCCAACGTGCCCAGAATGCTAGCGGCGTTGCCTCTTTGGATGGCCAACCCTAAACGTTGGCCGAGGTGCCAGCATTCCGGTCCCCAGAGAACTCGATCAGTCGGGCAGACAACTCTTGAAAGAGTTTGCGGGCCTCCGGTCCCCACGGCCCCAGTGTTTCCACGCCAAATGGGGCAAAGCGGTAGCAGCTATCTAAGGCGGAGTACTTGTACCGTTTTCGGGTCTCCGCCGAGGCAGCTGCAGCGCCTGCGCCCCGTGCAGTGGCATGGACACTGGAAGGAGCCAGTGTATCCGCGCAGGTCGCGTCCCACACCAGCGCCTTCCCCTTACTCCATGGGATGATAGTCATCCCATCGGGCCTCTTTCCGTCGCTCCGGCATATGCCGAGAGGTTCGAGCACTGCCGGAACGCGATATTTATTATGTGATACAAATATTGTGTACTCATTTGTTCTTTGACCATGGGAGAGCCAAGCTTCGGCATGAATGGGCCGGCTCGACCGGAGTGATACCACGGCCTCACAGAAAACCGACGTGAAGCAGCACTGTGTGTATTTCGCTGCGTGAGTGAGGGTACCGGAGGCCCAATCCGGGGGATAGGAGGGGTTTAATGGTTGGCAGCGCACTTGTGACTCCGCTGGTGTCGCGGGTGTCCATGGGCGGCGGTAATTGCTTACCATCAGGTGATCCGTCTGTTCGTCTGCCTACCTATCAAATAAAAAAAAAATATATATTATTTGCAATGTTGCGTGTCGTGTATGAAACAAATAAATGTTTGTATCTATCTATCTAAAATGAAAGCGTATGTGTCTAAAATTCAGGAAACTCACCAAAACCAACCAGGATAGTATTTAATATCATATTTTACAAGCCAAAAGAGTCTGCCAAGTAACATATTGAAATACTAAAGTTTGATTAAATTTTTTACGATGTCAAGTTGACATTTTACGATCTTGCTATGATGAAATGTGTGGGCGTAACAAAATATGAGCTAGAAAATTAAAGTATTCAAAATCATGGGATGTAGGTCTAAAGAAGAATTTAAAGAAAGAAGAAATGTTTATTGGGAACCAATAATATCAACAATTTTTAGTTTCTTTTTTAGGGTTCCGTACCTCAAAAGGAAAAAACGGAACCCTTATAGGATCACTTTGTTGTCCGTCTGTCCGTCCGTCCGTCCGTCTGTCAAGACCCTTTTTCTCAGGAACGCGTAGAGGTATGAAGCTGAAATTTATATCAATTACTCAGGTCTACTGTCCCTTGAAGCTGTGAAAAAATCAAACTTCTAAGCCAACGCAATCAAAAGATACAGCCGTTTATGCCGCAAATTTTCGACACTTGCAAGGGAATCAAAACCTACAGGGTGCTTCCCGTGAACTCAGAATCTTGAAATTTGGTACTCTTATAGCATAGATAAAGGAAAAATACGAAAACCATAAATTTTTAGTTACATCACATAATATATATATTTTTAATAATTTTAAACTTACTACTCATTTCCTCATAAACGCGTAGAGGTATTAAATTGAAATTCATACCGAATACTCAGGTCTATAATACTTTAAGTTGTAACAAAATCAAACTTCTATGTCAACGCAATCAAAAGAAACAGCAATTTTAGCTGCATATTTTGAAACTCGCAAGTACTCGCAAGGGAATCAAAACCTAAAGGGTACTTCCAGTCGACCTAGAATCTTGTAAACCTTGCAGGTTTGTACGGAACCCTAGGTGCGCGAGTCCGACTCGCACTTGGCCGGTTTTTTTTACATTATAGCGGACAAACGAGCAGACGGCACACCTGATGGAAAGTGATCACCGCCGCCCATGGACATCTGCAACACCTGAGGTATCACATATGCGTTGCCGGCTCTTAAGAAAGGAGTAAATCCTTTTCTTGAAGGTCGCCAAGTCGTATCTGTTCGGAAACACCACGGATGACAGCTGGTTCCACAGTTTTACTGTGCGTGGTAGGAAATGACGTGAGAAACGCACTGTAGTCGATATAAATCCATCCAGGTGATCCATCCAGTTTGGTTTTATTCTAGTTGCAAGCGCAGGAGTTGATACCGACACGGTCATGCCCTGCGAAAACCGGACAGCTACGTGGGAAACAAATGTCTGGCCATGTCATTTTTATTTCTAGTTGGCAGACGAGCCGTGTGGTCCCCGGCAGAGTAGAATAGGCCACCCTCACTCTTGCCGAGGTGTCGTAAAAGGCGACTAAGGTAAAGCTGCTGGCATGATCATCGGCACCCAGAGAAGGAAAACTCTGCATTTATATCAAAATCCTCGCCAACCCGTCTGCCAAGCGTGGTGAGTATGGCAATTACCCCTCATGTGATTGAGGGAGGCCCGTGCCCCAGCAGTGGGGACTTAAATGGGCTGATGATGATGATGATGAGACGAGCAAACGGATCACCTGATGGTAAGTGATTGCCGCCGCCCATGGATACCCGCGACACCAGTGGAGTCACAAGTGCGCTGCCAACCTTTGAACCCCCCTTTCCCCCAATACTCAATATCTTTATTGCGACCATAATGTACAGTTAGGTGATATAAGTTAACATAATAGCAACTGTCTTAGAAATTTAAGGAAGTCTTAGGCACATAAACAATTTTTTTTTTACGCGGAGCACTGTATAAACTCTTTAACACAAAAAACCGGCCAAGTGCGAGTCGGGCTCGCGCACAAAGGGTTCCGTAGCAGCAAAGTCCAAAATTACAGTTAAATCAACCTATCTCAAAAACTATAAGAGATACTTTGATCAAACCAAAAATCGTTGAAAGAGTTAATTAGCATGCATCACCTCTATTTTTTTTAGAATTTTATACCCCGTAGTTATAAAAATAGAGGGGGGGGGACATACTTTTTACGACTTTGGGAGCTGATATCTCAAAAACCGTTCACTTTAAGAAAAATGTTTTTTAAAAAACTTTATATCATTTTAAAAGACCTTTCCATTGATACCCCACACGGGTATGTACATCGAAAAAAAAAATTTCATCCCTCAGTTACATGTATGGGGGGCCCCACCCCCAATTCTTTTTTTTACTATTTAGTGTCATATTTTTGTAGCGGTTCATACAACACATATTCCCATCAAATTTCATCACTGTAGTACTTATAGTTTCCGAGTAAATCGGCTGTGACAGACGGACAGACGGACAGACGGACAGACGGACATGACGAAACTATAAGGGTTCCGTTTTTGCCATTTTGGCTACGGAACCCTAATAAAAAAGGCGCAGACCAATAGTCAGCGACAAAACTTTTCATTAATAAAAAAAACATAATAGCAACCCCTTTTGGTTGATTGGGCCTGCGGTACCCTCACGCTGCGAAACACAGTGCTGCTTCATGCCCGTTTTCTGCCGTGGTATCACTGCAGTGGCGCCGGCCCATTCACGCCGAAGCGTGGCTCTCCCAAGGCAAGGGCACGGAGTAGACCTCAAACGGTGTGGCTTCACATCGTAAAGCAACTGTTACACATGCACTTAAATATGATCATGCTTATGCTTGCGTGAACTGACCAGTGTCCACATTTCCTATCAATAAGCCATCTATTGCCATAGCCATCATGACTGACCGGATGGCGCAATTGGTAGTGACCCTGCCTCTTTCGCCAAAGGTCGTGGGTTCGATCCTCACCCTGGAAAAACATTCGTGCGATGAACACTTGTGTTTGTTCAGTGTCTGGGTGTAATATATGTATATATTTGTGTTCCTCGGCCGTGTGGTCCCCGGCAGAGTAGGATAGGCCACCCTCACTCTTACCGAGGTGTCGTAAAAGGCGACTAAGGCAAAGCTGCTGGCATGATCATCAGCACCCAGAGAAGGAAAACTCTGCATTTATATCAAAACCCGCGCCAACCCGTCTGCCAAGCGTGGTGAGTATGGCAATTACCCCTCATGTGATTGAGGGAGGCCCGTGCCCCAGCAGTGGGGACTTAGATGGGCTGACGATGATTTGTGTTCCTCTGTTGTCTGATATCTGTAACACAAGTGCTTAAGCTATTTAGTACGGAATCAGGTCAACGTATGAGATGTTGTGAGAATTATTATTATTATTATTAGCATGCTTAAAAATAAGCAAACCTGTTTACACGTGCTAATAACGCACTCCCCTCCACTCCCCCTTCCACCCGCACTGCAGGTAGTACGCTTATAATTCGACCGGCGTGCGATTTATGAGCATGCTCAAAAGTAGCATGCTTTAAGCATAAAAATAAGCATGTAACTGTACCTCAAGGTGAATTTTTAGCTACTAAGCCGGATCTATTTTAAACAATTTCAGGGATACAACCTCTCGGCAAACACTTATACTAATTTATTAAATAACCATGCACAAATGTCGAGGGTTCGATCCCCACCCTGGACAAACATTCGTGCGATGAACACTTGTGTTTGTTCAGTGTCTGTATATGTATTTAAGTATATATTTGTGTTCCTCTGTTGTCTGATATCTGTAACACAAATGCTTAAGCTACTTAGTACGGAATCAGGTAAATGAATGGGATGGTGTGAGAATTATTATTAAATGTTGGATCCGTTTTTGTACGCGAAAAAACAATTCACGCCAAAAGCGGCCACTTTTGATTCGAGTTCGAATTCGAGTGCAAAAGCAGACCAAACAGTCAACTATAAGTATTAAATAAATAGTATAACTGTTTGCCGAGAGGTTGTAACCCCGAAATTGTTTAAAATAGATCCGGTTTAGTAGCTAAATATTAAAATCTATTGGCGTCGCAAGTGTGCCCTACCCGTCACTTAAAAGGATGACATGCGAGCTAATAAACTGACCACTACGGATGCACAAGACCGCACGAAGTGGAGGAGACGAAGTAGGGAAGCGAATCCCGGGTTCCGAAGCGACGGCGTGACGATGATGATGATGATGATGATGCAAGCGCGAGCAAAGTCGAGATTTGTAGAGATGGGGCAAAGTGCGCCTCCATTATTTATTACCTTTGATCATCTGTCGGATGAATGGGCTTCGCTTCAGCATGAATGGGCCGGCTCGACCGGAGTAATACCAAGACCCCAATTCCCGCGAGGTCCCGCGTATATAATTCGCGTCAAAAAACCTATCTCAGATGCTTTGGCATTAATTAGCACTAGTAAATTGGTTAAGACTTCTTGAGTACGCAGACACAGAACATATCATTAGTAACCTAACCAGTTGATGTTTTAATGTTTGATGTGTATAAATTTCTAAATTGTATTCAATCATTTAATTTTTATTGTTCATATTTGTCTTTTGTTTTTTTTTTCTTTTACTGACACTACATAATATATTAAATGATTTCTGGCCGTCCAAGATACAGGCATTGCCTAGTTTGGAGGCTCCTGTTCAATGTTTGTGGCATAATATGTGTAGTGCACTTAAATTTTAATCTTATGTATGTAACTGTGGTTATTTTTTCTGTGCAATAAATACATTTTTATCTTATCTTATCTTTAGGTATCTTTAATTCTCGAGCTCGTGACATTTTGAAAACATGGCGGATATCACCTGAATCACCACACAAAAAAAACTGTATTTTGTTGATATATGTCGTATGATGACAAATGTCACGAGCCCGAGAATTGGGATCCACGTCCTCACAGAAAACCGACGTGACGCAGTACATGCGCTGTGTTTCGCTGCGTGAGTGAGGGTACCGGAGGCCCAATCCAAGGGAAGGGGGATTAAAAGGTAAGCAGCGCAATTATGACACCACTGGTGTTGCAGGTGTCCATGGGTGGCGGTAATCGCTTACCATCAGGCGATTCGTTTGCTCGTCTGCCAGCTATCACAAAAAAAATAACTTTAGCATGATATAACTCGAAAGTTTGACGCTTTGTAAACTTTTACCTAAGAATATTTTCGATGTATTTTGATTTTATCTATTGATATTTTAATTTTGGTTTCATTCATTGCCGCGAAATTAGACAAATAAAAATGGCGGATGATGGCCAGGATCCATAGAAATATTGCCAAATCTTTTTTTGCATACAATGCTAAACATTAACTTACATAATAATAATTATGAAAATCCAAAATTATCTCTACATTTAAGTATTTAATCCGATAATTATTTATCTCTATTTTACTATTTATATTCGTTTAGTGGCCATTTTGATCAGACGTCACAATGGCTGTCGCATTTGTGTTTCTTGCTTTCGGACTTTCTATAGTTACTGGTAAATATGAATTTCGATATTATTGATCAATAATCTATTTCTCCCTAGCACATAATAAAGAGACATTGTCGCTCTAGATAAAGGTACTGATACAAATGCTTATTTTCATGGTTAAAGCATGCAACTTTTGAGTTTTGTTTGCTACAAATAACTAAAGCGATAGCTATGTATTGTTCTGAGGTCGTGGCATAGTACAGTGATTTGTTTAAAGTGTTGCCATATTTCATTTTCATTTACCCATGAATGGATGAAAGAGGTTTTATTCAAAAAAAATTTTTATTTTAAATAATCAACAACAGCAATGAACTCCGTCCAAAAAGTTATAATTCGATAGAAATATTGAATGACAAACTGCCGAATTTCAAACGGGCAGCAATCAAAAACATCTTCAAACCCGATCCCGCGGCGACGCGGGAGCCGGGATATGATGGGATTAGGCGTAATCTGAACTGGCACTGAAGTGGCAGTGGGCTGGTCATATTAACCGCAGAACTGACAGCCGTTGGAGCCGTAAAGTCCTTGAGTGGAGACCGCGACTCGGTAAGCGTAGTGTAGGACGCCCTGCGACAAGATGGGATGATGACATTCGAAGGCTGGCTGGTGTGGGCTGGATGAGAGTGGCCGAAAATCGGGAGCAGTGGCGTGCATTAGGGGAGACCTATGTCCAGCAGTGGACGAGTGTGGGTTGCTGATGATGATGATGATGATGAGGCGTAATCACCACGCTTGCCAAATGCGCATTGGTAATCACTAATCCGAGCTATGTTCGAAAAATTCGCCGCAGAGCCCGCGATTTGGTTTGGAACAGTGGTAGTGAACGCTGCCTTTAGTCCAAGGGTTGCGGGTTCGATCCCCGCACAGTACAAACATTTGTTTTTTATGTATTATAAGTATGTATTTACAAAAGAAAAGTATTATATGTATATATTTGTAATCCCACTGTTGATTCTAATATCCGTAACACAGGTGCTTGAGCTACCTATCTCGGAGTCTGATCAATGTGTGTGAAGTTGTGAAAATATATTAATATTATGTTTATATATATATATCATAAAACCAACAAGACATTATATTTATTTAACAAAACTTTCACCTTTGTTTTGATAAAAAAAAAATATTTGTACTATCTGGAGATTAGTTTATTGACTAATCCTGGTATCTTCCGGCACTTGCGAAAATGTGGATTACAAAATAAATGTTATTATCAATAAATTAAGATAAAAAAAAATTGTTCAAAAATATTCATAATGGTAGGCCCAACTTATCTATCGTTTCACACTGAAACGATAGATAAGTTGGGCATACCATTATTGGGGGTCGCGATTCGATACACCTCTAGATTATTGAAATCTGTGCGTATTTCTACCATTAGCTAGCTCGTCGGTGAGAGTAACCATCGCAAGAAAACCTATACGCATCGGGTAGTTTCAGAAACTTGTAATATATGATTAAGTTTGACGACCCGATTGGAACAGTGGTAGTGAACGCCTCCTCTGATACAAGGGTTGCGGGTTCGATCCCCGCACAGTACAAACATTTGTGTGCGTGAACATGTTTGTTTGTATTGGTCTGGGTGTTTGCTATGTATTTACAAAAGAAAAGTATTTTATGTATATATTTGTAATCTCACTGTTGGATCTGATATCCGTAACACAGGTGCTTGAGCTACCTATCTCGGAGTCAGATCAATGTATGTGATGTTGTGAAATATGTATATGGTTTAGGTATTAAGTTGGTCTGTTCTCCTGTTAATGGGGTTTGTGATTAGTGTTGCCAGTCATCCCGACCAATTCAAAAAATCCCGGAAAACCACTTCGACTTTTCCCGATGGGAAAATAGATTAACTTGATCTGAGCATTGAAGGTGATGAATGGCTTAAAAAGGGCACGTTCCAGAGATATAAAATTATATGTACGCCAATTTGACTGACCGGATGGCGCAATTGGTAGTGACCCTGCCTCTTACACCAAAGGTCGTGGGTTCGATCCCCACCCTGGACAAACATTCGTGCGATGAACACTTTGTTCGGTGTCTGGGTGTAATATATGTATTTTAGTATATATTTGTGTTCCTCTGTTGTCTGATATCTGTAACACAAGTGCTTAAGCTACTTAGTACGGAATCAGGTCAACGTATGAGATGTTGTGAGAATTAAATAAATTTTACAAATCCGTGTTCATCAATCATCATTTGCCATTTGTTGTTGTATGCCAGTGTTCTTTCGACAATGTCTATTAACCTTAGTTGTGAAAGATAATTCGATTAAAATTGTTTACAAATCGAGAATCGATGCCGCTTAGTATCGATTGAAAGCGGCCACTTTTGGCGTGAATCAATCAAAAACGGACCCAACATTTGTGTATGGTCATATAATAATTAGTATAAGTGTTTGTCGTGAGATTGTAACACCGAAATAGATCCGATTTAGTAGCTAAAAATTAAAATCGATCGGCGTCGCTAGTGTGCCCTACCCGTCACCTCAAGGGGATGTGAGTATTAACAGATACACCGTGGTTTCCTTTTTTTATGTGATAGGTGGCAGACGAGCAGACGGATCACCTGATGGTAAGCGATTACCGCCGCCCATAGATACCCGCGCGATCGGGCCTCTGGTACCCTCATTCACGCAGCGAAACACAGCACAGTGCGTTACGCCGGTTTTGCTGTGAGGCCGTGGTATCACTCCGGTCGGGCCGGCCCATTCATGCCGAAGTGTGGCTCTCCCACGGTCAATAGTCGGCTGTACAGTCGCACTCACATCACTGTTTTAAATTTTTCAGCCTTCCCCACTTCAGAGAACGTACTTTACAAATTGGAGGATGGCATAAGGTTTCAGTATGTGCCGGACGGTGACGGCAATATCCACCTGGAGGACATGTGGGGGACGACGGCCGATCTGATGAATGCTGCCCGTTTCAATCCTGACAGACAGATCGTGTACCATCTCTTCACCAGGTAAAGTTTATCGCACAAAATGTTTATACAATAGGCGAACGTAATTCCAATACGCATTCTCCACCGTGCGTGCCGTGTGGTGCCGTGTGGTGTTCGGCAGAGTAGAATAGGCCACCCTCACTCTTACCGAGGTGTCGTAAAAGGCGACTAAGGTAAAGCTGCTGGCATGATCATCAGCACCCAGAGAAGGAAAACTCTGCATTTATATCAAAACCCTCGCCAACCCGTCTGCCAAGCGTGGTGAGTATGGCAATTACCCCTCATGTGATTGAGGGAGGCCCGTGCCCCAGCAGTAGGGACTTAAATGGGCTGACGATGATTCTCCACCAGTCAACCTGTAGGTCATACAGAAAGGATAATGATGCCGTGAGAGGAGATCATCGAAATCCAGAAAACTATAAACAATACAAAAAGTATATAAATATGCATACAGGGTGTATCTGTGAACATTTACATCCCTTTAACCACGTGTTCTATCAACCATTCTGAACAACATTTGTTCTATGACTTTTTGAAATTCGCATGAAAAAATTTCAACTTCTCATACAAAGTCGGTCACGTGACTTGGTCATTTTGTATGGGGAGTCGTTAAAATTTTCGACTAATTTTGACAAGTCGTAGAACAAATGTTGTTCAGAACACGTGGTTAAAGGGATGTAAATGTCCACAGATACACTCTGTATCTATATTAACGACTTTAATTGTACTTATACATCATCATCATCATCAGCCTATCGCAGTCCACTGCTGGACGTAGGCCTCTCCAATTGTTCGCCACCGTGATCTATCCATGGCTTCTCGCATCCAGCTCTTGCCAGCCATCCTGCGCAGATCGTCTCCCACCTAGCCAGAGGGCGCCCTACATTACGTTTGCCAAGACGCGGTCTCCATTCTAGAACTCGTTTACCCCACTTATACAGTATATACATATACATATACATAATAATAAATATTATTATAAATAAGAAATACATAATAATATCTATTATTGATTACAATAAGACATTTAGTCAAATAATAATAGGTTATACATAAACAGGAGGCCGTGTGGTCCCCGGCAGAGTAGAATAGGCCACCCTCACTCTTACCGAGGTGTCGTAAAAGGCGACTAAGGTAAAGCTGCTGGCATGATCATCAGCACCCAGAGAAGGAAAACTCTGCATTTATATCAAAACCCGCGCCAACCCGTCTGCCAAGCGTGGTGAGTATGACAATTACCCCTCATGTGATTGAGGGAGGCCCGTGCCCCAGCAGTGGGGACTTAAATGGGCTGATGATGAAACAGGATGCTGAGAAAAGAAAAAAGTTCTAAGACCCTCTTTTTAGGGTTCCGCGCAAAATGGCAAAAAACCCTTATAGATTCGTCATGTCTGTCTGTCCGTCAAAAAATTTAGACGGTGCCCATACTTAGAACTGAAAATCTAAATTTTTTTTTCATCAAACCCATACTTGTGGGGTATCTATCGATAGGTCTTTAAAAATGATGTTGAGGTTTCTAATCAATTATTTTTCTAAACTTAATACTTTGCGCAAGAGACGCTCCTAATAAATGAATTATATAATAAATATATAATAAATGAATTATAAAACTAAAACATATATATGATGTACATAATCATGAAAACTAACAACGAAAATTTGGACTGGTTTGGACTAGATATAGTGAGTAGTTTTTTTTAATACGTTATAAACCGTAAACCGCTCTTTACCTTCCATACCTTACTTGCTGCTACGGAACCCTTCATGGGCGAGTCCGACTCGCACTTGACCGGTTTTTTTAGATAGTGTATAGTGGTCAGGAAAAACACACGGCGTGGAGTACCGTGCGATGAAACACATTCCGGTCAAGCCGGTCCATTCAAGGCCCAAGGTTTTTGAACTAATCCTGAATATTATCAAATTTTAGACTGAACCCAAGTGTCAGCCAGCCCCTGCTAATGGGGTCCGAGGGTCTGCTGGGCATGACCAACTACAACGCCAGGAGGCGGACCATCGTCCTGCTGCATGGTTGGAGAGTCGGCGCAGACGCTGCTATGAATACCGTACTTGTGCCAGGTAGAGAATAATATTAATTTAACACTGGCTAGCTTATACCCGTTTCGATCATGGGAGAGCCACGCTTCGGCATGAATGGGCCGGCTCGACCGGAGTGATACCACGGCCTCACAGAAAACAGGCGTGAAGCAGCACTGTGCCACAGTAGATAAATACGCTAAAGCAGTATCGACACTTTGGACGCCATTTTGGACAGAAAGTTACCTACCGTATAGGGTTGTCCTCTTATTTTTGTAAAATATTATTCTTACCTTGGGACTACTGGTTTAAGTACCGGGCCGTGATCTCGGGGTCCTAGATGCAACAAGGATCATCTGGTGCGTGTTAAATTAGAACTAATGATATTTCTTAAGAAATAAGCATAATACTAGCATACAATATTCGTATACAAAATATTCCTAAAGTTGCAAAAAGCTACGCAAAGATACATAAAATTAGACATGCTTTTCATAACGTTTTGTTTCGTCAGGGTCATTCGGTCATGCACCCGATCGCTCGGGCCAAGACACAGTAAGGTCCCACCATCCCCTCCATATCAATCTCCATCGCCGACCCCCCAAAATGTAATTGTGATCGTAACTCGTAAATTACAGCAGACAACAGTAAATTTCGACTAAAATCATTTTTTGATAACATACATTATAATGTATCTACTTATTTTCTCTACCAAAATAAAGTAAGCGGCCGACACTGCAGCACTTGAGTAAAACCGACAACCCTGAATTTAGTTCCTACGATTGTACTCCGATGGGACCTTAGAATCCGTGTAAAGTGTATGTCTGTGTGCGTGCGTAATCGAGCGTTTGCTCGTAGTGTCCATACTGCTTGCGTTTATATTTACTGTGACTGTGTTGTTTCGCTGCGTGAGTGAGGGTATCGGAGGCATAATGTGTGAGAAAGGGGCGTAGCGCACTTGTGATTTATTTATTTTGATTTTTTCATTCCACTGGTGTCGCGGGTGTCCATGGGCTACAGCAATCGCTTACCATCAGGCGATCCGTCTGCTCGTCTGCCACGTATCACGTAATAAAAAAAACTTAATGAAACAAGCGCGACGGGGTTTTATAAGTTTGACGTGTCTGTGTGTATGTCTGTCCGTGGCATCGTAGCTTCCGAACGGATGAACTGATTTTTATTTTTCTTAGTTTGAAATACCTATTAGGTAAATTGGTAGGAAGTGTCCTTAGCTATGTTCGATGTCAATTGATCCAAGGTGGCCGCCGCCACAAAATGTCGGATAAACATATTGTATGACAAGCCCCCTCGATATTGGTTTCAAATAAAAGGGTTTAAGTAGAAGAATACAATACATTATGAAAAATTTCAAATCGAAGATGGCCGCCCCCATAAAATGGCGAAATAATAAATTATAAATATACCTACCTACTTGAGTCCCTATTGAAAGCGAGAACTGATTTGTTTTTTAAAGTTGTCGCCAAGTCAACAGATTTTTAAATATCTGGTCATACCAGCTACAAAGTATCGTCGGGGTCTTATACTAACAGAAAATTGAAACGCATGCGTGAATTAAAGTACAGCTAACGCCATCTAGCGGTGTGAGGCAGAACGAACACTTATAGTATATACATAAGGTAAACGGACGCGGTGATACTTTGTAGGCAGGCAAGCATGCTTACATACAGTAAACTTAATAGATGTCGGTACCATCTATTGAGTTAGGACATTATAAAATTATATTTGTTACAAAGTTAAATAAAATAATAATTAGAGTTTCTTTACTTACTTATTTACTACGCTGGCTCAGCGATCCAAAGTGGGTCTTGGCCTCCGACATCAAAGTTCGCCATGTTTTGCGGTCCTGTGCCAATTCCGCCCAATCGTGCACGTTGAGTCTCGGACGACCCACAGGACGTCGCCCCATTGGTAGTCCCAGATAAATTTCTTTGAAAACAAAAAAGGTTTCTTTAAAAACATAAAATAAAAAAAAACCGCTATTCCTAGGCTTGCCAGACCGCCGGGAAATCCGGGATTGTCCCGGAATCTTGCCTCTTGTCCCGTGTCCAGTAAATAGCGCTTATTGTCCCGGATTCCGAAAAGTTATTATTTTTTAAACAAAATATACTGACCGCTGTCTGACTCTTTCATGTTTGAAATTTTTGATGATAGCGTCTTATTATTACTCTTTTTTTCTTCAGTTTATTATTATTTAGTTTCCATTGTCTACGAAAGTTTAAATTTGCTAATTTAAGCGAAGTACTCAAATCTATAATAGTTTAACGTGTGATTTACTACCACAGTGCTTCATCTTAGAATTATAACTGGCGGTACCTAAGTACCTTCTAATTACATACCTGCTTTTAATAAAAGTAGGTATTTGAAAATAAATTACTTTTAAATTAATCCTTTGAAAAAAAAAATTGCGATTATAGCCATGACCCGACATTTTTCTATTGTTTTTCTAGAACTGTCCCGGATTTGATGAGTTACTATCTGGCAACCGTAGCTGTAAATGAATCTCCCTCTCACTTAATATACAATTTTTAATTTATTTATTTTTTGTCCATACGTTTACATGTGTCTTCTTTGTCTGTATTGTCCATGTGTATGTTTGTTTTGTTCTAGGTGATGTCAAACTCATTAAAATAAAATCTACTCACCACACCGGTCAATCTTCCAAAAAACGCGTGTCTCTTTAATCACTCACATCACTCGACATTGGCAAAATTATAAAAGTGTCGCAAGACATAGTAGCAGCCATCAATAAATAAAAAAAAAACCGTAGCTGTTCCATACACTATTCTATATTCTTTTTGCTTATTTTGTTGATCTGACATGCTAAATAGACTTTATTCACGATAACTATTACGAGTAAATAATGCACTTAAAAAACATTTCGACAGTCTTCGCGTGGGACTCGAACCCACGTTCTTTTGCTAACCTGGCAACTGCTTTACCGACTAAGCTACCGGAGACCTTGGTATCTCGACTAATTTTGTAAAGTGTTCTTTGCTTCGTCGTGAGCCGACGATAGTTACATCAATATTTGTATTATGTTGTACACTATTTTTATTATTTCCAGCTTTCCTCCGTGCTGAGGACTTAAACGTCATCGTGGTGGACTGGAGCGCCGGCGCCGGAGACATCAACTACCTCACTGCCGTCGCCAACACTCTGCCAGCTGGTGAGGACATTTTTGTAGCCTAATGGCAAAAAGTTTAAAAACTAAAACCCGACTACCAAAATAACACGCTCTGAAAAGTACGAAACAATAGTTCCTTACTCTAAGTCCCCTAGAGGGCGCTGTAGTCAATTTAACGTGACGTCATGTCGCTTATAACCAGAAGACAATCAAGATGCTTATAACGTCACCTCATTTGTTCAAATATGATATTCATTCATTTCGGGGAGTGTGCGGAGGTTCTGCATAATTTGATCCCCCCTAGCCCATTCCACCACCAGACAACAAGGCGTGGCGAGGGGTTTCATCCATACGTTGTTGACTTACCCCTTATCCGCACGAAGCGATTTTCCTCCACGTTCATAATGCGGACAGCCAAGGAATGGAACTCCTTGCCAAGGTCTGTTTTTCCGGACCACTACAATCTGGACATCTTTAAGGCAAGAGTGAACAGGCATCTCCTAGGCAAACGCGTTACATCCTAGACCTCATCGTCACTTTCCAACAGGTGAGATTGTGGTCAAGCGTTAGCCTACAGTTCTTAATAAAAAAAAAAAATGATAACAAGTTTAGAAGTCGAAATAAATAAATAAATAAAATTTACTAAAAAATCTTTAGAATATAAAAGACTTACAATCTACATAAACTAAGGGAACAATTATGAAGGAACAGATGTACAACCATACATACATACATACATACAGATCAAAATCATAACCCTCCTTTTTGCTTCGCCGTTGTCGGGTAGAAACTGTAGCCTTGAAAGCTCCCCACGGCTACAGTTTTCTGCCAGTGTGTGGGACGACTAGGGATATGGTCGTTGCAAAGACGAGCCGTTTTAAAAGACCATTTTTTATGTCATAGGTGGCAGACGAGCAGACGGATCACCTGATGGTAAGCGATTGCTGCCGCCCATGGACACCCACGACACCAGAGGAGCCACAAGTGCGCTGCCAACTTTTAGACCCCTGTTTTCCCCGGATTGGGCCTCCGGCACCCTCACTTACGCAGCGTAGCACAGCACAGTGCTGCTTCACGCCGGTTTTCTGTGAGGCCGTGGTATCACTCACTAGTCTTTTCATTGTTTTACGCCAATTTATAATTAATGTATATAGATAGGGTGTATAATGTAATGAAATGATCACGACATCTCCGTCGTCGTCGTTAAATAAGATACAGCAGGTAATTATTATAAATGAGGCACGGTAGAAGTCAAATACTCCGCGTAGGCTGATGCAATTCAAAGGTTTTAAATCTGTGTCTAGTGGTTTTAGTGCACAAATTTGGTGTTTATTTGTGGAGTGAAGTTAATAAGAATCGTTGGTTGTATCGTTCTTAACACTGCTATTGTGTGTCGAGTGAGTTCTCACGGACTACTTGCTTGGGCCAAATAGTCTTAAAACCGGCGATTGTGTTTAGAGTGGTATCGGCAGAATCCGTAGGTCGATAAAACGTAAAACACCGGCGTTTAATTGAGTGACTGTAACTTTGACTGACACTGACTTTGACTGTTGACAACCCACTTATTCTCAATAATTAGTTACTTCACATTGGCAAGATATCTTTGGCTAGAGCCATATTATAATTTTTTTTTTTTTTTTTTAATTAGTCTATAGAGTCCCACTGCTGGGCAAAGACCTCCCCCAAGTCTCTCCATTCCTCCCTATCCAATGCCTTTACTTGCCATTCTTGGACATACGTATTGAAATCGTCACACCATCTTTTTTTGGGCCTGCCGCGTAGTCGACGTCCATCGGTCGGTTGCCATAGGGTGACGATTTTTGTCCATCTTTTAGGGTTCATTCTGCATACATGGCCCGCCCACTCCCATTTTAACTTCGCAGTTTTTCGTCCCACATCCGCGATTCCCGTCTTGGAGCGTATGTCAGAGTTGCGCACTCTATCTGATCTTTTGATCCCCAGAATGCTACGCTCCATAGCTCTTTGGCAAATCTTGAGTTTGGACTTCTGATTTTCTGTCAACGACCAGGTTTGCGCACCGTAAGTAAGGATGGGCAAAATGCAGACGTCGATGAGTTTGCGCTTAAGTGTCAGAGGGAGGTCTCCCTTCAAGTACGCTTTCATGGACCAGAAGCTCTTCCAGGCATTTTGGATTCGGCGTTCGATCTCTTTTTCTTGCCTATTGTGGAAGGAGACTGTCTGGCCCAAGTAGATGTACTCATCGACGTATTCTATTAACTGCCCATCAACCATTATGTTACTATTCGTGCTATTGGTCATAAGCTTTGTTTTTGAGCTATTCATCTTCAGTCCAATCTCAAGACTTGCCGCGCTCAGTTCTTCGAGCATGGTTCCGAGTTCCGCAGATGTGTTCGAAAACAAAACGATATCGTCAGCGAAGCGTAAGTTCGTCAGCTGAATCCCGTCCACATTGATACCTTTCGTGGTCCAGGTGCTTTCCAGCTTTTTAAATACTTCTTGTAAAGCACTTGTGAAGAGCTTGGGTGAAAGCGGGTCGCCTTGCTTGACACCTTTTAATATGTTAAAAGTAGGACCAAGGGAGTGCAGTTTGACATTTGCCGTACTATTATGATAGATTATTTGGAGGAGCTTTATGTACGTCGGATGTATGTTTTGTTGTGAGAGTGCCGAAAATATTGAATGGTGTGTTATACTATCAAATGCCTTAGTGTAATCTACAAAAGCGATATATAAGGGTTTATTAAATTCGTTGAATTTTTCAATTATTTGGTTTACTGTCTGTAGATGATCTGTGGTTGAAAATTTAGACCTGAAACCAGCTTGCTCAGGGGGTTGATGCAAATCCAACTCACGAGTTATTCTATTTAGTATAATTTTAATAAATATTTTGTAAATATTTGATATAAGGCTAATAGGCCTGTAGTTATTAATGTCGGCCTTATTTCCTTTTTTATGTAGCAAAATGATGTTTGAATGACAAAGACTCTTCGGTATCTTTCCTGTTCTCAGTATTGTGTTAAATAGGCCGATAAGGTGAGGCCGTAGACTGGGTTTGCCGACTTTTAGTACCTCCGTCGTAACACCATCGTCTCCTGGGCTCTTGTTATATTTCAGGCTTTTTATAGCGGAGTTAACTTCTTGTTGGGTTATTAGAGGTATATCAAAATCTGAATATAAATAAAACGGGTTTATGCATAACACAGTTTGACCGTGGGAGAGCCACGCACGGAGTGATACCACGGCCTCACAGCAAATCAGCGTGAAGCAACACAGTGCTGTGTTGTAGTTAGAGGTTACCAGCGCACTTGTGACTTCACTGGTGTAGCGGGATCCATGGGCAGCGGCAATGGCTTACCATCAGGTGATCCGTCTGCTCGTAAAAAATATATATATATGTTTGTTTACAGCCAAGAGCATCGCCAGCTTCATCAACTGGCTGAACCGGGTGACCGGCGCCGTCCCTACCATGTACCACATCGTCGGACACAGTCTTGGGGCTCACCAAGCTGGTATGATCGGCAGGAATATTAACGGAAGCATCGCTTACATCACAGGTAAGTACTAGAGATGCGCAGAATATCCCTTTCAGGCGACGTGTACCCCTAACTACCCCTAAGTACCCTCCAATCGATTTAAAGTTTGCCAAGTAAGTATACCCAGGGAGGTCCTTACACACGGTGTGAAGGGGAGTCCTCCCCTGAGCAATCTTGCTCAGGCAGCCCGCTCAATGGACAACATTTCAAAATATGAAACAAAAAATAACAATTCTTTATTTACTTTTCCTCTTCTCGAATATATATTTATTTATTTTGTATATTTCTTATTTACTGAGGAAAAGATTAAAAACTAAAAAACGTAAGATGACGTCATAGGACGGCAGAATGTAAAATATATCTTTGCTTAGCACATTATAGTTTTAAATTTACCAAATGCCAAATCCATGACATGCAACTGACAAAAAAAGACAACTTGTCAACGATGAATGAATGAATGACGTTGACAATGTTGACACTAGTAGGTATTCTTTACCTTTGACAGTAGTACCATTTTTATTAGAGCAATGATAAGCAAAGGAATATCGCTGTATTCAGCCGTCCGCTGTATTGAAGCACGACCAATCCATCGTTTGGCTGCGCGTAGACTGCGCCGATCATCCCCGCATCTACTTGTGCCTTAACAGGTCTCATAGCGACAACATCGAGACTGACAGACTCGTTGAGCAAAATTCAAAAATTCAAAATTCAAAAGTACTTTATTTGCATAGGCTTATATAGGTACAGCTCTTACAAATCGTCATCATGAAAAAAATATAAATTATAGCTATGTATATCATACATGTAATTAAATATACCTATATGTCGATACAAAAAATATACTAAGATATTAATAAGTATAACGTGATTCTACCACCGGAATCGGAAAGTTGATTCTGACGAGAAGATCCGGCAAGAAACTCGCCAGTTACTATTTTTAATTACCAAAATTTTTTAAGTACAGTATCATGGGTGTAGGCGAACAGTTTATCATTTCCACAAATTCTTGTCATTTAAGTAATCATTAACTGTATAATAGGCTTTTGCCATTAAATAATTTTTAACATGTGTTTTAAATTTAGGCATATGGGTAAATCAACAAGCTTTTGTGGTAACTTATTAAATATTTTAATACTCATTCCTACGAATGAATTACCAATCTTATGAAGTCTGAGATGGGGAGCACATTCAGATGACGACTGAACTGGTCCTTGAACAGGTTCCAACCGCAGAGATGGCTTCATTCACATACTACCGATCATGCGGGAAGGACCTTTCATGACTTTGCTTTGGCCTATGGTCTATCTGAAATAGTATAAACTTTAACACGTGTGCCAGATATAGATGACCATACTCCCACCTTGTTGGACCTTCTGCTGACCACCCATCCCGACGTCTACAAAGTGTCTCTGGATGCACCACTTGGCTCTTCCGACCACTGCCTATTACGGAGCACTGCGACTCTCAAGTTCTCAACAGCATTCAGCGGTCGAAACTGGGCACTCGCCGTATTTGGCACTATTGGTCAGCAGACTGGGATGGAATGCGAAGTCTTTTTTCATCTTACCCTTGGCGGCAGGTTTGCTTTACGCCGGAGGATTCCGATGCCCCAGCTAAGAATATAGCCGAGATGATACTTCAGGGAATGTAGTAATTTATTCGAAGCTCTGTAGTAGGTACCTATAGGCGGCAGATCCTAGCCCCTGGTTTGGTCATTCTAGCAGATGCGAAGGACTTCGTGACGCCCACGATCGCTCTATCAAGAAAGTAACGATTGAATAGAATAGGGGAAGGTACAGAGACTCAGAGTACAGGAAATATGCGGATTATATCTATATGTATATATAAAAGGAGAACCGGAGTGACTAGGTATTAAGTGATTAAGTCACTACAAAAAGTAACCCATTTAATGTTTTTTGAAAATCACCTTTAAAGAGGTTAAAATAGGGGATTAAATGCCAGTATGGGGGTTTAGCCATTTTAAAGTAAGAATCATGAAACTCGCTAGACGTTCTCCTTATTTTAAACCACGAACAAGTTGTTTTAATATTTTTATAAATTAAACCCTTAAGGGGATGAAAAGGGCGTTTGAAGTTTGTATGGAATTCCGTCATCTTTGATGTTGGGAAGGTGAAAAATTTGTATATATACATACGTATAATTAAAATAAAAAGTAATCCACTTAAACGTTTTTGGAAAATCACCCTTTAAAGGGGTAAATTAGGAGATGAAATTCAGTATGGAGGATTACATGGAGGACAGTATAAAAGCTAGAATCTTAAAATTGATGTTTGGGCACCGGTTTTGAATAAAAAAATGTCTTTTGAATTTTTCAACCCCTAAGGGGTAGTTGCGCAGGTTTGAAGTTTGAATAAAGACTTTTGTAATAAAGACTAAAACTGCGCGAGTAACGCCGCGGGCGCAGTCTAGTATTCCATATAACAACTTTTTACGTGTTCCAGGTCTTGACGCTGCCCTCCCCGGATTCATCAGCAGCAACCAAGACATCGTATTAAGTCCAAGAGATGCCGCGTATGCGGAGGTGATCCACACGAATGCTGGCAACCTGGGCTTCATCTCGCCCCTGGGGCACGTGGACTTCTACCCCAACGGTGGAATTGGCATGCCCGGATGCAACTCCATTGAGTGTGATCACGCTATGTATGATCTTTTTTTAATTAGTTTAGATGTGACATAACCAATGTGGAGCGGCGATAGTTCAAAACCCGCCTACCATCCCGGGATTGTGGTTCGAATTAGTGTATGCATCAGGGTTGTTGCGGATGCTGATTTTTTCACATCCGCGGATGAGGATGCGGATGCGGAATCCAGGGGGCAAACATACGCGGCTGCGAATGCGGAAGCGGATCTTTACAAAAATCTTAAGTTTTGGGAGAAAAATTTAAAAGACAATTCAAATAATCAGTAATTATATATCTTTCCGACATGTCCGACATGTCAAGTACTATTAAGTACTAATTATACATTTTAGTAATTAAAAAAAAACACTAGCGAGGCGCGGCGCTTCACCGAATAACTGACATCGAAATTAAAATAATTGATTTCTATTGGTCAATTAGCACGAGCGCGCGACACGCGCCACTCGCCGGTCCCGCCCCTTTCTTTCTTGTCCTGACCTGCAACACATTCGCATCCGCATCAGCTCCGCATCGATTTTTGCGGATGCAGATGCGGATGCGGATGCGGATGCCTAAATCGATGCGGATGTTTCGCATATGCGGATGCGGATGCAGATATTCGCAACATCCCTGGTATGCATATCCCCCCCTCCGGATAAAGCCGAGACTTTTCCTTTCTTCCCGCACTACGCTACTGGATCTGCCAGCCTCCTATCTTAAGGTAACGGGTAGGGCACACTAGCGATTTTTTAGCTACTAAACCGGATCTATTTCAAACGATTTCAGGGTTACAATATCTCGGCAAACACTTATACTATTTATTAAATAGCCATGCACAAATGTTGGGTCCGTTTTTGTACGCGAAAAATTGATTCACGCCAAAAGTGGCGTGAAATAAGTGTTTGTTATCCGTCACCTTAAGATGACTACTTACACTTAGTGTTGCCAGATAGTATCTTATCAAATCCGGGACAGTTCTAGAAAAACAATGTCAAATGTTTTTTCAAAGGATTCATTTAAAAGGAAAAATGCCATTTATTTTCAAATACAAACTTTTATTATAATTCTTAGATGAATATTTTATAGTAAATAAATTTGTATTTGAAGCGCTGTGGTAGTAAATCACACGTTAAACTATTATAGATTTGGGCAAATTTAAACTTGGTGGACAATGTAAAGTAAATAACAAATAAAATAGTAATAAATTAAAGAAAAAAACAGTATATTACCATAAAAAAATTTAAACATGAAAGAGTCAGACAGTTTATTTTCTTAAAAAATTATAACTATTCAGAATCCGGCACAATAAGCGCTAATTACTGGACACGGGACAAGAGGCAAGATTCCGGGACAATTCCGGATTTCCCGGCGGTCTGGCAAGCCTACTTACACTAGCGACGCTATCTGATTTCAATTGTTAGGAACTGAACCGGATCTATTTTTAACAATTTCGAAGCTGGTGGCTTAATTTAAAGCCGGCCCGTTACGAAGGAGAATATATCTACCTGTCGCATCCACTGTTGTTACACTCTCATATCGACTCACCCTATCTGCTTGCCGCCATCAATATTAATACTAGGTACAGGATACGACATCCTAGAACTTTTTCCATACAGGTGTATCGTAACAATACTTCCTATTATAACCCCATTACCCGAATGTGTAGGCTATAAGATGATTTGGCATCTAAAACCGAGATAGATATCTTTGTATCAAGTCTTGTCTCATTTAAGAAAACCGTGAAGTCTATCCTCCTTTCCTCATAATGCGTATAAATATTTGTGGGACTTGAGATAAGGAAACAGGATTTCAGGGTCTTCAAGATCTTCTTTATTTTATAAAATCGCAGAGCAAGCTTTTTCGCGTCTTTCGTCGTCTCACACCCACAGATAACTCAATCATTCCCTCCGTTCACTCGTTCTCTGTTCACTCTTACTCCGTTCCATTCTACGCGTCTTCCATTCCATTTTACTCTCTCATAATCCCACATATTTATATTTTTAATTTTTAATTTTGTAAGATCAAAATAATTGTTTATGTATCTCAAACGTCACTGCACTGTTTATGATTCAATCAATATCATTTTTCTACTAACTGTTGAAATTTAGAATAAATAGTTAGTTATAAATAGTGTATACCTGATAGAGTACCCTAGTCTGAAAATCAAGCTGTGTACACATACTCTAGGATTGCTTCTAGGTCAGGGGGAGGTCGTGGTAGTCCAAGGCTTTGCCGGATACCCATAACCTTTCCCCAATTGGGCGATGAGGAACGCCGCTGTGTTTTTTAGTCGGTATGTCTCTGGGCGCATACCTAGAGAAGAGCCCGACATAACCCCTGATGGCCCCCGCTATCTCGGGTATGCAAAAGGCCAGCATTTTTCACCGCGACAAAAAAAAAAAGAAAGGATTGCTTCTAGGTCTAAGCCTTTGTACTTGTATTGTCTGTTATGTTACGAATCAATCTGTTTTGTGTATCAATAAATAAATAAATCCACACAAAGGAGACACACAGCGAGTGTGAAAAAGAAGGAAACTCCGATTCGATCCTAACGACTGCTTTGAATTAGGCCCTCTGCGTCCTCTCTGAAAGGTCTTATTTATTATTTATTTATTTATTCTTTATTGCACAAAAAATAAATACAATTGGCGGACTTAATGCTATACAGCATTCTCTACCAGTCAACCATTAGGCGATGCAGAAATATGTATGACGGCTAAATAAATTTATATCCATAAACATACATGTGAGTAATATATAATATGACTAAATATACATACATAACTATACAATACAATAAACCTACCTATACTACAATTAACTCATAAAAAAAACATGAAAAAAACAGAAACGACGAATACCGGCTAACCTACATTGTAAGCATTAAAGGGTTGGAACAGACATAATACATCTTACCACAGCAGTCATAAAAACAAGGAAAAAAAAAGTTAGGTTAAATTTCTAGTGAGCGGAGAAAATGATCACGAACTGAACGCTTGAATGAAAATTTGGTGGACGACTTTTTGATGTCATCAGGTTTTTTTGACTGTTTGGTGTTTTTTGATTTATTGAATAGTATTCATAACTTTTTGGTCTGCATTTGCACTCGAAATTTGGTTTACCGCCAAAAGCGGCCACTTGGTGGTGATAATACAAATTTTGAATGCAAAAACAGACCAAAAAGTAGTGCACAATTATTAAATAAATAGTATAAGTTTTTGCCTAGGGAAAAATGTAAAAATTGTTAAAAATAGATCCGGTTTAGTTGCTATCAATTTAAATCAATTGGCGTCGCTAGTGTGCCCTATCCGTCGCCTTAAATAAAATGTCAGACCAACCTAATAGACAGACCCAGGGGTTTGAGTCCCACACACCACCTTGTTCCCTACATGCAGCAAGGTGACGGCCATGATGGTTTCCCTTGGGAAAAAGTGTGCTTACACGGACAGCGCCATCTATCCTACATGGCATACACTAGAATATATGTGATATGTAACAGGCAGGCTCTTTCAGCTGCTGTAGGATAGATGGCACTACCCTAACTTAAAAGTAGGTTAAATTACTTTCGCTAGATGGCAGGGTGAGGCATCTCTGTCCACTTTGTCTTGGACATATTCATCTTTAGACCAACTTGCAAGGAGGCATCATCAAGTATCGGCAGACGAAATCCGGGTCGTCCAGTGTCACGATGGGTCGATGACATCACTAAAATCGTGTGTACTACATGTATCCGAGCAGCTCAAGACCGGGTACACTGGCGTAAAGGAAAGGAGGCCTATACTCAGCAGTGGGTACTACCGGGCTGATGATGATGGTGATAATTGCTTTCCAGGTCTTATTACTACTTTGCTGAGAGCATCACCAGCGGGGGCTTCACAGGCCGCCGCTGCGCCAGCTTCGTGTCCGCCATGAGTGGTAACTGCGTCCTGCTCGGCACACTTAGGATGGGTGGCCTCGTGCCTAAGACTGGGTGAGGTTTTTTTAAGTAATTGCTGGCAGGCGAGCAGATGGATCGCCTGATGGTAAGCAATTGCAGCCGCTTATAGACACCTGCGACACCGGTGGAGTCACAAGTGCACACTTCCCCTTCCACCTGCACTACGGGTAGCATGCTTAAAAATTGACAGGCGTGCGATTTTGAGCATGGTCAAAAGTAGCATGCTTATTTGTAGCACTTCCGACATGCTACTAAGTAGCACTTGCTCAAAAGTAGCATGTTTATTTGTAGCACTTGCGACATGCTACCAACTGCACTTGCTCAAAAGTAGCATGCTTATTTGTAGCACTTCCGACATGCTATTAAGTAGCACTTACTCAAAAGTAGCATGCTTATTTGTAGCACTTCCGACATGCTACTAAGTAGCACTTGCTCAAAAGTAGCATGTTTATTTGTAGCACTTGCGACATGCTACCAACTGCACTTGCTCAAAAGTAGCATGGTTATTTGTAGCACTTCCGACATGCTATTAAGTAGCACTTACTCAAAAGTAGCATGCTTATTTGTAGCACTTCCGACATGCTACTAAGTAGCACTTGCTCAAAAGAAGCATGCTTTAGGATGACGGGTAGGATACACTAGCGACGCCAATTGATTTTAATTTTTAGCTATTAAACCGGATCTATTTTAAACAACCTCTCGGCAAACACTTATACTATTTATTAAATAACAATGCACAAATGTTGGGTCCGTTTTTGTACGCGAAAAATTGAGTCGCGCAAAGGGTTATTGTACATTGACCACAAAGTAAACTCACCACATTTTGTAAACTCCATACATTGAAAGTAAATTCACCACATGCATTAAAAATATGTGTAAGTTAGTCACACGCGGGTGAAGTTTGTTGTAAATTCGCCACAAATCCTCAGTTCACATATTTTTTGCTTAAAGTAACGATAGCAAACAATCTTTTGATTTTTTTAGAGAATAATTATATTGATAAAATTAAGAGAGTACCTATAAGTTAATATCCAATGAAAACTAATACGAAGTTAAGAATTAACAGTAAAGCACATCTTTCTTTTTTTCTCCTGACTCCTGCGCTTTTGCACACTCTATCACCCTTGACCTTGTCGATGCGCGTGTGGTTATTTGTTCTGTTAAGTGTAACCTGTTGGATAAGAGTCAGACCAACCAGTCGATTGGTTTATATCCAAAATAATGGACCCCAATCAACCAGGCCCTAGTTCCAGTGGACATGGTGTAAGTACTTATTTTACATTACAATGAATTCAAATATTATAGAAAAAATACTACTTATATTTTATTACCTAACCTCCTGATTTTTCCCATATCGATTCCCTATAAATTAAAGTAAAAAAAATACTACTTACCTACATCATCGTCAGTCCATTTAAGTCCCCACAGCTGGGGCACGAGCCTCCCTGAATCACATGAGGGGTAATTGCCATACTCACCACGCTTTGCAGACGGGTTGGCGAGGGTTTTGATATAAATGCAGAGTTTTCCTTCTCTGGATGCTGATGGTCATACCAGCAGCTTTACCTTAGTGGCCTTTTACGACACCTCGGTAAGAGTGAGGGTGGTCTATTCTACTCTGCCGGGGACCACACGGCTAGTTACCTTCCTTCCTTTCCTAATCATCCTTACCTACATACTTGTACATATATTTTATTATGTAACCTGATTTTTCCCATATCGAAAAAATAAATATTTTTTTATTCTACTTGTTGTTTGATTTTTCTGCAGACCTTTTCACAAAAGCAATGGTGGTGAGTTTACAATAACCAAAATTATTAATAAACAATTTACTTCATAAAAATAGAACTGTGGTGAGTTTACACATACTTTTTTCTGTGGCGAGTTTACTTTGTGGTCAATGTACAATAACCCCCGCGCAAAAAGTGGCCGCTTTTGGCGTGAATCAATTTTTCGCGTACGCGTTGGACCCAATATTTTAGCATGGTTATTTAATATATAGTATAAGTGTTTGCCGAGAGGTTGTTAGATATTGGTTACAATAGCGACGCCAATCAATTTTAATTTTTAGCTACTAAACCGGATCTATTTTAGACACGTTACGTGGTTACTATCTCTCGGCGAACACCTATACTATTTATTAAATACTTATCATTTACTGTTTGGTCTGCTTATGCTCGAATTTTGAATTACCGCTAAAAGTGGCCGCTTTTGGCGTGAATCAATTTTTCGCGTACATAAACGGACCCGACACTTGTGCATAGTTATTTAATAAATAGTATATGTGCTTGCCGAGAGATTGTAACCCCGAAATAGTTACAAATAGATCCAGTTTAGTAGCTAAAAAATAAAATCGATTGGCGTCGCTAGTGTACCCTACCCGTCACCTTAATCATGGAAATAAATGTGTGTAAAAGTCTGTGGTAAAAGTATCTTAAGGTGGTGACAGTTTTGTATACTTTGATGTGCGACTGTACATACAGACGTGGCAGACGAGCAGACAGATTACCTGATGGTAAGCGATTGATGACACCCGCGACACCAGTGGAGCCACAAGTATTGGAGGAAAGTCGAAACGACCACGGCCGCGTAAAAGATATTTATTGTTTTTTTGTTTCCTTCCCTTTTCAGTTCCACTGGAATCTTCCACTTGGAGACCAACGCCGCTTCCCCCTTCTCCAGACGATAACTTCAAAGGAGGATTAATCAGCAGAATAAAAGATAGAGAACAATTATATGTTGATCAAAAAAATATATACAGCTGTTGGGCTGGACCAGTCTCCTTTATATTATTTATAATAAAATAAATAAAATATTTATTTCATCTTTAGCAAGTCTTTACATTTGCAAGGGTTAACCTCTTCTATTAAATGCAGGAAGCATCCGTGCCAGGAGGTGAAGCCGAGGTTTTGCCGTCCCTTTTCGCTGTGACGCCGCTGGCCTCCCCGAAAAAACCCATGACCATTGGACCATTCGTGTCACAGGTGCGCGTCCCCCCCCCCCCCTTTTTTTCCTCTGGATTGGGCCTCCGGTACCCTCATTCACGCAGCGAAACACAGCAAAGTGCTGCTTCACGCCGGTTTTCTGTGGGGCCGTAGTATTCCTACGGTCGAACCGGCCCATTCATGCCAAAGCAGGGCTCTCCCACGGTCAATTGGCCGCTCCCTGAATTCTGCCCTCCTGGGTTGCTTTAGCCCATTCAGCCCATAAATCCAAGCCTGCTTATATCACTTAAAGTATAAGGAGAATCCTAAGGGAGAATCCACCGTGCTCTTGCGACCCAGAAAAAGTTGAAAATGTTGTGTCCCTAGAAGCGACAAACGAGCAACAATCGAGTCGCAAAATCAGAGAGTTCGCTAATAAAAAATAAAAATTGTTTATTTCAGATTCATCATCATTTCATAATCCCCCTTATTAAAAATCGCGAACTAAGGATTGTCCTGGAACAAAACTCGTGCCAGCCCATTTTATCATTGCGTATTGGAACGGGCTGACATGAGCTTTAGTACGCTAATAACTTAAGATCGCGACTTGTAATAAGGTGGACAGTGTTTTGTTCCATAGAGTGTTAGTCTAGTTGACGCTACCTCGGGTTCGATCCCCGCACAGTGCAAACATTTGTCTGCATGAACATATCTGTTTGTATTGGTCTGGGTGTTATCTGTGTATTATAAGTATGTATATACAAAAGAAAAGTATTATATGTATATATTTGTAATCCCACTGTTGATTCTGATATCCGTAACACAGGTGCTTGAGCTACCTATCTCTGAGTCTGATCAATGCATGTGATGTTGTGAAATATTTATTTATTTATTTAGTAACAAAAAGACTTATAATTATATTACTAAGTGCACATAGACACTAAAATAATAAAATAAAAATGCGTTGCCAGAATTTTGAAAAAAGAGTACACTCTTCTCTTGAAGGTCCCTAAGTCGTAGCCATCGGGAAATACTCATGCATCCAAACCAATCCACACAACTGAGGTACGTAGTAGAAAGTTCCGCGAGAAACGCTCAGTAAGACCGCCATCCATCGAGATGATCTAAGACTGTGCGAGATTTTGCGAGTTGGGGTTCGAATGCGAAATGAAAGTGCAGTAGTACCCATATTCGGTCCGAACAGCTCCTCGGAACACTCCACATTGCAGACGCGATAGAAGACACAGCGACGCTACATCTCTTCTATGCAGGGGCGTCTTTACCTATAGTGTAGGGGGTGCGGTGCACCCGGGGGCCGGGAGTTAGAGGGCGCCGAGAGCCCGTCGCTACACACAGAGCCTCCACTGTAACGCTCCGCAAGGGGCGGGCGTACTGATCTTTCTCCTCATCTTAGCGTGGGATTCCCAGTTACATCCAATGCTGTCGCTTCGAAGGGGTACGCTTGGACCATGATGAATGAAGCGGCTGCCCATAGGTAGTCGAACATGTTGTAAGTATTCCATTTTGTTCGCGCATTTTGAAACAAGAGGGCGCCAGTTTATTGATTGTGCCCGGCCGCTTCTTGGGTTAGACCCCCGCCCATGCTTCTACGCAGTGACAAAGAATGGAGGGTGTCGGAAAGAGCCTGGTTGTTAGAATCCGAGCATGCACTCTTGTATTTTTTAAATCTATGTACGTTTGCCATTAGCTCGGCGGTGAGAGAAAACACTGCGAGGAAACCTGCATGATTCAAATAGTTTCCGAAACGTGTAACCGAATCATGGTTCGTCTGGTTCCCTTTTAAAGGGTTGCGAAACTTGCGAAAGTCACACGGCAGTCGCTTCTTTGTAATTCTAAACTCCCCAAATACTGAATCATAGTCGAAGCTTACCCTAGGCTCCAAAGCGACAGCATTGGACGCAACCGGGAATTACACGCCAAAATGAAGAAGAAGAAGATGCCTGATCTCTGTTGCAATAATATATCCTCCAACGAATGATACATTCGGAGCGAACATTAGAGATTCGGAACTGTGTATCATTTGGCTGAGTCGGATCACTGAGTCGTTTCAGCAAAAAGTTAGATGCGTCTATTGTTCATAAAGTATTATTAAATTACAAGACCTCTACCAACCAACGAGTAACAATATCTTCCAACCGATTACGGCTACAGCGGCCACTCTCAACGATCGGCCACGTACGCAGGATATATTATAGTGCTCAGGTGTGTGCGCAAACACAAGTGCACTATTCCCTTACCCTCATATTCCGATGGGACACCAGCGTGACACGACCGGAGAGGTATTGGGTGCAGGGCGGCTTAACGTGCAAGGGTACAAGGCCGCCAACTTCCAGATTCCGCAATAGTCTCTTGCAATAGTGTTAAAAGAACATGTTCGAATACTTACGTAGAATTTTTCAGTTCCAGTGAACGCATAATTTTATAAAGCCACCTTGTGAACCCCTGAACAAACAAAGCATGTTAGTTCAGTTGCGGCGGTCGGAAAATATTCAATATCGATGCTATTACGAACAACTTATGAGAATGACTATTTCGATGACTTTCGAGATGGAATGGCCTTTTCACTAAAGGACGTTAAAGTAATTCTAGAAAATGTCAGGTGGTTTCAGAATGATCAGTTTGAAGAAAATGTATAGAAAATAAATACACACTTTTTTTATGTGATAGGCGACAGACTAGCAGACGGATCACCTGATGGTAAGCGATTGCCGTCGCTCATGGACACCCGCGACACCAGTGGAGAAACTCTCCCTCCCTAGGTTGTCTGATAGAAATCAGCTCCTTGCGATAAGACCGCTTCTAAGTTTTATATGTTGTGCAATAAACAGTATCTACCTATCCTGGTAATTTTTTTTCGGACGCCCCAAATGGACCCGGGTCCGTGAGGCCCAAAAGGTCCCTCCATTGGGCCGGCCCAAAGGAGGGACCTTTTGGGCCTTACGTGATTAAAGGTTTTGAGCGCCAGGGGGGACACCGGTGACCGACAAACAATAAATGTTTGTTTGTGTCTGGTTTGATAGCAGTCAATGTGTTAATGGACGGTCCCATACATGGTTTTCCTAGTAGTTGGCAGACGAGCAGACGGATCGCCTGATGGTAAGCGATTTACAAGTGCGCTGCCAACCTTTAAACCTCCCTTTATCCGGCTAGCGCCATCTAGAGGAAAACGACCAATACTCTACGGTTATGTGGTTAGGCTATGTACCTTTGTGAATCTGCAGTGAGGAGAGACGATTAAATAATATTGCTATGTATAAAAATTATATTGCTATATAAAAGAAGTCCTTCTAGATCTCTGGTTTATTTCTCATTTTCGGTGACGAGTAGGGCACAATAGCGACGCCAATAGATTTTAATTTTTAGCTACTAAAGCGGATCTATTTTAAACAATTTCGGGGTTAAACTTCCAACACGTACGGGTAAAATTGATTCACGCCAAAAGTGGCCGGATTTTTTCGCGTACTATAACGGACCCAACATTTGTGCATGGTTATTTAATAAATAATATAAGTGTTTGTCGAGAGGTTGTAACCCCGAAATTGTTTAAAATAGATCCGGTTTAGTAGCTAAAAATTAAAATCGATTGGCGTCGCTAGTGTGCTCTACCCGTTAAAAATTTCATCTCGTGTTCAAGCGGGACTCGAACCTACACCTTCTAAAATCACAATTGACAGCTCATGTCGAATCAAGCACTTACAAATTTCGTCGGCTTAGTAGCGCGTTCAGTGGTCTAACTGGTAGAACATTCACCCGGATTGTGGAAGGTGTGGGTTCGAGTCCCGCTAGAACACGAGATAAACTTTTTAAGTGTGTTATTTACTTAAGAATAAATTGCAAAAGATTGCTATAAAAAATATCAACTATTTTATTATTTACATAAAAGAACGATAGATCATCATCATGAGATCTAGTCACATACCTCCACTGCAGAGTATTGGCGTCTTCTTCATCAGGACACTCCCTTCGATCCGCTGCGTCATTGCGCAATCCACTGTTTTCCAATTACAATATCAGACCAATCAGCAGGGAAAAATCAAGACTTAATTATAAATTAGGGTCTTATTCTTAAATTGCTCACTAAAACGGTGCATTAAAGCAGTCATCATCATCAACATCATCATCATCATCTTAGCGTTTTGTCCCGGTTGCGTCCCAAGCCGTCGCTTCGGAGCCCGGGGTCCGCTTTCCTACTTCTACTCCTCTACTTCGCGCGGTCTTGTGCATCCGTAGTGGTCAGTTTATTAGCACGCATGTCATCCCTTACGATGTCAAGCCACACCTTTTTAGGTCTACCCCTTCTGCCGGGACCCGGCGGTGGTGCCATGGCCAGACATTTGTTTCCCACGTAGCTGTCCGGTTTTCGCAGGACATGATTAGCTGTCCGCTGTTAGCCGTGTGGTCCCCGGCAGAGTAGAATAGGCCACCCTCACTCTTACCGAGGTGTCGTAAAAGGCGACTAAGGTAAAGCTGCTGGCATGATCATCAGCACCCAGAGAAGGAAAACTCTGCATTTATATCAAAACCCTCGCCAACCCAATTGTAGTATGGCAATTACCCCTCATGTGATTGAGGGAGGCCCGTGCCCCAGCAGTGGGGACTTAAATGGGCTGATGATGATGATGATGATAGCTGTCTGGTTTTCGCAGGACATGACCGTACCAACGTAGGCGACTCTCCAGCAGTTTTCACCCGACTACGACGAAGCAAAAAGGAGGGTTATGATTTTGACGACCCGTTTGGAACAGTGCTAGTGAACGCTGCCTCTGGTGCAAGGGTTGCGGGTTCGATCCCCGCACAGTGCAAACATTTGTGTCATCATCATCATGATTATCAGCCCATTAAAGTCCCCACTGCTGGGGCACGGGCCTCCCTCAGTCATATGAGGGGTAATTGCCACACTCACCACGCTTGGCAGACGGGTTGGCGAGGGTTTTGATATAAATGCAGAGTTTTCCTTCTCTGGGTGCTGATGATCATGCCAGCAGCTTTACCTTAGCCGCCTTTTACGACATCTCGGTAAGAGTGAGGGTGGCCTATTCTACTCTGCCGGGGACCACACGGCCACACGACAGAACATTTGTGTGCATGATCATATCTATTTGTATTGGTCTGGGTGTTATCTATGTAATATAAGTATATATTTACAAAAGAAATGTATATAATTGTAATCCCACTGTTGATTCTGATATCCGTAACACAGGTGCTTGAGCTACCTATCTCTGAGTCAGATCAATGTATGTGATGTTGTGAAATATTATTATTATTTGACATGTACACAAACAGGTATGTATGTAAGTATGGTTGTTCATCTGGTCCCTCATAACTTCTAAATGGACAACATTTCATATTTTTAACATGTCCATATTGTTTTTTTATATGAAAATAGACATAAAATTAACAGAGCCATATTTTTTCTTTTTTCTAAATTTGTCCATTTTCATGCATAAAATAATTATTGAAATTCTTTATATTCTAAATAGACGTAAGCGCCAAATGACGTCATCGGACGGCTGAATACAGCGATATTCCTTTGCTTATCATTGTTTTAATAAAAAAAAGGTACTACTGTCAAAGGTAAATAATACTAGTGTCAACATTGTCAACGTCATTCATACATTCAACGTTGAAACCGAATCTCCCTCATAATGTTGTGCTGTATATGTGTTTGTTTGTTTGTATACGTTTTATTATTTTGTTTTAGGTGGTGTAACCCTCAATTAAAAAATAAAAATCAGAATGAGTAAAATATCATTACACCGGTCAATTTCTCAATATAACGTGTCTCTTTAATCGCTCGACATTGGCAGAGTTATATAAGTGTTCGCCGTGGGCAACACAGTAGCAGCCATAATTAAAAAAAAAAAAAAAATTCAACGTTGACAAGTTGTCTTTTTTTTTGACAGTTTCATATCATGGGTTTGGCATTTCGTAAATTTAAAACTATAATGTGCTAAGCAAAGAAATATTTTACATTCTGCCGTCTGATGACGTCATCTTACGTTTTTTAGTTTTTAATTTTTTTCTCAGTAAATAAGCAATATAAAAAATGAATAAATATATATTCGCGCAGCGGAAAAGTAAATAAAGAATTGGTATTTTTTGTTTCAGAGCTTAGCAATTTTGAAATGTTGTCCATTAGTCATCATTTTTGAACAAAGTTAGAAGCTTCGTGATTGTCTTCTGGTTATAGGCTACTACTACACGACGTCACGTTAAATTGACTACAGCGCCCTTTAGGGGACTTAGAGTAAGGAACTAAAAGAAACATTTTGCTTGACGGTACCGTGTGGGGTATCAAATGAAAGAGCTTTTTTAGCACATTTCAAATCTGTAGTTTTATTTACATTACTGAAAATATTTTAAATAAAAATAAAGTTTAAAAACTAAAACCCGACTACCAAAAAACTTACTCTAAAAAGTACGAAACAAGAAAATAAGTTCCGCTGAAATTATTATGCCGTATCGCGGTGGTCGTATGCCACCTACTGTGGCAAAACAGATTCATTATAATAGCAAAATAAAATCATTGTGGCATACGACCACGGCGATACGGCATAATAATTTCAGCATAGACTATTTTTTTGTTTCGTACTTTTTAGAGCGTGTTTTTTTGTCTGCCGTTTTACGGCTGAAGTCTCCCACGTATGCGTGAGTCTCACTCGAGTGTGTTCAATACTATTGATTAATTAATTAATTAATTAATTATTAATTATCTCACGACATCTCATACGACTCCCTACCCCTACCAATTAGACAGTCCCCATCCCTGCCCATCTTTAAGGCTCGGGTCAAAGCACACTTCCTTGAAAACTGAAACCCTCTCCCCAACTGATCCTTTTTTAGTAACTTCATCTGTCTTCCTTTCCTGTCATTGACGCTCGTGGTCGTTAGTCCTCTCCCAGATCCATCCATCAAGATATATTTTATACCTACAGTATATAGGTATAAAATATATCTTCTCTATTATAACCTTATAGTAGTATATTTTATATAATTTGTGTAGGTTATATTGTATTATAGTAAGGTAACATTCGTATATATTAGTGTATGATAACGTGTTTATTTATTATCTAGATATATGTATTTATACTATAAATTTACTTAATCAATGTTTCACCACCACCCTCCCCTCTTCTATCTAATGTCCTTTACCTAAAGGTTGTCTGGTAGAGATCGCTCCCAGCGATAAGACCGCCTAAATGGACAACATTTCATATTTTTAACATGTCCATATTGTTTTTTTATATGAAAATAGACATAAAATTAACAGAGCCATATTTTTTCTTTTTTCTAAATTTGTCCATTTTCATGCATAAAATAATTATTGAAATTCTTTATATTCTAAATAGACGTAAGCGCCAAATGACGTCATCGGACGGCTGAATACAGCGATATTCCTTTGCTTATCATTGTTTTAATAAAAAAAAGGTACTACTGTCAAAGGTAAATAATACTAGTGTCAACATTGTCAACGTCATTCATACATTCAACGTTGAAACCGAATCTCCCTCATAATGTTGTGCTGTATATGTGTTTGTTTGTTTGTATACGTTTTATTATTTTGTTTTAGGTGGTGTAACCCTCAATTAAAAAATAAAAATCAGAATGAGTAAAATATCATTACACCGGTCAATTTCTCAATATAACGTGTCTCTTTAATCGCTCGACATTGGCAGAGTTATATAAGTGTTCGCCGTGGGCAACACAGTAGCAGCCATAATTAAAAAAAAAAAAAAAATTCAACGTTGACAAGTTGTCTTTTTTTTTGACAGTTTCATATCATGGGTTTGGCATTTCGTAAATTTAAAACTATAATGTGCTAAGCAAAGAAATATTTTACATTCTGCCGTCTGATGACGTCATCTTACGTTTTTTAGTTTTTAATTTTTTTCTCAGTAAATAAGCAATATAAAAAATGAATAAATATATATTCGCGCAGCGGAAAAGTAAATAAAGAATTGGTATTTTTTGTTTCAGAGCTTAGCAATTTTGAAATGTTGTCCATTGTACATTGTATCTCTCTATACCTAGCTTTCAGTTTTGTATGTTGTGCAATAAAGAGCATATATCTATCTATCTATCTATACGTTGACCTGATTCCGTACTAAGTAGCTTAAGCACTTGTGTTACAGATATCAGACAACAGAGTAACACAAATATATACTTAAATACATAATATTACACATACAAGTGTTCATCGCACGAATGTTTGTCAAGGGTGGGGATCGAACTCACGACCTTTGGCGTAAGAGGCAGGGTCACTACCAATTGGGCCATCCGGTCAGTCAGTTATAAAGCAGTATTTATTCTTTTTTCGAAAAAATGTATGGGTTTTTTTTATTTCGATCGTCAAAACGTATTGAACGTTTATAAATCCCTTGTTATAATAGATTCATTTATATCATCATCATCATCATCATCATCAGCCCATTTAAGTCCCCACTGCTGGGGCACGGGCCTCCCTCAATCACATGAGGGGTAATTGCCATACTCACCACGCTTGGCAGACGGGTTGGCGAGGATTCATCTATGTATTTTGACATAAATAAATCTATGCGTGAGATAATTAGATAAATCCCGTGAAAAATGGTACAAGTCGACTTATATCGAATTTGATTTTCTTCTTGCTACTTCATTACAAAAAAATCTTCTATTATTCTGTCTGATCGGACGGAAAAATGGAGGATTTTTTTGTGATGAAGTAGCAAGAAGAAAATCAAATTCGATATAAATCGACTTGTACCACTTTTCTCAGGACACACAGAAATGATTCTTTGTTTAAAAGAACTATAGTCCTATAGCTCATAATATTTACCATATTTAGTTATTTCCTCATTTTGATATAAAATGGTATTTATTATCCACGAGTAAACCACATGTGTTTGCTTGTCAAACAAATTAGATAATTCATTCAAATTATTATTACACGATTATACAGGGTTACAAAAGTTAAATATAAGTATTTAATAAATAGTTTAGTTTCTAACAATTCAAATCATTTGGCGTCGCTAGTGTGCCCTACCCGTCACCTTAAATGGATGTAAATGTTCACATATCTTATCTTATTGACGACCCGTTTGGAACAGTGGTAGTGAACGCTACCTTTGGTCCAAGGGTTGCGGGTTCGATCCCCGCACAGTACAAACATTTGTGTGCATGAACATGTCTGTTTGTATTGGTCTTGGTGTTTCCTATGTATTATAAGTATGTATTTACAAAAGAAATGTATATTATATGTATATATTTGTAATCCCACTGTTGATTCTGATATCCGTAACACAGGTGCTTGAGCTACCTATCTCGGAGTCAGATCAATGTATGTGATGTTGTGAAATATTTTTTTTTTATCTGTTAGGGGCCTTTTTCATGGGGCACGTCGACCCTAAGGATCTTTTGTACCTCCCCTATCCTTTGCGCTCCTATTCACGAAAGATTCGTTTCATCAGCGTCACGATGTCGTTCGGATTGAAGTGCCTGTAGTCTCCTGGCTTAGGATAAGCGTTACCTAGAAGACACATTCTGTCTCTGGGTAGTGAGTCGCATTCACACGTAGAGTGGGGGTTCTCTGTGGTGTCGAGTGAGTTGTCTCGTGACAACTTGCTTGGACCAAATAGAGTCTTAAAACCTGCGATTGCTTTTAGAGTAATATCCGCTGAATCCGTAGGTCGATAAAACGTAGAACACCGGCGTTTTATTGAGTGACTGTGACTTTGACTGACTTCGACTGTTGACTACCTACTGATTCTTAATAAATTATTTGACATTGGCGGAATCACACGCGCGGCTTGTAACCGTGTGCAGCAGGATAAGGGATTTAAGTCCATGAAAAAAAAAGTTTTATCATTTTACTAAGTTCCTATGATCATGTTATGATTTTGCAATGAAGTTTAATTTAATTTTTTTTTGATTTTCCAAAGAATTTTGTAACTATTGACATAAAAATCATTTTTCTGTAACATCAATAGCTTTAACGTTAATGAAGCTTATTATATTATGGACTAAATTCAACCTTTATGTAGGGATGTGGTAATAGTAGGTATGGCCAGGTTTAGCTGTGGTCATAATTTCATGAATGTTTTATTATATAGATATATATAGTTATTAATATTTTTTAGAATATCATATTATGCCGCCACAAATTTTCTGTTTCGCAGAATGGTTGACTGGTAGAGAATGCTGTAAGGCATTAAGTCCGTGTTTTACTTCGTGCAATAAAGAATAAATAAATAAAGTTTTATTATCATCGTAAATGTTTTTCCTTATTTCTCGCTTTCTAACAGTATCACACGCACACAATGTTCACGTATACAGCCTGTATCATAGTAACAATTTAATTAAGATAATATGTCTGTTTGCTATGTTATGGTAGGTGCTATATTTATTTAAGCAAGTACGTAAGTTATAGCTCGCAAGGTTGATAAACTTAATTTAATAATATTCTTGTAAGTTATCTATTTTTACCCGACTACGGCGATGCAAAAAGGAGGGTTATGATTTTGACCTGTATGTGTGTATGTATGTGTATGTATGGTTGTTCATCTGTTCCCTCATAACTTCTAAACCAGTTATCAAATTAGAACAAATGAGAAGTCGTTAGAAGCATCTTGATTGTCTTCTGGTTATAGGCGACATGACGTCACGTTAAATTGACTACAGCGCCCTCTAGGGGACTTAGAGTACGGAACTTAAAAACGTAGAACGGTTCCATGGGAGGTATCAAATAAATGAGCTTTTTAGCACATTTCAAATATCTAATTTTATTTACATAACTAAAAATATTTTAAATTAAAATTGAGTTTAAAAACCCGACTACCAAAAAACACGCTCTAAAAAATATGAAACAAGAAAATTGTCTCCACTGAAATTATTATGCCGTATTGCCGTGGTCGTATGCCACCTACTTGTAGTATAACAGATTCAATGTAATAACAAAATAAAATCAATGTGGCATACGACCACGGCGATACGGCATAATAATTTCAGTAGAGACAATTTTCTTGTTTCATATTTTTAGAGCGTGTTTTTTGGTAGTCGGGTTTTAGTTTTTAAACTCAATTTTTATTTATTCCTAAAAAGTATCTATTTGTCTGTAATCTTTTACATTTACTTTTTTTACAGGCATCTTTTAGGCAAACGCGTATCATCCTAGACCTCATCGTCACTTTCCATCAGGTGAGATTGTGGTCAAGCGTTAGCCTATTGACCAAAAAAAAATCCAAGAAAACCGGCGTGAAGCAGCATTCGCTGCGTGAGTGAGGATACCGGAGGCCCAATCCGCGGGAAAGGGGATTTAAGGATGGCAGCGCACTTGTGACTCCACTGGGTGTCGCGCGCGAGTGTCTATGGGCGCGCAGTCGCTTACCATCTGGCGATCCGTCTGCTCGTCTGCCACCATTCATATAAAAAAATAGGAATCTTCAAAGTTAATGAAGCAATGGTAGTTCTGTGGATAAGAATGCTCCTTCCATACATGGGTCGACCAATCCGCTCAGTTTAACAGTGGGAGAGCCACGCTTTGGCATGAATGGGCCGGCTCGACCGGAGTAATACCACGTCCTCACAGAAAACCGGCGTGAAGCAGTGCATGCGCTGTGTTTCGCTGCGTGAGTGAGGGTACCGGAGGCCCAATCCAGGGGAAGGGGGGTTAAAAGGTAAGCAGCGCACTTGTGACACCACTGGTGTTGCAGGCGTCCATCGGCGGCGGTAATCGCTTACCATCAGGTGATCCGTCTGCTCGTCTGCCACCTATATCATAAAAAAAAATGCACCACTGGATTTTTCAAATCTATGTGCACATTTCTACCATTAGCTCAGCGGTGAGGGAAACATCGTGAGGAAACCTACTCGTCTCGGATAGTTTCTTAAAATCGTGGACACGTACAATACTTCATCGTCAGCCCATTTAAGTCCCCACTGCTGGGGCACGGGCCTGCCTCAATCACATGAGGGGTAATTGCCATACTCACCACGCTTGGCAGACGGGTTGGCGAGGACGTACAATACTTGAGATAATGATTTTGAACGTGTAACCGTGTTCCAGTTGGTCTGGTTCCCCTGTGTAAGGGTTGCCAAGGTCAGACGGCAGTCGCTTCATTGTACCCAATTACCAGACTTCCCGAATCCTGGATCATGGTCCAGGCATACCCCGGACTCCGAAGCGAAATCTTTGGACACAACTGGGAATTTATCTACTATAAGATGAGAAGGTTTAGTTCAACAAATTGTAGGTACCTACTTACTTAGTTCTTGGTTTAATTAGCCATCCAATCGGACGCCTAGGGCGTTCGTCAAACGCCGGCATCCAATCAAAAAATTGACTGAACATTTAGACCCTAAGTCTTAGGCTACTTAGGGCTAAGATGTTTTAAATTTTTGATACGTCATTGACTTAGGTAGTATGGAATCAGGTCAACGTATGAGATGTTGTGAGAATTATTATTATTATTAATTGAATGGAACATGGCCGTGTGGTCCCAGGCAGAGTAGAATAGGCCACCCTCACTCTTAGCGAGGTGTCGTAAAAGGCGACTAAGGTAAAGCTGCTGGCATGATCATCAGCACCCAGAGAAGGAAAACTCTGCATTTACCTATATCAAAACCCTCGCCAACCCGTCTGCCAAGCGTGGTGAGTATGGCAATTACCCCTCATGTGATTGAGGGAGGCCTGTGCCCCAGCAGTGGGGACCTAAATGGGCTGATGATGAGGGCACATTAGCGACGCCAATTGATTTTAATTTTTAGCTACTAAACCGGATCTTACTTAAACAATTTCGGGGTTACAACCTCTCGGCAAACACTTATACTATTTATTAAATAACCATGCACAAATGTTGGGTCTGATTTTGTACGCGAAAAATTGCGCGGTAATTCAAATTTCGAGTACAAAAGCAGACCCAAAAGTTAAGTTTTAGTATTTAATAAATAGTATAAGTGTTTGTCGAGAGATTGTAACCCCAAAATTGTTTAAAATAGATCCGGTTTAGTAGCTAAAAATTAATATCGTTTGCCGTCGCTAGTTGGCCCTACCCGTCACATTATGCGACTAAGTATGCTACTCCTATCCAGACCAGTATCACTGCGACCAGTTTGATCTATTGTGATCGCCACTGTGCTACATATCAGTCCCAAACCCTACACTTTTCAGAAAGTGTATTAGTTGTTTGGGACTGAGATCCCTAGCTTCGTTGGGGCTCAAAAAGTGCTTTCCCAGATGTAAGCTACGTTTGGGCATCAGTGGTGCGCATTCAGCGATCATGTGTATAAGAATTTCATTCGCCTCGTTACACATTCTGCAGATTCTAGTGTCGCTCAGTCCTATAGTGGCCATGTGCTTATTGAGGAACAGTGACCTCACCGCCAAGCTAGTGATAGAAATACGCAAATAGATTCCATCAAGGACTAAAAAATTTGGCAGGTCCTATTTCTGCCGCACCATTAAGAAATGGAACTCGTTGCCGGCGCATGTATTTCCCCCTTCCTACAATATGGATTTCTTCAAACGAAGCGTGAAGAAGCATCTCGCAGGCCAGTGTGGCAGTCCCAGTGGAGGCCTTGACATCGCTTTCGTTCTAATTGCAACGTGGGCTCTTCTCTTGCTTACTAAAAAAAATAGAATAGCTAGAGACTTTCTCCACCTTATTATAATTCGCAATCTAAAGTTATTACCGTACTAAAGCTCATGTCACCCCGTTCCAACACGCAATGTTAAAAGGGGTTGGCTCAAATTCTGTTCCGGGACAATCCTTGCTCGCGATTTGTAATTAGTGGGAAAGGTTTATTACCGTACTAAAGCTCATGTCATCCCGTTCCAACACGCAATGGACAACATTTCATATTTTTAACATGTCCATATTGTTTTTTTATATGAAAATAGACATAAAACGAACAGACCCATATTTTTTCTTTTTTCAAAATTTGGCCATTTTCATACATAAAATAATTATTGAAAATCTTTATATTCTAAATAGACGTAAGCGCCAAATGACGTCATCGGACGGCTGAATACAGCGATATTCTTTTGCTTATCATTGTTTTAGTAAAAAAAAGGTACTACTGTCAAAGGTAAATAATACTAGTGTCAACATTGTCAACGTCATTCATACATTCAACGTTGACAAGTTGTCTTTTTTTTTGACAGTTACATGTCATGAGTTTGACATTACGTAAATTTAAAACTATACTGTGCTAGGCAAAGAAATATTTTACATTCTGCCGTCCGATGACGTCATCTTACGTTTTTTAGTTTTTAATTTTTTTCTCAGTAAATAAGCAATATAAAAAATTAATAAATATATATTCGAGCAGCGGAAAAGTAAACAAAGAATTGGTATTTTTTGTTTCAGAACTTAGCAATTTTGAAATGTTGTCCATTCTGTTCCGGGACAATCCTTGTTCGCGATTTGTAATTAGTGGGAAGGTTTATTACCGTACTAAAGCTCATGTCATCCCGTTCCAACATGCAATTGTAAAAGGGGCCGGCTCAAATTTTGTTCCGGGACAATGCGTATGTTGTTCCTACTTAGCCCAAGAAGCGCGGCGGAGGATCTGCGGTCAAAGGGCTTTATGATCTTGCAAACTGGTGTCGCATCCATGTGCGGCGGCAAATACAAAATCATTTATTCATCATAAATAGGGTGGGTACAAATGTAGATGGATAAAATTGAAGTGCTTAAACCTATTTAGTCTTTTAAAAGACATATGAATATTTTTTCTTACAAATTACGAAAGGTGAATAAAGATAAAGATAAAAAGATAAAAAAATCTTTATTCAATTTAGGTCCACACAGAACACTTATGAATGTCAAAATAGTACATATTATCTACCGCTGGTTCGGAATGTCGATTTCTACTGAGAAGACACCAGCAAGAAACTCAGTAGTTACTCTTTTCAAATATTGATGATGTAACAGAGTTTCAATTGAGAAGAGACAAAAAAATACAATTATGAAAATTAATAGACTACTATGAATAACAACTCAAAAGATTAACCAATTAACATGACCAAGAATCCTTATCATTTAAATAGTCTTGTACACTATAGTAACCTTTCTTCATTAGGCAGGTTTTAATATGAGACTTAAACTTATCCAGTGAATCTAAATTAAATATTTGAAACTAAAATCTAAACTTCAGTTATACCTCTTATAAGAGCAGACGGATCACCTGATGGCAATCGCTTACCATCAGGTGATCCGTCTGCTCGTCTGCCACCTATCACATAAAAAAAACATTCTTCAGCGATTCACCGTGATGGATGGCCTTAAGCCTGAAATTACGTATAACTATTTATTTTGCTATAACCGCGGTTCCTGTGAACAGAATTGACGTCAAGCCAATTACATACGCACGTCTACTACAAAACAAATATCAATAACAATGGACAAATATAGCCTTACTTACTTCACAAGCTGCATTTATTTTCTAGATTGTTCAATGGACATCATTTCAAAATTGCTAAGCTCTGAAACAAAAAATACCAATTCTTTGTTTACTTTTCCGCTGCTCGAATATATATTTATTCATCTTTTATTGCTTATTTACTGAGAAAAAAATTAAAAACTTAAAAACGTAAGATGATGTCATCGGACGGCAGAATGTAAAATATTTCTTATTATAGTTTTAAATTTACGAAATGCCAAACCCATGACATGTAACTGTCAAAAAAAAGACAACTTGTCAACGTTGAATGTATGAATGACGTTGACAATGTTGACTAGTACACTAGTATTATTTACCTTTGACAGTAGTACCTTTTTTTTATTAAAACAATGATAAGCAAAGGAATATCGCTGTTTTCAGCCGTCCAATGACGTCATTTGGCGCTTACGTCTATTTAGAATATAAAGAATTTTAATAATTATTTTATGCATGAAAATGGACAAATTTTGAAAAAAGAAAAAATATGGGTCTGTTCATTTTATGTCTATTTTCATATAAAAAAACAATATGGACATGTTAAAAATATGAAATGTTGTCCATTAGACCTGGCGAAAACGTATCTTTCAAAGGATTGGAACATTCGCATCTGGATCAGTGCAGAGATGCGGAACAGTGAAACGCTTCATTTGTAACATCAACTCTCACGGCCGCACTCAGAGATGTCATTTAAGGTGACGGGTAGGACGCACTAGCGACGCCAATTGATTTTAATTTATAGCTACTATACCGGATCTATTTCAAACAATTTCAAGGTTACAACCTCTCGGCAAACTTTTATACTATTTATTAAATAACAATGCATGCAACATTTGTGCCCTACCCGTCACCTTGTCACCTTAAGCTAATAGTAGGTATCGGTAGTCTTACTGCGTATCAAAATAAGTGTCAATATTTTTTCATAAGTAGCTAACTAAGTTAATCAACGACTCTGAGTGTGGCAGTCAGATAGATCCGTGATTGATTCCGCTCTTTCGGAACATTCGGCTCACTTCGATCATTCATCTAATTTGCCTCATCGGATCATTCGGTTCACTCCAACACGAAATCCATTTGAGTCGAATGATACATTAATAATAATAATATAATAATAATAAATATTTCACAACATCACATACATTGATCTGACTCCGAGATAGGTAGCTCAAGCACCTGTGTTACGGATATCAGAATCAACAGTGGGCTTACAAATATATACATATAATACTTTTCTTTTGTAAATACATACTTAGATAACGTCCAGACCAATACAAACAGAATTCGGAGCGAACATTAGAGATTCGGAACAGTGTATCATTTGGCTGAGTCGGATCACTGAGTCGTTTCGGCAAAAAGTTAGATGCGTCTATTGTTCATAATGTATTATTAAATTACAAGACCTCTACCAACCAAGGAGTAATAATATCCTCCAACCGATTACGGTTGCGGCGGCCAATCTCAACGATCGGCCACTTACGCAGGATATATTAAGTATAGTGCTCAAGTGTGCGCAAACACAAGTGCACTCATAATCCGAAGGATCGGAGGACCCACGGCTTAACGTGCTTTCTGAGGCACGTACCCGCGTGCCTCGGAAAGCACGTAAAGCCGTTGGTCTTCGGCCACTTAAGCAGGATATATCACTCAAGTGTCCGCATACACAAGTGCACTCTCTATTCCCTCAACCTCATAATCCGAGGGATCGGAGGACCAACGGCTTAACATGCTTTCCGAGGCACGGGAGTACAAAACCTCCAATTTTCAGACTCCGGGCTGACACTATGAATTTCTTACCGAAAATTTAGTTACCAATTTTCGGCCGAACCTGGGGATCGAGCCCGGGACCTCTTGCGCCATCGAGGCAGTTAACCAACGAGTACCTACATGTAGGGGAGAGTATTATACTTGACAGTCACATAATAAGGATTAGAAGAGCGATGGTAGCTCAATGGTTCAGAACGCGCCTTGCAAACGGGGTGTCCGAGTTCGAATCTGAGCATGATATATAAATATATATATATATATATATATATATATAAAAATTTTATATATCTAAAATTTTTAAATATATGTGCGTTTTTCTACCATTAGCTCGGTGCTGAGGGAAATCGTCAGAGTGTGGTCCCCGGCAGAGTAGAATAGGCCACCCTCACTCTTACCGAGGTGTCGTAAAAGGCGACTAAGGTAAAGCTGCTGGCATGATCATCAGCACCCAGAGAAGGAAAACTCTGCATTTATATCACAATCCTCGCCAACCCGTCTGCCAAGCGTGGTGAGTATGGCAATTACCCTTCATGTGATTGAGGGTGGCCCGTGCCCCAGCTGTGGGGACTTAAATGGGCTGATGATGATGATGATGAGGGAAATCATCGTGAGAAAACCTTCACGTTTCGGACAGTTTCGTAAACGTTTAAGGCGACGGGTAACCCTAACTAGCGACACCAATCGTTTTAAATTGTTTGCTACTAAACCGGATCTAGTTTAAACAATTTCGGGATAACAACCTCTCGGCAAACACTTATACTATTTATTAAATAACCATGCACAAATATTGGGTCCGTTTTTGTACGCGAAACATTGATTAATGACAAAAGTGGCCGCTTCTGGCATGAATCAATTTTTCGCGTACGCGTTGTTGGATCCAACAATTGTGCATGGTTATTTAATAAATAGTATAAGTGTTTGCCAAGAGGTTGTAACCCCTAAATTGTTTAAAATAGATCCGGTTTAGTAGCTAAAAATAAAAATCGATTGGCGTCGCTAGTGTACCCTACCCGTCACCTTAACTCCGAAAAATGTTAGGTTCCTGTGGGATAAACAAAAATAAATACTAAGCGGGTAACGCCGCGGGCGGAAGCTAGTAACCTATAAAAGAGAGTCGTGTGAATCGACTTTTTTTTTATGTAGTAATGGATGGCAGACGAGCACACGGATCACCTGACGGTACATTCATGCCGAAGTGTAGCCCTCCCACAGTCAAGGTCTCTCATCATAATCAGGACATCTTTAAGGCAAGAGTGAACGGGCATCTTTTAGGCAAACGCGTATTATCCTAAGTCAAAGTCAAAGTCAAATAATTCTTTATTTGCATAGGCTTGTACACAGCACTTACAAATCGTCATACATTTGAATGACTTAAAACTATTTATAAGTACTTATGTACATATTAATACATATATATGTTGATACATAAAATATACTAAAGAAATAAATAAACATAATGCGATTCTACCACCGGCTCGGAAAGTTGTTTCTGGTCGAGAAGATCCGGCAAGAAACTCGCCAGTTACTCTTTTTAATCGCCAACTTTTTTACAAAATGGTTTATTATCCTCATACCAAGTCATACAGTTTAATGCAACACAAAATAGAATGATGCAAATTAAAAGCTAAATATGAGGTAAACCGAAGCGGACCAGTCCCCAAAGGTGGCACCTGTTCACAAGTATGACGTATGCGTCAGCCATCATTTCACTCAACCATATTAGAGGGAATGTAATGACCCGCCACATAGCGCCACCACCTCAGAGACATTTGAGTGAGCATGACTACTTAGGTTCCCCTCATAGGTCATAAGACCTAGACCTCATCGTCGCTTTCCATCAGGGGCGAATGTGGTCAAGCGTTAGCCTCTTGACCACAAAACCACAAAAAAAACATGCAATAAATAATTTGAATTTTAACCACGATATCCAACATGGAAGACGCATTCTTATCCATCCATCGCTTATTTATCACCATTTGTCACGGTTGCGTTACGCCGCAAGCTGCCCGCTTCGGAGCCCGGGATACTCTCATTAATGTCAGCCCGCTTCGGAGCCCGGGATACTCTCATCAATATCAGCCCGCTTCGGAGCCCGGGATCCTCTCATTAATGTCAGCCCGCTTCGGAGCCCGGGATCCTCTCATCAATGTCAACCCGCTTCGGAGCCCGGGATCCTCTCATTAATGTCAGCCCGCTTCGGAGCCCGGGATACTCTCATCAATATCAGCCCGCTTCGGAGCCCGGAATCCTCTCATTAATGTCAGCCCGCTTCGGAGCCCGGGATACTCTCATCAATATCAGCCCGCTTCGGAGCCCGGGATCCTCTCATTAATGTCAGCCCGCTTCGGAGCCCGGGATCCTCTCATCAATGTCAGCCCGCTTCGGAGCCCGGGATACTCTCATCAATGTCAGCCCGCTTCGGAGCCCGGGATCCTCTCATCAATGTCCGCCCGCTTCGGAGCCCGGGATACTCTCATCAATATCAGCCGCTTCGGAGCCCGGGATACTCTCATCAATGTCAGCCGCTTCGGAGCCCGGGATCCTCTCATCAATGTCCGCCGCTTCGGAGCCCGGGATACTCTCATCATATCAGCCCGCTTCGGAGCCCGGGATACTCTCATCAATATCAGCCGCTTCGGAGCCGGGATACTCTCATCAATGTCAGCCCGCTTCGGAGCCGGGATACTCTCATCAATATCAGCCCGATTCGGAGCCCGGGATAACTCTCATCAATATCAGCCCGCTTCGAGCCGGGATACTCTCATCAATATCAGCCCGCTTCGGAGCCCGGGATACTCTCATTCAATATCAGCCCGCTTCGGAGCCCGGGATCCTCTCATTAATGTCAGCCCGCTTCGGAGCCCGGATCCTCTCATCAATGTCCGCCCGCTTCGGAGCCGGGATACTCTCATCAATATCAGCCCGCTTCGGAGCCCGGGATCCTCTCATCAATGTCAGCCGCTTCGGAGCCGGGATCTCTCTCATTAATGTCAGCCCGCTTCGGAGCCCGGGATACTCTCATCAATAGTCAGCCCGCTTCGGAGCCCGGGATCCTCTCATTAATGTCAGCCCGCTTCGGAGCCCGGGATCCTCTCATCAATATCAGCCCGCTTCGGAGCCCGGGATCCTCTCATCAATGATCAGCCCGCTTCGGAGCCCGGGATCGCTCTCATCAATGTCCGCCCGCTTCGGAGCCCGGGATACTACTCTCATCAATATCAGCCCGCTTCGGAGCCCGGGATACTCTCATCAATATCAGCCCGCTTCGGAGCCCGGGATACTCTCATCAATATCAGCCCGCTTCGGAGCCCGGGATCCTCTCATCAATGTCAGCCCGCTTCGGAGCCCGGGATACTCTCATCAATATCAGCCCGCTTCGGAGCCCGGGATCCTCTCATCAATAGTCAGCCCGCTTCGGAGCCCGGGATCCTCTCATCAATGTCCGCCCGCTTCGGAGCCCGGGATCCTCTCATTAATGTCAGCCCGCTTCGGAGCCCGGGATCCTCTCATCAATGTCAGCCCGCTTCGGAGCCCGGGATCCTCTCATCAATGTCCGCCCGCTTCGGAGCCCGGGATCCTCTCATCAATGTCAGCCCGCTTCGGAGCCCGGGATCCTCTCATTAATGTCAGCCCGCTTCGGAGCCCGGGATACTCTCATCAATATCAGCCCGCTTCGGAGCCCGGGATCCTCTCATTAATGTCAGCCCGCTTCGGAGCCCGGGATCCTCTCATCAATGTCAGCCCGCTTCGGAGCCCGGGATCCTCTCATCAATGTCATTGCAATATATTATTAAGACTTTCAGTAAAACAGAATATTATGTTTAAACAACCAGCCTAGCCACCAATAACGTTTCCCCAATTGGCCACGGTGCCAGTTAATTATTTTATTATACTGTAATTAGTCAATTTGATTGTACAGCTGTGGGTTATTTGCTATAATGAAGATATAAATTGTCAATTGATGTGGAAATGTCTTTAGTGGTATAACAGATTTTAATCTGACCCACTATAGTGTTATTCTGTAGTGACATGAGAGCGTTGGCATACATTTTGGTGTGCCTGCTTAGCGTGAGTACCTATTTTTTTTAAAGTAAATAACACACTTAAAAATTTCATCTCGTGTTCAGGCGGGACTCGAACCCACACCTTCCACAATCCGGGTGAATGTTCTACCAATTAGAACACTGAACGCGTTATTAAGCCGACAAAATTTGTAAGTGCTTGATTCGACATGAGCTGTCGATAGTGTCATCAATCAATATTGTAGCTTTATTTACAATATCCAGTGGAAATGTTATTACAAATATTTAACCACCAGTTAAGATGAGACTGCTAAATCAATAGTTGATATTTTTTTAGCAATCTTTTGCAATTTATTCTTAAGTAAATAACACACTTAAACTTTACGCGAACCCACACCTTCCACAATTAATAACGCGTTCAGTGGTCTAATTAGTAGAACATTCACCCGGATTGTGGAAGGTGTGGGTTGTTATTTACTTAAGAATAAATTGCAAAAGATTGCTATAAAAAATATCAACTATTTTATTATTTACATAAAAGAACGATAGATCATCATCATGAGATCTAGTCACATACCTCCACTGCAGAGTATTGGCGTCTTCTTCATCAGGACACTCCCTTCGATTCGCTGCGTCATTGCGCAATCCACTGTTTCGCAATTACAATATCAGACCAATCGGCAGGGAAAAATCAAGACTTAAGGTGACGGGTAGGGCACACTAGCGACGCCAAACGATTTTAATTCTTAGCTACTATTTTAAACAATCTCGAGGTTACAACCTCTCGGTAAACACTAACTATTTATTAAATAACCATGCAAAAATGCGGACCCAACATTTGTACGCGAGAAATTGATTCACGCTAAAAGTGACCGCTTTTAGCGGTAATCAATTTTTCGCGTACAAAAACGGACCCAACATTTGTGCATGGTTATTTAATAAATAGTATTTGTGTTTGCCGAGAGGTTGTAACCCCGAAATTGTTTAAAATATATCCGGTTTATTAGCTAGCAATTAAAAACGAATGGTGTCGCTAGTTAGGGCTACCCGTCGCATGCTATTATATGCTTATTGATAGCAAAATACGACGACAGTTCCTTAAGCATGCTCATATTTAGCATGATTAAAAAGCATGCTACAAATGAGCATATATAAGAGTGGCTTTAGACCATAATTTAGGATTTGGGGAGTCTGGTTTTACAATGAAGCGACCGCAGTCTGACCTTCAACCCTTTAACAGGGAAACCAGACTAACTGGATCCTGGTCACACGTTCCGGAAACTATCCGGAACGTGCAAGTTTAATATCGATGTTTTCCTTCACGAGCTAATGGTAATACGCACAAAATTCCATAGGTGCACGCTCGGAATCGAACACCGCCCTCCTGTATTCCCTTATCGCCGAGCTAATGGTAGAAATATGCACATAGATTGAAAAAATCCAAATGTGTATGCCCGGATTTGAACCACGACCCCCGAATGTGAGGCGCGTGACCACTCAGCTACCAACGCTGCCCTGTCCAGTAGATAATGAAATAAAGCAGATGCATTATTTTTTGATCAAATTGAATCATAGATACCTATATTAAAAAAAAAAAATTTAAAAAACCCCCACACAACTGAAGCTCTTTCATTTGATACCTATATTGAGGCAGTTGGAACAACAAATAGGTAGGTTATTCGTCATTTTCTGACGGCGGCCATCTTGGATCGATTTTTATCCAACATACAACCTGTGCGGATAAAGAATGGGATCGGAAATGGCGGCTCATCTATTCACTTCTCGCTCGCACACTATTTGCGTCTTTACTCGCACTCGTGGGGTACGAGTATATAGAGTGTATCGAGGTTGTAGCTAAGAACACTCCCTCTTTATTCATCTTTCAAACAAAAAAAAACAAATGAACCAATTTATTTATTTATTTGTGTGAATAAATAAATCGGTTCATTTGTTCGGGAGCTACGATGCCATAGACAGACACACAGACACACACACACAAAGACACGTCAAACTTATAACACCCCATCGTTTTTGCGTCGGGGGTTAAAAAGTACTCTGTGACACAGATAATATTCTGTGATCATACCACACGTCACGGAGAGAGAGAGAGAGAGATGTTTAACCACGCCATCTAGCGAAAGTAATTTGAACCTACTTCTAAGTTAGGGTAGCGCCATCTATCCTACAGCGGTTAAAACGCCTGCCTCCACCTATCACATACAATTTAATGTATGCTATGTAGGATAGATGGCGCTGTCCGTCTAAGCACCACTGCGCTACCTAGTAGCTATTGTAAAGACTTTCGAATCGAAGAATAAACCAATAGTAACCAATCTATTTTAATGTGTCAATGTTACCATACCTATTTATTGTGATGGTCAATAAAATGTTTCTTTCTTTCTTTCTTTCAATACATGTAACAACAAGCTCCGAGTTTTTATTGTCAAATACCCAAGAAATCCTGCCAGTCTGATCTGAAAAGGAGACCACATTTAAAGATAGGTTTTCGTTCGGTCTCTGTCCCACACCGCAATTTTTGAGATTTTTATGTTCACTTACCGTTTTTTTTTGTAACTTTTCAGGCTTCCATAGCGCTAGCAGAGCCACATCGTAAGTACCATTATTAATACAAATTTTCATTGCACTATATTGACATGAAGTCGCTACTTATGGTGACGGGTAGGGCACACTAGCGTCGCCAATCTATTTTAATTTTTATCTACTAAACCGGATCTATTGTAAACAATTTCGGGGTTACAATCTCTCGGCAAACACTTAAACTATTTATTAAATAACCATGCACAAATGCGGACCCAACTTTGTACGCGAAAACTTGATTCACGCTAAAAGTGGCCGCTTTTGGCGGTAATAAATTTTTCGCGTACAAAAACGGACCCAACATTTGTGCATGGTTAATTAATAAATAGTATAAGGGTTTGTCGAGCGATTATAATCCCGAAATTGTTTAAAATAGATCCGGTTTAGTAGCTAACAATTAAAAACTAATGGTGTCGCTAGTTAGGGCTACCCGTCGCCTTAAGCTATAGCTTAAGGTGACGGGTAGGGCACACTAGCCACGCCAATTGATTTTAATGTTTAGCTACTAAACCGGATCTATTTTAAACAATTTCGGGGTTATAACCTCTCGGCAAACACTATTGCTATTTATTTAATACTTATAGTTAACTGTTTGGCCTGCTTTTGCACTCGAATTTTGGATTACCGCCAAAAGTGGCGTAAATCAATATTTCGCGTACAAAAACGGAAGCAACCTTTGTGCATGGTTATTTAATAAATAGTAGAAGTGTCTGAAATTGTGTAAAATAGATCCGGTTTAGTAGCTAAAAGTTAAAATAGATTGGCGTCGCTTGTGTGCCCTACCCATCACCTTAAACCTTTGTTAACTTAAACGGTGTTATAGAACAGTGTTGACGATTGCAACAAAAAAACTTATTTTTACGAAAAAAGAATGAAAACTGCTTTACGATGATACCGTTTAAGTTTAATCCCACTGTTGATTCTGATATCCGTAACGCAGGTGCTTGAGCTACCTATCTCGGAGTCAGATCAATGTATGTGATGTTGTGAAATATTTATTTATTATTTATTTATTTATTAAGTCACTAACTAGCAATAGCATGAAGTAGGTAATACTTAAATACTGTGCTTAACGAAAAATATAATAAGTATTATTTTTTAGGAAAACCTAAACTGAATGTGGTGGTCAAATACAAAAGTCAAATAAAAGATATAGGTAAATATTAAGCATCTCTTAACCAAGCGAATTTCCTTGGTCCACGACGATTGGCTTTCAAACCACTTCACTTGTAACTACACGTCCATGGGTCCATGGGCGGCGGCAATCGCTTACCATCAGGGAATCCGTCTGCCCGTCTGCCACCAACCAGATAAAAAAACAGATTATTTATATTCCTACTTAAGGCGACCCTAACTAGCGACATCTATCGTTTTCAATTGTTAGCTACTGAACCGGATCTATTTTAAACAATTTTGGGGTTACAAAACCTCTGGGCTTTTTTTTATACCTACTTTTTAGGGTTCCGTAGCCAAAATGGCAAAAACGGAACCCTTATAGTTTCGTCATGTCCGTCTGTCCGTCTGTCCGTCTGTCCGTCTGTCACAGCCGATTTACTCGGAAACTATAAGTACTACAGTGATGAAATTTGGTGGGAATATGTGTTGTATGAACCGCTACAAAAATATGACACTAAATAGTAAAAAAAAGAATTGGGGGTGGGGCCCCCCATACATGTAACTGAGGGATGAAATTTTTTTTTTCGATGTACATACCCGTGTGGGGTATCAATGGAAAGGTCTTTTAAAATGATATAAAGTTTTCTAAAAAACATTTTTCTTAAAGTGAACGGTTTTTGAGATATCAGCTCTCAAAGTCGTAAAAAGTATGTCCCCCCCCCTCTATTTTTATAACTACGGGGTATAAAATTCTAAAAAAAATAGAGGTGATGCATGCTAATTAACTCTTTCAACGATTTTTGGTTTGATCAAAGTATCTCTTATAGTTTTTGAGATAGGTTGATTTAACTGTAATTTTGGACTTTGCTGCTACGGAACCCTTTGTGCGCGAGCCCGACTCGCACTTGGCCGGTTTTTTATTAAATAACTATTCACAAATGTTTGGTCCGTTTTTGTACGCGAAAAATTGATTACCGCCAAAAGCGGCCACTTTTAGCGTGAGTCAATTTTTCGCGTACAAATGTTGGGTCCGCCTTTGTGCTTGGTTATTTAATAAAAAGTATAAGCGTTTGCCGAGAGGTCGCAACCCAGAAATTGTTTAAAATAGATCCGGTTTAGTAGCTAAAAATTTAAATCGATTCGCGTCGCTAGTGTGCCCTACCCGTCACCTTAAGTATTACCATTTACTATGCTTTAAATTTTCAATAAAATAGCGTGCGCAACATTTAATATACCATTATTATATACACAACGCCCTGTTGGTCTAGTGGTTTAGGTACCGGGCCGCGATCTCGGGGTCCTGGGTTCGATTCCCGGGTCGAGCGAAAAGTATGTTGTGAATTTTTCGAACATAGCCCGGGTTTGTGATCACCAATCCGCATTAGGCAAGCGTTGTGATTAAGCCTAGTCCCATCATAGTAGCGATAACTTGAATTCTATGATGGAGGCCTTTGCCCTGCAGTGGGACAGTCTACATATAGGCTGATATCATCATCATCATCATCATTTCAGCCAATGGACGTCCACTGCTGGACATAGGCCTCCCCCAATGTTCTCCACACAGATCGGTCCTGTGCCTCCCGCATCCAATGGATTCCCGCGATCTTCACCAGATCGTCGGTCCACCTTGTAGGAGGCCTGCCACGGCTGATACTATTGCATAGGCTGATATAGGCTGATACTATTATATACACCGTCATTTTTTGATCGTTTAAATCAGCTGTTCCATATTATTGCCGGGTAGATATTCTATTTTTTATGGAACAGCTGAATTTCACAATCAACTGACGCGCTAGTATTGTAGCGGAGTCACCTTAAGGTGACGGGTAGGGCACACTAGCGACGCCAATTGATTTTAATTTTTAGTTACTAAACCGGATCTATTTTAAAAAATTTCAGGGTTACAACGTCTCAGCAAACACTTATACTATTTATTAAATAACCATGCAAAAATGTTGGGTCCAACGCGTACGCGAAAAATTGATTCAAACCAAAAGCAGCCACTTTTGACGTGAATCAATTTTTCGTGTACAAAAACAGACCCAACATTTGTGCATGCTTATTTAATAAATAGTATAAATTTTTGCCGAGAGGTTGTAACCCCGAAATTGTTTAAAATAGATCCGGTTTAGTAGCTAAAAATTAAAATCGATTGGCGTCGCTAGTGTGCCCTACCCGTCACCTTAAGAACGTATACTTACTTATTGTTTGAGCCAGTAGATAATATTACTCTTATCCATATTTTACACTCCTCATTCCAATAATTCGTCACTTTTTCTTCCTATGGCTCTGCTATTGGAAAATGATTTACTTAAAAAAATAAAAATAATAATGTATCAATACGGGGATTAACACGATATTTATTATGTGAAACAACATTGTGTACTCACATATTTGGCTCGACGTTTCGGCTACGTTACAGCAGCCGTGGACACGAGCGGACAATGTTGTTTCACATAATAAATATAGTGTTAATCCCCGTATTGATACATTATAGTTATAATGCAACGCGAAAATCTAAAAAACTATAAAAATTAAAAATGCCTACTTTTTTATTTCTAGCTAAACCGGAAGCCAAACCCGAAACTAAAGTTATTAGAAAAGTAGTTAGGGTACCAGTTGAAGAAGTAAGCTATGAAACTAGAGTGGTACCCGTCGAAGAGGTTCATTATGAAACTCAAGTTGTCAGTGAAGAGACTGAGTCACAGGAGACTCAAGTCGAGACTGTGCAACAAGAAGTAAGAACCGAACAGCGACAAGAAATGCGAGAAGAACAGCAAGAGATGCGAGAAGAGCGGCAAGAGATGCGAGAAGAGCGGCAAGAGATGCAAGAACAACACCAACAGAGGAGTGAAACGCATCAACAAACAAGCTCATCGCACCAACAAAAGAGTGAATCGCACCAACAAAAGAGCGAATCGCACCAACAAACAAGCTCATCGCACCAACAAAAGAGCGAATCGCATCAACAAAAGAGCTCATCGCAACAACAAAAGAGCGAATCGCACCAACAAACAAGCTCATCGCACCAACAAAAGAGCGAATCGCATCAACAAAAGAGCTCATCGCAACAACAAAAGAGCGAATCGCACCAACAAAAGAGCGAATCGCACCAACAAAAGAGCGAATCGCACCGACAAAAGAGCGAATCGCACCGACAAAAGAGTGAAGCGCACCGACAAAAGAGCGAAGCGCACCAACAGAAGAGTGAAAAGCATGAAAAGAGAGAACATCACCAAAGGAGAGAACACCAGGAGAGGAAAGAACAGCACACAGAGAGGAGAGAGCAGCACGAAGAGAGGACAGAACAGCGCCAAGAGAGGAGAGAACAGCGCCAAGAGAGGAGAGAACAGCACGAAGAAAGGAGAGAACAACACGAAGAGAGGAGAGAACAGCACGAAGAGAGGAAAGAACAGCATACGCGTAAAAAACACGAGAAAGGTCTTAGTAACCTCTTTGGGCTACTTGGTGGAGTGCGAAACATAGGTAAGTGGTCTTATAATACAGGGTGTAAAAAGATCCTTAACGAAGACGAAACCTACGTACTCAGCACATCATCAGGACCATTTTTTTTCTTCTAGACCATACCTGGGAACTCAATACTTTCCAAGTTATTGAAGGTCAAAGTCAAAATAAAAATCTCAAGATTTTGATGTCAAAAAATTTTAAACATTATTACCTAATTTTTGTCCAAAGAAACTTGTTCAAAATTTTAAGTAATTCCTAGGGAAAAATGGCTTCAAAACGTACAACCCGCAATGTAATGTTTGAGAGCGGGGCGGGGGGGCGTGCGGGCGCGCGTGCGGCGCTGTCCGCTGTACGCTGTTCATTGCGTTGTCCGTTTACAGGATTAAAATTGACACCAAAAAAATCTGTTTCCCATCAATATTTTTTTGTTCTAAGACTTGTTTTAATGATTTGAGTGCGTAGACGCCAGCTTCGTTAAGCGTCTTTTTACGCCCTATATATAATAAATAATAGTCATTTATTTCAGGCGTACACCCATACGATTACAAATTTACAACATTATTTAGTATTATAATTAATTACATAATGAATAAACTTTCCATCAGGTGACTCGCTTGCTCGTTTGTCCGCCTCTTGCGTAAAAAAAACTAAAATTAATGATTAACCTATTAAATTAAATAAAATGAAATAAGCCAAAACAAATTCCTTCCCTCCAGCACACCTGTAGATCTTAAAATATATAGACACAGAAGGACTGACTTTGATATCATTATTTGTTATCCTACGCGCTAGGCAGTATACCTCATCGTGTGTCTCCCACATACGTTCCATATTTTCGCTTATTTGGTTGATCTAAAATGCTAAATGGACTTTATTCCCGATACCTCAAAAATTACGTTTTAAGGTAATTTTTGGTAGTGCACACTAGCGACGCCAATCGATTTGAATGTTTAGCTGCTAAACCGGATCTATTTTACACAATTTCCGGGTTACAATCTCTCGGCAAATACTTTTACTATTAATTATATAACCATGCACAAATGTTGGGTCCGTTTTTGTACGCGAAAAATTGATTCACGACAAAAATGGCCGCTTTTGGCGTGAATCAATTTTTACGGAAATTAAAATCGTTCGGCGTCGCTAATGTTCCCTACTCGTCACATAAGGATGTAAACGATAGAAAAATACAGCGCGTGAAGGGCCGGTTATTAGTTGTGTGTATGCTGATGAACCTATATGCCTTTTCAGAGTCGAGCGTCTTAAACACAGGCAGCAAATTCGTAGGGGAAGTGTCAGATGTCGTCAGAAAGCTATTCGGAAGAGGTGAGTTGACAGCTCAGTAATGTGGCTTAAAAACCAGAGGATTATTCTGAAAACTCGACTTAAGGCGACGGGTAGCCCTAACTAACGACACCATTCGTTTTTAATTGTTAGCTATTAAACCGAATCTATTTTAAACAATTTCGGGTTTACAACCTCTCGACAAACACAAATACTATTTATTAAATAACCATGCACAAATGTTGGGTCCGTTTTTGTACGCGAAAAATTGATTACCGCCAAAAGCGGCCACTTTTCACGCGGCGGTGATCACTTTCCATCAGATGTGCCGTCTGCTCGTTTGTCCGCAATAATGTAAAAAAAAAAAACTTTTAGCGTGAATCAATTTTTCGCGCACAAATGTTGGGTCCGCATTTGTGCATGGTTATTTAATAAATAGTATAAGTGTTTACTGAGAGGTTGTAACCCCGAAATTGTTTAAAATAGATCCGGTTTCGTAGCTAAAAATTAAAATCGAATGGCGTCGCAAGTGTGCCCTACCCGTCGCCTTAATTATAAAAAAAAAACAAAAAAGAATATATTATTTCTAGTAATTTCTACAAATTTTCCTCTAATGATAAGTGCAACAGAAGTATTAACATGCAAATTATTTTCTTTTAATAATTGCGACCATTGCAGATTTCGACGACCTATTTGGATTAGTGGTAGTGAACGCTGCCTTCTGGTGCAAGGGTTGCGGGTTCGATCCCCGCACAGTACAAACATTTGTGTGCATGAACATGTCTGTTTGTATTGGTCTGGGTGTTTCTATGTATTATAATTATGTATTTACAAAAGAAAACTACTATATGTATATATTTGTAATTCCAATGACAGTGACAGTTTACCCATGTGACATTTCATTCCGTTTTACGGTACCTAAGTTATTTGTGAGAAGGTAACTTGCCAACACATTGGGCGAAACATGTGAATCTATTTTTAAGAATTTTACTGTTACCGTCTTTTAATGTACCGTTTTTCGGGTGAATAAAGTGAATTGAATTTATTATTTATTTATTCATAATCATTACATGCTAGCTTACAGATTTCTCCAATTTGCTAGCAAGTCATACTGTAATTTACATGCATGCATATTTATGTGATACAATTTTAATTTAATCAATTATTACAAAAATACAATGGCAAAAAATTAAAAAATAATAAGTACATAATACAGACAATCAAATTAAATAGTATATTATTATTACATCCTATCCACTCCATTAATAATACAATTGAATTGATTTAATAAATGTCCAATTCCGTCAGCAAATCCAGATCATCATGCTGAATCATTATGTCCCTGATCAGACGCAGGGCGTTATTTGTCGGAGCAAACGATGCTCTTTGGATGCGCGTAGCTGGTGTTTTTAATAAGCCGCGGTTGAATTGAATTGAACTTTTTTTTTAATATTTAATTACAAAAACAGAAGCAATTTCTAATCATTTACTTGGACACCTCATTTAATACAATATTATAATTTAATTTTGCCTAAAAACATTTAAAAATATTTTTACGTCAGACAACAAAATACGGTTAGGTATGTAAAATGAAACGTCACTGAACGAATGATTGAATGATTCAATTTTGACACTATCCTGCGGTACTAAGTAGTCTATGGTTAGTTGAGAATGTGTAATATAATATAAAGAACTAACGTCATTCCGTAATAATCATGAACTTGCTAGTTTTGGATTAAAGGTGGTATCAGAGTCGCTTTTTGTACCTAATAAGACGGTAAATGCTCTCCTTAGCCTGGTGAATAAGGAGACCACGTTGTAGTTATGGACCCTAAGTATACCATGACATCACTTCCGTTGGTACTGCCATACTGACCCGCATGATGTTTTTATTATTATTTTACAAGTGCATTTATTTTTCAGGACACAAGGAATGCAATAATCTCTTGTTCACTCTCACCGGTCTTGACAGTAAGTCTAAATTAGTAAAAATATTTTTCTAAAAAAATTCCACACCATTACTAAAAGGGTCCGGGAAGGAATGGACAACATTTCAAAATTGCTAAGCTCTGAAACAAAAAATACCATTTCTTTATTTACTTTTCCGCTGCGCGAATATATATTTATTAATTTTTTATATTGCTTATTTACTGAGAAAAAAATTAAAACCTAAAAAACGTAAGATGACGTCATCGGACGGCAGAATGTAAAATATTTCTTTGCCTAGCACATTATAGTTTAAAAATTACGAAATGCCAAACCCATGACATGCAACTGTCAAAAAAAAGTCAACGTTGAATGAATGAATGACGTTGACAATGTTGACACTAGTATTATTTATTTTGACAGTAGTACCTTTTTTTTATTAAAACAATGACAAGCAAAGGAATATCGCTGTATTCAGCCGTCCGATGACGTCATTTGGCGCTTACGTCTATTTAGAATATAAAGAATTTTAATAATTATTTTATGCATGAAAATGGTCAAATTTTGAAAAAAGAAAAAATATGGGTCCGTTCATTTTATGTCTATTTTCATATAAAAAAACAATATGGACATGTTAAAAATATGAAATGTTGTCCATTTTCTAGTATGTTTGTATCAATTTCATTTTATTAATCTACTCTTCCGTCCTTCCAGATGAAAAAGAGGCCATAGAATACATCCGGGTTGCAGCCAGATTGAAGAGTGAGTTTCTACAGCTTTTTCTATAAGTACCTACTTACAACTGTACCACGTTTATAAGTTACATCGGAAAAATTCGTCTACGCAGAAGAGCAAGTTGAATCCGATTGATCACGATTGCGAAAGCACTTGAAATACAGACTTTATTGCGTTACGTTAAGGTGACGGATAGGGCACACTAGCGACGCCAATTGATTTTAATTTGTAGCTACTAAAGCGAATCTATTTTACACAATTTCGGGATTACAACCTCTCGGCAAACACTTATACTATTTATTAAATAACCATGCAAAAGTGTTGGATCCAACACGTACCTACGCAAAAAATAATTCATAAAAAAAATCAATTTTTCACGTACAAAAACGGACCCAACATTTGTGCATGACTATTTAATAAATAGTATAAGTATTTGCCGAGAGGTTGTAACCCCTGAAATTGTGTTAAACAGATCCGGTCCAGTTAAACAGATAGTAGCTAAAAATTCAAATCGATTGGCGTCGCTAGAGTGCCCTACCCGTCACCTTAAGCTTAAATACAGTAAATCCAGAGAGAAATGCTATCTCTCTCGAATTTCGGTTAAGACCGAACTCGCACCGAACATGGCGCTGACGCATCAGCCAATAAGAAATTGTAATTTTTGGCGCGCGTAAATGGAGCGTTGTGATTGGTTATTATTTAGCCGCAGTTTTTGAAAATACGACTTCTTTTTATTTTTTTTTCTTTATTTGGTACACAGAACAGAGTTACAACAATACATGATTACTCAAAACAAAACAGAAAATAATGGTAGGTTGCAACACCAAAAATATGTGTACACAACATAACAATCTTACAAGAGAACTATCGTGTAAATATTAACAAGTTTTACTGTTTTATTTATAAATATCAATATCAAAAATAAATAAAGTATATATAGTAATAGTAAAATATGTAAAATAATAGATAATATGAATTTATAATATCGTAAACTTCGGCGCAGGTACATTAGTGTGACTTATGTAATTGGTAAAACTGTACCTACATCACTTAATTTCATAATATCGAGACTAAACGCGACGAAAATAAACGAATGCTTAACATTTCGACCTCGTTACAACGACCATTACAAAATGGAATTCGTAATTTTAAAATCGTACCTACATCACTCATTTAAGCCCCGGCACGTATTATTAGCGGTCGACGTAAGGGAGTTTGTACTTGTAAAAAACTCAGATTTTTTCAAAAAAGGCCCTCACACTCTGATCAGTAGGTCTGGTTCCCCTGTAAAAGGGTTGCGAAGGTCAGACGGCAGTCGCTTCATTGTAATTACCAGACTCCCCAAATCCTGAATCATGGTCTAAGGATACCCCTGGTTCGAGAACGATAGCTGGACCTAACCGGGGATAGCACGCTAAGATGTGTAGAGGCTTACAAAAAAGTGAGACATAAAATGATTTAGATGGTACTGATACTGACATTATGTACTGGTATGATGGTACTGATATGACTGACCGGATGGCGCAATTGGTAGTGACCCTGCCTCATACGCCAAAGGTCGTGGGTTCGATCCCCACCCTGGACAAACATTCGTGCGATGAGCACTTGTGTTTGTTCAGTGTCTGGGTGTAATATATGTATTTCAGTATATATTTGTGTTTCTCTGTTGTCTGATATCTGTAACACAAGTGCTTACGGTACTTAGTACGGAATCAGGTCAATGAATGTGATGTTGTGAGAATTATTATTATTTTTTGAGTGACTTATTCTTTGTACTTATTGATTTTTATTTTGACTATGTATTATTTTATTATAACTTAAGACAATGCTAACTCTCTGTTATTGCATGCCGATATTATTCGGTTAAATGTGAGAATCTAAACGATAATTAATGTAACTTACTGTAACCACATTTACCGCAATAAATTAGTTTTTTAGATTTTCGCGTTGCATTATAACTATAATGTACATAATAAATATCGTGTTAATCCCCGTATTGATACATTATAGTCGCAATAAATTATTTCTGATCCTGTTATTAATTGCGGTTAATTATTTTTCAGGTCGCACCGAAGTACATGAATTCCTGAAACGTTGCCGCGGAACCAGGAGTTGGGATTTCATTGTTGAATGTCTGACTAACTTGGAAGGCAATGCGAGTAAGTTTTTAATAAAACATTATTTGATATTATTCATAAATGTTTGTTTAGGTGACGGGTTGGGCACACTAGCGACGCCAATCAATTTTAATTTTTAGCTCCTAAACCGGATCTATTTTCAACAATTTCAGGGTTAAAACCTCTCGGCAAACACTTATACTATTTATTAAATAACCATGCACAAATGTTGGGTCTTTGTACGCGAAAAATTGATTCGCGCTAAAAGTGGCCGCTTTTGGCGGTAATCAATTTTTCGCGTACGCGTTGGACCCAACATTTGTGCATGGTTGTTTAATAAATAGTATAAATGTTCGCCCAGAGGTTGTAACCCCGAAATTGTTTAAAATAGATCCGGTTTAGTAGCTAAAAATTAAAATCACCATTGGCGTCGCTAGTGTGCCCTACCCGTCACCTTAATAAAGGGTTCAAAGTCTGTCAAAACGCAACGTCAGTGATATTTATAAAAAGTTGTTGAATAAAGTTTCGTTCCTCTCATATGAATTTTTTGGGTAAGCATTTGATAGCAATTTATTCTTAAGTAAATAATGCAGTTATAAAATTTTCGACAGTCTTCGCTCCTCTCATATTTTGTTCTACTTGAACAAATCAATAATTTTAATACTTTCAGTAAATAATCATTTTTTGTTTGCATTAATATATTATGTGTACAACCTGTGCGGATAAATAATGGGATCAGAAATGGCGGCGCATCTATCCACTTCTCGCTCGCACACTATTTGCGTCTATACTCGCACCCCACGAGTACGAGTATAGACGCAAACAGTGTGCGAGCGAGAAGTAAATAGATGCGCCGCCATTTCTGATCCCATTCTTTATCCGCAAAGGTTGTAGATATATTACATGATCTGATGAACGTTATTTCGTGTTAACTATCAAGTTTTCATTCTATTTTCGAAAAAAATGTATCATATATTTTTGATTTCAAATGTCAAAGCCGCTTTTAACACCGTTTTAGCAAACAAATGTTTATTGGACGTTTATGAATGAAGCTAAATTTTACCCTGCCGACTAGGGTTCCCAACCCTCCCGGATTGCCCAGGAGACCCCGGTAAAATTGGTTGTAAAACCTCCCAACCTCCCGGAGTGCAATAATTTCTCCGGATTTTCTACGGAGCGTAGTAGGCACTGAAAAAAAAGAAAAAGCAGAGTTAAAAGTACTAACTTCGTTTTATTTATTTATTTAGCATCATCAACAGCACATCACACAAAAATAATCATAACAGCAGACCCTAATTTATGGGAAAATTGTTTTAGGTTTTTTACATTAAATATCTTAATACCGCATTTAATGTGTATTTTTAGTGCTATGTACATTTTAAATGACAGAGAGTGATTCAAAACGAAACTTTTCATAAACAAGTTAAATATGTATTTTACTTGTTTACTTTTTATCTCTATTTTCTTATGGGTAAAATAAAGTTAAATATGGCAGGACCGTAAATGTCATGATGATGGTTGGTTTATCAAATATTTCCTATGTATCATAGACAACAAAAGGAACTTTTAATTGATAGTGAGAGTAGCGTCATCTGGTGTTGCTTTTAGAAACCACCCGAAAATACCTACTGGAAAACTGCTCATTAGATGTCAGTATGTATGCCAATTACAGGCGAACGCAGCATTGATGAGTATATAATAGACAACACGTAATTAATCAATTATTTACATAACATAATGTGAACTTAATATTTCAAAATATAGATAATACAATGGTTTAACTTTAAAATAGCAGTTTTTATTTCAGCAGTTTTCTTTTAAAACCTGTAAAGGAGTCGTGAAAAATATCTTAATCGGGTGTAATATTGGTAATTTCATTATATTTCGTGCACATTCTAGGTATTGGGCTTTGCAGACCTATTGACTATTGATTGAGATACTATTGACAACCAGAAATACTATCGATACTATTGATTTTACTTTTACTATCAATAGTCTATCGATAGACTGTCGGTAGTGGACTATATATAAGCAACACTAGAATCTATTTTTATGTTATTTTATTTATTTATTTATTTCTTAATTGCACAAGAAAATAAAGTACAATTGGCGAACTTAATGCTTAATGTTATTTTAATAAGTTATACCGGCCGTGTGGTCCTCGGCAGAGTAGAATAGGCCACCCTCACTCTTACCGAGGTGTCGTAAAAGGCGACTAAGGTAAAGCTGCTGGCATGATCATCAGCACCCAGAGAAGGAAAACTCTGCATTTAGTTCAAAACCCTCGCCAACCCGTCTGCCAAGCGTGGTGAGTATGGCAATTACCCCTCATGTGATTGAAGGAGGCCCGTGCCCCAGCAGTGGGGACTTAAATGGGCTGATGATGAATATATTATAATAGATAAAATCCTCATTTTTTATTCTTCTTCTCTTTTTCAGACATCAAGGTTTTAGTCGAACTCTTGGAAGCTCTTACACTCAGAACTGGTAAGTTTATTTCATATTTCGTTTGCCATCAGGTGATCCGTCTGCTCATCTGCCACTTATAAGTCTAATTTGTATCAGCAGTAGGTCAAGCTTTTAGGTTTACTCTGATTTTTTAAACCATGAACTTATTTGAACTAAGTTACAGACTCAAATATCAAATTCCTATACATTTTGAAAGTAGGCATCTGACAAAAGGGATCCCAAAATGTATGGGATTCAGACTTTTTTTTTATTGTGTGATATTGCTTCCTAGTTCCTACTATTTTTTCTACAATTATTGTTTTTTTTACAGACGTGTTTGAAGCCTTCGAAGTATTGAAAGAACTGACCGACCACGATGGATTCGACGGAATCTATTATATGGTTAAAAGGATTTCGGGAGAGACTGGTACGTAAATATACATTTTACGCAAGAAAAATATTATGATAAAACATCACGTTATGTACACTGAGTGATTTAATAAAATATTTTTGGGTCCGTCATAATTCAAACAATGACGGATGGAGATGAAGCGACAGTGGGACCACCTGAAAGCCATACCTTTTTGAATAAAATAATATTTTTCCAAATCGGTCCAGGTGTCTTCGAGTAAAACATACATTTATTTATTTATTGCAAACTTTACTGCGTGACAATTTTACATGCTTGACAAGTAAATGCTTTGATAGCCAATTATACATATGATAGATTGATATTTTTTATTGTACAAAATACACAACTTAACTGGAGACCGGGTACAAAAGTAACACTTTGTACTTTTACCTTGATTTCTGGATGGGTGTTACTGTTCCCATTAAATAAATATAACTATATAAAAAATTAGTTTCTAATCTTTACTCTAGCAACTCGATTTATTACATTGTAGTGTGTTTTATATGAATAACAACCATTTGAAAAAAAAACGTCACTTGTTACTTTCGACCACGTAGGCAGGTCGAAAGTAACACGTTGTGGGTCGAAAGTAACAATACAAAAGGGTTGATGAATACAAATTTTACTTGGTAAATCAACAAGTTATTTATTTCAAGTCTTTGTACTTATTTATAACGCAAATTAAATTCTGTATTATAAATGTTCAAAAACTATAAATTTACGGATAATTACAAATCAATAAAGTTCTTAGATTAAGTAATGAGATAAATTAAGTTTTCTAATCAGACTTTTATAATTCAGTCATTAATCTTAATCAGAATCGCAATGATGGCTCACATAGTGTAACGTGGCAAACATTATATTTTTTTGCCAGGCCTCTTATTGCTGCAGTATCTTCAAAACGCTCTTTAGCTGCTTTTTGATACACTTCCATGGCGGTAGTTCCTCGTCCAGTTGTTCTTATGCGATGTCGCGGCATTCTGTTGAAAAAAATCTATATACAAATATAATTATAAATAATTAAATCACCACGAAGACAAAAGTAACATGTTACTTTTGTACCCATTGAGCTATGTTACTTTTGTACCCATCCAAATTTTTGACAAAACGTGCAAAATTTTCTTAAATCGGAACGTGCTACACAAAAATGAATTTACGCAATGTACAGTCACTTTAATAAAGAATAGATTATGCAAAAATTCAGATTACTATCATGCTTTTAAGAATATCAAAATATTGAATAAGAAAACGTCAAAAAACTTACTTTTAGACTGTAAATTCACATATCGTCCTGTCACACAGCCTAACAGCGCGTGGCGTACGTGGTGACTAAATGCAATTGAGGGGGGAGCTCCTGGCTATCGCCTGACAGCGGCAAAGCGGTGTCCGTCCATTGGATAAATCTAGAGAGCCTTTGTTACTTTCGACCCGCCGTTACTTTTGTACCCGGTCTCCCCTACTAGGCATTACAGAAATTTTGTGTACGATTTCGGCGGTCTTATGATTTAAAGCGACTACCAGATAACCTTCGGGTAAAGGACATGTAATTAATTCCATATTAAATGATTGAAACCGATAATATCGATAGTTAACCTAGAGAATCATTCATACTATCGATAGTATTGCTATTGGTCCAAACTATCGATAATATTGAAAATATTATGTTTTCTAACAGAATTAATCAAAAACTATGGAGAGTGTCGGTTGTTTAGTACTATCGATAGATAGATAGATAGATAGATAAAACGTTTATTCGCATCAAAAAGCACACATTCAGAGCAGTATAAAAGTAGGTAAGTACAGTAAAAATCCCCAGAAGGTCTTATAGTGAGGCATGTGTGCAGTAGTGGTGCGAAATGGCAATGGCTCAGTGAAATGTTTACTCGACGAGCAAACCACTGATTTTCAGCCATTGCCAGTATTGAGGGATGCACGTGACGATAGTCATCTATGTCTCGATAGTATCGCTGCTTGATTAAATATTATCGACTACAATACATAATCGATAGTATTGGACATAAAACAATCGATAGTATTAGCGTTATCAATAGTATTAATCAAATTTTACTATTCATACTATCGATAGTTTTGACCAATAGCAATACTATCGATATCATTGATTTTACTCTTTTACTATCGATATTCTGTTGATAGACTATCGATAAGCAACACTATTTTATACCTTGCCTATTATTTTGCATATTCCTTATGATATTGGTACTTACCCTATTTTTTATTTTATGTATCATTATTATTTAGGTATATTAAAAGTACTTATATTTTAACGCCCTGTTGGTCTAGTGGTTTAAGTGCCGGGCCGTGATCTCGGGGTTCGATTGGCGGGTTAAGCAAAAAGTAATATGTTTGGAATTTTTCGAACATAGCTCGGATTTGTGAGCTAATCCCATCATAGTAGCGATGACTTGATTTCTATGATGGAGGTCTTTGCCCTGCAGTGGGACAGTATATAGGCTGATACTTTAATTTTACCTGTATTTTTACAGAGGCTTACCAAATCGCTGACTTCTACCGTCACATTGCCAACACCAGTTGTAAGTATTTTTCTTAAGGCGACACCGCGACAACACTAGCGCCGCCAACGACTACACAAGCGATTGTCATTCTATCCCCATCATCTCGATGGATGGCGGTCTAATACTGTGCGTTTCTCGCGGAACTTTCTACCACGTACCTCAGTTCTGTGGCACGGTTTGGCTGCGGGAGTATTCCCCGACGGCTACGACTTAGGCACCTTCAGGAGAAGAGCATACTCCTTTTTAAAAAGGCCGGCAACACATTAGCGATCTCTGTGATTTCGCGGATGTTCATGATTACTTTCCATCAGGTGACTCGCTTGCTCGTTTGTCGCCCGTAGTATAAAAAAAAGTAATTTATTTTGATTGTTGCGAATAATAAGTGAGCAACAAATATTTTAAGTAAATGATTAACATTTTTTCCTACAAGTACCTATCAATTAACTGGATAATTGCTAAAAGTGGCCACTTTCAAGTGGAAATTATCAAGATTAATCTTACTTACAGGAAGAAATTATTACCTACATAAGTTTTTCTAAATAAAATATTACTGTTTGGTAAATATGTAAACAGATGCTGCCATACCGACAGCTAGTTTGTAATACATGTCACTGGATGGCGCCACTGCGCCAGCCAATTATAGGGCATGCTGTTTCTGATTCTTTCTCTTCTCCTGTTGCCATTCTGCGTGCCTGTTGTTGTTTTTATACAATAAATATTTTATACTTCATTTTTAAGAGTTTACTATTCTACAACGGACCCTCTGGACCCTTTTCACTGTATTCTTTGCTCACGTTATTAAAAAAAAAACTCTTATTTTGCACAATAAAACACTTGGCGGCGCTAGTATCGTCACGATATTATAATTATATTTAAAGGTAATTTTTATACATACACCTTTATTTTTTCATCTTTTACATCCCGAAAACCTCATAATAGGTATCGTGAATAAAGTCCATTTAGCTTGTTAGATCAACAATATAAGCGAAAAAAATCAGCTGTCCCATACAAAATAGAATATCCACCCGGAAAAACTGTATGGAAGAGCTGATTTTGAGCTTATATTGTTGATCTAACAAGCTTAATGGATTTTATTTACAATACTTACCTATTATGATATTGTCGGGATGTAAACGATAAAAAATAATGGGTGTTATAATTTATTTATTTATTGTTATAAGGACACATTACAGATAACAGTTAAATAAAAACAAAACATTAGAACAAGTAGCTTAAAACTGAACTATTACCTAAAAGCATGCATCCCTGACATGGGTAGGTACAACCTGTGCGGATAAAGAATGATCAGAAATGGCGGCGCATCTATTCACTTCTCGCTCGCACACTATTTGCGTCTATACTCGCACCCCACGAGTGCGAATATAGACGCAAATAGTGTGCGAGCGAGAAGTGAATAGATGCGCCGCCATTTCTGACCACATTCTTTATCCGCACGGGTTGTAAGTTATTAACTTACAATAAAATAAAATAAAAGTAAAAATCGCGTTACACATTAGTGCCCTAGGGCTTAGGGCTAAACTTATCTAAAAATTATCACTAACAGTCATTGAGGGCCCTAAGAGCCCTCTTGAAAGCATATAATAAAAATATATTGAAAAGTTTACATAGTTTTAATTTAAATGTACATTTCTGGTGTTTTCATTTTGATTTTTCAGAGCAAAGATAACTTTTTTTTCCTTTCTAGGTCTGGAAGGACTTAAGCATTTGATGCGGAAAATCACCGGAGGTGTCAGCTCAAAGGACTTCGTCATTGTGATGTCTCATCTTCTCAAAGAGCACAGTAAGTTACAAAATAATATGCACCGTCATTTTTTTATCGTTAACATCCCGAAAAACTCATAACAGGTGAGGTGAATGAAGTCCATTTGAACGACCCGTTTGGAACAGTGGTAGTGAACGCTGCCTTTGTTCCAAGGGTTGCGGGTTCGATCCCCGCACAGTACAAACATTTGTGTGCATGAACATGTCTGTTTGTTGTTTGAGTATGTATTTACAAAAGAAAAGTAGTATATGTATATATTTGTAATCCCACTGTTGATTCTGTTGTTGACGGAGTGTTTCTGGACTATGGTTTAGGCATCCGTATTTAATTTCTTTAAATAACTGGTTCCTGTTTATTAACTTTTTACGTAATCTATTTCAGACTTGAGACAGACCTTCGAAGTTCTTAAGGCCTGTACGAGGACCAACGGTAAGTTAAAAACTATCATTTTTTCATATTTTAAACTTAAGGTCTTATTTATAAAAATGTTTTTTAAACATTTATAACTAAAATGGTTATAAAGCAGTTTTTATTCCTTTTTCGAAAATGTTTGATTTTTTTGTTTCAAACGTCAAAACTGCTCCGTAACACCGTTTTAGCTAACAAAGGTTTATGAAACGTTTCTGAATAAAGACCTCAGAGAACAGATCAAATAGTTTTCAGATATGGAATGCAGGATAAGCAATAAACATGTGTTTGCGGGCGGAGTCTTGGTTGATGAAAAATAGATCTGTTTGAATTTACAAGATAATTTATTAGAGCGATTCATTGATTATTTCGATTCGTAGTAGCGAATGCCAAAATGGCGACCCGCTTTCTCTCTCGGGTCTTTCTCGCCGTGGCGCGAGAGTACGGGCCTCGAGCCACGGCTCTTTACCCGGGCAACTTCTCACAGACCTATCCGGGTCTGGGTGTTGTGGAGCTGGTTAGGTGAGAAGTATTGCTCCTCAGCCGTGCGAGCTTCTTGCGGGGAGGCGGCAACCCGCAGGCCAGTCTATGCTGTTTTTACATCAGCGACATCTAGCGGCGATGCGATGAACTGGCTACTGATTTCGTTATCGGCATAATTTGTACTAACCAGTCCCACGCATCGACGCCAGATGGCGCTTTATAAATAAATATAAAGTTTACGTATGTACTATATTTTTTTATTGTTATTTAATTATAATAACATGTGTAAAATATTACAGAGATCGACGAAGCCATCAAGATTTTGAATGAGCTCTTCAGGACCAACAACTTTGCTGAGAGCATCAGAATCCTCAAAAAAGTAACAGGACAAGATCGTAAGTTTTAGATTTTCTTAATTTTCTTCGCTTTTCTCAATAAAACGGACTTACATGCCATGAAGTTCACTATCAATTATTATTATCATTGATGTTATTATAACAAAATCTTATTTCAATTTATAGATTAGGTATAATATGTACATATATTTAGACATTCATACATTAGTGTGGAACTAACTTGACGCCCAATCCGGGGGAAAGGGGCGTCTAAAGGTTGGCAGCGCACTTGTGACTCCACTGGTGTCGCGGGCGTCCATGGGCGGCGACACTCGCTTACCATCAGGTGATCCGTCTGCTCGTCTGCCACCGATCACATAAAAAAACGCAATGGCTTACAATTTATTACATATACTACTTACTTAGCGACCCGAAGTGGATCTTGGCGGACAACACGAGAATTCGCCATTCTGTTCTGTTTTCGGCAACCTCTCGCCCATCCAGCCTTTGTAGGTGACCGATATATTTCTGGACCTGGTCTATCCAGCGATATCTAGGGCGCCCTACTAGGCGCTTCCCGAATAATCAATTTATTACTACTTTCTACATTAAATATATGTATTATGTGACTTATACCCTTACAGTACAGCTTATACGGTGACGGGTGGGGCACACTAGCGTTGCCAATCGATTTGAATTTTTAGCTACTAAACCGGATCTATTTTAAACAATTTTGGGGTTACAACCTCTTGGCAAACACTTATACTATTTATTAAAAAACCATGCACAAATGCGGACCCAACATTTGTACGCGAAAAATTTATTCACTCAATAAATTTTTCGCGTACAAAAACGGACCCAACATTTGTGCATGGTTAATTGATAAATAGTATAAGTGTTTGCCGAGAGGTTATAACCCCGAAGTTGTTTAAAGTAGATCCGGTTTAGTAGCTAAGAATTAAGATCGATTGGCGTCGCTAGTGTGCCCTACCCGCCCACCTTAAGGAAAGCTCTTGTTTATACGGTGCTTAAAGGGTATGTACGTGTTACCGATTTATATATTTACTAATCAGACGGCGTTAGTTTTAAGAGTGCAATTGTAACATGTGTGCAATTTAATAAAAAATAAATAAATAACTAATATTTACTGAAAATTTACAGAAATAAGAGTCGCCATCGATCAACTTACCGAAGAGACCTCAAGAAGCAGTAAGTAACTTTTGATATCATTTCTTGGTCCTTCGAAGCCGCTTTGTAAACTGTTTTTCTTTAATACGTGGTTATTTTATCTAATAAGGACTATGAATTTAATTATTGACATACGTAAGTACAGATGTACCACGTTTATAAGTTACATCGGCAAAATTCGTCTACGCAGAAGAACAAGTTAAATCCGATTGCGAAAGCAGATGAAATACATACTTTATTGCGTTAAGATTAAATACAATAAATCCAAAGAGGAATGCGATCTATCTCTTAACCGCACTCGCACCCAACATGGCGCTGACGCATGAATACGAAATCGAAATTTTTAGCGCGCGTAAATGGATCGTTGTGATTGGTTAAGATTTTGTAACTTATAAAATTGGTAAATCTGCACTTTTCCCTTTGATTTTTTCTTAACGGTATTTTTCGTTCTTTCAGGCTTGAGAGTCATTTGTGAGACTCTCTACAGGATCACAGGCAGGGACACCATGGAACAAGTAGTAGAAGTCTTCTACAGGGTGTTCAAAATGAGGAGTGAGTATAGATTTTATTAAAGATATTTATTATCTATATTAAAAGTGGACCGACGATCTGGTGAAGGACGCGGAAATCCATTGGATGCGGGGGCGGCACAGAATCGATTTTTGTAGAGAACATGGGGGAGGCCTATGCCCAGCAGTGGACGTCTATTGGCTGAAATGATGATGATCGATTTTACTTTCATTGCAACATCAGCCTAAGAATGTATTTTCAAAGCCATTACATATCTTACTCCGATCGCTCAGCACCCCAAAATGTGTCTTGGCGTCCTTTATAAGACTTTTCCACTGGTTCCGATCTTTCGCGGTTTCTCGCTAGTCACTAACTCGCAGCTGCAAATTTGTACCTAAGTTTTCGGTAAGAAATTCTTAGTGTTAGCCCGGAGTCTGGAAGTTGGCGTGTACCCCCGTGCCTCGGAAAGCACGTTAAGCCGTTTATCCTGCACCAGATCCCTCTCCGGTCGTGTGACACTAGTGTCCCATCGGATTATGAGGGAGGGTAAGGGAAAGAGAGTGTACTTGTGTTTGCGTATACATAATGTATCCTGCGTACGTGGCCAATCGTTAAGATTGGCCGCGGTAACCATAATCGGTTGGAGGGTATCTTAAGACAGGTTGGCAAGCCCAAATAAGCTTCCTTCACACTGCAATCATCTTCCATCTTTTCCATGTAGCCAAGCCATTGTGAGCTTTGGTAACTCCAATTTTATGTAAGGCTACTCCTTGCCTCTTCAATATCGGCATTTTTATCACTTACTCTGATGGCTCAGCGACTCAAAATGTGTCTTGGGCTTTGATAGAAGACTCCTCCACTGGACCCGATTTCGGTAGCTCGCATAGATCTGTCTGCACGGCATCCCAGCGATATCCGACCAGGCGTCGATCGGTTGGCCGGCCCAAATAACCAAATAATGACATTTTTATTACCTCTATAATAATGAAAAATTTCTTTACAGACATCGTGCAAGTCATCCGGAAGATCAACATGGTATCCAAGCGCCGGGACGCCTTCTTCTTCATGCTGTCTATCTTAGAGATCACGCAGACAAAGAGGATAGAAGATGCTGAAGTCATCTTCAAGAATATGGTCAAGGACAAGAGTAAGTGTTTTTGTGTAATAGAGGGGCACTTTTTAGGGGGTGGCAGAAACTCGGCTACATCTAGGTGGGAGATGGTTCGAGGAAGAAAAGAGGGCGGAAACGACAATGTTTAGAGAACTTTAACGATTTAGAGAGAAGAGAAGATAATGTAGGCTTTGTCCCGGGGGATTCAAAGAAGGTAAGCGAGACATTTCTTTTTAGATCTGAGCTTTATTTTGGAGGGGGGGAGGTCGAGGAAAAACGAGGGTGCCAAAATAGTCTTACGCCCCGGGCGGCTGATACCCTGCGCTATGCCACTGTTTTATATCACACTTAACTTTACTTGTGTTTGTGTCAGATAGGTACATTTCATTTCAGAAGTTACGAATTTTCGGGACATGATATTTTGTCATCATACGATATCATATAAATAATAATAATAATAAATAAATAAGAGACTATCAGGCTCCAGTTTATCACAATATGAACATACATAGATACTATAAAAGTCAGGCAATATCTTTAATCTATTTAATTATTTCGTCTTTCCACAGCCCTCACCTTGCTCGAGATCTTGGAGAAAATTCGGATCCACTCCAAGCACGAGGACATCATCGACTTCTGCAAGAGGCTGATGAAGTACACACAAAGGAAATGTAAGTGACTTTTGTTCCTTAAAAGTGATGATCATACCAACTTCTCGAAGTGAAGTTCGATATTAGAATAGTTTGGTATTTTCGAGATTTCTACCATGTACAGTCAGAGAACGAAAATGTTCGTCAGTTTTCAAATTGATTCGTTTGATATGCTATTAGCACTTATTACTAGAGAAGGCCCGACTACGGTATTTGCCGACTAACCGACTAGCCGACTAATCGGTATTCAAATTGCGGACTAGTCTGCAATGCCGATCATTCTCAAGCTCGTCGTTCGGAAATGGTATCCTGAAATGGCTCGTATCGCCAAAGTATATCTATGTTGTCCTGACAGCACTGTTTACAACGAACATCTCTATTCGGAAGCTGGCAACGAATGTATGAGCAGAAAAGAAATCGTTTACTCCCCGAACTAGCCGAAACATTGACATTCGTCCACCATAATTTGCCTCTAGTTAAGAAAAAAGAATAGTTCTTAAAAAAATATGTATGTCTTTGTTATTTTGATATGTGCCTATATAGAATAATCCTAATTTTGTACTGAATCACAGTCTGAACTGAGTTCCTATTACGTTACCTGTTTTTTTAATGATTATAATATATGCGGTTAGTAAAATTGTTCCTTTAATTCAATTTTTGTGCCGATTATAATCGGCACATTCTGCCGAATATTCACCGACTAGTCGCCGACTACTGAAGATGCCGATTAGTCGTCTTTCCCGACTAGTCGGCCCATCTACTTATTACCTTTCGTAAATTTGTCATAGCAATACATGTTGCACAGGAAATTAAAAGTTCAGATTTGCTTGTAGCAACATTGATTCCTTTTGATGGAAAGAAAAGATCTAATTAGGTCTGAAGAATAAAGCAGCGTTATATAAAAATTGGTATTTGAGTTTTGACTGGCCTCATAGCGCATTTATCTAATAGTGACCCCGCCTTGTGTGCCAAAGGGCATGGGTTCGATTCCTACTCTGAATAGACATTCGTGTGGAAAAATCTTATATTTGTTTAGTAATCAATTATGATTGTTACGGAAATACCTATTTACCTACCTACCTTTTTTGTATGAGGAAGCCATCAACGTATTTTTTTTTTAATTAGTGTCTGATGAAATTACCTATTGTATTAACAACTTTGTTTCTATCCACAGCTATTCAAGAGGCATGGGAAATCATCAGGACCATCACTTATACTACCGGTAAGTACTCGTAATGCTTCGGCATGAACGGGCCGGCTCGACCGGAGTGATACCACGGCGTCACAGAAACCGGCGTGAAGTTGCACTGTACTGCGTTTCGCTGCGTCAGTGAGGGTTCCGGAGAAAAGGGTAGTTTAAAGGGTGGCAGCGCATTTGGGACTCCACTGGATGTCTATGGGCGGCAGCAATCGCTTACCATCAGGCGATCCGTCTGCTCGTCTGCCACCTATCACATAAAAAATTACTTAAGGCGCCGGGTAGCCCTAACTAGCGACGCCATTCGTTTTTAATTGTTAGCTACTAAACCGGATCTATTTTAAACAATTTCGGGGTTACAACCTCTCGGCAAACACTTATACTATTTATTAATTAACCATGCACAAATGTTGGGTCCGTTTTTGTACGCGAAAAATTGATTACCGCCAAAAGCGGCCACTTTTAACGTGAATCCAATTTTCGCGTACAAATGTTGGGTCCGCATTTGTGCATGGGTATTTAATAAATAGTATTAGTGTTTGCTGAGAGGTTGTAACCCCGACAATATTTAAAATAGATCCGGTTTAGTAGCTAACAATTAAAAACGATTGCACCTTAAATCGATTACAAACTTGTATGGTCATAATTTTACATATTAGTACTACCTGTGCGGATAAAGAATGGGATCAGAAATGGCGGCGCATCTATTCACTTCTCGCTCGCACATTTTTTGCGTCTATACTCGCACTCGTGGGGTCCTAGAAAACAATATTGGTAATAACAAATTTATTAATACGAACGATTTTGTCTTGCAGACATTTTTGAATTCTTCACCGTCATCACCAAGGTCACGACAGTTGACATGATCATCTTCATCGAAACTTTCATGAGGCTCACCAACAGCACAGACTTCACAACTGCGGTTCATAAGTTCTTGAAGATCACCAAAACCACTCGTGAGTATTGCAGTTTTATTTGAAAGAAAGAAAGGAAGAAAGAAAGTAAGAAAGAAAATAAGAATGTACATAACATATAACACGCCTAGCCGTGTGGTCCCGGCAGAGTAGAATAGGCCACCCTCACTCTTACCGAGGTGTCGTAAAAGGCGACTAAGGTAAAGCTGCTGGCATGATCATCAGCACCCAGAGAAGGAAAACTCTGCATTTATATCAAAACCCTCGCCAACCCGTCTGCCAAGCGTGGTGAGTATGGCAATTACACCTCATGTGATTGAGGGAGGCTCGTGCCCCAGCAGTGGGGACTTAAATGGGCTGACGATGACGCTTAAACAAGCACCTGCACAACATGGGCCTTTCAGATACCAAAATCTGCTGGTTCTGTTGCGAGGACGAGGAAACGATTATCCACGTCCTCGGCGAGTGCATAGCGCTGCACCGCTGCAGAAGCCGGCACCTGGGAGCACACATGATCTCAGCAGACGAGATCAAAAGCTCCCCCATCAGCTCCATTCTCGGGTTCATCCTGGAACTGGAGCTTCACCAGGTGCTGTAATAGGTTCTGGGGCTGCCACAATAGATCATCTACAGGTCGCAAGGCCCAATCCAGGGGATAGGGGGGGTTTAAAGGTTGGCAGCGCACTTGTGACCCCACTGGTGTCGCGGGTGTCCATGAACGGCGGCAATTGCTTGCCATCAGGTGATCAGTCTGTTCGTCTGCCTACCTAGCACATAAAAAAAATATATATATATAATGTTTAAAATTTATCTATTCATAATTTTTATATTTAGTGATTACAATATTTATGTTATGTTATTATTATATTTGTATTATTAATTATCAATTACAACCCGTGCGGATAAAGAATGGGATCAGAAATGGCGGCGCATCTATTCACTTCGCGCTCGCACACTATTTGCGTCTATACTCGCACTCGTGGGGTGCAAGTATAGACGCAAATAGTGTGCGAGCGAGAAGTGAATAGATGCGCCGCCATTTCTGATCCCATTCTTTATCCGCACGGGTTGTACTGTAATTTTATACTTAATCATTTACTTTTAATTATTTATTTAATAGTTTTAAATACTTTCTTTAAAATATTTTTCTACTTTATAATAGTATTTTTCAATAAGTAGATGTTTAAGCTTTTCACTAATTATTTTTAAAGCGGATGGTAGTTTATTAACTTTTGACGTATACTGAATAACGTTTTTGACAAATTGTCTTTTTTTTTCAGATTTCATCAAGTCTTTGACTATGATCACCAAGATCATACGCATCGGTGAGCAGTTTTAGATTTTCCTGAAAAATTCAGCCGATAAATTCCTAAAACGAACTGTCACTGACATTTTTTTTTATTTCAGACATCATCAAATTCTTCGAGATCATCATAACTATCAGCAAGAGATACTGTGAGTATATGAAAAAACTTAGATAGATACACTTTACTGCGCAATATTTACATATCTTTGTCTATGGTAGGTATTATACTAGTACAATGTAGCCCATACATCAACCATCTCTTCCTGACAACCGGAAAAAACAAAGTTTTTCAAAAAAGGCAATTATACAAGCCTTATTGGTATACCGAAAGAACAAAACGAATCAATTGCGTGATGTAACATACACCTAACGCCATCTATAGGTTTGGGACATCGACGAAGCGCCAACGCTTATAGTTAATACGAAAATACGAAACGCTTGCGCGATGTAATCAACATCTAACGCCATCTATTGGTACAAAGTAAAATAAATGTCCTAAAAGGAAGTGAGGGCGGGCCATAAAAAGTTTCAGTGCGTTTTTTTATTTTAATGAAATAGGTACTAACAATGTGTTAATTTTCAGCTTTGGAGGAAGTCATTGAAATCATCACTGAATACACTGAAACTACAGGTGAGGTCTTTGATATGTCACATAGATGGGTTAGTAAGCAACTGTAACAATTTTATGGTATTTACTGTTACCATAATTGCCCTGCAGAGGGCCAGTATATAGGCTGATACTTTACTTTAATGTAATAGATAACTATTATTAATAATAATTGAATGTTTAAATCAAATTTTTCTTAAGTACTTATACTATTTATTAAGGTTTTGAGCGCCATGGGGGACACCGGTGACAAAAAAACAATAAATGTTTATTTGTGTCTGGTTTTATGGCAGTCAATGTGTTAATAACCATGCACAAATGCAGACCCAACATCTGTACGCGAAAAACTGATTCACGCTAAAAGTGGCCGCTTTTGGCGGTAATCAATTTTTTGCCTACAAAAACGAACCCAACATTTGTGCATGGTTATTTAATAAATAGTATAAATGTTTGCCGAGAGGTTGAACCCCGAAATGGACAACATTTCAAATTTTTAACATGTCCATATTGTTTTTTTATATGAAAGTAGACATAAAATGAACAGACCCATATTTTTTCTTTTTTCAAAATTTGTCCATTTTATGCATAAAATAATTATTGAAATTCTTTTTATTCTAAATAGACGTAAGCGCCAAATGACGTCATCGGACGGCTGAATACAGCGATATTCCTTTGCTTATCATTGTTTTAATAAAAAAAAAGGTACTACTGTCAAAGGTAAATAATACTAGTGTCTACATTGTCAACGTCATTCATACATTCAACGTTGACAAGTTGTCTTTTTTTTTGACAGTTACATGTCATGAGTTTGGCATTACGTAAATTTAAAACTATAATGTGCTAAGCAAAGAAATATTTTACATTCTGCCGTCCGATGACGTCATCTTACGTTTTTTAGTTTTTAATTTTTTTCTCAGTAAATAAGCAATATAAAAAATGAATAAATATATATTCGAGCAGCGGAAAAGTAAATAAAGAAATGGTATTTTTTGTTTCAGAGCTTAGCAATTTTGAAATGTTGTCCATTGTTTAAAATAGATCCGGTTTAGTAGCTAACAATTACGAATGGTGTCGCTAGTTAGGGCTACCCGTCGCCTTAAAAGACAGTTACATAGACTATTACCTATTATACCAGACCGTTCGTGTAGACAAGTTTTTAAGAATCTTAATCTACTACCACTTCCTGCTATGTAAATTTACGAAATGTATTGCTTCGTTAAGAAAGATAATGAGCTCTTCATGAAAGCCAAAGATGCAAACAACAGGCTTAAAAGAGATAGAGAGAGACTAGTTTTAAGTCTGATACCAAAAACAGTGAAATACAAAAGGAATTGTGTAAGCATGTGTATAAAAATCTATAGTAAAATCCCTCAAGATATTAAAAATCTGTCTCTAAATATATTTAAGGCGAAGTTGTATAAAAGGCTCATTGACAATGATATCAGTCTATGATGACCAATATATTAAAGGAAGCGCCACTAACACGAGCAGTGCGCACATTTAACGAGATCACTGAGACAGTCGACGTGTTTAACTGCTCTTTGACTGAATTTACAAAGGCTACTTTATTTATAATTTGTTATAGCACAAAATAAATTAGGTTAAAAAAGTAATCTACACTATCGCATTGGAGAAACCTGTAATGTTAGTTGTAAGATTTTGACTAAATAAATAAATAAATAAATTATATAAAAGAACTGATCGACAGTAGATTTCAAACGTAACATGTCTTTAATTAAATTATTGTTCCGTTTAACATTTGACATTGATAAAATTATTATTTCTTTATTATACATTATTACATAGCTTAAAAATATATTTAACTATTAAAATTTTGTTTGTATTTTTTATTGATAACTCTTCGTTAAGATTTGCATGCTAATTTAATTGGCAAGACATGTGGGCACTTTATTCTATGCACATCTGTATATACCATGTACTTATGCAAATAAAGTTTATGATTATGATGATTATTATTATTTTGCTTTTCAGACTTTGTCTCTGCCTTGCAGACTCTGATAACTAAGAGTGGTCAAACAGGTAAAGTAGCTTTTTATTTATTTAAATTAATTTTTTACTTAACAATTAGTTAGGTACTAAAATGATAAGCGAAGTACTTAAATATTTATCAATTTGTCCAAAAGCGAGACGAATCGAATCATCGATCGTAAAGGGCCAATGCATCGTTACAATATTTAGAATTAGTGATTAAACGAACTTACTTGAAGCGAAGTTCTATTTTATACAGGGTGTATCTGTGAACATTTACATCCTTCCAACCACGTGGTCTGCCAACCATTCTGAACAACATTTGTTCTATGACTTTTGTAAATTCGCATAAAAAAAATTCAACTTTACATACAAAGTCGGTCACGTGACTTGGTCATTTTTATGGGGAGTCGAAAAATTTTCGACGAGTCATAGAACAAATGTTGTTCAGAATGGTTAGTAGAACTCGTGGTTAAAGGGATGTAAATGTTTACAGATACACCCTGTATTATAATAACAACATGTGCATTATGATCTCTTCAGACGAAGCGCGAAGTATAATTAGTGATTAAACGAACTTACCTGAAGTGAAGTTCTATCATAGATAGATAGATACACTTTATTGCATAAAATTTAAAGATCTTAGTCTATAGTATTATACTAGTACTTCACTCAATAAATATTTTATTTATTATCTTAATACCGTGGGAGAGCCACGCTTCGGCATGAATGGACCGGTTCGACTGGAGTGATACCACGGCCTCACAGAAATCGGCGTGAAGCAACACTGTACTGTGTTTCGATGCGTGAGTGAGGGTACCGGAGCCGCCGGTAACCTCTTTATTTTTTGAAGTCCATTGATAAAAAACCACGCACTTGCATTGTATAAGTTTAATTAATCTAGTTTAAGTTATAATTTTGTCTGAAACATTTGCAACACAGTCTTAGACTAGTTCAGGTGTTAACGCTAACTTTTATATTGTGAAAAGTGTATTTGGTTTCAATAAACAGTATTATTATCTTACAGACATCATCCAAGCCATCGATGAGATGAAGAAGACCAAAAGAACCAAGAGGCCTAGAACCACAACCACTACTGAAGCGCCAGATACTGAGGGTGAGTTTTCAGGGGAAAAAGCTAGACTTCGCCATGAAAAAAAAAGGCCCGCGGAAAACACGGAACTAACATTTTAGATTCCTTGTCGTCGTCCACTGCTGGACATAGGCCTCCGCCAAAGACCTCTACACAAATCGGTCCTGTCGGTCGAGGACCTTTCCGTCACAACGGCCGTCTGTTCTCCTCGCTATGTACCCTGCCACTTGAGGCATGCAATCCTTTGGTCTGTGTCTGTGACCTTAGTTCTCCTGTGGATCTTATTATTTCTGATACGATCACGCAAGGAGACTTCAAACATAGCGTCTCCAGTTCTCCCTGGGTGACTTTGAGCCTCCTTAATCGGCACATTGTAAGCGGCCACGTATCGGTTTCGTATGTCATCACTGGCAACACACACGCATTTAAGACTTTCGTCTTGAGAATATAAGGATGAATATATGGAAATATATTCGACATCTCATTCAAAATTCGATACCACGAGAATTAGGCTCCTGTGTCTATAAACTAAAAGTGGCCACTTTTAGTTGCCGCGAAAATAAATCTATACCATAGGGAAACACCCTGGACCCTTTATTATTTATAATATATATAAATAGCATATTTGAAATTACGGATCATAAAAGTATTTTTTACGCAGATGAAAAGAGAAAAATCTCTTTGACTTAGCATGAGCTTGACATTAATAAAACTATTGACATATTAATTGAATGGACAAAATTTACAATTTAACTGGACAAATCAGAATGTATTCAGTTTAATCAATCCAAACATAAGCAATACAATATTAATCTCAATATCACTAAAATCAACGAAGTTACAAACGTGAAATTCCTTGAAATAACAATAGATCAATTGCACTTGAAACATCAAATTGAAAACATTTGTAATAAAATAAATAAATTCGTATATTAATCCATATTGTCAAGTTACAAAAGTGACAAATAAAAAAACGGCTGTATTATCTTATCGTGCATACGCAAAATCCGTTTTGAGATATGGTTAGATGATTATGGGGTAACTGCACGGGTTGAAATCAGATATTTTGGCACAAAAAAAGTGCAAAAAGCCATTAAATCCTGCAAACCGATACTTAAAAACCTAGGTCTACTGCCCCTTCCATTGCTTTACTTGTGTCATTTTGTCCATCAACAGGGATCTCTTTACCAAAGCGTGAGATGTACAGAATACTAGAGTGCGCAAAGACAAACAAAGTTGTCAATAGAAATGTCCTCAAAACATGTAAAAATAATAAAAGTTGTCTTGCGATGTACGTCAAAATAAAAAACAAGATCCCGAATGAATTCAAAGTGCTAAATAGTAAACTATTAAAAAAAGGCTACTATTTATTATTATATATATTTCCTCAGTCCCACCTGATAATATAAAATCAATGTCCTTTTTGACCCAAATAAGAAATGGACACTATGAATCAAAGTTCAATCAAGGGCACCCCGGACGAGTACCAATGGAATATTAACTCATACAATATCTCATATATTGACCTGATTTCAGACGGACCAAAGGGACCGGATGGGCCAAAGGGTCCACATGGACCTAAGGGACCACACGGACCAAAGGGACCACACGGACCAAAGGGACCACATGGACCAAAGGGACCACACGGACCAAAGGGACCAGACGGTCCAGATGGACCAGATGGTCCAGACGGACCAAAGGGACCGCACGGACCTAAGGGTCCAAAGGGACCAGATGGTCCAGTTGGACCAGGCGGACCAAAGGTATGTACTATAGAATAATAAAGTAATGTGGTATACTCGTACATCAGCACGTATGTGGTCCAAGCCTAAGCAGATTTGGACCGTGTTGACCACTACTCTACTTATATGTATATGTGTCTTTGTCCATTTATGTATGGTATGTCCAATTATTTTGGTCCAATGTCATGTTGTAATAGTTGGTCTCACTTAAAATAATAAATGTTTTCTTCATTTCTTCTTTCTAATTTTAATTTTTATATATTATTATTTAATTGACTGTGATCTGCGTTCCTAATTTAAATAAATAATACTATGTATGTATTGTACACACATATATTATTAGATGATATGATTTTATAAGTAATAATTGGTTCTTAATTATAAAATTAATTAATTATTCAATTACAAATCACTACATACAAACTATAATATAAATTAATTATAATAATCATTTCCACCTTGTGGTCACTAAACTAATTACTTAGAAAGAAAGATTTTTTTAATTATTTTACATCATAACACTATATACGAGTACAACATCAGTTTCAGAAGTAAAAACAAAAAAAATATATACAGAAAAAATAAAGAAAAGAAAAAGCAAAATAATAAGGGTATAAATAACCAGGCCGCGCATAATATATTGAGTGTTATGACCTCCAACATAAATGGCACTCTTTTACTTACTTAAAAGAAAAAATTATGACTATTTTTACAATTCTATCTTAAGGGACCAGACGGGCCAAAGGGACCAGACGGGCCAAACGGACCAGACGGGCCAAAGGGACCACGCGGACCTAAGGGTCCAAAGGGACCACACGGGCCAAAGGGACCACATGGACCAAAGGGACCACACGGACCAAAGGGACCAGACGGTCCAGATGGACCAGATGGTCCAGACGGACCAAAGGGACCGCACGGACCTAAGGGTCCAAAGGGACCAGATGGTCCAGATGGACCAGACGGACCAAAGGTATGTACTAAAGAATAATAAAGTAATGTGGTATACTCGTACATCAGCACGTATGTGGTTCAAGCCTAAGCAGATTTGGACCGTGTTGACCACTACTCTACTTATATGTATATGTTTCTTTGTCCATTTATGTATGGTATGTCCAATTATCTTGGTCCAATGTCATATTGTAATAGTTGGTCTCACTTAAAATAATAAATGTTTTCTTTATTTCTTCTTTCTAATTTAATTTTTTATATATTATTATTTAATTGACTGTGATCTGTTTGCGTTCCTAATTGAAATAAATAATACTATGTATGTATTGTACACACATATATTATTAGATGATATGATTTTATTTGCAAGAATGAGGTACATAAAATTACAGTATTGCATAAGTAATAATTGGTTCTTAATTATAAAATTAATTAATTATTCAATTACAAATCACTACATACAAACTATAATATAAATTAATTATAATAATCATTTCCACCTTGTGGTCACTAAACTAATTACTTAGAAAGAAAGATTTTTTTTTATTATTTTTACATCACAACACTATATACGAGTACAACATCAGTTTCAGAAGTAAAAACAAAAAAAAATATACAGAGAAAAATAATAAAAAGAAAAAGCAAAACAATTAGGGTATAAATAACCAGGCTGCGCATAATATATTGAGTGTTATGACCTCCAACATAAATGGCCCTCTATTGCTTACTTAAAAGAAAAAATCATGACTATTTTTACAATTCTATCTTAAGGGACCAGACGGGCCAAACGGACCAGACGGGCCAAAGGGACCACACGGACCTAAGGGTCCAAAGGGACCACATGGGCCAAAGGGACCAGACGGGCCAGATGGACCAGACGGACCAAAGGGACCGCGCGGACCAAAGGGTCCAAAGGGACCACACGGACCAAAGGGGCCCAAAGGACCAGATGGGCCAGATGGACCAGACGGGCCAAAGGGTCCAAAGGGACCACACGGGCCAAAGGGACCACACGGACCAAAGGGACCAGACGGGCCAGATGGACCAGACGGACCAAAGGTATGTAGTAAATAATAATAATTTAGCTTTATACATTATAGAAGCAGTGTGGTATACATGCTGGGGCTTGGACCTTTTTGACTACTATTCTACCTTTATGAATTTGTTTCATTTGTCCTTATGTATTGTATGTCCAATTATCTTGGTTCAATGTCATGTTGTAATACTATGTCTACAATTATTAATAGATAATATAATTTTATCTGTAAAAAAAATTACAGGTGTTGCAAAGAAATTAATTGTTTGTTTATTATAAACTAAATTCATTATTCATATTACACATGACTACACATACTATAACACAAATTAATTAAATAATTATTTCCAACTTGTGGTAAATAAACTATTTACTTACTATTTTTACTATTCCATCTTAAGGGACCAGGTGGGCCAAAGGGACCAGACGGGCCAAAGGGACCAGACGGGCCAGATGGACCAGAAGGGTCCACACGGACCAAAGGGACCGCACGGACCAAAGGGACCACACGGACCAAAGGGACCACACGGACCAAAGGGACCACAAGGACCAAAGGGACCAGACGGTCCAGACGGACCAAAGGTATGTACTATATAATAATAAAGTAATGTGGTATACATCAGTGTGTATGTGGTCCAAGCCTCAGCAACGCTGGACCTTGTTTACCACTACTCTACTTCTATGTATATGTTTCTTTGTCCACATGTATTGTATGTCCAATTATTTTGGTCCAATGTCATGTAGTTATACTATGTGTACAATTATTAATAGATAATAGAATTCTATTTGCATGAATGAGATACATAAAGGTTATGCAAGCAAATTAATTGTTTCTTGTTTATAAAATTTATTTCTCATCAATCCCTACATACAAAGTACATCTAGCATAAATAAATTATAATAATTATTTCCATCTTGTGATCACTAAAACTGTGTTATGATATCTATAATAATTAATGTTTTCTTTCTTTCTTTCTAAACTATTCACTTACTTACATATAACAACAACTCGTGACTATTTTTACAATTCTATCTTTAGGGACCAGACGCGCCAACGGGACCAGGCGGGCCAAAGGGACCAGACGGGCCTAATGGACCAGACGGTCCAAAGGGACCACACGGACCAAAGGGACCACACGGACCAAAGGGACCACACGGACCAAAGGGTCCTAAGGGACCTCACGGGCCAAAGGGACCAGATGGGCCAAAGGGACCAGATGGGCCAGATGGACCAGACGGGCCAAAGGGACCACACGGACCAAAGGGGCCAGACGGGCCAGATGGACCAGACGGACCAAATGGACCACATGGACCTAAGGGACCACACGGACCAAAGGGTCCACACGGGCCAAAGGGGCCAAAGGGACCAGACGGGCCAGATGGACCAGACGGACCAAGGGACCAAAGGGACCACACGGGCCAAAGGGACCACATGGACCAAAGGGACCACATGGACCAAAGGGACCACATGGACCAAAGGGACCAGACGGGCCAGACGGACCAGACGGACCAAAGGTATGTAGTAAATAATAATAATTTAGCTTTATACGTTATAGAAGCAGTGTTGTATACATGCTGGGGCTTGGACCTTGTGGACCACTATTCTATCTATGTGAATTTGTTTCTTTGTCCTTATGTCTTATACGTCCAATTATCTTGGTTTAATTTAATACTATGCGTACAATTAATAATAGATAATATAATTTTATTTATAAAAAAATTACAGTTGCTGCTAAAAAAATAATTGTTTCTTAGTTATAACATTATTTAATCAATTCCACCTTCTGCTCAACCTTCTTATCTTTATCTTTTAACTATTTATTTACTTAAAACAACGATTCGTGACTATTTTTACTATTCTATCTTAAGGGACCAAGTGGGCCAAAGGGACCAGACGGGCCAAAGGGACCAGATGGGCCAGATGGACCAGACGGACCACATGGACCTAAGGGACCACATGGACCTAAGGGACCACATGGACCAAAGGGACCACATGGACCAAAGGGACCACACGGACCAAAGGGACCAGACGGACCAAAGGTATGTACTATATAATAATAAAGTAGTGTGTTATACATTTAAGAAAAAGAAACCCTGGTATTTTACAGTGATATTATACCAAAGTATACACAAGCTAGATTACAATAAAATTACCATAGTTTTTTACTTAAAAAAGTTACAACACGTTTTAGAAATAATCCTAAATTATCATTATGGGCGTCCATGTCAGGAAAATGCGTTAGCAAATCGTTGAGCAGTGAGAGTGCCTGAGCCGTGGGAGCGTTGGCGGCGCGGTGTGTGCGCACATTATTTGTGGTTGTGAACAGGTGCATTCTTTGGCGTGGGCCTACGCTACCTCTAGATCCTCCCATGTACCTACATGAGCATTTATGTGGTGTAATTCAATCTTAAGGGACCAGGTGGGCCAGATACACCGTCCACTTGTAGACGGCCGCTAGCACGTCTGTCACTGGCTTCCATGGAGAGGTGCCTGCCAACGCGCAGGCAGCGGAAAAACCTACTGGTTTTTTTTATGTGATAGGTGGCAGACGAGCAGAGGGATCACCTAATGGTAAGCGATTGCCGCCGCCCGTGGACACCCGAGACACCAGTGGAGTCACAAATGCGCTGCCAACCTTTAAACTCCCCTCCCCCGGATTGGGCCTTCGGTACCCTCACTCACGCAGCGAAACACACCACAATGCTGCCTCACGCCGGTTTTCTGTGAGGCCGTGGCATCACTCCGGTCGAGCAAGCCCATTCATGCCGAAGCGTGGCTCTCCCACGGTCAACTTGCGTTACTGTGCGGTAGATCAGTACTGCGCGCTGTGCAATCGCACGTTGAAGCGCCCGTAAGAGACGAATGTTTTTTCTATGAGACAAGGCCTCAGCCCAGATGGGCGCGCCGTTAAAGGCCATGCTGCGCAGGATGCTGGCTTAGAGTTTCCGGCACATGGAGCTAGGCCCGTCGAAATTTGGCTTGAGCTATCAAAGCGAATTAGCCGCATTCAAACTCGGGCCACCGAAATGCGGGCCAAATTCTCGGTCTTAATAGGTAGCTAGGTAATAAAGAAATGATTATTACTTATCCACACTTTCATTAAATATTTTTATTTCGGTATTTTTTTTCCCACAACTACAGAAACATATTCCTACACATATAACATAATAAACAAGGCATACCTTATACCTACCATATATGCCGTTAGTATTATTATCTTATTTTACCTACACATTTCTATTTATTTTCATTGCTATGTGTTGCTTCGCTTTTATCTTATACTTGTAGACTATTATTTTCTTCCTATCTATGTTATTAATATTGTTTTTTTTCTTTGTTTTGTCTTTCTTCTTTTTTCCTGTTGTATATATTTGTGCACGTACATCGCCCAAGGCTCCGCCTGAAAACTAGCGCTGTAACGGTTTCATCCACTGCAGCAAATGCTAAGGTTGGGCCTTGTTGGCTACAATTTTTATTTGTTATGTATTTTTTACTACTTTTATTGTGTTTGTGCCAAACTATGTATAAACAATGAAAACTATGTCGGAACATATCAGAAACTCGACAATAAGTAGATATCCCGTAAAAAAAATTCGGATCCAGAGAAACTTGTGATACTCGTATTTTTATCAACATTTTCTCAAACTCTTGCTACATGACAATTTTACCCAGGGAAACATACCTAATAACTAGTGATCGAAAATTTGAGCGCTTATTTACATGAACTTAATTTATTTAAGAACAAAAGATTAATAGGGACTCTATGTTCCAAATTGATTGTGTTTAAATAGATCAAATAATAAAATTAAAAATATATATATTTGAAGGGACCAAACGAGCCAAAGGGACCAGATGGACCAAAGGGACCAGACGGACCAAAGGGACCAGACGGTCCAGATGGACCTGACGGACCAAAGGGACCAGACGGCCCAATAGGACCGAAGGGACCGCACGGACCAAAGGGACCACACGGACCAAAGGGACCACACGGACCAAAGGGACCACACGGACCAAAGGGACCACACGGACCAAAGGGACCAGACGGTCCAGATGGCCCTGACGGACCAAAGGGACCAGACGGTCCAGATGGACCTGATGGACCAAAGGTATGTAGTATACATGGCATCCCCCAACAATGGGACATGAGGGAAAAGTATCTTAAATCCTAAAGTTAGCATTATTTGCTTAAAGGAAACTTCACTTTATTTTTTAAAAGAAATATAACTGCAGACAAAGTTTTTTTTTTATTGAAATCGAACCCAAGAAAAAAAAAGACTTTTTTATTGTGCCAATTATTCCAGTCATTACTATTGATAAAAAATCTGTAAGAAATCTTAAGGTCTTGCCACTCGTCTATCGTGAGAGATATCTAGTACCTTATTATTGGTTTGAATAAAATAGGCATTTTCCATAATAAATTATTTTCATTTCTTTCAAGATGAAGAAGTTGTATCCTTAATATTCGGTAATACGGATATCTTTCACTACAAACGAGTGTAAGATCTATGGTTACTTCGGGAAATTTTACCGTTAGAAAATGACTAGACCGTTATAAAATATGATCTTAGAATAAATAAGCCATTTTTCTGGTTTGTTTTCCGTGCAACATAAGCATAATTCCAAAAAACCATGTATGCAGTTTATATAATTTACCAAAATAAAGTGATGTTTTTTTTGAAGTAAAAATTGCTAACTTAAGGATTTAAGATACTTTCACTACATGTGCCTTAGTCTTGGGACGCCCTGTTTATAATTTAGCTTTATATATTATAGAAATAGTGTGGTATGCATGCTGAGGCTTTGAGAGAGAGAAAATGGGGTTCATATACTATCTATTGAAAAGGTCATATCGTGACATAGGTTGCGTCTTATCGTGACATTTACATTGTTTAGAAATGTTTTAGATTTACAGATCAGATGATGATGATTTACAGGGATAGGACACAGCCAATATTAAACAGATATTACGCAGATATAGAGATAGAAGAAATTGTAAAACATAAAAATTAAAATAAGATAATACATAAAATAGTTGGTAACCAGAGAAAAAAAGAAGCTAGTAAATTGATCAACAAGGTCCAAGATCAGCATATGCTGCAATGGTTAGAACCCGCTGCAGTGCTGAGTTTTTGTTTGGACCGTGACAGGACGATATTGATTAAATCAATTATGAATGTGACATAATAACAAAAAGCAAAAACAGACAAAAAGATTACAGTATTACATCAACTGTTTGAAAATAATGGGTTTTGTACACTTTATAATCAATAATAATAACAGACTGTGCCGAGTTTCTAGTAGTAACTGGATGTGACCGGTCGTTTGGAGGTGCCGTCAGCTGGCTATAAACGTCACCTTCCAAGCAAAAAACATAAATGAAACAAAAACATTGTTTATCGACGCAATATTTTCACACTCACAAACCATCCATGAACAAGTTTATTTTTTAGAAGAACTTGCTTACTTAAAATAAAAATTGGTGACTATTTTTACAATTTTGTCTAAAGGGACCAAAGGGACCAGACGGGCCAGATGGACCAGATGGACCAAAGGGTCCGCGCGGACCAAAGGGTCCAAAGGGACCACACGGGCCAAAGGGACCAGACGGGCCAAAGGGACCAGACGGGCCAGATGGACCAGATGGACCAAACGGACCGCGCGGTCCAAAGGGTCCAAAGGGACCACACGGGCCAAAGGGACCAGACGGGCCCATGGGACCAGACGGGCCAGTTGGACCAGATAGACCAAAGGGACCACACGGACCAAAGGGACCACACGGACCAAAGGGACCACACGGACCAAAAGGACCAAAGGGACCACACGGACCAAAGGGACCAGACGGTCCAGATGGACCAGACGGACCAGACGGGCCAAAGGGACCAGACGGACCAAAGGTATGTACTATACAGGGCGTCCCAAGACTATTGGATTTGAAGGAAAAGTACCTTCAATCCTTAAGTTAGCATTTTTAATTACTGTGTTCCTACATTTAACATCCGATCCCAACTACAATATCGTACAAAGGAATATGGTTGGGATTGGAACCGGATTGTGTCAATAAAATACAAAAATCTGTGTGTATTCTATATATAATAATTTAAGGTTGGTTTTGTGTATTGATATTCATTCATTCATTCAGTACTAAAAACAAAATGTGTTAAAGAAACATCAAAGGGGAAATTTTAGTGAGATCTAAATTGATCTCGAATTCAACATTGTATGTGCGAATGTATTGAAAACTAATTCGTTCAATAATTTGTTCGACTCCCTATACAAGATGACCAAGTTGCGTGACGAACTTGTACTAAAGTATATTTTTTAAATGTGAATTTAAATAAGTAGTAGAACGAATGTTGTTAAAATTGGTTGGTAGAACATGTTTTTAAAGGAATGTAAATGGTCACAGATACAACTTGTGTGTATTTCTTTCTTTATCCGTATGTATTGTACCTATATCTCTTTATCCGTCAATGTCATGTTTTAATTCTACGAATACAATTATTTCCGTGAATCAAAACAACAATTTGAGACTATTTTTACAATTCTGCCTTAAGGGACCAGACGGGCCAGGTGGACCAGATGGGCCTAAGGGACCACACGGACCAAAGGGTCCAAAGGGACCACATGGGCCAAAGGGACCACACGGCCCAAAGGGACCAAAGGGACCAGACGGACCAAAGGGACCAGACGGACCAAAGGGCCCAGATGGGCCAAAGGGACCAGACGGACCAGATGGACCAGATGGACCAGATGGACCAGATGGACCAAAGGGACCACGTGGACCAAAGGTATGTACTATATAATAATAAATTAGTGTGGTGTACATGCTTAAGCTTGGACTTAGTTGACCACTACAACAACAGTTTGAGACAAGTTTTACAATTCTGCCTTAAGGGACCAGATGGGCCAGATGGACCAGACGGACCACATGGACCTAAGGGACCACATGGACCTAAGGGACCACATGGACCAAAGGGACCACATGGACCAAAGGGACCACACGGACCAAAGGGACCAGACGGACCAAAGGTATGTACTATATAATAATAAAGTAGTGTGTTATACATTTAAGAAAAAGAAACCCTGGTATTTTACAATGATATTATACCAAAGTATACACAAGCAAGATTACAATAAAATTACCATAGTTTTTTACTTAAAAAAGTTACAACACGTTTAAGAAATAATCCTAAATTATCATTATGGGCGTCCATGTCAGGAAAATGCGTTAGCAAATCGTTGAGCAGTGAGAGTGCCTGAGCCGTGGGAGCGTTGGCGGCGCGGTGTGTGCGCACATTATTTGTGGTTGTGAACAGGTGCATTCTTTGGCGTGGGCCTACGCTACCTCTAGATCCTCCCATGTACCTACATGAGCATTTATGTGGTGTAATTCAATCTTAAGGGACCAGGTGGGCCAGATACACCGTCCACTTGTAGACGGCCGCTAGCACGTCTGTCACTGGCTTCCATGGAGAGGTGCCTGCCAACGCGCAGGCAGCGGAAAAACCTACTGGTTTTTTTTATGTGATAGGTGGCAGACGAGCAGAGGGATCACCTAATGGTAAGCGATTGCCGCCGCCCGTGGACACCCGAGACACCAGTGGAGTCACAAATGCGCTGCCAACCTTTAAACTCCCCTCCCCCGGATTGGGCCTTCGGTACCCTCACTCACGCAGCGAAACACACCACAATGCTGCCTCACGCCGGTTTTCTGTGAGGCCGTGGCATCACTCCGGTCGAGCAAGCCCATTCATGCCGAAGCGTGGCTCTCCCACGGTCAACTTGCGTTACTGTGCGGTAGATCAGTACTGCGCGCTGTGCAATCGCACGTTGAAGCGCCCGTAAGAGACGAATGTTTTTTCTATGAGACAAGGCCTCAGCCCAGATGGGCGCGCCGTTAAAGGCCATGCTGCGCAGGATGCTGGCTTAGAGTTTCCGGCACATGGAGCTAGGCCCGTCGAAATTTGGCTTGAGCTATCAAAGCGAATTAGCCGCATTCAAACTCGGGCCACCGAAATGCGGGCCAAATTCTCGGTCTTAATAGGTAGCTAGGTAATAAAGAAATGATTATTACTTATCCACACTTTCATTAAATATTTTTATTTCGGTATTTTTTTTCCCACAACTACAGAAACATATTCCTACACATATAACATAATAAACAAGGCATACCTTATACCTACCATATATGCCGTTAGTATTATTATCTTATTTTACCTACACATTTCTATTTATTTTCATTGCTATGTGTTGCTTCGCTTTTATCTTATACTTGTAGACTATTATTTTCTTCCTATCTATGTTATTAATTGTGCACGTACATCGCCCAAGGCTCCGCCTGAAAACTAGCGCTGTAACGGTTTCATCCACTGCAGCAAATGCTAAGGTTGGGCCTTGTTGGCTACAATTTTTATTTGTTATGTATTTTTTACTACTTTTATTGTGTTTGTGCCAAACTATGTATAAACAATGAAAACTATGTCGGAACATATCAGAAACTCGACAATAAGTAGATATCCCGTAAAAAAAATTCGGATCCAGAGAAACTTGTGATACTCGTATTTTTATCAACATTTTCTCAAATTCTTGCTACATGACAATTTTACCCAGGGAAACATACCTAATAACTAGTGATCGAAAATTTGAGCGCTTATTTACATGAACTTAATTTATTTAAGAACAAAAGATTAATAGGGACTCTATGTTCCAAATTGATTGTGTTTAAATAGATCAAATAATAAAATTAAAAATATATATATTTGAAGGGACCAAACGAGCCAAAGGGACCAGATGGACCAAAGGGACCAGACGGACCAAAGGGACCAGACGGTCCAGATGGACCTGACGGACCAAAGGGACCAGACGGCCCAATAGGACCGAAGGGACCGCACGGACCAAAGGGACCACACGGACCAAAGGGACCACACGGACCAAAGGGACCACACGGACCAAAGGGACCACACGGACCAAAGGGACCACACGGACCAAAGGGACCACACGGACCAAAGGGACCAGACGGTCCAGATGGCCCTGACGGACCAAAGGGACCAGACGGTCCAGATGGACCTGATGGACCAAAGGTATGTAGTATACATGGCATCCCCCAACAATGGGACATGAGGGAAAAGTATCTTAAATCCTAAAGTTAGCATTATTTGCTTAAAGGAAACTTCACTTTATTTTTTAAAAGAAATATAACTGCAGACAAAGTTTTTTTTTTATTGAAATCGAACCCAAGAAAAAAAAAGACTTTTTTATTGTGCCAATTATTCCAGTCATTACTATTGATAAAAAATCTGTAAGAAATCTTAAGGTCTTGCCACTCGTCTATCGTGAGAGATATCTAGTACCTTATTATTGGTTTGAATAAAATAGGCATTTTCCATAATAAATTATTTTCATTTCTTTCAAGATGAAGAAGTTGTATCCTTAATATTCGGTAATACGGATATCTTTCACTACAAACGAGTGTAAGATCTATGGTTACTTCGGGAAATTTTACCGTTAGAAAATGACTAGACCGTTATAAAATATGATCTTAGAATAAATAAGCCATTTTTCTGGTTTGTTTTCCGTGCAACATAAGCATAATTCCAAAAAACCATGTATGCAGTTTATATAATTTACCAAAATAAAGTGATGTTTTTTTTGAAGTAAAAATTGCTAACTTAAGGATTTAAGATACTTTCACTACATGTGCCTTAGTCTTGGGACGCCCTGTTTATAATTTAGCTTTATATATTATAGAAATAGTGTGGTATGCATGCTGAGGCTTAGATTTTGTTGACCACTACTCTACCTATATGACCTGAACGAAATAAAAATGTCTATGGATGCTATATATTCTCACTCACAAACTATTATGTAAACAAGTTTATTTTTTAGAAATAACTTACTTAAAACAACAATTCGTAACTATTTCTACAATTCTATCTTTAGGGACCAGACGGGCCAGATGGACCAGACGGACCAAAGGGACCGCGCGGACCAAAGGGTCCAAAGGGACCTCACGGGCCAAAGGGACCAGATGGGCCAGATGTACCAAAGGTATGTACCATTATAATAATCATTTAGCTTTAAAGTACGTCGCCACGGTTCCGCCTGAAAACCAGCACTTCAGAGACGTCGGCCACTGCTGCAATTACTGAGGTTGCGCCTTGTTGGTTCCAGAATTCGTCCAATTTGTGTATTTATGTCACTCGTGTTTAAATTTGTTTTCTGTGGCCTGTAAATAAATCTTTATCTATATATATTTACTATTTTTGTTATAAATATATAAGTAGTGTGGTATACATGATGGGGCTTGGACCTTGTTGACCAAAATTAGATACATAAATTTACATGTGTTGCATACAAATTAATTGTTTTGTAATTATAATATTAATTAATTTTTCATATTACACATCACTACGTACGGTCAGCATCAAAAGTAGCTTAACATATTAGTACCATGTCGAAGTGACAATTTTACGTACCCCTTGGAAACTGTTTATAATAGACAGAACAGTTACTTTGACATGGTACTAAAGTGTTAAGCTACTTTTGATGTTGACCGTACAAACTAAACCATAAATTAATAAATAATAATTATATTATTTCCATCTTGTGGTCAATAGACTATTTACTTGAGTAAGTAAGTAAACATTTATTGACCACATACAATTGCAAAGTTCGGCGTCGGGAGATGTAATAAGACAACTGAAGTCGGTGGTAAACTGAATGATTTATTGAGAGAAAATGGGGTTCATATACTATCTATTGAAAAGGTCATATCGTGACATAGGTTGCGTCTTATCGTGACATTTACATTGTTTAGAAATGTTTTAGATTTACAGATCAGATGATGATGATTTACAGGGAAAGGGCACAGCCAATATTAAACAGATATTACGCAGATATAGAGATAGAAGAAATTGTAAAACATAAAAATTAAAATAAGATAATACATAAAATAGTTGGTAACCAGAGAAAAAAAGAAGCTAGTAAATTGATCAACAAGGTCCAAGATCAGCATATGCTGCAATGGTTAGAACCCGCTGCAGTGCTGAGTTTTTGTTTGGACCGTGACAGACGATATTGATTAAATCAATTATGAATGTGACATAATAACAAAAAGCAAAAACAGACAAAAAGATTACAGTATTACATCAACTGTTTGAAAATAATGGGTTTTGTACACTTTATAATCAATAATAATAACAGACTGTGCCGAGTTTCTAGTAGTAACTGGATGTGACCGGTCGTTTGGAGGTGCCGTCAGCTGGCTATAAACGTCACCTTCCAAGCAAAAAACATAAATGAAACAAAAACATTGTTTATCGACGCAATATTTTCACACTCACAAACCATCATGAACAAGTTTATTTTTTAGAAGAACTTGCTTACTTAAAATAAAAATTGGTGACTATTTTTACAATTTTGTCTAAAGGGACCAAAGGGACCAGACGGGCCAGATGGACCAGATGGACCAAAGGGTCCGCGCGGGCCAAAGGGTCCAAAGGGACCAGACGGGCCAAAGGGACCAGACGGGCCCATGGGACCAGACGGGCCAGTTGGACCAGATAGACCAAAGGGACCACACGGACCAAAGGGACCAGACGGGCCAAAGGGACCAGACGGGCCCATGGGACCAGACGGGCCAGTTGGACCAGATAGACCAAAGGGACCACACGGACCAAAGGGACCACACGGACCAAAGGGACCAGACGGTCCAGATGGACCAGACGGACCAGACGGGCCAAAGGGACCAGACGGACCAAAGGTATGTACTATACAGGGCGTCCCAAGACTATGGGATATGAAGGAGAAGTACCTTCAATCCTTAAGTTAGCATTTTTAATTACTGTGTTCCTACATTTAACATCCGATCCCAACTACAATATCGTACAAAGGAATATGGTTGGGATTGGAACCGGATTGTGTCAATAAAATACAATAATCTGTGTGTTATATTTAATAATTTAAGGTTGGTTTTGTGTATGGATATTCATTCATTCATTCAGTACTAAAAACAAAATGTGTTAAAGAAACATCAAAAGGGGAAATTTTAGTGAGATCTAAATTGATCTCGAATTCAACATTGTATGTGCGAATGTATTGAAAACTAATTCGTTCAATAATTTGTTCGACTCCCTATACAAAATGACCAAGTTGCGTGACGAACTTGTACTAAAGTATATTTTTTAAATGTGAATTTAAATAAGTAGTAGAACGAATGTTGTTAAAATTGGTTGGTAGAACATGTTTTTAAAGGAATGTAAATGGTCACAGATACAACTTGTGTGTATTTCTTTCTTTATTCGTATGTATTGTACCTATATCTCTTTATGCGTCAATGTTTTAATTCTACGAATACAATTATTTCCGAACGAATGTTGTTAAAATTGGTTGGTAGAACATGTTTTTAAAGGAATGTAAATGGTCACAGATACAACTTGTGTGTATTTCTTTCTTTATCCGTATGTATTGTACCTATATCTCTTTATCCGTCAATGTTTTAATTCTACGAATACAATTATTTCCGTGAATCAAAACAACAATTTGAGACTATTTTTACAATTCTGCCTTAAGGGACCAGACGGGCCAGGTGGACCAGATGGGCCTAAGGGACCACACGGACCAAAGGGTCCAAAGGGACCACATGGGCCAAAGGGACCACACGGCCCAAAGGGACCAAAGGGACCAGACGGACCAAAGGGCCCAGATGGGCCAAAGGGACCAGACGGACCAGATGGACCAGATGGACCAGATGGACCAAAGGGACCACGTGAACCAAAGGTATGTACTATATAATAATAAATTAGTGTGGTGTACATTAGACATTCAAGCGACATAATTTCATTTCGTATAATCTTATATGGTATAACCACTCATTTAGCATAAATTTAGATGGTATTTTTTCATTTCATATAACCATCAATAAGTCTAACGTTCATTTTATCTATTATTCAAATATTATAATTATCATTTAACATAATATCGAATAATGTTATTAGTGCAGCAGCAACAAATAATACAGCATGCAAGCAGGCATATAGCATACAAGCAGGCATGCAGCATGCATATACAAACATGCAGCAGGCATGTAGGCAGACATGCAGCATGCAGTATGTAGGCACGCATGCTGCATGAATTCGTTTTACGTGTGCTTCGGTGCTGCGGGAAGCCATCCCATCCACCCTAGCGTAATGAGGTTCCACCCACGCTCTCCTTGGCAGCTAGCTTCGGCTTACTGGTTGTCTTTGGCGATCAGCCTCAGCCGCTACGGAGAGCCCGTGTGCCAGAGCCTTATTACAGCGGATGGGGGCTGCCTCCTTCCACGCCTCCACCTTATTGAATTACACTCTAGGGGTAGGGCAGATAAGTACCACGTAAAGGTCAAGGCAGGCTGAATCGGGTTCGCCCTAATGTTTGTAAGTAATATGATTAGAATACTTTCTAACATATTATAACATTTAAGCACTATAGCGCACCCGATAGAGTCATTATTGAGGATAATTTTTCTCCAAGAAAACTTAAGTCTGTCACTCGATTTTGTGTAGGATATGGATACTAGATAAGAATTAATGCTTTAATTTGTTAATAATGGTATCGTATATAAACCATTAAAGTAGTAAAGTATCAGCCTTTTTACTGTTCCACTGCAGGGCAAAGGGCCTCCAACATAGAAGTCATCGCTACTATGATGGGATTAGGCTTAATCACCATGCTTGTCTAATGCGGATTGGTGATCACAAATCCAAGCTATGTTCGAAAAAATCAAAAAATACCTTTGCTCGACCCGTCGACGTCCCAACACTAGATCATCGGGACGTCGAATAAACCCTTTTTTCTCGTAAAAAGTAAATGTTTTGTGAATATTTAAAATTTTGTCCGCGATAGCTATCGCGATTAGCCTGGAAAGAGACAGATGGATTGCGAAATCTTAGTAATATAGTCCTGTTTTGTTACCCTTTGAGTACAGAACCCTAAAAATAATTACCCTACTAGCTGTTGACCACAACTACTTCCGCGTGAAATAGTAACTGTAGGCAGCAGTCCTATCTAAGTCGTGACTTTAAGGACATACCTTTCCAGGGACCAGATGGACCAAAAGGACCAGACGGGCCAAAGGGACCACACGGACCAAAGGGACCACACGAGCCAAAGGGACCACACGGACCAAAGGGACCACACGGACCAAAGGGACCACACGGACCAAAGGGACCAGACGGTCCAGATGGACCAGATGGACCAAAGGGACCAGACGGACCGAAGGGACCAGACGGCCCAATAGGACCGAAGGGACCAGACGGTCCAAAGGGACCACACGGGCCAAAGGGACCACACGGGCCAAAGGGACCACACGGACCAGACGGGCCAAAGGGACCTCACGGACCAAAGGGGCCAGACGGGCCAAAGGGACCAGATGGACCGAAAGGACCAAAGAAACCATGTGGACATAAGTTACCAAAGGTACTTAATATGTATTTGTACTTTGAATTACTGACATAAACATTTACTAGTAATTTTCTACCATAAATTTTTTATTGTTATGTTTTTTTGTGTTTGTGCCGAAGTGTGTATAAATAATGAAAACAATATCGGAACACATCAGAAACTCTAAAATAAGTAGATATTATCCACTCAAAATTTTCGAATCCAGAGAAACTTGTTATATTTTTATCAACATTGGATCAAATTCTTGCAGCAATATAATGGCTAGTGATCGATAATTTGGGCGCTTATTTAGATTAACTTTAAAATTTTAAAAACAGACCATAGGGACATTACATTAAAATAATTGTATTTAAAGAGATCAAATAATTCAATAATAAATTTAACTATTTGAAGGGACCAGACGGACCAAAGGGACCAGACGGACCAAAGGGACCAGACGGACCAAAGGGACCAGACGGACCAAAGGGACCAGACGGACCAAAGGGACCAGATGGACCAAGGGGACCAGACGGACCAAATGGACCCGACGGACCAAAATCACCAGATGGACCAAAGGGACCAGACGGGCCAAAGGTATGTACCATAAAAAACATGTCGTGTTGTGTAAGGGAATGACAATAATTGATGATGATATTTACATTTTAAAGATATCAAACCTGTATAGGCTTTTCCTGGTATTATCCGCTATGGTATTTCACTAAACCTATGTATTTAGTTGTAGCCGGTTAAATATCGTCTTGACCTAGTTTCTAAACCCCTGACGAAAAACTACTGGGTGTTATAAGTTTAACCCCCGACAAAAAACCGCCATCATATTTTTTTCAAAACTGTTATATGCAACTCATTATGTTCCAAACGTCAAAACTGCTTTATATAACACTGTTTTAGCTAGCAAAGATATAGTGAACGCTTCCGAATAAAGCTCTAAATTGTATAGCGCAAATTATTAATATGCACATGACAATTTGCAGGGACCAAGCGGACCAAAGGGACCAGACGGACCTAGGGGACCAGACGGGCCAAAGGGACCAGACGGACCAAAATCACCAGAAGGTCCAAAGGGACCAGACGGACCAAAGGGACCAGATGGACCAAAGGGACCAGACGGACCAAAATCACCAGACGGTCCAAAAGGACCAGACGGACCAAAGGGACCAGATGGACCAAAGGGACCAGACGGACCAAGGGGACCAGATGGGCCTAGAGGACCAGATGGACCCAAATCACCAGACGGACCAAAGGGACCAGATGGGCCAAAGGTATGTACCATAGAAAAATACAGGATGATTTTTTCAACACTAACCAAATTTTGATACAATCATCAGCTGCGAAAATCTTTATACATGTATTTTTTCTTTTAGTATCATTTAATACTAAAATATTAAGATATGGCATTACAAAGTTATCCGAAAAATTAAAACGTAAATGTTCACCGCGCACAGCACCCAGGTGTCGCCCACCACAACCCGCGCCGCCCGCCCCACCCTTTTCATTCATTCATTATTTCACCCCACAAATATAATGCCATGGAGTCAGGGCAGTCAGCGCGCTAGTATGATGAATCGTGGCACGGTTGTTACCGAGAGGTGCGCAACCAGTTTCTAGAACCTGGTTGCGTCGGCATGGAAGGCTTAAAAGTATCAGCCTATAAACTGTCCCCCTGCAGGGCAAAGGCCTCCATTATAGAAATCTAGTCATCTAGTAGTCGCTACTATGATGGGAAAAGGCTTATTCACCACTCTTGCCAAATGCGGATTGTTGATCACAAAACCGAGCGACGTTCGAAAAATTCGAAACATACTTTTCGCTCCACCCGGGAATCAAACCCAGGACCCCGAGATCACGACCCGGTACATAGACCACTAGACCAACATGGATGGCTTAATTAACACTTTTCAAGTAACATCGCACCATTTCATAAAAACGCGGTTTAAGTAAATCGCGGTGACTGCGCAGGAGCTGCGCTATGTATCGCAATTTGCGGGATTGACATGATTTCCTCGGGATTGTGCGGGCGATTGCGGTCTACGTGGCCTTTGTCACAGTATCTTTTGTGCCTGTAGTGCCTAATTGTGCTTTTGTCTTTGTTAAATTTGTCACTGCTCGCCGCCACCTTGCCGCTTTCCCCCGCTACTAGCCTTTCCCGCCTCCTCGCCACACCTAGGCGTAAATTGATAGGATTGGGAAAATGATTTTACTGAGCAAATATGACTTACATATTTTCTTGCCGAAATTGTTTCTACTTATGATACCTAATGCCCATATAAATTTTGGATAATGATTAAAAAAACCTATATGTCGTGATGTGTTTTTTTAGGTGACAGCCGAGCAGACAGATCACCTGATGGTAATGCAATGAAATGATGCGTAAGGCAATGAAAATAATTGATGACGATATTTAAATTTAAGGGATATTAAAAGGATATAATGTAATTATGGGTGTAATTTGCCTGAAATAAATGACATTTAATTTATTTTATTTATTTAAACCTATATAGCTTACTCCTGGTATTATCTAAACACTGCTCTATAACACTTTTTAGCTAGTAAAAGTGAACGTTTATAAAAAAAAGCCCTAACTTGTTCAGAAGAAATGAATATGACATTCCAAATATTTTAAAACATGAAATAATTCGATTCAATTTAAATTTTATAATTTACAGGGACCCGACGGACCAAAGGGACCAGATAGTCCAAGGGGACCAGACGGACCAAGGGGACCAGACGCGCCTAAGGGACCAGACGGGCCAAAGGGACCAGACGGACCAAAGGTATGTACTATAAAAGAATATGTCATGATGTGTAAGGGAATAAAAATATAATTAATGACGATATTAACATTTGAAAGATATCAAACTTGTATAGCTTACCTCTGGTATTATCCGCAATTTTTTTTCAATAAACCTATGTAAGAAAGAAAGAAAACATTCATTATTATAGACTTCACAACACAGAACATACAGCATTTGTAAACAGAACACAATTTGGCACAAACAGAAAACAAAACATAAAATAGTTGATATCGGCTTGACCTAGTTTTTAAACCCCGACGAAAAAATTACGGGGTATTATAATTTCTAACCCCCGACGAAAAATCGACTAATACCTGAGTGAGTTGACGGGAAGCTATAAGTTTTAACCCCCGACAAAAAAAGTAAAGTGAACTTCGGCTTTCATTCGACCTTCATTATTTTTTTAAAATAGTTTAAATAATTCCATTAATTATACATTTTACCATTTTAAGGGACCCGATTCACCAAAGGGACCAGATGGACCGAAGGGACCAGATGGTCCAAAGGGACCAGATGGACCAAAGGGACCAGATGGGCCAAAGGGACCCGACGGACCAAGAGGACCAGACGGGCCAAAGGGACCAAAGGTATGTACAATAGAAAAATATATGTATGAATTGTAAGGGATAATAACTGTATTTAAATTTTGAAGATATCAACTCTGTGTAGCTTACTCCTGGTATAAGCCGCTAGGGTTTTTCACTAAAACTATGTAGTTGTAAACGGTTTGATATTGGCTTGACTTGACTGATTATTATAGACATCACAACACAGGACAGTGCCAAATAAATAGTGTGTTATGACGACAGTTTAGTATAAATGGCCCAATTCAAGACACGGCCCAGACAAAGGCCGTGACGTTTTCAGTGAGACCAGCTGAGTGAGTTGACGGGAAGCTATAAGTTTTAACCCCCGACAAAAAAAGTAAAGTGAACTTCGGCTTTCATTCGACCTTCATTCTTTTTTCAATATAGTTTAAATAATTCCATTAATTATACATTTTACCATTTGAAGGGACCCGATTCACCAAAGGGACCAAAGGGACCAGATGGACCTAAGGGACCAGATGGTCCAAAGGGACCAGATGGTCCAAAGGGACCAGATGGGCCAAAGGGACCCGACGGACCAAGAGGACCTGACGGGCCAAAGGGACCAAAGGTATGTACAATAGAAAAATATATGTATGAATTGTAAGGGAATAAAAAATTATAATAACTGTATTTAAATTTTGAACATATCAACTCTGTGTAGCTTACTCCTGGTATTAGCCGCTAGGGTTTTTCACTAAAACTATGTAGTTGTAAACGGTTTGATATTGGCTTGACTTAGATTTAGCCTCAAATCTCGATAACGCTGAGCCGATCACGCTGTTTTTTTTTTATTTTACTTGTTTATCCAGTCCAGAAAGGCATAAGAGATAAAAAAGAGAGAAATATTGGTAATTGAAATATAAAACTGTTTAGCACCAAAGATTAATTAATTTGACAGATGAAATAATTCCATTCATTATAAATTTTGCAATTTGAAGGGACCCGATTCACCAAAGGGACCAAAGGGACCAGACGGACCAAAGGGACCAGATGGACCTAGGGGACCAAAGGGACCAGATGGGCCAAAGGGACCAGACGGACCAAGATCACCAGACGGACCAAAGGGACCCGATGGGCCCAAGGGCCCAGACGGACCAAGGGGACCAGACGGGCCAAAGGGACCAGACGGGCCAAAGGTATGTACCTTAGAAAAATATTTCGTGAGGGGAATGAAAATAATTAATAAAGAAAACAACTATTATTATAGACATCACAACACAGAACAGTGCCAAATAAATAGTGTGTTATGACGACAGTTTAGTATAAATGGCCCAGCTCAAGACACGGCCCAGACAAAGGCCGTGACGTTTTCAGTGAGACCAGCTGAGTGAGCTGACGGGAAGCTATAAGTTTTAACCCCCGACAAAAAAAGTAAAGTGAACTTCGGCTTTCATTCGACCTTCATTCTTTTTTCAATATAGTTTAAATAATTCCATTAATTATACATTTTACCATTTGAAGGGACCCGATTCACCAAAGGGACCAAAGGGACCAGATGGACCTAAGGGACCAGATGGTCCAAAGGGACCAGATGGTCCAAAGGGACCAGATGGGCCAAAGGGACCCGACGGACCAAGAGGACCAGACGGGCCAAAGGGACCAAAGGTATGTACAATAGAAAAATATTTGTATGAATTGTAAGGGAATAAAAAAGTATAATAACTGTATTTAAATTTTGAACATATCAACTCTGTGTAGCTTACTCCTGGTATTAGCCGCTAGGGTTTTTCACTAAAACTATGTAGTTGTAAACGGTTTGATATTGGCTTGACTTAGATTTAGCCTCAAATCTCGATAACGCTGAGCCGATCACGCTGTTTTTTTTTATTTTACTTGTTTATCCAGTCCAAAAAGGCATAAGAGATTAAACAAGAGAGAAATATTTGTAATTGAAATATAAAACTGTATAGCACCAAAGATTAATTAATTTGACAAATGAAATAATTCCATTTATTATAAATTTTACAATTTGAAGGGACCCGATTCACCAAAGGGACCAAAGGGACCAGACGGACCAAAGGGACCAGACGGACCTAGAGGACCAAAGGGACCAAAGGGACCAGACGGACCAAGATCACCAGACGGACCAAAGGGACCAGATGGACCCAAGGGTCCAGACGGACCAAGGGGACCAGACGGGCCAAGGGGACCAGACGGGCCAAAGGTATGTACCATAGAAAAGTATTTCATGAGGGGAATGAAAATAATTAATAAAGAAAACAACTATTATTATAGACATCACAACACAGAACAGTGCCTAATAATAGTGTGTTATGACGACGTTTAGTATAAATGGCCCAGCTCAACACACGGCCCATACAAAGGCCGTGACGTTTTCAGTGAGACAAGCTGAGTGAGTTGACGGGAAGCTATAAGTTTTAACCCCCGACAAAAAAAGTAAAGTGAACTTCGGCTTTCATTCGACCTTCATTCTTTTTTCAAAATAGTTTAAATAATTCCATTAATTATACATTTTACCATTTGAAGGGACCCGATTCACCAAAGGGACCAAAGGGACCAGATGGACCGAAGGGACCAGATGGTCCAAAGGGACCAGATGGGCCAAAGGGACCCGACGGACCAAGAGGACCAGACGGGCCAAAGGGACCAAAGGTATGTACAATAGAAAAATATATGTATGCATTGTAAGGGAATAAAAAAGGATAATAACTGTATTTAAATTTTGAAGATATCAACTCTGTGTAGCTTTCTCCTGGTATTAGCCGCTAGGGTTTTTCACTAAAACTATGTAGTTGTAAACGGTTTGATATTGGCTTGACTTAGATTTAGCCTCAAATCTCGATAACGCTGAGCCGATCACGCTGTTTTTTTTTTATTTTACTTGTTTATCCAGTCCAGAAAGGCGTAAGAGATAAAAAAGAGAGAAATATTTGTAATTGAAATATAAAACTGTTTAGCACCAAACATTAATTTATTTGACAGATGAAATAATTCCATTCAATATAAATTTTGCAATTTGAAGGGACCCGATTCACCAAAGGGACCAAAGGGACCAGACGGACCAAAGGGACCAGACGGACCTAGGGGACAAAAGGGACCAGATGGGCCAAAGGGACCAGACGGACCAAGATCACCAGACGGACCAAAGGGACCAGATGGACCCAAGGGCCCAGACGGACCAAGGGGACCAGACGGGCCAAAGGGACCAGACGGGCCAAAGGTTTGTACCTTAGAAAAATATTTCGTGAGGGGAATGAAAATAATTAATAAAGAAAACAACTATTATTATAGACATCACAACACAGGACAGTGCCAAATAAATAGTGTGTTATGACGACAGTTTAGTATAAATGGCCCAGCTCAAGACACGGCCCAGACAAAGGCCGTGACGTTTTCAGTGAGACTAGCTGAGTGAGTTGACGGGAAGCTATAAGTTTTAACCCCCGACAAAAAAAGTAAAGTGAACTTCGGCTTTCATTCGACCTTCATTCTTTTTTCAATATAGTTTAAATAATTCCATTAATTATACATTTTACCATTTGAAGGGACCCGATTCACCAAAGGGACCAAAGGGACCAGATGGACCGAAAGGACCAGATGGTCCAAAGGGACCAGATGGCCAAAGGGACCCGACGGACCAAGAGGACCAGACGGGCCAAAGGGACCAAAGGTATGTACAATAGAAAAATATATGTATGAATTGTAAGGGAATAAAAAAGTATAATAACTGTATTTAAATTTTGAAGATATCAACTGTGTAGCTTACACCTGGTATTAGCCGCTAGGGTTTTTCACTAAAACTATGTAGTTGTAAACGGTTTGATATTGGCTTGACTTAGTTTTAGCCTCAAATCTCGATAACGCTGAGCCGATCACGCTGTTTTTTTTTTATTTTACTTGTTTATCCAGTCCAGAAAGGAATAAGAGATAAAACAGAGAGAAATATTTGTAATTGAAATATAAAACTGTTTAGCACCAAAGATTAATTTATTTGACAGATGAAAAAATTCCATTCATTATAAATTTTGCAATTTGAAGGGACCTGATTCACCAAAGGGACCAAAGGGACCAGACGGACCAAAGGGACCAGACGGACCTAGGGGACCAAAGGGACCAGATGGGCCAAAGGGACCAGACGGACCAAGATCACCAGACGGACCAAAGGGACCAGACGGACCCAAGGGTCCAGACGGACCAAGGGGACCAGACGGGCCAAAGGGACCAGACGGGCCAAAGGTATGTACCTTAGAAAAATATTTCGTGAGGGGAATGAAAATACTACGGTTTCGCACATAGTACTATTCAGTGGTTCTTTAGCTACTTTGAGCACCGATCTCAACAGGTCGAAATAAGCGATGAAGGGGGAAACACGCGGTTGTCGGATCCCGAAAGTGTCCGGAGAGGAGTGCCTCAAGGATCAATTTTGGGACCTTTGTTATTTATTATTTATAGCGCTGACGTCACATCTGACATTCATCACTGTAAGTTCCACATTTATGCCGACGATATTCAGGTATACATCTCTTGCAACCCGAAAGACACTCATATTGCCTTGAAACATCTTAACGACGACTTGGAACGAATAGCTAACTGGTCAGCCTCAAACTCATTAGTATTAAATGGTAACAAATCAAAGTATATGATATTGGGATCTAAACACCTAGTTAAAAAGATTACGAGTAAAAGACTGGATGTGGTTATTAAGGGTGAAACTGTAGAGAGGGTAACAGAAGCGAAAAACTTGGGACTACTTATGGATGAGAATCTAAGATTTGAAAATCATGTCAATGGTGTAATAAGCAACTGTTTTTATCGATTAAAGGTCCTTTATCAAATAAGAAGATATTTAACTGTAGAAAGTAGGATGAAGCTATGTGACTCATTGGTGCTCTCAAAATTAAATTATATGGATATCGTTTATGGTCCCCGGCTGCTGTCTCGCACGCAGCAGTCGATCCAGCGTGTGCAGAACGCATGCGCCCGATTCTGTTTTAAAATACCACCAAGAACCCACGTTACACCATTCATAAATAACGCAAACATATGAAAAATGGACGGGCGTAGAAAGTTGCACTTTGCTACATTCTTGTTTGGACTAGTAACATATGGTGTGCCATCTTATCTGATGAAGAAGCTGATGTGGTCGCGCGACGTGCAGTCCAGGACTCTCCGGTCTGGCTATTCTTTAATTCTGCCTCCGCACCGCACTGTAGCCTTCAGAGGAAGTTTTAAATTTGCCGCGTCCAAGTGCTGGAACGATCTGCTGCCTCCAATGCGATGCCTGAAAACAGTAGGCACGTTTAGGTCCCATTACAAAAGATACTTGTTGCAAATGCAAAAGAGTGTTTGTAGCAGTCATTTTTAAATCCTTCTAATGCACCTAATTAAAAAATAAAATGTTGCCTATATCCGAGATCGAACCCGGGATTACAATATTCACGGTATATTAGTAAGGACTAGTAACCTACCTCTCGGTTACAGACACGCAAGCAGTAAGTAGGTATTGCAGAGCGTTCAATACAGTGTCTCGGACGTGGCATCAACTGATTCACAAGTCTATTAATACACCATAAAATCCTGGCCATGTGCTTGTTTTTAGCACAGTATGTACACCCCCAGATACCTGGAAGCAATTGGTATCTCTTATTAATAGTTCGTTAAGTGATAATAATGACGTTTTTAACTACATCCAATTCAGTATTCAAATAAAATAATATCTATTCAGTATTCAAATAAAATAATATCAATTCAGTATTCAAATAAAATAATATCAATTCATTTACTTATTCAGACGAAACGCATCCATTTATAATTTTATATTTATAACTTATCCTAGTACAATTTTCATAAATTACAATTACCTAATGCAATTCATAATTTTAGATGATTTTATGTGATAACTTACCAAAGATGGTTCCGGCATATCATCGGCTGGCGTCGATTGGTCGTTGCAGCGTTCTAGTTATTTATTTATTTGTACGATCACATATTTTTAATGAATGCTTGATATGCGACACTATTTTCACAATCGTTACAACTTGCATAATGTACGAATCTCCATAATTAGGTATTATTATACGAATCTTGTTCACATGACTAATTCATATTTACGTTTTATTTTTCTGTTTTGTTTCTTTTAACCACGGATCTCGCCTATGAGTATACGCGGGCGGCCGCTGAAGTGCTGAATTGCTGACTGATGCGAATGCACCCAATCCCGGCACGGCCTTGCGTCGACAAATCTATAGGTGCATTTGTTGTGTGCATGCGTTCACATAAACGACTGCGTGCGCGCTAGCCGAAGCCGGTTGTTCTTTATTCTTGTTCTTAAATGAAACATTTTTATTTCGTTCATTATTTATTTATTTATTATTTTTTCACAATTACATTAGTACTTTCCAACACATATATATACACACTAGGTACACAAGGCTGACGTCCGTGGCACTCACTCAGCTGGCCCTACTGAAAATCAGCGTCATGACCTTTTTCAGGGTCATGACATAGGCTGAGTGGGGACCATTTATGTTGGAGGTCACAACACACAATATATTATTTGCACTGCCTGGTTATTAGTACTCATTATTTTGTTTTTCCTTTGTTTTGTTTTGTTTATATTTTCTGTATCTATTTTGTTTTTCTTTTTGTTTGTTTGTTCTTTTGTAACTAATGTTGTACTCGTATGTAGTGTTGTGATGTCCAAAATAATAAATTTTTCTTTCTTCTTTCAAAATAATTAATAAAGAAAACAACTATTATTATAGACATCACAACACAGAACAGTGCCAAATAAATAGTGTGTTATGACGACAGTTTAGGATAAATGGCCCAGCTCAAGACACGGCCTAGACAAAGGCCGTGACGTTTTCAGTGAGAACAGCTGAGTGAGTTGACGGGAAGCTATAAGTTTTAACCCCCGAAAAAAAAAGTAAAGTGAACTTCGGCTTTCATTCGACCTTCATTCTTTTTTCAAATAAGTTTAAATAATTCCATTAATTATACATTTTACCATTTGAAGGGACCCGATTCACCAAAGGGACCAAAGGGACCAGATGGTCCGAAGGGACCAGATGGTCCAAAGGGACCAGATGGTCCAAAGGGACCAGATGGGCCGAAGGGACCCGACGGACCAAGAGGACCAGACGGGCCAAAGGGACCAAAGGTATGTACAATAGAAAAATATATGTATGAATTGTATGGGAATAAAAAAGGATAATAACTGTATTTAAATTTTGAAGATATCAACTCTGTGTAGCTTACTCCTGGTATTAGCCGCTAGGGTTTTTCACTAAAACTATGTAGTTGTAAACGGTTTGATATTGGCTTGACTTAGTTTTAGCCTCAAATCTCGATAACGCTGAGCCGATCACGCTGTTTTTTTTTATTTTACTTGTTTATCCAGTCCAGAAAGGCATAAGAGATAAAACAGAGAGAAATATTTGTAATTGAAATATAAAACTGTTTTAGCACCAAAGATTAATTTATTTGACAGATGAAATAATTCCATTCATTATAAATTTTGCAATTTGAAGGGACCCGATTCACCAAAGGGACCAAAGGGACCAGACGGACCAAAGGGACCAGACGGACCTAGGGGACCAAAGGGACCAGATGGGCCAAAGGGACCAGACGGGCCAAGATCACCAGACGGACCAAAGGGACCAGATGGACCCAAGGGCCCAGACGGACCAAGGGGACCAGACGGGCCAAAGGGACCAGACGGGCCAAAGGTATGTACCTAAGAAAAATATTTCGTGAGGGGAATGAAAATAATTAATAAAGAAAACAACTATTATTATAGACATCACAACACAGAACAGTGCCAAATAAATAGTGTGTTATGACGACAGTTTAGTATAAAAGGCCAAGCTCAAGACACGGCCCAGACAAAGGCCGTGACGTTTTCAGTGAGACCAGCTGAGTGAGTTGACGGGAAGCTATAAGTTTTAACTCCCGACAAAAAAACTAAAGTGAACTTCGGCTTTCATTCGACCTTCATTCTTTTTTCAATATAGTTTAAATGATTCCATTAATTATACATTTTACCATTTCAAGGGACCCGATTCACCAAAGGGACCAAAGGGACCAGATGGACCGAAGGGACCAGATGGTCCAAAGGGACCAGATGGTCCAAAGGGACCAGATGGGCCAAAGGGACACGACGGACCAAGAGGACCAGACGGGCCAAAGGGACCAAAGGTATGTACAATAGAAAAATATATGTATGAATTGTAAGGGAATAAAAAAGCATAATAACTGTATTTAAATTTTGAAGATATCAACTCTGTGTAGCTTACTCCTGGTATTAGCCGCTAGGATTTTTACTAAAACTATGCAGTTGTAAACGGTTTGATATTGGCTTGACTCAGTTTTAGCCTCAAATCTCGATAACGCTGGGCCGATCACGCTGTTTTTTTTTATTTTACTTGTTTATCCAGTCCAAAAAGGCATAAGAGATTAAAAAAGAGAGAAATATTTGTAATTGAAATATAAAACTGTATAGCACCAAAGATTAATTAATTTGACAAATGAAATAATTCCATTTATTATAAATTTTACAATTTGAAGGGACCCGATTCACCAAAGGGACCAAAGGGACCAGACGGACCTAGAGGACCAAAGGGACCAAAGGGACCAGACGGACCAAGATCACCAGACGGACCAAAGGGACCAGATGGACCCAAGGGTCCAGACGGACCAAGGGGACCAGACGGGCCAAGGGGACCAGACGGGCCAAGGGGACCAGACGGGCCAAAGGTATGTACCATAGAAAAGTATTTCATGAGGGGAATGAAAATAATTAATAAAGAAAACAACTATTATTATAGACATCACAACACAGGACAGTGCCTAATAAATAGTGTGTTATGACGACGTTTAGTATAAATGGCCCAGCTCAACACACGGCCCATACAAAGGCCTTGACGTTTTCAGTGAGACAAGCTGAGTGAGTTGACGGGAAGCTATAAGTTTTAGCCCCCGACAAAAAAAGTAAAGTGAACCTCGGCTTTTATTCGAACTTCATTCTTTTTTCAAAAGAGTCGAAATAAATCCATTAATTATAAATTTTTCTATTTGAAGGGACCCGATTCACCAAAGGGACCAAAGGGACCAGACGGACCAAAGGGACCAGATGGTCCAAAGGGACCCGACGGACCAAGAGGACCAGACGGGCCAAAGGGACCAAAGGTATGTACCATAGAAAAATATAATATGTATGAATTGTAAGGGAATAAAAAAGTATAATAACTGTATTTAAATTTTGAAGATATCAACTCTGTGTAGCTTACTCCTGGTATTAGCCGCTAGGGTTTTTCACTAAAACTATGCAGTTGTAAACGGTTTGATATTGGCTTGACTCAGTTTTAGCCTCAAATCTCGATAACGCTGGGCCGATCACGCTGTTTTTTTTTTATTTTACTTGTTTATCCAGTCCAAAAAGGCATAAGAGATTAAAAAAGAGAGAAATATTTGTAATTGAAATATAAAACTGTATAGCACCAAAGATTTATTAATTTGACAAATGAAATAATTCCATTTATTATAAATTTTACAATTTGAAGGGACCCGATTCACCAAAGGGACCAAAGGGACCAGACGGACCAAGATCACCAGACGGACCAAAGGGACCAGATGGACCCAAGGGTCCAGACGGACCAAGGGGACCAGACGGGCCAAGGGGACCAGACGGGCCAAGGGGACCAGACGGGCCAAAGGTATGTACCATAGAAAAGTATTTCATGAGGGGAATGAAAATAATTAATAAAGAAAACAACTATTATTATAGACATCACAACACAGGACAGTGAGTAATAAATAGTGTGTTATGACGACGTTTAGTATAAATGGCCCAGCTCAACGACACGGCCCAGACAAAGGCCGTGACGTTTTCAGTGAGACCAGCTGAGTGAGTTGACGGGAAGCTATAAGTTTTAACCCCGACAAAAAAAAGTAAAAGTGAACCTTCGGCTTTCATTCGAACTTCATTCTTTTTTCAATATAGTTTAAATAATTCCATAATTATACATTTTTACTATTGAAGGGACCCGATTCACCAAAGGGACCAAAGGGACCAGATGGACCGAAGGACCAGATGGTCCAAAGGGGACCAGATGGTCCAAAGGGACCAGATGGGCCAAAGGGACCCGACGGACCAAGAGGACCAGACGGGCCAAAGGGACCAAAGGTATGTACCATAGAAAAATAATATGTATGAATTGTAAGGGAATAAAAAAGTATAATAACTGTATTTAAATTTTGAAGATATCAACTCTGTGTAGCTTACTGCCTGGTATTAGCCGCTAAGGGTTTTTCACTAAAACTATGTAGTTGTAAACGGTTTGATATTGGCTTGACTTAGTTTTAGCCTCAAATCTCGATAACGCTGGGCCGATCACGCTGTTTTTTTTTTATTTTACTTGTTTATCCAGTCCAGAAAGGCGTAAGAGATAAAAAAGAGAGAAATATTTGTAATTGAAATGTAAAACTGTTTAGCACCAAAGATTAATTTATTTGACATATGAAATAATTCCATTCATTCTAAATTTTACAATTTGAAGGGACCCGATTCACCAAAGGGACCAAAGGGACCAGACGGACCTAGGGGACCAAAGGGACCAGATGGGCCAAAGGGACCAGACGGACCAAGATCACCAGACGGACCAAAGGGACCAGATGGACCCAAGGGTCCAGACGGACCAAGGGGACCAGACGAGCCAAAGGGACCAGACGGGCCAAAGGTATGTACCTTAGAAAAATATTTCGTGAGGGGAATGAAAATAATTAATAAAGAAAACAAATATTATTATAGACATCACAACACAGAACAGTGCCAGATAAATAGTGTGTTATGACGACAGTTTAGAATAAATGGCCCAGCTCAAGACACGGCCCAGACAAAGGCCGTGACGTTTTCAGTGAGACCAGCTGAGTGAGTTGACGGGAAGCTATAAGTTTTAACCCCCGACAAAAAAAGTAAAGTGACCTTCGGCTTTCATTCGACCTTCATTCTTTTTTCAAAATAGTTTAAATAATTCCATTAATTATACATTTTACCCTTTGAAGGGACCCGATTCACCAAAGGGACCAAAGGGACCAGATGGACCGAAGGGACCAGATGGTCCAAAGGGGCCAGATGGTCCAAAGGGACCAGATGGGCCAAAGGGACCCGACGGACCAAGAGGACCAGACGGGCCAAAGGGACCAAAGGTATGTACAATAGAAAAATATATGTTTGAATTGTAAGGGAATAAAAAAGTATAATAACTGTATTTAAATTTTGAAGATATCAACTCTGTGTAGCTTACTCCTGGTATTAGCCGCTAGGGTTTTTCACTATAACTATGTAGTTGTAAACGGTTTGATATTGGCTTGACTTAGTTCTAGCCTCAAATCTCGATAACGCTGGGCCGATCCCGCTGTTTTTTTTTTAATTTACTTGTTTATCCAGTCCAGAAAGGCATAAGAGATAAAAAAGAGAGAAATATTTGTAATTGAAATATAAAACTGTTTAGCAACAAAGATGAATTTATTTGACAGATGAAATAATTCCATTCATTATAAATTTTGCAATTTGAAGGGACCCGATTCACCAAAGGGACCAAAGGGACCAGACGGACCAAAGGGACCAGACGGACCTAGGGGACCAAAGGGACCAGATGGGCCAAAGGGACCAGACGGACCAAGATCACCAGACGGACCAAAGGGACCAGATGGACCCAAGGGCCCAGACGGACCAAGGGGACCAGACGGGCCAAAGGGACCAGACGGGCCAAAGGTATGTACCTTAGAAAAATATTTCGTGAGGGGAATGAAAATAATTAATAAAGAAAACAACTATTATTATAGACATCAGAACACAGAACAGTGCCAAATAAATAGTGTGTTATGACGACAGTTTAGGATGAATGGCCCAGCTCAAGACACGGCCCAGACAAAGGCCGTGACGTTTTCCAGTGAGACCAGCTGAGTGAGTTGACGGGAACTATAAGTTTTAAACCCCCGACAAAAAAAGTAAAATGAACTTCGGCTTTCATTCGTCCTTTATTCTTTTTCAAAATAGTATAAATAATTCCATTAATTATACATTTTACCATTTCAAGGGACCCGATTCACCAAAGGGACCAGATGGACCAAAGGGACCAGATGGACCAAGGGGACCAGATGGTCCAAAGGGACCAGATGGGCCAAAGGGACCCGACGGACCAAGAGGACCAGACGGGCCAAAGGGACCAAAGGTATGTACAATAGAAAAATATATGTATGAATTGTAAGGGAATAAAAAAGGATAATAACTGTATATTAATTTTGAAGATATCAACTCTGTGTAGCTTACTCCTGGTATTAGCCGCTAGGGTTTTTCACTTAAACTATGTAGTTGTAAACGGTTTGATATTGGCTTGACTTAGATTTAGCCTCAAATCTCGATAACGCTGAGCCGATCACGCTGTTTTTTTTTATTTTACTTGTTTATCCAGTCCAGAAAGGCATAAGAGATAAATTAGAGAGAAATATTTGTAATTGAAATATAAAACTGTTTAGCACCAAAGATTAATTTATTTGACAGATGAAATAATTCCATTCATTATAAATTTTGCAATTTGAAGGGACCCGATTCACCAAAGGGACCAAAGGGACCAGACGGGACCAAAGGGACCAGACGGACCTAGGGGACCAAAGGGACCAGATGGGCCAAAGGGACCAGACGGACCAAGATCACCAGACGGACCAAAGGGACCAGACGGACCCAAGGGGACCAGACGGGCCAAAGGGACCAGACGGGCCAAAGGTATGTACCTTAGAAAAATATTTCGTGAGGGGAATGAAAATAATTAATAAAGAAAACAACTATTATTATAGACATCAGAACACAGAACAGTGCCAAATAAATAGTGTGTTATGACGACAGTTTAGGATAGAATGGCCCAGCTCAAGACACGGCCCAGACAAAGGCCGTGACGTTTTCAGTGAGACCAGCTGAGTGAGTTGACGGGAAGCTATAAGTTTTAACCCCCGACAAAAAAGTAAAATGAACTTCGGCTTTTTCTGCGACCTTATTCTTTTTCAAAATAGTTTAAATAATCCTAATTTTATACATTTTACCATTTCATTTCAAGGGACCCGATTCACCAAGGCCAGATGGACCAAAGGGACCGGATGGACCAAGGGGACCAGATTGTCCAACGGGACCAGGCTTGCCCAAGGGACCGACGGACCAAGAGACCAGAACGGGCCAAGGGAACAAAGGTATGTACAATAGAAAAATATATGTATGAATTGTAGGGAATAAAAAGGATAATAACTGTATATTAATTTTGTAGATATCAACTCTGTTACTTACTCCTGGTTTAGCCGCTAGGTTTTTCACTAAACGTATGTAGTTGTAAACGGTTTGATTATTTGGCTTGACTTAGATTTGCCTCAAATCTTCGATAAACGCGAGCGCTCACGCTTTTTTTTTTTATTTACTATTGTTTATTATCCAGTCCGAAAGGGCATAGAGATAAAACAGAGAGAATATTTGTAGTTGAAATATAAAACTGTTTAGCACCAAAGATTAATTTATTTGACAGATGAAATAATTCCATTCATTATAAATTTTGCAATTTGAAGGGACCCGATTCACCAAAGGGACCAAAGGGACCAGACGGACCAAAGGGACCAGACGGACCTAGGGGACCAAAGGGACCAGATGGGCCAAAGGGACCAGACGGACCAAGATCACCAGACGGACCAAAGGGACCAGACGGACCAAGGGTCCAGACGACCAAGGGGACCAGACGGGCCAAAGGGACCAGACGGGCCAAAGGTATGTACCTTAGGAAAAATATTTCGTGAGGGGAATGAAAATAATTAATAAAGAAAACAACTATTATTATAGACATCAGAACACAGAACAGTGCCAAATAAATAGTGTGTTATGACGACAGTTTAGGATAGAATGGCCCAGCTCAAGACACGGCCCAGACAAAGGCCGTGACGTTTTCAGTGAGATCAGCTGAGTGAGTTGACGGGAAGCTATAAGTTTTAACCCCCGACAAAAAAAGTAAAATGACCTTCGGCTTTCATTCGACCTTCATTCTTTTTTCAAAATAGTTTAAATAATTCCATTAATTATACATTTTACCATTTCAAGGGACCCGATTCACCAAAGGGACCAAAGGGACCAGATGGACCGAAGGGACCAGATGGTCCAAAGGGACCAGATGGTCCAAAGGGACCAGATGGGCCAAAGGGACCCGACGGACCAAGAGGACCAGACGGGCCAAAGGGACCAAAGGTATGTACAATAGAAAAATATATGTATGAATTGTAAGGGAATAAAAAAGTATAATAACTGTATTTAAATTTTGAAGATATCAACTCTGTGTAGCTTACTCCTGGTATTAGCCGCTAGGGTTTTTTCACTAAACTATGTAGTTGTAAACGGTTTGATATTGGCTTGACTTAGTTTAGCCTCAAATCTCGATAACGCTGGGCCGATCACGCTGTTTTTTTTTATTTTACTTGTTTATCCAGTCCAGAAAGGCATAAGAGATAAAAAAGAGAGAAATATTTGTAATTGAAATATAAAACTGTTTAGCAACAAAGATGAATTTATTTGACAGATGAAATAATTCCATTCATTATAAATTTTGCAATTTTAAGGGACCCGATTCACCAAAGGGACCAAAGGGACCAGACGGACCTAGGGGACCAAAGGGACCAGATGGGCCAAAGGGACCAGACGGGCAAAGGATCACCAGACGGACCAAAGGGACCAGATGGACCAAGGGCCCAGACGGACCAAGGGGACCAGACGGGCCAAAGGGACCAGACGGGCCAAAGGTATGTACCTAAGAAAAATATTTCGTGAGGGCAATGAAAAATAATTAATAAAGAAAACAACTATTATTATAGACATCAGAACACAGAACAGTGCCAAATAAATAGTGTGTTATGACGACAGTTTAGGATGAATGGCCCAGCTCAAGACACGGCCCAGACAAAGGCCGTGACGTTTTCAGTGAGACCAGCTGAGTGAGTTGACGGGAAACTATAAGTTTTAACCCCCGACAAAAAAGTAAAAGTGAACTTCGGCTTTCATTCGACCTTATTCTTTTTCAAAATAGTTTAAATAATTCCATTAATTATACATTTTACCATTTCAAGGGACCCGATTCACCAAAGGGACCAAAGGGACCAGATGGACCAAAGGGACCAGATGGACCAAGGGGACCAGATGGTCCAAAGGGACCAGATGGGCCAAAGGGACCCGACGGACCAAGAGGACCAGACGGGCCAAAGGGACCAAAGGTATGTACAATAGAAAAATATATGTATGAATTGTAAGGGAATAAAAAAGTATAATAACTGTATTTAAAATTTTGAAGATATCAACTCTGTGTAGCTTACTCCTGGTATTAGCCGCTAGGGTTTTTCACTAAAACTATGTAGTTGTAAACGGTTTGATATTGGCTTGACTTAGATTTAGCCTCAAATCTCGATAACGCTGAGCCGATCACGCTGTTTTTTTTTATTTTACTTGTTTATCCAGTCCAGAAAGGCATAAGAGATAAAACAGAGAGAAATATTTGTAATTGAAATATAAAACTGTTTAGCACCAAAGATTAATTTATTTGACAGATGAAATAATTCCATTCATTATAATTTTGCAATTTGAAGGGACCCGATTCACCAAAGGGACCAAAGGGACCAGACGGACCTAGGGGACCAAAGGGACCAGATGGGCCAAAGGGACCAGACGGGACCAAGATCACCAGACGGACCAAAGGGACCAGACTGGACCCAAGGGTCCAGACGGACCAAGGGGACCAGACGGGCCAAAGGGACCAGACGGGCCAAAGGTATGTACCTTAGAAAAATATTTCGTGAGGGGAATGAAAATAATTAATAAAGAAAACAACTATTATTATAGACATCAGAACACAGACAGTGCCAAATAAATAGTGTGTTATGACGACAGTTTAGGATGAAATGGCCCAGCTCAAGACACGGCCCCAGACAAAGGCCGTGACGTTTTCAGTGAGACCAGCTGAGTGAGTTGACGGGAAAGCTATAAGTTTTAACCCCCGACAAAAAAGTAAAAGTGAACTTCGGCTTTCATTCGACCTCCATTCTTTTTTCAAAATAGTTAAATAATTCCATTAATTATACATTTTACCATTTCAAGGGACCCGATTCACCAAAGGGACCAGATGGACCAAAGGGACCAGATGGACCAAGGGGACCAGATGGTCCAAAGGGACCAGATGGGCCAAAGGGACCCGACGGACCAAGAGGACCAGACGGGCCAAAGGGACCAAAGGTATGTACAATAGAAAAATATATGTATGAATTGTAAGGGAATAAAAAAGTATAATAACTGTATTTAAATTTTGAAGATATCAACTCTGTGTAGCTTACTCCTGGTATTAGCCGCTAGGGTTTTTCACTAAAACTATGTAGTTGTAAACGGTTTGATATTGGCTTGACTTAGATTTAGCCTCAAATCTCGATAACGCTGAGCCGATCACGCTGTTTTTTTTTATTTTACTTGTTTATCCAGTCCAGAAAGGCATAAGAGATAAAACAGAGAGAAATATTTGTAATTGAAATATAAAACTGTTTAGCACCAAAGATTAATTTATTTGACAGATGAAATAATTCCATTCATTATAAATTTTGCAATTTGAAGGGACCCGATTCACCAAAGGGACCAAAGGGACCAGACGGACCTAGGGGACCAAGGGACCAGATGGGCCAAAGGGACCAGACGGACCAAGATCACCAGACGGACCAAAGGGACCAGATGGACCCAAGGGTCCAGACGGACCAAGGGGACCAGACGGGCCAAAGGGACCAGACGGGCCAAAGGTATGTACCTTAAGAAAATATTTCGTGAGGGGCAATGAAAATAATTAATAAAGAAAACAACTATTATTATAGACATCAGAACACAGAACAGTGCCAATAAATAGTGTGTTATGACGACAGTTTAGGATGAATGGCCCAGCTCAAGACACGGCCCAGACAAAGGCCGTGACGTTTTCAGTGAGACCAGCTGAGTGAGTTGACGGGAAACTATAAGTTTTAACCCCGACAAAAAAGTAAAATGAACTTCGGCTTTCATTCGACCTTCATTCTTTTTTCAAAATAGTTTAAATAATTCCATTAATTATACATTTTACCATTTCAAGGGACCCGATTCACCAAAGGGACCAGATGGACCAAAGGGACCAGATGGACCAAGGGGACCAGATGGTCCAAAGGGACCAGATGGGCCAAAGGGACCCGACGGACCAAGAGGACCAGACGGGCCAAAGGGACCAAAGGTATGTACAATAGAAAAATATATGTATGAATTGTAAGGGAATAAAAAAGGATAATAACTGTATTTAAATTTTGAAGATATCAACTCTGTGTAGCTTACTCCTGGTATTAGCCGCTAGGGTTTTTCACTAAAACTATGTAGTTGTAAACGGTTTGATATTGGCTTGACTTAGATTTAGCCTCAAATCTCGATAACGCTGGAGCCGATCACGCTGTTTTTTTTTTATTTTACTTGTTTATCCAGTCCAGAAAGGCATAAGAGATAAAACAGAGAGAAATATTTGTAATTGAAATATAAAACTGTTTAGCACCAAAGATTAATTTATTTGACAGATGAAATAATTCCATTCATTATAAATTTTGCAATTTGAAGGGACCCGATTCACCAAAGGGACCAAAGGGACCAGACGGACCTAGGGGACCAAAGGGACCAGATGGGCCAAAGGGACCAGACGGACCAAGATCACCAGACGGACCAAAGGGACCAGACGGACCCAAGGGTCCAGACGGACCAAGGGGACCAGACGGGCCAAAGGGACCAGACGGGCCAAAGGTATGTACCTTAGAAAAATATTTCAGTGAGGGGAATGAAAATAATTAATAAAGAAAACAACTATTATTATAGACATCAGAACACAGAACAGTGCCAATAAATAGTGTGTTATGACGACAGTTTAGGATGAATGGCCCAGCTCAAGACACGGCCCAGACAAAGGCCGTGACGTTTTCAGTGAGACCAGCTGAGTGAGTTGACGGGAAACTATAAGTTTTAACCCCCGACAAAAAAGTAAAATGAACTTCGGCTTTCATTCGACCTCCATTCTTTTTTCAAAATAGTTAAATAATTCCATTAATTATACATTTTACCATTTAAGGGACCCGATTCACCAAAGGGACCAAAGGGACCAGATGGACCAAGGGACCAGATGGACCAAGGGGACCAGATGGTCCAAAGGGACCAGATGGGCCAAAGGGACCCGACGGACCAAGAGGACCAGACGGGCCAAAGGGACCAAAGGTATGTACAATAGAAAAATATATGTATGAATTGTAAGGGAATAAAAAAGTATAATAACTGTATTTAAATTTTGAAGATATCAACTCTGTGTAGCTTACTCCTGGTATTAGCCGCTAGGGTTTTTCACTAAAACTATGTAGTTGTAAACGGTTTGATATTGGCTTGACTTAGATTTAGCCTCAAATCTCGATAACGCTGAGCCGATCACGCTGTTTTTTTTTTTATTTTACTTGTTTATCCAGTCCAGAAAGGCATAAGAGATAAAAAAGAGAGAAATATTTGTAATTGAAATATAAAACTGTTTAGCACCAAAGATTAATTTATTTGACAGATGAAATAATTCCATTCATTATAAATTTTGCAATTTGAAGGGACCCGATTCACCAAAGGGACCAAAGGGACCAGACGGACCAAAGGGACCAGACGGACCTAGGGGACCAAAGGGACCAGATGGGCCAAAGGGACCAGACGGACCAAGATCACCAGACGGACCAAAGGGACCAGACGGACCCAAGGGTCCAGACGGACCAAGGGGACCAGACGGGCCAAAGGGACCAGACGGGCCAAAGGTATGTACCTTAGAAAAATATTTCGTGAGGGGAATGAAAATAATTAATAAAGAAAACAACTATTATTATAGACATCAGAACACAGAACAGTGCCAAATAAATAGTGTGTTATGACGACAGTTTAGGATGAATGGCCCAGCTCAAGACACGGCCCAGACAAAGGCCGTGACGTTTTCAGTGAGACCAGCTGAGTGAGTTGACGGGACACTATAAGTTTTAACCCCCGACAAAAAAGTAAAATGAACTTCGGCTTTCATTCGACCTCCATTCTTTTTTCAAAATAGTTTAAATAATTCCATTAATTATACATTTTACCATTTCAAGGGACCCGATTCACCAAAGGGACCAGATGGACCAAAGGGACCAGATGGACCAAGGGGACCAGATGGTCCAAAGGGACCAGATGGGCCAAAGGGACCCGACGGACCAAGAGGACCAGACGGGCCAAAGGGACCAAAGGTATGTACAATAGAAAAATATATGTATGAATTGTAAGGGAATAAAAAAGAATAATAACTGAATTTAAATTTTGAAGATATCAACTCTGTGTAGCTTTCTCCTGGTATTAGCCGCTAGGGTTTTTCACTAAAACTATGTAGTTGTAAACGGTTTGATATTGGCTTAACGCTGGGCCGATCACGCTGTTTTTTTTTTATTTTACTTGTTTATCCAGTCCAGAAAGGCATAAGAGATAAAAAAGAGAGAAATATTTGTAATTGAAATATAAAACTGTTTAGCACCAAAGATTAATTTATTTGACAGATGAAATAATTCCATTCATTATAAATTTTGCAATTTGAAGGGACCCGATTCACCAAAGGGACCAAAGGGACCAGACGGACCAAAGGGACCAGACGGACCTAGGGGACCAAAGGGACCAGATGGGCCAAAGGGACCAGACGGACCAAGATCACCAGACGGACCAAAGGGACCAGACGGACCCAAGGGTCCAGACGGACCAAGGGGACCAGACGGGCCAAAGGGACCAGACGGGCCAAAGGTATGTACCTTAAAAAAATATTTCATGACAGGCATGAAAATAATTAATAAAGAAAACAACTATTATTATAGACATCAGAACACAGAACAGTGCCAAATAAATAGTGTGTTATGACGACAGTTTAGGATGAATGGCCCAGCTCAAGACACGGCCCAGACAAAGGCCGTGACGTTTTCAGTGAGACCAGCTGAGTGAGTTGACGGGACACTATAAGTTTTAACCCCCGACAAAAAAGTAAAATGAACTTCGGCTTTCATTCGACCTCCATTCTTTTTTCAAAATAGTTTAAATAATTCCATTAATTATACATTTTACCATTTCAAGGGACCCGATTCACCAAAGGGACCAAAGGGACCAGATGGACCAAGGGGACCAGATGGTCCAAAGGGACCAGATGGGCCAAAGGGACCCGACGGACCAAGAGGACCAGACGGGCCAAAGGGACCAAAGGTATGTACAATAGAAAAATATATGTATGAATTGTAAGGGAATAAAAAAGGATAATAACTGAATTTAAATTTTGAAGATATCAACTCTGTGTAGCTTACTCCTGGTATTAGCCGCTAGGGTTTTTCACTAAAACTATGTAGTTGTAAACGGTTTGATATTGGCTTAACGCTGGGCCGATCACGCTGTTTTTTTTTTATTTTACTTGTTTATCCAGTCCAGAAAGGCATAAGAGATAAAAAAGAGAGAAATATTTGTAATTGAAATATAAAACTGTTTAGCACCAAAGATTAATTTATTTGACAGATGAAATAATTCCATTCATTATAAATTTTGCAATTTGAAGGGACCCGATTCACCAAAGGGACCAGACGGACCAAAGGGACCAGACGGACCTAGGGGACCAAAGGGACCAGATGGGCCAAAGGGACCAGACGGACCAAGATCATCAGACGGACCAAAGGGACCAGACGGACCCAAGGGTCCAGACGGACCAAGGGGACCAGACGGGCCAAAGGGACCAGACGGGCCAAAGGTATGTACCTTAGAAAAATATTTCGTGAGGGGAATGAAAATAATTAATAAAGAAAACAACTATTATTATAGACATCAGAACACAGAACAGTGCCAAATAAATAGTGTGTTATGACGACAGTTTAGGATGAATGGCCCAGCTCAAGACACGGCCCAGACAAAGGCCGTGACGTTTTCTTCAGTGAGACCAGCTGAGTGAGTTGACGGGAAACTATAAGTTTTAACCCCGACAAAAAAGTAAAATGAACTTCGGCTTTCATTCGACCTTCCATTCTTTTTTCAAAATAGTTTAAATAATTCCATTAATTATACATTTTACCATTTCAAGGGACCCGATTCACCAAAGGGACCAAAGGGACCAGATGGACCAAAGGGACCAGATGGACCAAGGGGACCAGATGGTCCAAAGGGACCAGATGGGCCAAAGGGACCCGACGGACCAAGAGGACCAGACGGGCCAAAGGGACCAAAGGTATGTACAATAGAAAAATATATGTATGAATTGTAAGGGAATAAAAAATTATAATAATGTATTATAATTTTGAAGATATCAACTCTGTGTAGCTACTCCTGGTATTAGCCGCTAGGGTTTTTCACTAAAACTATGTAGTTGTAAACCGTTGATATTGGCTTGACTTAGTTTTAGCCTCAAATCTCGATAACGCTGGGCCGATCCCGCTGTTTTTTTTTTATTTTACTTGTTTATCCAGTCCAGAAAGGCATAAGAGATAAAAAAGAGAGAAATATTTGTAATTGAAATATAAACTGTTTAGCAACAAAGATGAATTATTTGACAGATGAAATAATTCCATTCATTATAAATTTTGCAATTTTAAGGGACCCGATTCACCAAAGGGACCAAAGGGACCAGACGGACCTAGGGGACCAAAGGGACCAGATGGGCCAAGGGACCAGACGGGCCAAGATCACCAGACGGACCAAGGGACCAGATGGACCCAAGGGCCCAGACGGACCAAGGGACCAGACGGGCCCAAGGGACCAGACGGGCCAAAGGTATGTACCTAAGAAAAATATTTCGTGAGGGCAATGAAAATAATTAATAAAGAAAACAACTATTATTATAGACATCAGAACACAGAACAGTGCCAAATAAATAGTGTGTTATGACGACAGTTTAGGATGAATGGCCCAGCTCAAGACACGGCCCAGACAAAGGCCGTGACGTTTTCAGTGAGACCAGCTGAGTGAGTTGACGGGAAACTATAAGTTTTAACCCCCGACAAAAAAGTAAAATGAACTTCGGCTTTCATTCGACCTTTATTCTTTTTCAAAATAGTTTAAATAATTCCATTAATTATACATTTTACCATTTCAAGGGACCCGATTCACCAAAGGGACCAGATGGACCAAAGGGACCAGATGGACCAAGGGGACCAGATGGTCCAAAGGGACCAGATGGGCCAAAGGGACCCGACGGACCAAGAGGACCAGACGGGCCAAAGGGACCAAAGGTATGTACAATAGAAAAATATATGTATGAATTGTAAGGGAATAAAAACCGGCCAAGTGCGAGTCTGACTCGCGCACCGAGGGTTCCGCCGGTATCTTTTGATTGCGTTAACTTTTGTTTGATTTTTTTACAGCTTAAAGGGACAGTAGACCTAGGTATTTGGTAAAAATTTCAATTTGATACCTTTATTCCTTCGTGAGAAATAAAGTAGTAAATTTCATTTTATTAAAATATTTTTATTATTTTATTTAACTAAAAAAATGTGATTTTCGCAATTTTTCCTATATTTGCATTATATAACAATGCTTCATGCCAAATTTCAAGATTCTGAGTTTACGGGAAGTACCCTGTAGGTTTTGATTCCTTTGCGAGTGTCGAAAATTTGATGAAAATATCGATATAATCGGTTGTATCTTTTGATTGCGTTGGCGTAGAAGTTAGATTTTTCACAGCTTTAAGGAACAGTAGACCTGAGTAATTGATATAAATTTCAGCTTCATACCTCCACGCGTTCCTGAGAAAAAGGGTCTTGACAGACGGACGGACGGACGGACAACAAAGTGATCCTATAAGGGTTCCGTTTTTTCCTTTTTGAGGTACGGAACCCTAAAAAAGGATAATAACTGAATTTAAATTTTGAAGTATATCAACTCTGTGTAGCTTACTCCTGGTATTAGCCGCCTAGGGTTTTTCACTAAAACTATGAAGTTGTAAACGGTTTGATATTGGCTTAACGCTGGGCCGATCACGCTGTTTTTTTTTATTTTACTTGTTTATCCAGTCAGAAAGGCATAAGAGATAAAAAAGAGAGAAATATTTGTAATTGAAATATAAAACTGTTTAGCACCAAAGATTAATTATTTGACAGATGAAATAATTCCATTCATTATAAATTTTGCAATTTGAAGGGACCCCGATTCACCAAAGGGACCAAAGGGACCAGGACGGACCTAGGGGACCAAAGGACCAGATTGGGCCAGAGGGACCAGACGGACCTAGGGGACCAAAGGGACCGATGGGCCAAAGGGACCAGACGGACCAAGATCACCAGACGGACCAAAGGGACCAGACGGACCAAGGGTCCAGACGGGACCAGGGGTACCAGACGGCACAAGGGGACCAGACGGGCCAAAGGTATGTACCCCTTAGAAAATAATTCGTGAGGGGAATGAAAATAATTAATAAGAAAACAACTATTATTATAGACATCAGAACACAGAACAGTGCCAAATAAATAGTGTGTTATGACGACAGTTTAGGATGAATGGCCCAGCTCAAGACACGGCCCAGACAAAGGCCGTGACGTTTTTCAGTGAGACCAGCTGAGTGAGTTGACGGGAAACTATAAGTTTTAACCCCCGACAAAAAAGTTAAAATGAACTTCGGCTTTCATTCGACCTCCATTCTTTTTCCAAAATAGTTTAAATAATCTATTAATTATACATTTTACCATTTCAAGGGACCCGATTCACCAAAGGGACCAGATGGACCAAAGGGACCAGATGGACCAATGGGGACCAGATGGTCCAAAGGACCAGATGGGCCAAAGGGGCCCGACGGACCAAGAGGACCAGACGGGCAAAAGGGACCAAAGGTATGTACAATAGAAAAATATATGTTGAATTGTAAGGGAATAAAAAAGTATAATAACTGTATTTAAATTTTGAAGATATCAACTCAGTGTAGCTTTCTCCTGGTATTAGCCGCTAGGGTTTTTCACTAAAACTATGTAGTTGTAAACGGTTTTTGATATTGGCTTGACTTAGATTTAGCCTCAAATCTCGATAACGCTGAGCCGATCACGCTGTTTTTTTTATTTACTTGTTTTATCCAGTCCAGAAAGGCATAAGAGATAAAAAAGAGAGAAATATTTGTAATTTAAAATATAAAACTGTTTAGCAACAAAGGATGAATTATTTGACAGATGAAATAATTCCATTCATTATAAATTTGCAATTTGAAGGGACCCGATTCACCAAAGGGACCAAGGGACCAGACGGACCAAGGACCAGACGACCTAGGGGACCAAAGGGACCAGATGGGCCAAATGGACCAGACGGCCAAGATCACCAGACGGACCAAGGGACCAGATGGACCCAAGGGCCCAGACGGACCAAGGGGACCAAGGACGGGCCAAAGGACCAGACGGGCCAAAGGTATGTACCTTAGAAAAATATTTCGTGAGGGGAATGAAAATAATTAATAAAGAAAACAACTATTATTATAGACATCAGAACACAGAACAGTGCCAATAAATAGTGTGTTATGACGACAGTTTAGAATAAATGGCCCAGCTCAAGACACGGCCCAGACAAAGGCCGTGACGTTTTCAGTGAGACCAGCTGAGTGAGTTGACGGGAAACTATAAGTTTTAACCCCCGACAAAAAAGTAAAGTGAACTTCGGCTTTCATTCGACCTTCATTCTTTTTTCAAAATAGTTTAAATAATTCCATTAATTATACATTTTACCATTTCAAGGGACCCGATTCACCAAAGGGACCAAAGGGACCAGATGGACCGAAGGGACCAGATGGTCCAAGGGGACCAGATGGTCCAAAGGGACCAGATGGGCCAAAGGGACCCGACGGACCAAGAGGACCAGACGGGCCAAAGGGACCAAAGGTATGTACAATAGAAAAATATATGTATGAATTGTAAGGGAATAAAAAAGGATAATAACTGTATATTAATTTTGAAGATATCAACTCTGTGTAGCTTACTCCTGGTATTAGCCGCTAGGGTTTTTCACTAAAACTATGTAGTTGTAAACGGTTTGATATTGGCTTGACTTAGATTTTAGCCTCAAATCTCGATAACGCTGGGCCGATCACGCTGTTTTTTTTTTTATTTTACTTGTTTATCCAGTCCAGAAAGGCATAAGAGATAAAACAGAGAGAAATATTTGTAATTGAAATATAAAACTGTTTAGCACCAAAGATTAATTTATTTGACAGATGAAATAATTCCATTCATTATAAATTTTGCAATTTGAAGGGACCCGATTCACCAAAGGGACCAAAGGGACCAGACGGACCTAGGGGACCAAAGGGACCAGATGGGCCAAAGGGACCAGACGGGCCAAGATCACCAGACGGACCAAAGGGACCAGATGGACCCAAGGGCCCAGACGGACCAAGGGGACCAGACGGGCCAAAGGGACCAGACGGGCCAAAGGTATGTACCTAAGAAAAATATTTCGTGAGGGGAATGAAAATAATTAATAAAGAAAACAACTATTATTATAGACATCAGAACACAGAACAGTGCCAAATAAATAGTGTGTTATGACGACAGTTTAGGATGAATGGCCCAGCTCAAGACACGGCCCAGACAAAGGCCGTGACGTTTTCAGTGAGACCAGCTGAGTGAGTTGACGGGAAACTATAAGTTTTAACCCCCGACAAAAAAGTAAAATGAACTTCGGCTTTCATTCGACCTTTATTCTTTTTTCAAAATAGTTTAAATAATTCCATTAATTATACATTTTACCATTTCAAGGGACCCGATTCACCAAAGGGACCAGATGGACCAAAGGGACCAGATGGACCAAGGGGACCAGATGGTCCAAAGGGACCAGATGGGCCAAAGGGACCCGACGGACCAAGAGGACCAGACGGGCCAAAGGGACCAAAGGTATGTACAATAGAAAAATATATGTATGAATTGTAAGGGAATAAAAAAGGATAATAACTGTATATTAATTTTGAAGATATCAACTCTGTGTAGCTTACTCCTGGTATTAGCCGCTAGGGTTTTTCACTAAAACTATGTAGTTGTAAACGGTTTGATATTGGCTTGACTTAGATTTAGCCTCAAATCTCGATAACGCTGAGCCGATCACGCTGTTTTTTTTTTATTTTACTTGTTTATCCAGTCCAGAAAGGCATAAGAGATAAAACAGAGAGAAATATTTGTAATTGAAATATAAAACTGTTTAGCACCAAAGATTAATTTATTTGACAGATGAAATAATTCCATTCATTATAAATTTTGCAATTTGAAGGGACCCGATTCACCAAAGGGACCAAAGGGACCAGACGGACCTAGGGGACCAAAGGGACCAGATGGGCCAAAGGGACCAGACGGACCAAGATCACCAGACGGACCAAAGGGACCAGACTGGACCCAAGGGTCCAGACGGACCAAGGGGACCAGACGGGCCAAAGGGACCAGACGGGCCAAAGGTATGTACCTTAGAAAAATATTTCGTGAGGGGAATGAAAATAATTAATAAAGAAAACAACTATTATTATAGACATCAGAACACAGAACAGTGCCAAATAAATAGTGTGTTATGACGACAGTTTAGGATGAATGGCCCAGCTCAAGACACGGCCCAGACAAAGGCCGTGACGTTTTCAGTGAGACCAGCTGAGTGAGTTGACGGGAAACTATAAGTTTTAACCCCCGACAAAAAAGTAAAATGAACTTCGGCTTTCATTCGACCTCCATTCTTTTTTCAAAATAGTTTAAATAATTCCATTAATTATACATTTTACCATTTCAAGGGACCCGATTCACCAAAGGGACCAAGGGAATGGACCAAAGGGACCAGATGGACCAAGGGACCAGATGGTCCAAAGGGACCAGATGGGCCAAAGGGACCCGACGGACCAAGAGGACCAGACGGGCCAAAGGGACCAAAGGTATGTACAATAGAAAAATATATGTATGAATTGTAAGGGAATAAAAAAGGATAATAACTGTATTTAAATTTTGAAGATATCAACTCTGTGTAGCTTACTCCTGGTATTAGCCGCTAGGGTTTTTCACTAAAACTATGTAGTTGTAAACGGTTTGATATTGGCTTGACTTAGTTTTAGCCTCAAATCTCGATAACGCTGGGCCGATCACGCTGTTTTTTTTTTATTTTACTTGTTTATCCAGTCCAGAAAGGCATAAGAGATAAAAAAGAGAGAAATATTTGTAATTGAAATATAAAACTGTTTAGCACCAAAGATTAATTTATTTGACAGATGAAATAATTCCATTCATTATAAATTTTGCAATTTGAAGGGACCCGATTCACCAAAGGGACCAAAGGGACCAGACGGACCAAAGGGACCAGACGGACCTAGGGGACCAAAGGGACCAGATGGGCCAAAGGGACCAGACGGACCAAGATCACCAGACGGACCAAAGGGACCAGACGGACCCAAGGGTCCAGACGGACCAAGGGGACCAGACGGGCCAAAGGGACCAGACGGGCCAAAGGTATGTACCTTAAGAAAATATTTCGTGAGGGGAATGAAAATAATTAATAAAGAAAACAACTATTATTATAGACATCAGAACACAGAACAGTGCCAAATAAATAGTGTGTTATGACGACAGTTTAGGATGAATGGCCCAGCTCAAGACACGGCCCAGACAAAGGCCGTGACGTTTTCAGTGAGACCAGCTGAGTGAGTTGACGGGACACTATAAGTTTTAACCCCCGACAAAAAAGTAAAATGAACTTCGGCTTTCATTCGACCTCCATTCTTTTTTCAAAATAGTTTAAATAATTCCATTAATTATACATTTTACCATTTCAAGGGACCCGATTCACCAAAGGGACCAAAGGGACCAGATGGACCAAGGGGACCAGATGGTCCAAAGGGACCAGATGGGCCAAAGGGACCCGACGGACCAAGAGGACCAGACGGGCCAAAGGGACCAAAGGTATGTACAATAGAAAAATATATGTATGAATTGTAAGGGAATAAAAAAGGATAATAACTGTATTTAAATTTTGAAGATATCAACTCTGTGTAGCTTACTCCTGGTATTAGCCGCTAGGGTTTTTTCACTAAAACTATGTAGTTGTAAACGGTTTGATATTGGCTTGACTTAGATTTTAGCCTCAAATCTCGATAACGCTGAGCCGATCACGCTGTTTTTTTTTATTTTACTTGTTTATCCAGTCCAGAAAGGCATAAGAGATAAAACAGAGAGAAATATTTGTAATTGAAATATAAAACTGTTTAGCACCAAAGATTAATTTATTTGACAGATGAAATAATTCCATTCATTATAAATTTTGCAATTTGAAGGGACCCGATTCACCAAAGGGACCAAAGGGACCAGACGGACCAAAGGGACCAGACGGACCTAGGGGACCAAAGGGACCAGATGGGCCAAAGGGACCAGACGGACCAAGATCACCAGACGGACCAAAGGGACCAGACGGACCCAAGGGTCCAGACGGACCAAGGGGACCAGACGGGCCAAAGGGACCAGACGGGCCAAAGGTATGTACCTTAGAAAAATATTTCGTGAGGGGAATGAAAATAATTAATAAAGAAAACAACTATTATTATAGACATCAGAACACAGAACAGTGCCAAATAAATAGTGTGTTATGACGACAGTTTAGGATGAATGGCCCAGCTCAAGACACGGCCCAGACAAAGGCCGTGACGTTTTCAGTGAGACCAGCTGAGTGAGTTGACGGGAAACTATAAGTTTTAACCCCCGACAAAAAAGTAAAATGAACTTCGGCTTTCATTCGACCTCCATTCTTTTTTCAAAATAGTTTAAATAATTCCATTAATTATACATTTTACCATTTCAAGGGACCCGATTCACCAAAGGGACCAAAGGGACCAGATGGACCAAAGGGACCAGATGGACCAAGGGGACCAGATGGTCCAAAGGGACCAGATGGGCCAAAGGGACCCGACGGACCAAGAGGACCAGACGGGCCAAAGGGACCAAAGGTATGTACAATAGAAAAATATATGTATGAATTGTAAGGGAATAAAAAAGTATAATAACTGTATTTAAATTTTGAAGATATCAACTCTGTGTAGCTTACTCCTGGTATTAGCCGCTAGGGTTTTTCACTAAAACTATGTAGTTGTAAACGGTTTGATATTGGCTTGACTTAGTTTTAGCCTCAAATCTCGATAACGCTGGGCCGATCCCGCTGTTTTTTTTTTATTTTACTTGTTTATCCAGTCCAGAAAGGCATAAGAGATAAAAAAGAGAGAAATATTTGTAATTGAAATATAAAACTGTTTAGCAACAAAGATGAATTTATTTGACAGATGAAATAATTCCATTCATTATAAATTTTGCAATTTTAAGGGACCCGATTCACCAAAGGGACCAAAGGGACCAGACGGACCTAGGGGACCAAAGGGACCAGATGGGCCAAAGGGACCAGACGGGCCAAGATCACCAGACGGACCAAAGGGACCAGATGGACCCAAGGGCCCAGACGGACCAAGGGGACCAGACGGGCCAAAGGGACCAGACGGGCCAAAGGTATGTACCTAAGAAAAATATTTCGTGAGGGCAATGAAAATAATTAATAAAGAAAACAACTATTATTATAGACATCAGAACACAGAACAGTGCCAAATAAATAGTGTGTTATGACGACAGTTTAGGATGAATGGCCCAGCTCAAGACACGGCCCAGACAAAGGCCGTGACGTTTTCAGTGAGACCAGCTGAGTGAGTTGACGGGAAACTATAAGTTTTAACCCCCGACAAAAAAGTAAAATGAACTTCGGCTTTCATTCGACCTTTCATTCTTTTTTCAAAATAGTTTAAATAATTCCATTAATTATACATTTTACCATTTCAAGGGACCCGATTCACCAAAGGGACCAGATGGACCAAAGGGACCAGATGGACCAAGGGGACCAGATGGTCCAAAGGGACCAGATGGGCCAAAGGGACCCGACGGACCAAGAGGACCAGACGGGCCAAAGGGACCAAAGGTATGTACAATAGAAAAATATATGTATGAATTGTAAGGGAATAAAAAAGGATAATAACTGTATATTAATTTTGAAGATATCAACTCTGTGTAGCTTACTCCTGGTATTAGCCGCTAGGGTTTTTCACTAAAACTATGTAGTTGTAAACGGTTTGATATTGGCTTGACTTAGATTTAGCCTCAAATCTCGATAACGCTGAGCCGATCACGCTGTTTTTTTTTATTTTACTTGTTTATCCAGTCCAGAAAGGCATAAGAGATAAAACAGAGAGAAATATTTGTAATTGAAATATAAAACTGTTTAGCACCAAAGATTAATTTATTTGACAGATGAAATAATTCCATTCATTATAAATTTTGCAATTTGAAGGGACCCGATTCACCAAAGGGACCAAAGGGACCAGACGGACCTAGGGGACCAAAGGGACCAGATGGGCCAAAGGGACCAGACGGACCTAGGGGACCAAAGGGACCAGATGGGCCAAAGGGACCAGACGGACCAAGATCACCAGACGGACCAAAGGGACCAGACGGACCCAAGGGTCCAGACGGACCAAGGGGACCAGACGGGCCAAAGGGACCAGACGGGCCAAAGGTATGTACCTTAGAAAAATATTTCGTGAGGGGAATGAAAATAATTAATAAAGAAAACAAGTATTATTATAGACATCACAACACAGAACAGTGCCAAATAAATAGTGTGTTATGACGACAGTTTAGAATAAATGGCCCAGCTCAAGACACGGCCCAGACAAAGGCCGTGACGTTTTCAGTGAGACCAGCTGAGTGAGTTGACGGGAAGCTATAAGTTGTAACCCCCGACAAAAAAAGTAAAGTGAACTTCGGCTTTCATTCGACCTTCATTATTTTTTCAAAATAGTTTAAATAATTCCATTAATTATACATTTTACCATTTTAAGGGACCCGATTCACCAAAGCGACCAGATGGACCGAAGGGACCAAGATGGTCCAAAGGGACCAGATGGACCAAAGGGACCAGATGGGCCAAAGGGACCCGACGGACCAAGAGGACCAGACGGGCCAAAGGGACCAAAGGTATGTACAATAGAAAAATATATGTATGAATTGTAAGGGAATAAAAACCGGCCAAGTGCGAGTCTGACTCGCGCACCGAGGGTTCCGCCGGTATCTTTTGATTGCGTTAACTTTTGTTTGATTTTTTTACAGCTTAAAGGGACAGTAGACCTAGGTATTTGGTAAAAATTTCAATTTGATACCTTTATTCCTTCGTGAGAAATAAAGTAGTAAATTTCATTTTATTAAAATATTTTTATTATTTTATTTAACTAAAAAAATGTGATTTTCGCAATTTTTCCTATATTTGCATTATATAACAATGCTTCATGCCAAATTTCAAGATTCTGAGTTTACGGGAAGTACCCTGTAGGTTTTGATTCCTTTGCGAGTGTCGAAAATTTGATGAAAATATCGATATAATCGGTTGTATCTTTTGATTGCGTTGGCGTAGAAGTTAGATTTTTTCACAGCTTTAAGGAACAGTAGACCTGAGTAATTGATATAAATTTCAGCTTCATACCTCCACGCGTTCCTGAGAAAAAGGGTCTTGACAGACGGACGGACGGACGGACAACAAAGTGATCCTATAAGGGTTCCGTTTTTTCCTTTTGAGGTACGGAACCCTAAAAAAGGATAATAACTGAATTTAAATTTTGAAGATATCAACTCTGTGTAGCTTACTCCTGGTATTAGCCGCTAGGGTTTTTCACTAAAACTATGAAGTTGTAAACGGTTTGATATTGGCTTAACGCTGGGCCGATCACGCTGTTTTTTTTTATTTTACTTGTTTATCCAGTCCAGAAAGGCATAAGAGATAAAAAAGAGAGAAATATTTGTAATTGAAATATAAAACTGTTTAGCACCAAAGATTAATTTATTTGACAGATGAAATAATTCCATTCATTATAAATTTTGCAATTTGAAGGGACCCGATTCACCAAAGGGACCAAAGGGACCAGACGGACCTAGGGGACCAAAGGGACCAGATGGGCCAGAGGGACCAGACGGACCTAGGGGACCAAAGGGACCAGATGGGCCAAAGGGACCAGACGGACCAAGATCACCAGACGGACCAAAGGGACCAGACGGACCCAAGGGTCCAGACGGACCAAGGGGACCAGACGGGCCAAAGGGACCAGACGGGCCAAAGGTATGTACCTTAGAAAAATATTTCTTGAAAAGAATAGAATAGAATAGAATAGAATACTTTATTTGCATAAAACATTTCGTGAGAGGAATGAAAATAATTAATAAAGAAAACAACTATTATTATAGACATCAGAACACAGAACAGTGCCAAATAAATAGTGTGTTATGACGACAGTTTAGGATAAATGGCCCAGCTCAAGACACGGCCCAGACAAAGGCCGTGACGTTTTCAGTGAGACCAGCTGAGTGAGTTGACGGGAAACTATAAGTTTTAACCCCCGACAAAAAAGTAAAGTGAACTTCGGCTTTCATTCGACCTCCATTCTTTTTTCAAAATAGTTTAAATAATTCCATTAATTATACATTTTACCATTTTAAGGGACCCGATTCACCAAAGCGACCAGATGGACCGAAGGGACCAAATGGTCCAAAGGGACCAGATGGACCAAAGGGACCAGATGGGCCAAAGGGACCCGACGGACCAAGAGGACCAGACGGGCCAAAGGGACCAAAGGTATGTACAATAGAAAAATATATGTATGAATTGTAAGGGAATAAAAAAAGATAATAACTGTATTTAAATTTTGAAGATATCAACTCTGTGTAGCTTACTCCTGGTATTAGCCGCTAGGGTTTTTCACTAAAACTATGAAGTTGTAAACGGTTTGATATTGGCTTAACGCTGGGCCGATCACGCTGTTTTTTTTTTATTTTACTTGTTTATCCAGTCCAGAAAGGCATAAGAGATAAAAAAGAGAGAAATATTTGTAATTGAAATATAAAACTGTTTAGCACCAAAGATTAATTAATTTGACAGATGAAATAATTCCATTCATTATAAATTTTGCAATTTGAAGGGACCCGATTCACCAAAGGGACCAAAGGGACCAGACGGACCAAAGGGACCAGACGGACCTAAGGGACCAAAGGGACCAGATGGGCCAAAGGGACCAGACGGACCAAGATCACCAGACGGACCAAAGGGACCAGATGGACCCAAGGGTCCAGACGGACCAAGGGGACCAGACGGGGACCAGACGGGCCAAAGGGACCAGACGGGCCAAAGGTATGTACCTTAGAAAAATATTTCGTGAGGGGAATGAAAATAATTAATAAAGAAAACAACTATTATTATAGACATCAGAACACAGAACAGTGCCAAATAAATAGTGTGTTATGACGACAGTTTAGGATAAATGGCCCAGCTCAAGACACGGCCCAGACAAAGGCCGTGACGTTTTCAGTGAGACCAGCTGAGTGAGTTGACGGGAAACTATAAGTTTTAACCCCCGACAAAAAAGTAAAGTGAACTTCGGCTTTCATTCGACCTCCATTCTTTTTTCAAAATAGTTTAAATAATTCCATTAATTATACATTTTACCATTTCAAGGGACCCGATTCACCAAAGGGACCAAAGGGACCAGATGGACCAAAGGGACCAGATGGACCAAGGGGACCAGATGGTCCAAAGGGACCAGATGGGCCAAAGGGACCCGACGGACCAAGAGGACCAGACGGGCCAAAGGGACCAAAGGTATGTACAATAGAAAAATATATGTATGAATTGTAAGGGAATAAAAAAGTATAATAACTGTATTTAAATTTTGAAGATATCAACTCTGTGTAGCTTACTCCTGGTATTAGCCGCTAGGGTTTTTCACTAAAACTATGTAGTTGTAAACGGTTTGATATTGGCTTGACTTAGTTTTAGCCTCAAATCTCGATAACGCTGAGCCGATCACGCTGTTTTTTTTTTTATTTTACTTGTTTATCCAGTCCAGAAAGGCATAAGAGATAAAAAAGAGAGAAATATTTGTAATTGAAATATTAAACTGTTTAGCACCAAAGATTAATTTATTTGACAGATGAAATAATTCCATTCATTATAAATTTTGCAATTTGAAGGGACCCGATTCACCAAAGGGACCAAAGGGACCAGACGGACCTAGGGGACCAAAGGGACCAGATGGGCCAAAGGGACCAGACGGACCAAGATCACCAGACGGACCAAAGGGACCAGACTGGACCCAAGGGTCCAGACGGACCAAGGGGACCAGACGGGCCAAAGGGACCAGACGGGCCAAAGGGACCAGACGGGCCAAAGGTATGTACCTTAGAAAAAATATTTCGTGAGGGGAATGAAAATAATTAATAAAGAAAACAACTATTATTATAGACATCACAACACAGAACAGTGCCAAATAAATAGTGTGTTATGACGACAGTTTAGGAATAAATGGCCCAGCTCAAGACACGGCCCAGACAAAGGCCGTGACGTTTTCAGTGAGACCAGCTGAGTGAGTTGACGGGAAACTATAAGTTTTAACCCCCGACAAAAAAGTAAAGTGAACTTCGGCTTTCATTCGACCTTCCATTCTTTTTTCAAAATAGTTTAAATAATTCCATTAATTATACATTTTACCATTTCAAGGGACCCGATTCACCAAAGGGACCAGATGGACCGAAGGGACCAGACGGTCCAAAGGGGACCAGATGGTCCAAAGGGACCAGATGGGCCAAAGGGACCCGACGGACCAAGAGGACCAGACGGGCCAAAGGGACCAAAGGTATGTACAATAGAAAAATATATGTATGAATTGTAAGGGAATAAAAAATTATAATAACTGTATTTAAATTTTGAAGATATCAACTCTGTGTAGCTTACTCCTGGTATTAGCCGCTAGGGTTTTTCACTAAAACTATGTAGTTGTAAACGGTTTGATATTGGCTTGACTTAGATTTAGCCTCAAATCTCGATAACGCTGAGCCGATCACGCTGTTTTTTTTTTATTTTACTTGTTTATCCAGTCCAGAAAGGCATAAGAGATAAAACAGAGAGAAATATTTGTAATTGAAATATTAAAACTGTTTAGCACCAAAGATTAATTTATTTGACAGATGAAATAATTCCATTCATTATAAATTTTGCAATTTGAAGGGACCCGATTCACCAAAGGGACCAAAGGGACCAGACGGACCAAGGGACCAGAGGGCCAAAGGGACCAGATGGGCCAAAGGGACCAGACGGACCAAGATCACCAGACGGACCAAAGGGACCAGACGGACCCAAGGGTCCAGACGGACCAAGGGGACCAGACGGGCCAAAGGGACCAGACGGGCCAAAGGTATGTACCTTAGAAAAATATTTCGTGAGGGGAATGAAAATAATTAATAAAGAAAACAACTATTATTATAGACATCACAACACAGAACAGTGCCAAATAAATAGTGTGTTATGACGACAGTTTAGATAAATGGCCCAGCTCAAGACACGGCCCAGACAAAGGCCGTGACGTTTTCAGTGAGACCAGCTGAGTGAGTTGACGGGAACTATAAGTTTTAACCCCCGACAAAAAAGTAAAGTGAACTTCGGCTTTCATTCGACCTCCATTCTTTTTTCAAAATAGTTTAAATAATTCCATTAATTATACATTTTACCATTTCAAGGGACCCGATTCACCAAAGGGACCAGATGGACCGAAGGGACCAGACGGTCCAAAGGGACCAGATGGACCAAAGGGACCAGATGGGCCAAAGGGACCCGACGGACCAAGAGGACCAGACGGGCCAAAGGGACCAAAGGTATGTACAATAGAAAAATATATGTATGAATTGTAAGGGAATAAAAAAGGATAATAACTGTATTTAAATTTTGAAGATATCAACTCTGTGTAGCTTACTCCTGGTATTAGCCGCTAGGGTTTTTCACTAAAACTATGTAGTTGTAAACGGTTTGATATTGGCTTGACTTAGTTTTAGCCTCAAATCTCGATAACGCTGAGCCGATCACGCTGTTTTTTTTTATTTTACTTGTTTATCCAGTCCAGAAAGGCATAAGAGATAAAAAAGAGAGAAATATTTGTAATTGAAATATTAAACTGTTTAGCACCAAAGATTAATTTATTTGACAGATGAAATAATTCCATTCATTATAAATTTTGCAATTTGAAGGGACCCGATTCACCAAAGGGACCAGACGGACCTAGGGGACCAAAGGGACCAGATGGGCCAAAGGGACCAGACGGACCAAGATCACCAGACGGACCAAAGGGACCAGACGGACCCAAGGGTCCAGACGGACCAAGGGGACCAGACGGGCCAAAGGGACCAGACGGGCCAAAGGTATGTACCTTAGAAAAATATTTCGTGAGGGGAATGAAAATAATTAATAAAGAAAACAACTATTATTATAGACATCAGAACACAGAACAGTGCCAAATAAATAGTGTGTTATGACGACAGTTTAGGATAAATGGCCCAGCTCAAGACACGGCCCAGACAAAGGCCGTGACGTTTTCAGTGAGACCAGCTGAGTGAGTTGACGGGAAACTATAAGTTTTAACCCCCGACAAAAAAGTAAAGTGAACTTCGGCTTTCATTCGACCTCCATTCTTTTTTCAAAATAGTTTAAATAATTCCATTAATTATACATTTTACCATTTCAAGGGACCCGATTCACCAAAGGGACCAGATGGACCGAAGGGACCAGATGGTCCAAAGGGACCAGATGGTCCAAAGGGACCAGATGGGCCAAAGGGACCCGACGGACCAAGAGGACCAGACGGGCCAAAGGGACCAAAGGTATGTACAATAGAAAAATATATGTATGAATTGTAAGGGAATAAAAAAGGATAATAACTGTATTTAAATTTTGAAGATATCAACTCTGTGTAGCTTACTCCTGGTATTAGCCGCTAGGGTTTTTCACTAAAACTATGTAGTTGTAAACGGTTTGATATTGGCTTGACTTAGTTTTAGCCTCAAATCTCGATAACGCTGAGCCGATCACGCTGTTTTTTTTTTATTTTACTTGTTTATCCAGTCCAGAAAGGCATAAGAGATAAAAAGAGAGAAATATTTGTAATTGAAATATAAAACTGTTTAGCACCAAAGATTAATTTATTTGACAGATGAAATAATTCCATTCATTATAAATTTTGCAATTTGAAGGGACCCGATTCACCAAAGGGACCAAAGGGACCAGACGGACCTAGGGGTCCAAAGGGACCAGACGGGCCAAAGGGACCAGACGGACCAAGATCACCAGACGGACCAAAGGGACCAGACGGACCCAAGGGTCCAGACGGACCAAGGGGACCAGACGGGCCAAAGGGACCAGACGGGCCAAAGGTATGTACCTTAGAAAAATATTTCGTGAGGGGAATGAAAATAATTAATAAAGAAAACAACTATTATTATAGACATCAGAACACAGAACAGTGCCAAATAAATAGTGTGTTATGACGACAGTTTAGGATAAATGGCCCAGCTCAAGACACGGCCCAGACAAAGGCCGTGACGTTTTCAGTGAGACCAGCTGAGTGAGTTGACGGGAAACTATAAGTTTTAACCCCCGACAAAAAAGTAAAGTGAACTTCGGCTTTCATTCGACCTCCATTCTTTTTTCAAAATAGTTTAAATAATTCCATTAATTATACATTTTACCATTTCAAGGGACCCGATTCACCAAAGGGACCAGATGGACCGAAGGGACCAGACGGTCCAAAGGGACCAGATGGTCCAAAGGGACCAGATGGGCCAAAGGGACCCGACGGACCAAGAGGACCAGACGGGCCAAAGGGACCAAAGGTATGTACAATAGAAAAATATATGTATGAATTGTAAGGGAATAAAAAAGGATAATAACTGTATTTAAATTTTGAAGATATCAACTCTGTGTAGCTTACTCCTGGTATTAGCCGCTAGGGTTTTTTCACTAAAACTATGTAGTTGTAAACGGTTTGAAATTGGCTTGACTTAGTTTTAGCCTCAAATCTCGATAACGCTGAGCCGATCACGCTGTTTTTTTTTTTATTTTACTTGTTTATCCAGTCCAGAAAGGCATAAGAGATAAAAAAGAGAGAAATATTTGTAATTGAAATATAAAACTGTTTAGCACCAAAGATTAATTTATTTGACAGATGAAATAATTCCATTCATTATAAATTTTGCAATTTGAAGGGACCCGATTCACCAAAGGGACCAAAGGGACCAGACGGACCTAGGGGCCAAAGGGACCAGACGGACCTAGGGGCCAAAGGGACCAGACGGACCAAGATCACCAGACGGACCAAAGGGACCAGACGGACCCAAGGGTCCAGACGGACCCAAGGGGACCAGACGGGCCAAAGGGACCAGACGGGCCAAAGGTATGTACCTTAGAAAAATATTTCGTGAGGGAATGAAAATAATTAATAAAGAAAACAACTATTATTATAGACATCAGAACACAGAACAGTGCCAAATAAATAGTGTGTTATGACGACAGTTTAGGATAAATGGCCCAGCTCAAGACACGGCCCAGACAAAGGCCGTGACGTTTTCAGTGAGACCAGCTGAGTGAGTTGACGGGAAACTATAAGTTTTAACCCCCGACAAAAAAGTAAAGTGAACTTCGGCTTTCATTCGACCTCCATTCTTTTTTCAAAATAGTTTAAATAATTCCATTAATTATACATTTTTACCATTTCAAGGGACCCGATTCACCAAAGGGACCAAAGGGACCAGATGGACCAAGGGACCAGATGGACCAAGGGGACCAGATGGTCCAAAGGGACCAGATGGGCCAAAGGGACCCGACGGACCAAGAGGACCAGACGGGCCAAAGGGACCAAAGGTATGTACAATAGAAAAATATATGTATGAATTGTAAGGGAATAAAAAAGGATAATAACTGTATTTAAATTTTGAAGATATCAACTCTGTGTAGCTTACTCCTGGTATTAGCCGCTAGGGTTTTTCACTAAAACTATGTAGTTGTAAACGGTTTGATATTGGCTTGACTTAGTTTTAGCCTCAAATCTCGATAACGCTGAGCCGATCACGCTGTTTTTTTTTTATTTTACTTGTTTATCCAGTCCAGAAAGGCATAAGAGATAAAAAAGAGAGAAATATTTGTAATTGAAATATAAAACTGTTTAGCACCAAAGATTAATTTATTTGACAGATGAAATAATTCCATTCATTATAAATTTTGCAATTTGAAGGGACCCGATTCACCAAAGGGACCAGAGGGGACCAAAGGGACCAGACGGACCTAGGGGTCCAAAGGGACCAGACGGGCCAAAGGGACCAGACGGACCAAGATCACCAGACGGACCAAAGGGACCAGACGGACCCAAGGGTCCAGACGGACCAAGGGGACCAGACGGGCCAAAGGGACCAGACGGGCCAAAGGTATGTACCTTAGAAAAATATTTCGTGAGGGGAATGAAAATAATTAATAAAGAAAACAACTATTATTATAGACATCAGAACACAGAACAGTGCCAAATAAATAGTGTGTTATGACGACAGTTTAGGATAAATGGCCCAGCTCAAGACACGGCCCAGACAAAGGCCGTGACGTTTTCAGTGAGACCAGCTGAGTGAGTTGACGGGAAACTATAAGTTTTAACTCCCGACAAAAAAAGTAAAGTGAACTTCGGCTTTCATTCGACCTTCATTATTTTTTCAAAATAGTTTAAATAATTCCATTAATTATACATTTTACCATTTTAAGGGACCCGATTCACCAAAGGGACCAAAGGGACCAGATGGACCAAGGGACCAGATGGACCAAGGGACCAGATGGTCCAAAGGGACCAGATGGGCCAAAGGGACCCGACGGACCAAGAGGACCAGACGGGCCAAAGGGACCAAAGGTATGTACAATAGAAAAATATATGTATGAATTGTAAGGGAATAAAAAAGGATAATAACTGTATTTAAATTTTGAAGATATCAACTCTGTGTAGCTTACTCCTGGTATTAGCCGCTAGGGTTTTTCACTAAAACTATGTAGTTGTAAACGGTTTTGATATTGGCTTGACTTAGTTTTAGCCTCAAATCTCGATAACGCTGGGCCGATCACGCTGTTTTTTTTTTTATTTTACTTGTTTATCCAGTCCAGAAAGGCATAAGAGATAAAAAAGAGAGAAATATTTGTAATTGAAATATAAAACTGTTTAGCACCAAAGATTAATTTATTTGACAGATGAAATAATTCCATTCATTATAAATTTTGCAATTTGAAGGGACCCGATTCACCAAAGGGACCAAAGGGACCAGACGGACCAAAGGGACCAGACGGACCTAGGGGACCAAAGGGACCAGATGGGCCAAAGGGACCAGACGGACCAAGATCACCAGACGGACCAAAGGGACCAGATGGACCCAAGGGTCCAGACGGACCAAGGGGACCAGACGGGCCAAAGGGACCAGACGGGCCAAAGGTATGTACCTTAGAAAAATATTTCGTGAGGAGAATGAAAATAATTAATAATGAAAACAACTATTATTATAGACATCACGACACAGGACAGTGCCAAATAAATAGTGTGTTATGACGACAGTTTAGTATAAATGGGCCAGCTCAAGACACGGCCCAGACAAAGGCCGTGACGTTTGCAGTGAGACCAGCTGAGTGAGTTGACGGGAAGCTATAAGTTTTAACCCCCGACAAAAAAAGTAAAGTGAACTTCGGCTTTCATTCGACCTTCATTCTTTTTTCAAAATAGTTTAAATAATTCCATTAATTATACATTTTACCATTTGAAGGGACCCGATTCACCAAAGGGACCAAAGGGACCAGATGGACCAAAGGGACCAGACGGACCTAGAGGACCAAAGGGACCAGATGGGCCAAAGGGACCAGATGGGCCAAAGGGACCAGACGGACCAAGATCACCAGACGGACCAAAGGGACCAGATGGACCCAAGGGCCCAGACGGACCAAGGGGACCAGACGGGCCAAAGGGACCAGACGGGCCAAAGGTATGTACCATGGAAAAATATTTCGTGAGGGGAATGAAAATAATTAATAAAAAAACAACTATAATTATAGACATCACAACACAGGACATACAGTAAGTTGTAAACACAATTTGGCACAAACATTAAACAGATAACAAGTAAAAATACATATAAATAAAAACAACAATCATGTCCAGACAGTGCCAAATGAATAGTGTGTTATGACGACGTTTAGTATAAATGGCACAGCTCAAGACATGGCCCAGACAAAGGCTGTGACGTTTTCAGTGAGACCAGCTGAGTGAGTTGACGGGAAGCTATAAGTTTTAATACCGACAAAAAAAATAAAGTGAACTTCGGCTTTCATTCGACCTTCATCCTTTTTTTAAAAGAGTTGAAACAATTCCATTTATTATAAATTTCACAATTTGAAGGGACCCGATTCACCAAAGGGACCAGACGGACCAAAGGGACCAGATGGACCCAAGGGCCCAGCCGGACCAAGGGGACCAGACGGGCCAAAGGGACCAGACGGGCCAAAGGTATGTACCATAGAAAAATATTTCGTGAGGGGAATAAAAATAATAAATAAAAAAAACAACTATTATTATAGACATCACAACACAGGACATATAGAAGTTGTAAACACAATTTGGCACAAACATGAAACAGATAACAAGTAAAAATACATATAAATAAAAACAACAATCATGTCCAGACAGTGCCAAATGAATAGAGTGTTATAACGACGTTTATTATAAATGGCACAGCTCAAGACATGGCCCAGACAAAGGCCGTGACGTTTTCAGTGAGACCAGCTGAGTGAGTTGACGGGAAGCTATAAGTTTTAATACCGACAAAAAAAATAAAGTGAACTTCGGCTTTCATTCGACCTTCATCCTTTTTTTAAAAGAGTTGAAACAATTCCATTTATTATAAATTTCACAATTTGAAGGGACCCGATTCACCAAAGGGACCAGACGGACCAAAGGGACCAGACGGACCTAGAGGACCAAAGGGACCAGATGGGCCAAAGGGACCAGACGGACCAAGATCACCAGACGGACCAAAGGGACCAGATGGACCCAAGGGCCCAGACGGACCAAGGGGACCAGACGGGCCAAAGGGACCAGACGGGCCAAAGGTATGTACCATAGAAAAATATTTCGTGAGGGGAATGAAAATAATTAATAAAAAAAACAACTATTATTATAGACATCACAACACAGGACATATAGTAGTTGTAAACACAATTTGGCACAAACATAAAACAGATAACAAGTAAAAATACATATAAATAAAAACAACAATCATGTCCAGACAGTGCCAAATGAATAGTGTGTCATGACGACGTTTAGTATAAATGGCCCAGCTCAAAACATGGCCCAGACAAAGGCTGTGACGTTTCCAGTAAACCAGCTGAGTGAGTTGACGGGAAGCTATAAGTTTTAACCCCCGACAAAAAAGTAAAGTGAACCTCGGCTTTCATTCGACCTTCATTCTTTTTTCAAAAGAGTTGAAATAATTCTATTAATTTTCCATTTTACTATTTGAAGGGACCCGATTCACCAAATGGACCGAAAGGACCAGATGGACCAAAGGGACCAGATGGGCCAAAGGGACCCGATGGACCAAGAGGACCAGACGGGCCAAAGGGACCGAAGGTATGTATCATAGAAAATATATGTATGAATTGTAAGGGAATAAAAAAGTATATTGACTATTTTTAAATTTTGACGATATCAACTCTGTGTAGCTTATTCCTGATATTAGCCGCTAGGGTTTTTCACTAAAACTATGTAGTTGTAAACGGTTTTAGCCTCTAATCTCGATAACGCTAAGCTGATCACGCTGTTTTTTTTTATTTTACTCGTTTATCCAGTCCAGAAAGGCATAAGAGATAAAAAAGAGACAAAATTTTTGTAATTGAAATATTTACTTGTTTAGCACCAAAGATTAATTTATTTGACAGATAAAATAATTCCATCCATAATAAATTTTACAATTTGAAGGGACCCGATTCACCAAAGGGACCAAAGGGACCAGATGGACCAAAGGGACCAGACGGACCTAGAGGACCAAAGGGACCAGATGGTCCAAAGGGACCAGATGGGCCAAAGGGACCAGACGGACCAAGATCACCAGACGGACCAAAGGGACCAGATGGACCCAAGGGCCCAGACGGACCAAGGGGACCAGACGGGCCAAAGGGACCAGACGGGCCAAAGGTATGTACCATAGAAAAATATTTCGTGAAGGGAGTGAAAATAATTAATAAAAAAAACAACTATGGTTATAGACATCACAACACAGGACAGTGCCAAATAAATAGTGTGTTATGACGACGTTCAGTATTAATGGCCCAGCTCAAGACACGGCCAAGACAAAGGCCGTGAAGTTTTCAGTGAGACCAGCTGAGTGAGTTGACGGAAGCTATAAGTTTTAACCCCCGACAAAAAAAGTAAAGTGAACTTCTGCATTCATTCGACCTTCATTCTTTTTTCAAAAGAGTTGAAATAATTCCATTAATTTTATTATTTGAAGGGACCCGATTCACCAAAGGGACCGAAGGGACCAGATGGACCAAAGGGACCAGATGGTCCAAAGGGACCAGATGGGCCAAAGGGACCCGACGGACCAAGAGGACCAGACGGGCCAAAGGGACCAAAGGTATGTGTACCGTAGAAAAATATATGTACGAATTGTAAGGGAATAAAAAAGTATAATAACTGTATTAAAATTTGAAGATATCAACTCTGTGTAGCTTACTCCTGGTATTAGCCGCTAGGGTTTTTCACTAAAACTATGTAGTTGTAAACGGTTTGATATCGGCTTGACTTAGTTTTAGCCTCAAATCTCGATAACGCTGGGCCGATGACGCTGTTTTTTTTTACTTTGAAAATTATAAAATTGAAATGTTTTTATTGAAAAACAACAATAGCATATATTAAACAAAATTGTTTTCTTATTTATAGGTTAAAACATTCTAAGGTTGTAGGTATCGACTGGCGTTATCTTAAAAACTTTACAGAGATCTTTACACTAGGCTAGGCCTGTACTGTAGACAATCTTTAATCACGGGTTATCAGAATAATTAATTAAGGATGCGACTTACGTCTAACAACAAGGAGTTTAAATTTTGAATATACATAAACCAAATCATTAAAGTTAGATATACCTACATATTATAATACAAAATATGAAATTGGACGACGTTTTTATATTGTGTGTGTATGTGTGTGTGTGTGTGTGTACTTGTTTATCCAGTCCAGAAAGGCATAAGAGATAAAAAAGAGAGATATTTGTAATTGAAATATAAAATTCTTTAGCAACAAAGATGAATTTATTTAACAGTTGAAATAATTCCATTCTTTATAAATTTTATAATTTGAAGGGGCCCGATTCACCAAAGGGACCAGACGGACCAAAGGGACCAGATGGACCAAAGGGACCAGACGGACCAAAGGGACCAGACGGACCAGACGGACCAAAGGGACCAGACGGACCAAAGTCACCAGACGGACCAAAGGGACCAGATGGACCTAGGGGACCAAAGGGACCAAAGGGACCAGACGGGCCAAAGGGACCAGACGGGCCAAAGGGACCAGACGGACCAAAGGGACCAGATGGACCAAGGGGACCAGACGGGCCAAAGGTATGTACCATAGAAAAATATTTCGTGAGGAGAATGCAAATAATTAATAAAGAAAACAACTATTATTATAGACATCACAACACAGGACATCCAGTAGTTGTAAACACAATTTGGCACAAACAGAAAACAAAACAGATAACAAGTAAAAATACACATAAATAAACTATTCATTTGGCACTGTCTGGACATAAATCATGTCCAGACAGTGCCAAATGAATAGTGTATTATGATGCCGTTTAGTATAACCGGCCCTCGCCCAACTCAAGTCACGGCCCAGACAAAGGTCATGACGCTGGTTTTCAGTGAGACCAGTTGAGTGAGTGACGAGAAGCTACAAGTTTTAAGCTTCGACAAAAAAAGTAAACTTCGACTTTCATTTGACTTTCATTCTTTTTTCAAAAAAGTTGAAATAATTCCATTAATTATACATTGTACAATATGAAGGGACCCGATTCACCAAAGGGACCAGACGGACCTAAGGGCCCAGACGGACCAAAGGGACCAGACGGATCAAAGGGACCAGACGGACCAAAGGGACCGGACGGACCAAAGGGACCAGACGGGCCAAAGGGACCCGACGGACCAACGGGACCAGATGGACCAAAGGTATGTGTCATAGAAAAATATATGTAGTGGAAGAAAGGAATAAAAAAGTTTATAACTGTTATTAAATTTTGAAGATATCAAATCTGTGTAGCTTACTTCTGGTACTAGCCGCTAGGGTTTTTACTAAATCAATGTTGTTGTAGCCGGTATGGTATTGGCTTGACCTAGTTTTAACCACTACAGTTTGGTTGGACCTCGTTTTTTTATGGTAGTGATGATAAACGATTACCGCCGCCCATGGACACCCGCGACACCAGTGGAGTCACAAGTGCCCTACCCACCTTTAAACCCCCCCTAGCGAAACACAGCACAGTGCTGCTTCACGCCGGTTTTCTGTGAGGCCGTGGTATCACTACGGTCGAGCCGGCCCATTCTTGCCGAAGCGTGGCTCTCCCAAGGTATTTCGGTATTACGGTTCTCCGTCTGTCCAGTCTGACAAACACCGAATTGTTCGAATGGAACTAGGACCAACCAAACTGTTGAATTAGTTGTGGCTTTGTTGTGAACTCGATATTAAATAAGTTATTATAAAATACAATTTTATTAGATAGGTAGTAGGGGTCGCAAACCGGGGATATCGAATTTCGAAAATACCGGAATACCGGGCCAAATTTAGTTCTAATTAATACCGGGATTCATTTCACAAAAACCGGGAAATTCGGTATTTTTGGTTTAAGTATAATAAATAAGCAACTTCATCATAAATAAGAAACATCACCTTACTACGACCAAACCGACCAAATGTTCAATGTGATCTGTGCTTCCCCCTTAATTTTAATTATATTAATTTTATGTTTCATGAGAATGAATTGTAAGTGTATTTTTTGGTTCGTTTTGTGTATGTTGAGACTGTTGTGCGATGTTTATATATGTTGATATATTTTTTTAGTTTTAGAACTGATTCCTAGTACGAAACCTACTTCCTAGTCAAATACTACATTTAATTAAAGTATTTGAACTGAGTTTATTTAATAAAAGAATAAATGTGCATTTAGTTATAGTATTACTTAATTTTTGCTAAGAAGTAACTTATTGATTACCAACACAATGAGGCTTTTCGCGTGTGAAAAATTCGCTATCACGTTTAAAAATAACCAATCACATTGTTTATGGACCTCACTCCTATCTAGCGGATTTTTCACACGCGAAATTTCTCATTATCACATAATAAACTTTGTGTCAATGTTTTTTATTTAGTAGATAAATTCATTAACCTACTCACTATTCCTCCGAAAAATAACTTTATTACATACAAAATTTGCTAACTTTAGCCGGTAATATCGAAAATACCGGATCATCGGTATTGGTCTAGATCAGCTAATACCGAAAATACCGGTTTTGTTTTAATGATTCGATATTGCGACCCCTAGTAGGTAGGTACAATTGAAAACTTAAATTATATTTATACTAAACTAACATTCTTATATTTGTACCTAAACTAGATTTAACCTGTATTTCAGATTGAAAAGTAAAAAGAAGACCTCATTTAATTAAGTTTAAACAAAAAAATAATGTTTTAACATATGATTCTTTAGGGTTCCGTAGCCAAATGGCAAAAATCGGAACCCATATAGATTCGTCGTGTCTGTCTGTCTGTCCGCCTGTTCGTCCGTTTGTATGTCACAGCCAGTTTTTTCGGAAATTGTAAGAACTTATATTATTTAAACTTGGTAAATAGATGTATTGCGTTAACAAAAATAGGAAAAAACCTTTTTGGGGGTCCCCATAGGGGGACCCTTTAAATGGCATAATGGTTTTTGTCCTAAAATGGATTGGCATAATCAAATTGGCATAATTTATTTAGCATAATATTAATTATGCCGAATTTTAGCATAATATGCACTGTGGCATAATGTTTATTTAGCATAATGCATTTACGCATAATTTTTTTTTGGCACAATTTATTTAGACATTAATGGTTATTTGAATCTGAAAAATAAAAAAATTAAGTATTTCCTATATAATATAGAGTAAAAGTAGGTTTAAGTGCGGCGGAGGTAGCCCTTGGGCCACCCCTAAGCCGCCTTTAATGACATTTGTTAATTATTTTATGCTTAATCATGTTTATGTTTATTGCATTTATGCTAAAAATGTTATGCTAAAAACTGTTGTGCTTAATAGTATTATGCGAAATTATCATTAGTAGTGATTATTACATTATGCTAACTTATTTTATGCTTAAAATTTTTATGTTTCTTGACAGTGAACCCCCCATAGTTACTTGGAACTGAAACTCTAAATTTTTTTTTATCAAACCCATACGTGTGGGGTATCTATGGATAGGTCTTGAAAAATGATGTTGAGGTTTATAATATATATTTTTTCTTAACTTTGTACTTTGCGCAAGAAACTAATAATAATTCTATTTCGGAGTGTACCGCGATGACTTAATAATTTTGATTTGATATGTTTTATATGAGCACTCCAAGATAGATGGCGATCCATATGTAAGACAAGATATTTTTCGCAGGAGGAAAGGTGTCAGTGACATACGGACGGACAGACAGACGGACAGACAGTTAGACATGACGAATCGATAAGGGTTTCGGTTTTTGCCATTTGGCTACGAAACCCTAAAAAGTCCATAACACCTACGAAAATCTTTATGCTGAAGGAAAATATTTTTCGTTTGTGCCTTCACAGGGACCAAAGGGACCAGAAGGAACAAAGGGGCCCAATGGACCAGAAGGACCAAAGGGACCCGAAGGACCAAAGGGACCAGATGGACCAAATGGACCAGAAGGACCAAATGGACCAAAAGGACCAAAGGGACCGAAAGGTAACCGAAAGATAATATATTTATTAATATAATTAATGTTTACAACTGCTTTAAGTACTGTGTTGTGATGTATATAATAATAAATATTTTCTTTCTTTCTTATTTTCTTAATAACGTTTTATGTCGAACGTCTCGGGCATAAGCCCGTAAGGATATAAATCCTTTTCGGTTTTAATTCATCTATAAAAGGTACAGGTATTATTAATAGAAGATTCTTTTCTACAAATCTGTGATAGCAACACATCATTGTTTTATGTCGCAGCTATCATGATATTCATCCAATACTGTATTTAACCTTTTTTGTAATAAAAAGACAGATTAAAGTATAGAATCATTGATTAACCTCCTGGTTAAATTCACTTCGAGGATGTACCAGACGATTAAATAAAACCAGATAAAGCTCGGTACAACGACAGGTTTATTGGATAGCTAATCTTTACAAATTCATTATCTAATCCGAAAACACCGTTTGCTTGTGCGATGTAAATTAGCATAGTGACATCTGTTGGCAGTTCAACGAACAACTTTAACTTAGGATCTATAGATCATTAACACTTGCAAATGTTCTTATAAACATCGATAAGCTAAAATAAGATTAATACATTTATTTGTTCAACAAACGCCTCGCTGAAAGAATTACTTGATTCCCATTTAAACTGTCTGAGATATCACAAATTTTAAATCAATTTTTTTTAGCAAGCCCATAACGCTCCATAATGGCGACTAGCGTGTCACGTGGCACGCAGGCATTTTGTATGCATTACTTTAGAACTTTGTTTGGTAGCTACCTATATAAAATGTTTCAAATTGTATGGGTTTAATCATAGGTATAATTATTTTTAATAATTTCATACTTTTAAAATGGACTTCCCCGTAAATCTTTGAATCACCATAATACATTTTAACTGAAAATATTTGCACTGATATTTACCTATATTTTGATAAAATATTAGAAAGAAAGAAAGAAAGAAACATATATTATTCTGGACATCACCACATTACATACAAGTACAAAATCAGTTTCAAAAGAACAAACAAAAAAAAATACAAAAAAAACAAAGAAAAAACAAATTAATAAGGGTACAAATAACCAGGCAGTGCATATGTGTGTTGTGTCAACTTCCAACATAAATGGCCCTCACTCAGCCTATGTCATGGCCCTGAAAAAGGTCCTGACGCTGATTTTCGGTAGTGTGGTGTCACTCACTCAGCTGGCCAGCTAAATGAGTGCCACCACATTAATATCACTAAATTATATAATTGCCACATCTTCATTATCATTATAACAAATATAATTGCCACATCTTCTCGGCAAACACTTATACTATTTATTAAATAGCCATGCACAAATGTTGGGTCCGTTTTTGTACGCGAAAAATTGATTCACGCCAAAAGCCCCAAAAGCATCTAATTTCGAGTGCAAAAGCAGGCCTAACAATTAAATATAAGTATTAAATAAATTATATAAATAGTATAGGTGTTTGGCGAGACATTTTAACCAGAAATTGCTTAAAATAGATCCAGTTTCGTAACTAAAAATTAAAATCAATTGGCGTCGCAAGTGTGCCCTACCCGTCACCTTAATAATATTATGTAATATTACAAAACCGTTTTATCAATTTTCTTACTTTCGTTAGGATTCTAAACGAGAAATAGGTTTTTACCTATGACATTGCTGTTTGCTATGGCGATATTCAATGTTACATTTTTAAAAATTTTTTTGAACAAATACTATCTCTCTTCAATTTCTTTCAGGACCAAAGGGACCCAAACGACCACAGGGATCAGAAGGACCAGATTATGAAGATGAAGTAACAATTATAAAGGAATCTGAATCACAATCTCAATCTTCATCTAGCTCGTCATCTTCTAGCAGTAGCTCGGAGACTTCCACCACCGTTACTAGAGGCCAGAAGAGACCAAAGGGACCAAAGGGACCAAAGGGACCAGAGGAACCAGAGGGACCAGACGGACCAGAGGGACCAGAGGGACCAGAGGGACCAGAGGGACCAGAGGGACCAGAGGGTCCAAAGGGGCCAAAGGGTCCAAAGGGACCAAAGGGACCTAAGGGTCCTAAGGGACCTAAGAAGCCTAAGGGACCAGAGGGACCAGAGGGACCAGAGGGACCGAAGGGACCTAAGGGGCCTAAGGGACCTAAGGGGCCTAAGGGACCAGAGGGACCAGAGGGACCAGAGGGACCAGAGGGTCCAAAGGGACCGAAGGGACCTAAAGGGCCAAAGGGACCAGAGGGACCCAAGGGACCTAAGGGACCAGGGGGACCAGAGGGACCAGAGGGTCCAGAGGGACCAAAGGGACCAAAGGGACCAAAGGGATCAAAGGGACCAAAGGGACCAAAGGGACCAAAGGGACCAAAAGGACCAAAGGGACCAGAAGAACCAGATTATGAAGACGAAGTAACAATTATAAAGGAATCTGAATCACAATCTCAATCTTCATCTAGCTCGTCATCTTCTAGCAGTAGCTTGGAGACTTCCACCACCGTTACTAGAGGCCAGAAGAGACCAAAGGGACCAAAGGGACCAAAGGAACCAGAGGAACCAGAGGGACCAGACGGACCAGAGGGACCAGAGGGACCAGAGGGACCAGAGGGTCCAAAGGGTCCAAGGGGACCTAAGGGGCCTAAGGGACCAGAGGGTCCAAAGGGACCGAAGGGACCTAAGGGACCTAAGGGACCAGATGGACCAGAGGGACCAGAGGGACCAGAGGGTCCAGAGGGACCAAAGGGACCAAAGGAACCAAAGGGACCTAAGGGACCTAAGGGACCAGATGGACCAGAGGGACCAGAGGGACCAGAGGGTCCAGAGGGACCAAAGGGACCAAAGGGACCAAAGGAACCAAAGGGACCAAAGGGGCCAAAGAGACCAAAGGGACCAAAGGGAACAAAGGGACCAGAAGGACCAGATTATGAAGACGAAGTAACAATAATAAAGGAATCTGAATCACAATCTCAATCATCATCTAGCTCGTCATCTTCTAGCAGTAGCTCGGAGAGTTCCACCACCGTTACTAGAGGCCAGAAAAGACCAAAGGGACCAATAGGACCAGAGGAACCAGAAGGACCAGAGGGACCAGAGGGTCCGAAGGGACCGACGGGACCTAAGGGACCTAAGGGACCTAAGGGACCAAAGGGACCCAAGGGACCAGAAGGACCAAAGGGACCAGAAGGACCGAAGGGGCCCAAGGGACCAAAGAGACCAGAAGGACCAAACGGACCAGAAGGACCAAAGGGACCAGAAGGGCCAAAGGGACCAGAAGGACCAAAGGGACCAGAAGGACCAAAGGGGCCCAAGGGACAGAAGGACAGGAGGACCCAAGGGACCAGAAGGACCAAAGGGACCAGAACGACCAAAGGGCCCAGAAGGACCAAAGGGACCAGAAGGACCAAAGGGACCAGAAGGACCCAACGGACCAGAAGGACCAAAGGGACCAGGAGGACCAAACGGACCTGAAGGACCAAAGGGACCAGAAAGACCAGAAGGACCAAAGGGACCAGGGGGACCAAAGGGACCAGGGGGACCAAAGGGACCAGAAGGACCAAAGGGACCAGGAAAACCTCAGGGACCAGAGGACGACAACATCCCACACCTTACTTGTGTACCAGACACCCCAGGCGGCAAGCTAGGAGCCACCCAACCCCGACGTGGTAAGAACTATTTCCATTATTATAGACATCACAACACAGAATAGCAGGCCAATTATTTCCAATAATGTTATACCTCGTCTTAAGAGAAAATCGGCGTGAATCAGCGTGGTGATTCGACGAGTGAGAGAGGCCTAATCCAGGGGGATAGGGGGTTAAGCGCACGTGTGTCTAGACAGGTGTTGCAGGTGTCCGTGGGCGGCGGCAGTCGCTTACCATCAGGGGTCCGCATGCTCGTCTGCCACCTGCCACATAAAAAACTGGTGGCGCTTCTAGACCGAACAAGCAGGAACGTGTTCGTAGGTTTAAATCCGAGCATGCACCATTAGATCATTCAAATATATGAGCGTATTTCTACCATTAAGGTGACGGGTATGGCACACTAGTGACGCCAATCGATTTTAATTTTTAGCTACTAAACCGGATCTATTTTAAACAATTTCGAGGTTACAACCTCTAGGCAAACACTTATACTATTTATTAAATAACCATGCACAAATGCTCGATCCAACGCGTACGTGAAAAATTGATTCACGCCAAAAGCGGCCACTTTTGGCGCGAATAAATTTTTCACGTACAAAAACGGACCCAACATTTGAGCATGGTTATTTAATAAATAGTATAAGTGTTTGCCTAGACTATTTTAACCCGAAATTGCTTAAAATAGATCCAGTTTAGTAGCTAAAAATTAAAATCGATTGGCGTCGCAAGTGTGCCCTACCCATCACCTTAATAATATTATGTTATATTACAAAACCGTTTTATCAATTTTCTTACTTTCGTTAGGATTCTAAACGAGAAATAGGTTTTTACCTATGACATTGCTGTCTGCTATGGCGATATTCAATGTTACATTTTTAAAAATTTTTTTGAACAAATACTATCTCTCTTCAATTTCTTTCAGGACCAAAGGGACCCAAACGACCACAGGGATCAGAAGGACCAGATTATGAAGATGAAGTAACAATTATAAAGGAATCTGAATCACAATCTCAATCTTCATCTAGCTCGTCATCTTCTAGCAGTAGCTCGGAGACTTCCACCACCGTTACTAGAGGCCAGAAGAGACCAAAGGGACCAAAGGGACCAGAGGAACCAGAGGGACCAGACGGACCAGAGGGACCAGAGGGACCAGAGGGACCAGAGGGACCAGAGAGTCCAAAGGGGCCAAAGGGTCCAAAGGGACCAAAGGGACCTAAGGGTCCTAAGGGACCTAAGAGGCCTAAGGGACCAGAGGGACCAGAGGGACCAGAGGGACCGAAGGGACCTAAGGGGCCTAAGGGACCTAAGGGGCCTAAGGGACCAGAGGGACCAGAGGGACCAGAGGGTCCAAAGGGACCGAAGGGACCTAAAGGGCCAAAGGGACCAGAGGGACCAAAGGGACCTAAGGGACCAGGGGGAACAGAGGGACCAGAGGGACCAGAGGGTCCAGAGGGACCAAAGGGACCAAAGGGACCAAAGGGATCAAAGGGACCAAAGGGACCAAAGGGACCAAAGGGACCAAAAGGACCAAAGGGACCAGAAGAACCAGATTATGAAGACGAAGTAACAATTATAAAGGAATCTGAATCACAATCTCAATCTTCATCTAGCTCGTCATCTTCTAGCAGTAGCTCGGAGACTTCCACCACCGTTACTAGAGGCCAGAAGAGACCAAAGGGACCAAAGGGACCAAAGGAACCAGAGGAACCAGAGGGACCAGACGGACCAGAGGGACCAGAGGGACCAGAGGGACCAGAGGGTCCAAAGGGTCCAAGGGGACCTAAGGGGCCTAAGGGACCAGAGGGTCCAAAGGGACCGAAGGGACCTAAGGGACCTAAGGGACCAGATGGACCAGAGGGACCAGAGGGACCAGAGGGTCCAGAGGGACCAAAGGGACCAAAGGAACCAAAGGGACCTAAGGGACCTAAGGGACCAGATGGACCAGAGGGACCAGAGGGACCAGAGGGTCCAGAGGGACCAAAGGGACCAAAGGGACCAAAGGAACCAAAGGGACCAAAGGGGCCAAAGAGACCAAAGGGACCAAAGGGAACAAAGGGACCAGAAGGACCAGATTATGAAGACGAAGTAACAATAATAAAGGAATCTGAATCACAATCTCAATCATCATCTAGCTCGTCATCTTCTAGCAGTAGCTCGGAGAGTTCCACCACCGTTACTAGAGGCCAGAAAAGACCAAAGGGACCAATAGGACCAGAGGAACCAGAAGGACCAGAGGGACCAGAGGGTCCGAAGGGACCGACGGGACCTAAGGGACCTAAGGGACCTAAGGGACCAAAGGGACCCAAGGGACCAGAAGGACCAAAGGGACCAGAAGGACCGAAGGGGCCCAAGGGACCAAAGAGACCAGAAGGACCAAACGGACCAGAAGGACCAAAGGGACCAGAAGGGCCAAAGGGACCAGAAGGACCAAAGGGACCAGAAGGACCAAAGGGGCCCAAGGGACCAGAAGGACCAGGAGGACCCAAGGGACCAGAAGGACCAAAGGGACCAGAACGACCAAAGGGCCCAGAAGGACCAAAGGGACCAGAAGGACCAAAGGGACCAGAAGGACCCAACGGACCAGAAGGACCAAAGGGACCAGAGGACCAAAGGACCAGAAGGACCAAGGGACCAGGAGGACCAAACGGACCTGAAGGACCAAAGGGACCAGAAAGACCAGAAGGACCAAAGGGACCAGGGGGACCAAAGGGACCAGGGGGACCAAAGGGACCAGAAGGACCAAAGGGACCAGGAAAACCTCAGGGACCAGAGGACGACAACATCCCACACCTTACTTGTGTACCAGACACCCCAGGCGGCAAGCTAGGAGCCACCCAACCCCGACGTGGTAAGAACTATTTCCATTATTATAGACATCACAACACAGAATAGCAGGCCAATTATTTCCAATAATGTTATACCTCGTCTTAAGAGAAAATCGGCGTGAATCAGCGTGGTGATTCGACGAGTGAGAGAGGCCTAATCCAGGGGGATAGGGGGTTAAGCGCACGTGTGTCTAGACAGGTGTTGCAGGTGTCCGTGGGCGGCGGCAGTCGCTTACCATCAGGGGTCCGCATGCTCGTCTGCCACCTGCCACATAAAAAACTGGTGGCGCTACTAGACCGAACAAGCAGGAACGTGTTCGTAGGTTTAAATCCGAGCATGCACCATTAGATCATTCAAATATATGAGCGTATTTCTACCATTAAGGTGACGGGTATGGCACACTAGTGACGCCAATCGATTTTAATTTTTAGCTACTAAACCGGATCTATTTTAAACAATTTCGAGGTTACAACCTCTAGGCAAACACTTATACTATTTATTAAATAACCATGCACAAATGCTCGATCCAACGCGTACGTGAAAAATTGATTCACGCCAAAAGCGGCCACTTTTGGCGCGAATAAATTTTTCACGTACAAAAACGGACCCAACATTTGAGCATGGTTATTTAATAAATAGTATAAGTGTTTGCCTAGAGGTTGTAACCCCGAAATCGTTTAAAATAGTTCCGGTTTAGTAGCTAAAAATTAAAATCGATTGGCGTCGCTAGTGTGCCCTACCCGTCACCTTAATTAGCTCGGCGGTGAGGGAAAACATTGTGAGGATACCGAGCCCATTTCTCGTGCTCGTGACATTTATTATCATGAATAATAAATAAATAAATAAAAAGCGTTTATTCTCACCATAGTTAAACATTTCGTCTTATAGTAAATCTTTGAAAACTACAACTTAGGCTAAGGAACAAAAAGTTATTATCATACGACATATATCACTAAAACATAGTTTTTTTTTGTACGGATTTCATGCCACATACGCCATGATTTTTCATATCGACAATCCCGAGCAAAGAATATAAAATACGAAGATTTGAGCTCCTGTACGTTTGAGATAGTTTCTGATACGTATAACCATGAAGATCAATTGGTCTGGTTCCGCTGTTAAACGGTTGCGAAGTTAATTACCAGACTCCACAAATCCTGAATCATGGTCCAAGCGTACAATAGAGTAACTTAAATACTGAAGCGTACCCTTCCAGAGCGATATCTTTGGACGCAACCGGGAATTACACGCTAAGACGAGGAGAAAGAATTACTTACTAAGTATTCTGCTCATTACACTCAGAATCAAAATTACATAGGTAATTTAACGTTAAAAAATTTAAATTAGTACATTTCACACACCACACAAAACATGAAAGAAAATAAAAACAAATGAAACAAGTGAAAATAAACAAACAAAAAGAATTAAACTAATATTTTTTCACTTTGACACATGACATTTAGATTCGCGCCAAAAGATAAAGTAAAATAAAGTAAGCAAACATCACTAAACTATACAGCCAGTATGCATTTTTTTTCATTTAACTGTTTCTTTTTTTTCAGATATTACTCAAGCTTTGGAGACCAGTATGAACCTGAAGGTACTGATCCTGCCAAAGGGACCAAATGGCGGTCGGAACTGCCACTGTATCTGTGACAGCGATACTCCACCCAAGATGATAGCGGTATCGACGTCCCCCTAGGGCATAAGACAATAAACGAAGAAAAAAAAACTAAGCATAATAATAAGTGACGATATTGTATAGTTTAATGTATTTTCTTTTGAGGTTAACTGTGTGTAACGAAACGAAATAGCTATATAACAGGTAATATAAATATGTACTAATCTGTTTATGTAGATAATAACGAAATAATAATAATATGTGCAAAAAAAAATGTTTTATTTATTAAATTATTATGAACGGGCCATGTCCCTCGTAAAACGGTCTTTTGGGGATTGCCGTAGCAATGGCGATCCCCAAAAGACCGTTTTACGAGGGTCCAAAACAGTCCGACCACGGTTCTTTAGCACGTGGCAAAAGATTTTCCCATAGAAAAAACGCCGTCTTGTCCAATGTGACTGATGTGCCTTCAGGAGCCCAATTCTCGGGTTCGTAACATTTATTTTCATACGATATATATCACTAAAACATATACATATACATAATTGGGCTCCTGATCGTTTCGCACTGTAATCTAGAATATCCGCGTCACGAAGAAGGTCCCACGAACTAAAATTTTAGATTCAATCAATCAATCAATCAAATAATTCTTTATTTGCATAGGCTTGTATACAGCACTTACAAATCGTCATACATTTTAATGACTTAAAACTATTTATAAGTACTTATGTATAATTTACATGTTAATACATATATATGTTGATACATAAAATATACTAAAGAAATAAATAAACATAATGCGATTCTACCACCGGCTCGGAAAGTTGTTTCTGGTCGAGAAGATCCGGCAAGAAACTCGCCAGTTACTCTTTTTAATCGCCAAACTTTCATACAATGTTGTGTCATCATCATACCAAGCCATACAGTTTAATTGTTACACAAAATAAAATAAAGGAAATAATAATAAAATAAATATTATGAGGTAAACCGAAGCAGACCAGTCCCCAAAGGTGGCACCTGTTCACAAGTATGACGTACGTGTCAGCCATCATTTCACTCAACCATATTAGACGGAATGTAATGACCCGCCACATAGCGCCACCACCTCAAAGACATTTGAGTGAGCATGACTACTTAGGTTCCCCTCATAGGTCACAAAGAGTAGTAGTTACTTAATCCAGACTAATAAACTGCAGGACGAGGTGTACAATAGTAGGTGGTTAGCATCTTGTCAATTATTGAATAATCAATATAAATCAATTTTTATACATTCAAAATCAAAAATGTCTTTATTCAATAAAGAACATTTATGAATGTCAAATATTATGGTAATTACAATTTTCATTCTTATACAAATTATGATTACAGTGGCAGTATGATATACAATGCTTATAATCAATATCGTTTAGATAAATCGTCAATGAAAAATTATGAAATGAATTATACATTAGAGGACAGGCGAAGAGATCAACATGTCCAGGAATCCTTATCATTCAAATAATCCTCTACTTTATAGTAGCCTTTCTGCATTAGGCAGTTTTTTACATGCAACTTAAACTTATGTACCGGTAAATCAATAATATTTTGAGGTAACTTATTAAACATTCTAATGCTCAATCCTACAAATGAACTTCCAATTTTATGAAGTCTTAGATTTGGGACAGCAAGCCTATGTTTATTTCGCGTGTTAAAGCTATGAAAATCTGATTTTTGCGAGTAAAGGTGCAAGTTCTTGCGTACAAACATAATACAATCAAAAATGTATTGAGATGATACGGTTAAAATATTGATTTCCTTGAATACTTCTCTGAGTGAGTCACGTGATCTAAGACCGTAGATGGCACGGATGGCCCTCTTCTGCAAAATGAAGATGGCTTGTAAGTCAGCACCGGATCCCCACAGTAGTAGACCATATGACATCAGACTATGAAAATAGCTAAAATAAACCAGTCTCGCTGTCCCGATATCAGTCAGATTTCCTTATCTTTCTAACTGCATATGCAGCTGAACTAAGTCTTCCTGCCAAGACAGCAATATGAGGGCTCCATTGCAATTTTGTATCCAGAGTGATACCTAGAAAAACTGTGGAGTTTATGACTTCGATAGGTTCGTTAGTTCATGACAATATTCATTTTGACCTGCCTTACATTTGGCATTGTGAACTTAACACATTTTGTTTTCTTTGAATTAAGAACCAAGTTATTATAAGTAAACCACTGTAGTACTTGAGAGAGTGTGTTATTTACTTCGTCAACATTTTTCTTTTGCCTATCAACCTCAAAAATCAAGGATGTATCGTCAGCAAATAACACTATCTCACATAGATCATTGGTATAGTAAGGAAGGTCATTTATATAGATTAAAAAGAGCAAGGGCCCCAATATAGAGCCCTGGGGCACACCCATGGTTAGAGGGGCGCCAGAAGAGTTAGTTCCATTGACATTGACCTTCTGAATCCTATCTGATAAGTAAGATTTGATTAGACTTAGTGAGGTGTCTATGACACCGTAATGCTGTAACTTCATTAGCAATGTTTCATGATTGACGCAATCGAATGCTTTAGACAAATCACAGAATATTCCAATAGCATCTCGCTTTTTCTCCCACGCATCAAATACATGTTTGATAAGCGCCACTCCAGCATCAGTAGTGGATTTCCCTTTTGTGAATCCAAATTGCTTACTGTGCAATATTTTATTCAAGTTTAAATGAGACAATAACTGAGTGAATATTACTTTTTCAAAAATTTTGCTGAGAGCAGGCAGTATAGAAATAGGTCTGAAGTTAGACGGGTCACTTTTCTCACCCGACTTGAATAACGGTATTATTTTACTGTATTTCATCATATCGGGAAATTGACCGTCGTCAACACATTTATTAAATATTATTGCTAAGTGGGGTGCGATAGAATGTATTATATTTTTGATTATATCTACCGAGATGCCCCATAAATCCTCAGTCGGTTTCATATTTAATTCTTTGAATGTTTTTAAAATTATATTAGAATTGACATGATTGAATCTAAAAGGCGTGTTGCACTTATCAACATGAGACCTGAGGAGAGAAGCAGCGAGATGTGGACTGGAATTCAATTGATTGGTTGTTGTGACTGGTATATTAGAAAAGAAAGACTGAAATGTTTCGAGTCAGAAACAAGTGATTTGCCATCAATTTTAAGAGAGAGCTTGTTGTCTTTTGTTTTATTTTTACAAGTCTCTTTATTTATTATCTTCCATAAGATTTTACTTTTATTAGGGGCTTTTATTATTTTGTCTGTAAAAGAATTTGATTTTGCCATTGCACATACTTTTTTGAATAATTTTGAGTATGTTCTGACATATTCAATTAAATTAGCGTTTTCAGAATTGGCTTTGATATCATATAATTCAAACAGCCTCTTTCTGCTTTTATAGATACCTGTAGTGGCCCAGTCACTGAATTTAGTTTTAGAAGTATCTAATTTAATTGTTTTTTTTAGGGAAAATCTGATTATATTCTTTTTCAACCACATTAAAAAACATATTATAAAGCTGATTAGCATTTCCACCGTGACGTGATAATGCAGGTACCTTTCTAGAAATATTTTCTTTAAATTTTTCTTTACGGTTTACAGTTATTGGCCTGCACACAAAGCTACATGAAGAGGGTGCATGACTGTATTCAAACATTACTAGTTGTCCACTATGATCTGAGTTTATGAAGTTTATTATGGACTTGTCTAATACATCACAGTTACAAAATATGTTATCTAAGCAAGTAGCTGTGGTGGGGGTTACTCGTGTGGGTTCGTTAAAAAGATGATATAAATTGAATGATCTGAAAAGATTCAGAAACCGCACTGAGTTCTGAGAATTATCTAATATATTGATGTTAAAATCCCCGCACACAACCACTTTTTTATTAGATGAACATATTTTTCTTAATACTTCTTCCATAATGGATTCAAATGAAGTAAAATTCCCAGATGGAGGCCTGTACACACAAACAATGACATGTCGTTCAAGCTCCGCACATGCTAGCTCAATAGTTCGCTCAAGTGAAAGTGAAACGACATCTTTGCGTTCTTTATATTTAATGGTATTATTTAATAAAATTAGTGACCCGCCTCTGATTGCAGACTTTCTCGTGAACGAACTACCGACGCTATAGTTGTCAATATTAATAATTAATTCATACTGTCTTAACCAGTGTTCCGTAATACATAATACATGGACATTCATTTTATTTAAAAATAATTCCAATTCAAGTAATTTGCCAGACACACCCTGTATATTCTGATGAATAAGGTTTAGATTTTTAGGGTTTCTTTTTGTCATTGGTTTGCAAGAGGATTCCTCTATTGTCTCACATTGTAATTTAAATCATTTGGAATACAATTATTTTGGGTAATCAAATTATTAATATTAAATGCTAACAGAGTAGCTATTTCTTTTTTAATTTTATCAGGCAAATAAAAAGTTTTGCCAGTCAACAAAAACTTATTATCTATAAATTTATTTGTGTCAAAAAACACAAATTTGTCACTATGACTAAAGGTCAGGTTATATAATAATGTATTCAATAAATGAATACTGTTATTTTGCCTAGGTGTGTAGTACCTTGAAAAAGGGAAGGCACACAAAAATATTTTTTTTACATGGAGCTCACAAAGGGTTGAGAATCTCTGAAGAAAATCTCTTTTCCTTATTTCTAAGGAATTCCCAATCATTAGTATGATTATTGAATCCTTGCTAAATGTACACTTACTCATCTTGTCAATAATTTGCTCTAATGAAGCGTTAGGCATACAATAATTTGTTACCATACATTTACATTTCTCATTTAGAAGAGGTCCACAACCAACTCCAATCCTATCAGAAAAAATATTGTTCACTACTGATGACAATAAGTTATTGTTGGTAGTGAGGTCCAGAAGCGGAGGTTCATCTTCCACCTGCAGGTCAGTGAAGCCGGGCCCTGTACCTACCATGCTGACAGTTACACTGTTCTATAAATCGGGTAGCAGCGAGGATGTGTTCGCTTATTTGTCCTTGGGCTGAGTTATATTTGCGGTCACACGCTGTAATGACCTATGCAGCCGCGAGATGTCAGCTTGCAGCTCCTGTGTGTCTCTTTCATATTTATGCCTACTCTCATCTAACTTCTTACTATATAATTCTAAACTATCAAGTAGGTCTACTCGCTGTTTTCTCAATAATATGTTTTTCTGGTGGCATTTTTGTTTTTTAACTAATTTTTCAGTTTTCTTAATATAATTATTTATTTTGACATATTTCTTAAGTCTATTTTTCTTGCCTAGTTTAACCCTATCATTCTCCAGACATGAGTTGTTACTCTGGATAGCCCCCCGCCCAGCTGGTGACCCGATCAACTCTTCATACAGGCTGTGGGTATGTAATGCCTCTTGACACCTCTTTTCTTCCTCATACTGTTGTATGACTTTGTTGGCGTCCCCTAGCTCCACCTCAAGGTCTTGGATACGTTGCAGAGCCCTCTCGTAGGTCTCACTACACTGGTCAAAGCTAGCTTCCTTGTCCCCATAGACATAGAGATCAAATTTGTATGTTGATGGCGACTAAAGCGCTCTTTTCACGGGACTCTTCTTTCTGGTTGCGCCGACTCTAACTTCACAAGCATGACCGAATCTTTAGCCACGTTTCGACACGAATAGGCCGGTTCGCCCAGAGTGATACCTCACAAAAAACTGGCGTGAAGCAGGACTGTGCTATTTCGCTGTCCGGGTCGGGTGCCTATAGTCGGCCGCAATCGCTTACAAAAAAAAACAAAAGTAGACGTGCAGTTGCCCCGACCAAAGGGCCTACGACGAAACGAAATTCACGACCAAATTATCACCGCCCTTTCACATGAGCTGCGTTACTCTTTTGTTTTGATGAGACAGGTATATTTTTGACCGTTACGGAACCGTTTCCTTGTAGCCCTCAGAGCAACGACGCCTATTCAGTCAGTAAGATTTAGTCAGTAAATTACATACCTAAACTCAGATTTTTAATTCTGCTAACTAAACTAACAGCTGCAAACGTCAAGTTCCATTCATTTCGACACTGCATCTGTCAAAAGGAGCAAAAATGTATGGGAATGGCACATTGACTCCTTACAGATTAGTTTATATAATACTACTCTTTGGATTAGTTCGCCTAATTAAAAATCAGAGTCTCTACCCAAAACTGGAATTCAAGACCAAAAAATCTACTACAATGTTGCCACTGCAATAAAATGATCGTACAATAGTATATACCTATTTTCTAAAAGCATACGCTGACGTAATTTATTTGTTGGTAATTTTAATTCTATAATGGACAACATTTCAAAATTGCTAACCTCTGAAACAAATAATACCAATTCTTTATTTACTTTTCCGCTGCTCCGTCATCGGACGCTATAATGTAAAATATTTCTTTGCTTAGCACATTATAGTTTTAAATTTACGAAATGCCAAACCCAAGACATGCTACTGTCAAAAAAAAGACAACTTGTCAACGTTAAATGAATGAATGACGTTGACAATGTTGACACTAGTATTATTTACCTTTCACAGTAGTACCTTTTTTTTATTAAAACAATGATAAGCAAAGGAATATCGCTGTATTCAGCCGTCCGATGACGTCATTTGGCGCTTACGTCTATTTAGAATATAAAGAATTTCAATCATTATTTTATGCATGAAAATGGACAAATTTTGAAAAAAGAAAAATATGGGTCTGTTCATTTTATGTCTATTTTCATATAAAAAAACAATATGGAAATGTTAATAATATGAAATGTTGTCCATTTAAAGAAGTGATTTTATTTACTTATTTTTACATAAATACAAGACGCTTTAATAAAAACTTAATCATCCGTAATGTTTGGTAGAAAGGCTGGTATTGAGCTTGTCTCATTTCAGGTGTTAATAACATTTGGTACAACATTTGAAGTTACATGTTGTTGTTTCGTGCAGTGAGGTGCTGCCAAGTGATATTAATATAAAAATCTTTTTTAACACTGCTATTGTGTGAGTTGACACGTGAATAACTTGCTAGGACCTAAGAGAGTCTTAAAACCTGCGACTTTGTTAAGCGTAGTCTCGGCAGAATCCATAGATCGATAAAACGCTAAACACCCCCGTTTTATTGAGTGACTGAAACTTTGACTGACTTCGTCTGTTGACTATCCACGTTGTCAAAATATCAGTTGACCATTTTGCTTACGAGTTATTTCACTTATTAACGCCTAATATCTAAAACATGTGCAAAACTGGACGAATTAATTACTGAGGTGGTGGAAACCTAATCATGAATCGTGCCAACTTATACTAAGAAAAGAAGTAGGTATATATATATAACAAAAAGGTTAGCAAAACCTGCAAACTTGATTTGACAATGACATAAGTGACATTGAAAGATTTGACAGTGACGTATCTGTCGTAGTTTTTTTGGTCTTGAATTCCAGTTATTTACCTACCTATTTACCTGTCATTCCATTCCGACCAACTGGTTGCGCAGAATAGTCAACAGTCAAATAATTCTTTATTTGCATAGGCTTGTTCAGCGAGAGTAGGTGAAAAAATTCCGATATGACGCCCGCCTCGTCACGAGGCGGGGCGAGTGCTAACAAGTACCTACACTCTCGTACCAATGAGCTCGGCATACGGTCTCACAAGAATGTAAACCCGGCTTTATATATTTTGCAGTCTTCCTGAATGCGAACCCGCATTTGTAGATTAATTGTAGTGGTTATTCAAAAACCCTCCCGGGACGGTCCCCGGACGCCCTTTACAAATCCGGGGAAATCCGGACGGATGGCAGCCCTATCAATATACAATGTGATTGGTTATTTTTGAACGTTATCTGTCAAAATGACAATTTGACAAACTAAACAACCAATGCTGTTGACCACAGAGTACTTTGTAATAAAATGCTGTTGACGTTGGACCTGTCACAGAAGATAAATACGCTAAATCTACTGTGCCTCAGTCTAAGGCGCGACGCCGACACGAGAGTCGAGTCGAGGCGAGGAGGGCGCGTCGAGGCGTGGAGCGGCGCAGTCGCAGTGTGTAGAGTCAACTCGCCCATACGCACAAAACAAAATGGCGGGAGAGTCTCGGTAGGGCGTCCCTACCACACCTCCGACTCGACTCCCCGCGCCCCGACGCGCCTCAAAGCGACTCCGCACTGCGACTCCAGTATGTGAGCGCACGGTGATTAATTTTTTAAAGAAAGAAGACGTGGAAGCGGCGCGCTGTTTAAGCGTCCGTGCCTCGACTCGACTATCGTCTGGGCGTCGCGCCTAACTGTACGCCATTTAACTGTACGGATTTTTGACAGTATTTTCTTTCTCAATGGACTAAATCTTAGATGTTTTTTTTATGTGATAGGTGACAGGCGAGCAGACGGATCACCTGATGGTAAGCGATTGCCGATGTCCATAGACACCCGCGACACCAGTGGAGTCACAAGCGCGTTGCCAACCTTTAAACCCCCCTTTCCCCCGGATTAGGCCTCCCGCACCCTCAATCACGCAGCGAAACACAGCAGTGCTGTTTTACGCTGGTTTTCTGTGAGGCGGTGGTATCACTCCGGTCAAGCCGGCCCCTTCATGCCGAAGCGTGGCTCCCCCACGGAGCGATAAAATATTAGATAGGTACCTATCTAAATAAAAAAACTTGTACGGACGGTCAGCATTAAAAGTAGCTTAACACTTTAGTACCATGTCAAAGTAACTGTTCTGCCTATTATAGTCACTTTCTAAGAGGTACGTAAAAATTTTTACTTTGACATGGTTTTTAAGTGTTAATGTACTTTTGACGCTGACCGTACAGCCACACATCAAAGTATTGAGAACTGCCAATTCCTTCATTCGATTCTCACCTTAATGTCAAATAGGTTCGGTTGAATATCAATTGAGGAATTTTAACTATAGTAAGCTGATGTGTGACTGTCTGTACAATCTTACATAGATAGGTATTATTTTTTATTTTAAAACACGATTCCTATTTTACATTAAAAATAACAGATTACAGTTTTATTCATACACGCTTTATCCTAAAAGTATTTACAATACATAATAGAATTTAATGAATTAAGCACACATTTTAATTAATTTAATTCAGCATTGCGCTGTATAAATCTCGCATTTTGGCGGTATTTTTTTAATCAGAATAATTAAAAACAGAATCCAGGTTATTCTGTTTTAATCGTCAAAAACATACATTATAGTAGGGGAGCCCGCCGTGCTAAATCGGGATTTACTCGAGCGTCATTGAGACTTATTGAGTGCAAAGCTTAGATGATAAGAAGAAAAAAATGTCATATGATATATACCTTTTCATCGGTGGGGGGAGCAACTATAGATTTTCAAAAATGTAAAAAAAAACTGTTGCATGGACATACTCGAGCGTGTCAGATATTGATAGAATCTATGTTTAACGTTTTTTCAAACATGTACGTATGTTAATCTGATAGTTTTCATGATGGGGGTGGTCGTACGTAAGGGTTGAAAATTGAAAAAAAAAAAAATTAATCGAGCGCGTCAGATTTTCGAAGGGAATGTTAAGTGAACTTAAAAAAAGCTATTATGTAATAATCTGACGATTCAGATGTGACGCAAGCTCACGGCCATTATTAGAATGTGCAAAAAAAAATCGTCATCTTGAACTACTCAAGCGCGTCAGATTAAGATATATATGGTTCATCTTAATGCCCTGGACGTAATATCTCATAATCTGACGATTACCTGGAGGGATACGCCTAATCTGACAATTAAAAAATTTTTTTTTTCATTTTTCTAAATCATGAAACTTAATTAATTGAAAAGCTCAAGAAATAGCATGCGAATTAAAAAGTGTGAATTATTTTAGAAGAATACTTGTATTTACAACAAAATAATTATAAAAAATTAAGTTTTTGTAAGCATTTTTTTTTTAATCGTCATCTTCATCGGTAGAATCATCTTCCTCCTCTGGCTCTAAGTTGTAAATAAAATCAATACGAATCTGGACTTCGAGTTTTACTCATCTCCTCTTCACTAGAACACGAACCACAACATATTAAAATCATGAAATAAACAAAAACGTTGGTAATACGTTGTAAACTACAAGTCGTGAACGCGTCTCTGTGATCAGCTGTCATGGCAACAGAAACCAGAGTGGAGTAGGGACGGAATGAGAGAGCAATAGATAGAGGAAAAGTGAGAGAGGAATAGAAACGCGGAGAGGGGAATACAGGCATCGCGTAGTTGCACGAATAAAACTTTATTAATTAATTTTTATTACTTCGGCTTGTGGAAATCGTCAGATTATATATTTCTCATAAATCTTGATCTATTCCCTTCAAAATAAAAAAAAATTTAACCACGCTCGAGAATGTCGAGATGACGTTTTTTTTTTCAACTTTGTAGCCCTCCCCCTTCTTTACGTCACCCTTAAATTGTCAGATTAGAGGAATATAGATGTTTTAGCATATAACTAACTCCCCCTATCTTAATCTGACGCGCCCGAAAATTTCAAATGAACAATTTTTTTTTACTAATCTGATCCTTTATCCTTTACGGGCGTCCTTATAAATGAGGCTCATATCTGGTGGAAGTAAGTAGCCGGGTACCAGGTATCCTACTGTATATTAATCTGCCGCGCTTTAGTAAATCCCGAAATCCCCTCTTGGGCTCCCCTACTATTACTTAAATGACTTCAGAATTTAAGGGTTAATGTTATCGAAAAAATCATTGCTGTCAATTGCTTAAGTACAGACAGCCAAACATCAAACAACACATTCTGTCACAATTCCTCAATTCATATTGAACCAAACATGTTTGATATTACGGTGAAAATCGACTGAAGAAAGGGACATCCTCTCTCTATACTCTTTTTAGGTCCAAATGCCAGCCAGAAAACATGTATTCTGTAGGACTTGTCCCAAACACTCAGTGTTGCACCAACAAAGCTTCAACGACCTTGGTTTTATTGTAGTTCAAAAATCAAAATCTTTTTTTTTACTATTTTTTTACTTTACCTACCAAATCTAGACATTTAAACATCAGGGGGACCTATGCTGACAGAATATGTATAGCAACATTTGTTTTTTCTATTATCTCAAATCTTAACATTAGAACATCGGGGGACATTTGCCAACTGATTCGGCGGGTAGGGCTAAAACAAGCCGCGTGGCCTGATGCAATTCAAAGGTTTTAAATTAGTGTCTAGTGGTTTTTAGTGTACAAATTTTGTGTTTAATTGTGCAGTGAAGTGCCGCAAAATGATCCTAATAAGAATCGTTGGATTGTATCGTTTTTAACACTGCTATTGTGTGTCGAGTGCGTTGTCTCGTGACAATTTGCAAACTAAGGATAAAAAAAAAATCGTGCCAGCCCCTTTTTACATGGTGCGTTTAGAGCGGGATGATATGAGCTTTAGTACGGTAATAACTTTAGATCGCGATTTATATTAAGGTGGATAGAGTTTTAAAACCTGCGATTGTTTTTGGAGTGATATCCGCTGAATCCGTAGGTCGATAAAACGTAAAACACTGGACTGACTTCGACTGTTCACTACCTATTTATTCTCTCAGTTACTTGACATTGGCGAATTATCTTCGGGTAGAGCCATAATAAAAAAAAAATACATGTGCTAACAGAATATAGTAAAAATATTTTTGACCGGCACTTTCATTATTTGGATCAAAAATATATGAAGTTTGACAGTTTTGTCTACTTTGATGTGTGGCTGTTCGTACAGACGGCGTACAGGTCCAGTTAAATGGATGAAATAAAAAGTTGCCCCCCGCAGTGAAAAAATAACACTTTTGTCGCAGACATAAGGACGGTTCAAAGTCCAAAAAGGGTAGCTTGACGTGACGCCTTGTGTACATACAAAAAAAATAGTACACATCAAAGCTATGCTTCAAAGTATGTATGATTCAATATCGTGAGGAATTTTGACAGATTCTAGTGATTACCTGATGTGTGACTGTCTGTACATAGTAAGTAGGTACTTAATACCTAATACACTCAACGACAGAAAAATCTGGCCATTAGGCTTTTTTCATATAAACATGCTCGCTTTAACTCTGAAATTGTTTAAAATAGATCCGGTTCAGTAACTAAAAATTAAAATCGATTGGCGTCGCTAGTGTGCCCTACCTTAATTAATAAAATCACATTTAAAAAGTTGTAAAAATACGCAAAATGTTCTCAAAAAGGGAGAACCATAAGTTTTAAGTCATGTCCCATAATAACGTTCTCAATTTCATTTGTTAAATTACTTTGCACTGCCTTCCTTTATTACGAATACGATATTTCATTCCTCTACCAAAAGATTGTCTGGAAGAAATCGCTACAAGCGATAAGACCGCCTTATTGTATTGTCTGTTGCTGTTGTAACATGCTTGTATTTTATATTTGTGTAATAAAGAATATCTATCTATCTAACGTTATATGGGACAAATTTTACATTTCGAAAATGTGAGTTTATTTATTGGGCGTTTGCCTTCTTCATTGAGGTAAAACTCATAGGAGAGACGCAAATAGTTTCTCATACATGAGACGTTGAAGTCAGCGCGTTTGTATGAAAAGAACCCAGTGGGCCGATTTCCCTACCGCTGAGTTTAGTTGTAAATAATAGTGGAGTTACTATATACCTTGAATTAAGGGCCCTTTCACGATGACACTGAACGCCGGCGGCCTAAAACATCGCGTGCTAAACTGGGCGTAGCGTGTTCACATAGGTTGGTTGTACACGGCATGGTTCAGAATTAGACAGTGCGAGATAGACACGATACGATTTCGTGCCTAACGCGAAGGTCAATGAACTCATTGATATCAATGTCAGCTAGGACGAACTTTTTGTGTCTCTTTATTTTGTACTTGTAACATCTTGTATCAATCACATTTAAAGAAATAAAATATTTGAATTTAATTTAGATTAATTCAGACCCATCACACCGCAAGCTCGCAGTGGGTCACACAACACAAGTGCTATTAGTCCGCTTTTAAAACTAGCACCTACATCTTTAATTTTTGAGATTTCCTACACAACCAATGACCTAAATAGTAAGAGTTTTCAGCAAGCTCGTTTGCATTAACTAATTCATAGAACATCTCATACATTAACCTGATTCTGTACTAAAGCTCAAGCTTACGGATATCAGACAACAAAGAAATTACATTTATAAAATAATAGTCCCGTATTTGCACGGATGCAACATGATGCAAAACCTTCCTTTTTAGTAACTCTATCTTTTAAAAAAACCGCATCAAAATCCTTTGCGTAGTTCGCATAAGATAATAAGATTTAAGCATACATAGGGACAGACAGCGAAAATTATTTTGTTTTATACTATACATATAGTGATTAAATACATATTAACATCCAGATACAGAAAAACACAATTGTTCACGTCCAGTGTGGGGATTGAACCCAATTCTTGATATATGACCAAAGGCGACAACCGGCCAGACAAATTCATTCCGTTATTCAATTTCATTCTGTCTGTTTTTCTGTTTTTTTCCTCCTTTTTTTAGGATATGCTTCCGGTTTTTCTAATCGAAGCATTGCTTTAGCAATGGCCACCTCAAAATCTTTTGACTTAGGTTGGTAGTACTTGTTCTTCTGAAGGATATTCTCCACTGGAGTGTCTCCTAGTAAATGAGCTAGTGGATTCACCGTCACCAACTTCGTACCATCAGGCAATTTGATATCCATCTTTTTGTCAACTGGTGGCTCTGAGGGTGGTTTCTTTTTCTCTTCTTGAGCCTGGGGGTTCAAAACATCTTCAACTTTAACAATCTTGTAATAAGGTGCTTCTGCTTGAAGATGAGCAATCCTAATTTTATTGATTTCCTTCGGTAGTTTTGGTAAGACAACTCTGTGAGGAATATACAAAGCCTTCGGAGCAGGCTCCTCCGTAACCTCCAGCATAACTTCCTGAGCTACCTCTGGTATAGACTCATTCCTGTCACCATTATCATCATCAAAGTATGTTTCGTCTTCAAAACTTTTGCGGGTATCATTCTCCTCTTCAATTTGAACTTCTTTGATTGTAACTTTGTGTGTTTCACCAATGACTTGACGAAACCTTACAGGCATAGATAGGCCAGTCTTATCGAAGTTCATGTGAGTCAAGTTACATTTTGTCATCTTTATAAACGAGGGAGGACTCGGTTCATTTATTTGCTTCATCGTAACACTGATATCAATTTCAATAGGGATTTTCTTCGGTGCATCTTCAGGCGTAAAGTTTTCTATGAATTTCTGCACTGACAGCTTATCTTTTAGTTCTGTCAACTTTGCTGTACCATTAATCTGTGGTATCTCCACCTTTCTAATGGTGCGTTGAAACTTCTCTGCAGAACTCAGGTTAGAGTTCAATGGAGCACCATATTTACGTTTTTCAAGTAAATTCTTTAATGTTTCCGTGAGCTGAGATGATGAATGCTTCTTTGAGTAGTGTTTGTTCAAGCTCTCTTTTGAAGAAAACGTATCAGAGCATTTAACGCATTTCAACGTCACATTCTTATAATGCAAAGCGACATGGTTGTGATAATTCTGAAAAGTGTAACAGTATTTCGAGCAAATATTACAAATGAATCTCTTCTTGTTATTTTTAACGTCCTTGCTTTTCTTTCTGTTCCATGAATTGCGAAGTTTATTCCTTCGATCTTTTTTCACTCTATTCCTTAGTTCTACTAAAGGTTTGTCTTCAGATGAATCAGAATCGATTAAAACAACTTCAGATGATTTCTTATAGCGTTTCTTATGTTTTCCTTCCATTTTCATTTTAAGTTTGCGCTTCAGTATCGGCTTTTCTTCAGCTTCAGTCTGATTTTCTTCGGTTTCAGTAGCGCTTGTAAAATCTGCGTTTGCGTTGACAAATGGAACTTCAAATTTCGTTTTGCTGTCAAATGTAACCATTTTTGATACAGCATTCTGTTTTTCCTCTTTGATGTTCGCATAATTATCTTCCTTTTGGCTCTCAGTGTGATTTTCCTGAGAGTTTATTCTTTCGAGAGGTTGTTCGTCATCAACTTCTCTTTTCTCAAGCTTTGTTGGATTTTCTATCTTAATAGTCTTCTTATCACTGAAGAAAACATGATAATTCTCATCGAATTCAATGTAACCTATACTTTTATGATCTAATTTAATATGTATAGTAAACTTCTTCCTAATTTTGAACTTTTTATCGCAAATTTTACAAGTGTATGGCTCTAAATCCTTGTGTGTAGAATAGAAGTGAGCAAACAATTTTTTGGGGTGTTTGAATATCGCATTGCAGCAGGTGCACCGATACTTGTACAAGTGAGCATCGTTCTTATGTGCTCTCTCCATGTGTTTCTTGAGTGAGGCCGTTCCTGCAAACTCTTTATGACAAAACTTGCACGGTATCAATGAAACGGTTAAAGGATGTGCAGTAGTTTGATGCTTGGAGAGTTCGTACATTGAGCTGAAGACTATGTTGCATATTCTACACTTGATAGCCTTGCAATGCTTTGTGTGGTCTTTCCACATTCGAATCTCATACATCTTGTAGCACTCGCGGCATTGCTTGTATACTTGTTTGCTACTGAGGTGGCATTCTGGGTGAGAGTCAAGATGACGAATAAGACCTTTTTTGTTTCTATACACCGATGAGCAACTATTGCAAACTATGGATTTGCACATTTGTTTTTGCAAATGTTTTATATAGTCATGCGTATATGGACTTGACATTTCACATCGCACGCAGACATACACAACCTCGTCCCCCATGGACTGCAAAAATTTTAAAGCTTTAATATTAAGCACTGATGAGAGGAGTGGCCAACAGTCATTGATGTACACACCATCGTTACAGTTCTGATGTTCTTTGAATTCATGTAGCTCCAACTCCGATATGTTGCTGAAAAGCTTCTCACACTGGGAGCAGGAGTACAAAGATTTGGCAACGAAAGTATAATGCTTACTTTCATGCTTTCTATACTCATCGAAGTCGCTAAAAACACGATTACAGTACTTACAGCATTTTAAGCTTAGTACATGTTCGTCCCTCAAATGCAAAGCGTATTCTTCGAGATCAGACAAGTATTTAGTACAAAACTGACACAATTTGAACGTAGTTTCTTTCTCGGTGCTGTGCATTTGTTTCATGTGAACAGCAAGGTCGTCGGGGTCCAGGAATTCGGCATGGCATATAGAGCAAGTTGTATCAGAGTCCTGTATGTCGAACTCCATTGTTGCAGAGTTTCGATGTTTAAACATTCAATTCTTAAATAATTGTAAAGGGTTTCACATATTAACACGGCTTCTAATAGTAAAAGTTGTTGATTCGTTAGTTTTAGGGGAAATTTCAATAATTTTCACAAAGAAATTCCCCAGAAATCGGCAAAATTAAATGTCAGAGTTTATGACAGTTTGAACTTTTAAAACAACCCTGCCCTGCCTTCCGAGCTTTCTTTGAGTTGACATGGAAATTTTGTTATTTTAACGTTTCTTTCTAAAATATTAATAGAGTCCGCGCCAAGAAAGATGTCCCGCGGAAAAACATGAAACTAAATTTTTAGATTCCTTTACACTTAGACAATTACCATCTTATTATAAATTGCGATCTAAATTTACTACCGTACTAAAGTTCATGTCATCCCGTTCTAAAACGCAATGTTAAAAGGAGCTGGCACGAATTTTGTTCCGGGTCTATCCTTAATTTGCGATTTGTAATAAGGGGGTTATTGTTAAATTGTCTAAGCCTTTACAAAATAAAAACCTCAAATTTTAATAATCATGGCGACTGCAGCGCGATTTTGACGGGACTTCGTTAGTGGCGCAGAAGTCTGCACCACCAACGAAGTTTCAGTGATTGGTCGAACCATATAAAATTTTACGAATAGATATCCGTTATTTTATAAATTTACCGTGTGACGTCGGAATTTGATAAATTTACTAAAGTTTGGACGTAAAATAATACAATTTATCTCTCGTTTAGAATCCTACGAAAGTTTATAAACATCCTAGTAAATTAATAAACTTACGGATCTTGTTATTTTCCGGTGACATATACTTAAAAAAGAAGAACCTGAGTGACTAAGGTATATAGTGATTAAGTGTCTAGGAATGCACCCACAGCCCAAACCATTCACTCCAGAACTTGAAATTTGGGAAGGGGGCTTTAATAGTGAAAGTGAGGACTAAGAAGGGGTTTTTGAAAATTCAACCCTTAAGGGGGTAAAAAGGGGGTTAATTTTTTGATGTTATTTGAATGAGAGTCCGCCATCTTTGTAGTTAGAAATGTGAGTATTTGTATTCAGACTAATAATTTGAAATAGTTAGAATCTTAAAATTGATGTTTGGGCACCTGTTTTGAATAAAAAAGTGACTCTTGAATTTTCAACCCCTAAGGGGTAGTAATGTGCCGATTAAGGAGGCTCAAAGTCACCCAGAGAGCAATGGAGAGGGCTATGCTCGGAGTCTCCCTGCGTGATCGTATCAGAAATGATGAAATCCGCAGGAGAACTAAGGTCACAGACATAGCCCAAAGGATTGCATGCCTCAAATGGCAATGGGCAGGGCACATAGCGAGGAGAACAGACAGCCGTTGAGGCGGAAAGGTCCTCGAGAGGAAGCCACGTACAGGAAGTCGCAGCCGTGGCAGGACCGACCATCTGGTGAAGATCGCGGGAATCCATTGGATGCGGGCGGCACAGGACCGATCTGTGTGGAGAACATTAGGGGAGGCCTATGTCCAGGAGTGGACGACTATTGGCTATTGGCTGAAATGATGAAGGGGTAGTTATAAAGACTAAAATAGTCTAATTTAATGGACAACATTTCATAATTTTAACATGTCCATATTGTCTTTTTATATGAAAATAGACATAAAATAAACTGACCCATATTTTTTCTTTTTTCAAAATTTGTCCATTTTTATGCATAAAATAATTATTGATATTCTTTATATTCTAAATAGACGTAAGCGCCAAATGACGTCATCGGACGGCTGAATACAGCGATATTCCTTTGCTTATCATTGTTTTAATAAAAAAAAGGTACTACTGTCAAAGGTAAATAATACTAGTGTCAACATTGTCAACGTCATTCATTCATTCAACGTTGACAAGTTGTCTTTTTTTTGACAGTTGCATGTCATGGGTTTGGCATTTCGTAAATTTAAAACTATAATGTGCTAAGCAAAGAAATATTTTTTCATTCTGCCCTCCGATGACGTCATCTTACGTTTTTTAGTTTTTAATTTTTTTCTCAGCAAATAAGCAATATAAAAAATTAATAAATATATATTCGCGCAGCGGAAAAGTAAATAAAGAAATGGTATTTTTTGTTTCAGAGCTTAGCAATTTTGAAATGTTGTCCATTGTAACGGAACATTGTGATTTATATTATCAATTTGAAATAGTCATTTATCAGAATGTTGCTTCTGGCTTAATACATCATTACTTACCAATGATCGGAGTAGGTAGCTATTTGGATTCATTGACCGCAAACATAGATGTTAATATGGACATGCCCCGGGATTCTGAGTATGATCCCGGGATTAAAACAAATAAATTATTATCTTAGAGTTAAATATTTAACGAATTTTAATTATGAAAGGAAAACCTCGCCAGCCCGTCTGCCAAGCGTGGTGAGTATGGCAATTACCCCTCATGTGATTGAGGGAGGCCCATTTAAGTCCCCACTGCAGGGGGCTGTGGGGACTTAAATGGGCTGATGATGATGATGAATTATGAAAGGGCTTAAATCCATAAACGTTCGATATAACCATATTTACTTACAGTTTGTTCCTTTCTATCTAACGTATGTGTCTTGAATTTCGAAAGAACAAATAGAGCTTTTTTAATTAACATGGTATCATAAAGCGTTTATGAGTAAGTTCATAAAGCTGATGTTAATGCTCGTATATATAAACGAATATAACTGTTAATAATGTATTTCTTTAATCCCGGGATTCCCGATAATCCAGGCATGTCCATATTATTTGAAAAAATCGCAAGTATGTACCAAAAATAATAAATAAATAAACAATGTTTACAGGCATTTAATTTTGTTGGTAATGGCACATTTTTACAAACATTTAATTTTGTTGGCACCTTCTATAGATGGAAAGGAAATAGCGGATCAATATTAATGTTATTGGAAAAGAACGTTAAAATAAAAAATGACAGTTCAAATAGTTGCCAGCAAATAAAATCAAATTAATACTATGACGTGGAGGTAGTGATACCACATTAAGAGTAAAATAAACAAACAAAAATAATTTACTTGCGGTTACCGGTGTATAGTGATTAGTGTTACTACTTACTAATCTAACAGAAATAATCTGTTATTAACCCATTTTAGAATTAGATTAACAGAATGTTTGGGTTTGGGTTAAGTATACAAATAGATAAATAGATACAAATACGTGTCTCATACATAAATTACGGTCCAAAGTCCATAAATAAGGGGTTACTCCACTTGACGTCGTACTTTTTACTTCACTTATATATTTTTTAAGCGGTTTTATTATTAAACGGTTTTATTTAGCTCGACCCGTACGGTATTTATTTACTTGGGTCAAAACTAGAAATTGAAATTTAAGTACCTTCCTGTTGTCAGATTGATTTGAAATTTGGTACACACCTTTAGTTCCGATGACATTACCATATAATAATATCAATAACATTGTAAATCTTAGATGGCCGCCGGTACAAAATAGTGGATTTCATATTTTTCCACAAACCCCCTCAATATGGGTATCAAATGAAAGGGCTACACTATTAGTAGAATACTGTGATTATGACAAAATTTAAAATCAAAGATGGACGTCGTTGCAAAATGGCGTATTAGGTGAGGGCATGAGTAGTCGTGTCCAGAACAGTGGTCTCCAAAATTGTGTGACGTTGAAGGACAGAGAAAAAAAAATAGGTTAGGTAAAAAATTAGATGTATGCACGTAGTGAGCGGTAGCTTTACCACCCAAATTAAGGTAATAGGTTAAATGGTACGTCTGAAAGAAGGATGTTACCCTTAATTTTGTCATGGGAATCCACCGTCCATAAAATGCAGGGCAGCACAGTCGACCATGCAGTAGTGTATTTGGACTCGAAATTGTTTGAGGAAGGGCAAGTGGCTCTAAGTCGAGTCAAGGCTCTGGAAGGGCTATGTATTAAGAAATTAGATTGTAATGAATCATCAGGTAAAAAACCATGTAATAATGATGCAATAAATGAATTAAATAGGATAAGGAATATTTGGAAGGCATTTCCGTTAAATACTATAAATTATAAAATAAAAATTGGTAAAACTTTTAAGTTAAACGGTTTTATATTATGTGCACTGAAAACTAGAAAATAATAATAACAATAAGGTATTTTAAACTTCTAGTTATGATTATATTAAGTCGATGCAATCCACACTCAGTATAGAAGAAAGTATTACAGCAATAATTAATGGGCCCCATGTTTTTTATTTTAGTCTAATATAATAAAAATAATAAATAAATAAATATTTCACAACATCACATACATTGATCTGACTCCGAGATAGGTAGCTCAAGCACCTGTGTTACGGATATCAGAATCAACAGTGGAATTACAAATATATACATATAATACCTTATTTTTATTATTATTTTCTAGTTTTCAGTGCACATAATATAAAACCGTTTAACTTAAAAGTTTTTTTACCGATTTTTATTTGTCCATACCTACGTATACATTTGTATGGTCCATGGGTATGTTTGTTTTGTTTTAGATGATCTCAAAACTGATTACAATAGAATCCACTCGTCACACAGGCAATCTTTCAATTACTTAACGTATCTCTTTAATCACTCAACATTGGCAGAATTATAGATGTGTCGCAAGACACAGTAGCAGCCATTAAAAAAAAGTAAGTAAGTATATAACAAAATATATAGCAAAGTAACCTAAGCCTGCACAATATAATAAGTACAAATATCTGTATCATCAAACAACAGGAATCGAACTCAAGACCAGCATTCATAATACTCACTATAAATGGATTGCATGTAGGTACGTAAATGCGATAAATTTTCCTTATTTTTTTTTTCTGAATAGCAAAACAAACACATAAAAATAACACAGGTGATTTATTGAGTCATGTTGGGCGTCTTCTTGTGTCACCTCAGACCGGTGTGTGAGTCATAGCAAACATTGGCCTGAGAAATGTAAGTCACCTTGCCTAATGAATGGTAATGAGGTTTTCACGCTTTTTCATCATTGTCAAGATACCAAAACGTTAACAAATAAAGCTGAATAGTATATTTACAGTGGTAGGTTTTAGTAGAAAAATATTTATTTTACCAACCATTCCATCTGTTACGAAACAATATTTTACTTCCAAAATTTACCACTGCAAATATATAATGTTGTTTTTAAGACCAAGCTATAAAAAAGACCTCACGTGCTGCAGAAAACTATACAACAGGATGTTCAGCGTATTATTACTATACAACAGGATGTTCAAATAAAATGTGTCAAGCAGAAGAATTTGGATAGAACATCCATGACTCGAGTCTGGGTGAACTGGGGGCGCCGCTGGATATCCTCAGCTAGTACATGAAATTTCTCAAGTTTCTGGTTCCTTTAAAAAATATACAGGATGTGACTGTGACCATTTATATGCCTTTAAGTGGTTAAAGGCATATAAATGGTCACAGTCACATCCTGTATATTTTTACCTCTTGTATGTTTGATAGAACACGTGGGTGTTCTACCAAACATACTGAACAAATTTTGTTCTACGACTTTTCGGAATTTTTTGGTCTCCCGTTACAGAATGACCAAGCCACGTGACCGACTTAGCATAATAAGTTGATTTTTTTTAATGTGAACAATTCAACTTATCAAAAGTCATAAAATAAAATATGTCAGAATGGTTGGTAAAACACCGTCATTTTATATTATTATTAAGCGAAAAATAAATCAGCTCTTCCATACATTAAGACGGCTCGCTAGGAACGCTCTTCCATACATTCCATACCGTAAGAATATTTAAATGATAAACATATGTAATAGAATTAAAGGAATAATTATTACTAACTAAAGCGATAATGCAAATAAACTAATATAATACCACAGAATAAAGAGATATTACTTATAAACAGATAAGTATATATACTTTATATATTACAAAACATATGGCTATTAAAACTGAATAATATTAAAAAACAATTTAATACATAATAATTAATTAATACATAATAATCTTTTGTTTTTTATCAATGGTGTTCCTCCTCTCCATTTTTATTGTGCCCGACAGGGTTCACAGTGATATACTGTATATTTAAGATGTTATGCAAATAAAATATTGAGTATTGAGACTGAAAAGTCTGTCAAATGACTACAAAAACAAATAATTGAATTTAGTTGTGTGTTTTCTATGTTGGGTTTGGTTGGGTATGTTGGGTATGCAGGGTTGGGTGTATTCTATGTATCGTAAGTATGTATTTACAAAATAAAAGTATTATTGTGTATATATTTGTAATCCCACTGTTTATTCTGATATCCGTAACACAGGTGCTCGAGCTATCTATCTCAGAGTCAGATTAATATGTAATGTTGTGAAATATTTATTTATTTATTTATTATATTTAGTTTGACACGTCGAGACCTATCGTTCGACTATACAGTATTACCGGGTGCATCGCAGTAATGAGGGGTTAGAGGTTTTAGAGCGAACGCGGCCCTCTTATTTTCAAAAAAGTCAACCCGCTTGTTTGAAAATAGGAGGGCCTCTTATTGTAAAACGAAAAATCTAATAATCTATGTATATGTATATAATCAGAGTCCGAGCCAGGCGTCCCGAGAAAAGCGCGCTTAAGTCGCCATTGATATTCAAATTTGAGTTTTATGCTCATAGATACAAGGAATCTCAAATTTTAGTTGTTCATCCGCGGGAATTATTTCGTGGCGCGGACTCTAGTACACTATATTCAAAATCAGTCAATGCGCTGCGATCTGTCCCGTACCGGCCTGTCACATCACAATCTGTGATCACAACGTGCTATGAAACCATTTGCGCTGCAATGCGCTCCGCCCCAAAGATAATATAATCACTACGTTTGCCGATCCGGCGGCACGCTCCGGCCCATAGAACACAATATCTCCGGCCCTTCATAATGTGCTCGATCCTTAATACCATTTGACATTTTCTTGCAAGTAATATTTTTATTTCTACGAATGTAGTAGCTTTTCATTACCACAACACCCCAAAATCGTTCGACAAATCACGTTTGATTTAAACGTCAAATTCTACACCATTGCTAACATGTCACCGCTCCGCTAAATCGCCCGTACGATATCAAAAATACACGGCGCTCCTTGCTGCCATGCACAAAATCAAGATTTACAGGTAAACAAAAACATTTACAAGGATTTAATTACGTTCATTTCACCACCTGACCCCAATTTGTAGTCATTAAAAAATAACTGCAAAATCATTATAACCTTACTTTATATGAGAATTTCATAAATATTTTATTGTGGTTTGAGGTGATCTTTCATCGCGTCGGGTACATGGTTTTAATGCATTATTGAAGTGTTTTGAATTATTTAGTAGTGCTTAATGTGGTGATTCCATGATTATTTTTCCACTGAAGTTATACCTATGGGCGTAGTTTTCACAATACGACAGCTACCTACTAATTTGGTCAGTACCGTTATGTGTACCCGCAAACCTAGGTATTTATTCTAAATATTTACTTATTTTTTACACGTTAATATATTTTCGCCTTGAAATTTTTTCAAAATAATCTACAATTTCTTAATGATAAGGCAGTATACATACAATCTATTGTGTTCAGATCAATGATATTTCGAAAGTGTGTTCAAAGTGCATGTTCCGTTCATATTAGTGCCTTGTATAGCAACAAAATATGTTAAATAATTTTTCATTGCATCATCAATTTCATCATTGACCATGGCTCTAGAAAACATGCTTTAAACGGAATGTGCCATTTTCGGTGAAAACGTCACAGAGTGTTATCGAGACCCAACCGGACCTTATGCAGCTTTCTTTACGATTGCACTAGAGAAGGAACATCACCTAGGACGTCACTCCACTACTTAGGGCTTGGTTTTTCAAGTATGGCTTTCTATAAAAAGGCTCAGTCTGGATAAGGTGCACGTCTAAACAAGCTTAGGAGGTAACATAGATATTTGATAGTTTGACTATTAGATAGTCAGCCACACATCAGGGTACTAGAATAAAGAATATCTTCTTTATACTATCTATTAACGAAATTTGAGATTTCTACCTATCGGTAGAAAGCCTCATCGTGGAGCTACCGTGTTATTATGCAATGTGGGGTAGTGAAAATATTACCCATTTATTCATCTTGAATCTAAAAACAAGGTATGTAATTGTATTATATTTCTTCAACTTTTTGATAAAAAGTCAATTGTGTTTAAAAATAATGTTAATGCATCGATAACAAAACGCAAAAAATATAATTAACCAGAATTAATCATAGATTTAATATGAATAACAAAACACTAGAAATGTCAATTATCATTTTTACACATTTGAATTGACATGCATTGACATGACGTTTTAGAGACATTAAGCTGAAAAAAAAAAAGAAATAGTAAAGAGGTGAAAAGTAGAGGGCCTTTGGTTATTGGTTATGTTACAGTATTTAATGAATATAAAACTTAATTTTTATTTTGGTCTGATAAGTTCTAGAAAATCTTAAATTTCTGGAAAATAAGTAACCAAGTGTCAAGTATAAAATACCAAAAATCAATACCTATCCTATTTGAATTTATTACAATGGGGTCCTCCCTTGCCTTTATTCTTTTTGATATATGACGATAAGAAAGTGTTGTTTGAATTACAATGAGATTGAATTTGACGACCCGATTGGAACAGTGTTAGTGAACGCTGCCTCTGATACAAGGGTTGCGGGTTCGATACCCGCACAGTACAAACATTTTTGTCCATGAACATGTTTGTTTGTATTGGTCTGGGTGTTTGCTATGTATTATAAGTATGTATTTACAAAAGAAAAGTATTATATGTATATATTAGTACTCCCACTGTTGATTCTGATATCCGTAACACAGGTGCTTGAGCTACCTATCTTGGAGTCAGATCAATGTATGTGATGTTGTGAAATAAAAAAAAATATATATAATTGAATGAACACCAAAAGTTGCGGTTTTTGGCGTAAAGTATTGAACTCAAAAGCATAATTGTCCACAATTATTAAACGAGTATGTAGCACCTACACAGGTTTGCGGTGTCCAATGGTCTGCAAAATAAATCCAGTTTAGTAACTAAAAATCAATAAGCGATGCTAGTGCGGGTTACCCTTCTTCTGAAGCATAATTTCTGGGACCCTTTAATGAAATAAGAAATACACAAACTAATTTAACTACACTCAGCTTAACACTCTAATACACTCAGTTAAACTTGCTAGGATTAATCTTGTGGGTGCATGCTCGTGATGCTGACTGTAACAATGACGAGACTAGCTGGAATTTAATTAAAGTTCATTGATAAGAAGGGGTCTGTGGTCTCTGGACCACAGGTTAAGGAACATAAAAATTAGGGGCCGTCCATTGGCTGGCTTAATGGGGGAGAGGATGCGGAAAAAAAAATCAGGGGCAAGTGTGAGTTTCAGGATAAATCATTTGTATTTATTTTCCATTCTTTTTAATATTGGCACAATATATTGGCTCTCATCAGTCTGATAGTAATCAAGAGATTTTATTTCAACTGATCTTTCCATAGCCACCTGCAATTTTAATTATTTTTGTTGTTTCTTCGTAATGTTATTCGTTAACAGATGCCTAATTTTCTAGAATTTGATTAGATTAAACTGTTTTTCATTAAGGTGACGGGTAGGGCACACTAGCGACGCCAATCGATTTTAATTTTTAGCTATTAAACCGGATCTATTTTAAACAATTTTGGGGTTACACACTCTCGGCAAACACTTATACTATTTTTACCCGACTACGGCAAAGCAAAAGGAGGGTTATGATTTTGACAGGCTATGTATGTATGTATGTGTATATGTTCATCTGTTTCCACTTAATTTCTAAACTTGTTATCATATTTGAACAAATGAGGTGTCGTTAGAAGCGTCTTGGTTGTCTTCTAGGTTATAGGCAACATGACGTCACGTTAAATTTATTACAGCGCCCTTTAGGGGTCTTAGAGTAAGGAACCAAAAAAAAAAATTTTGCTTGACGGTACCGTGTGGGGTATCAAATGAAAGAGCTTTTTTAGCATATTTCAAATATGTAATTTTATTTACATAACTAAAAATATGTTAAATAAAAATAAAATTTAAAAACTAAAACCCGACTACCAAAAAAACATGATCTAAAAAGTACAAAACAAGAAAATTGTCTCAGCTGAAATGATTATGCCGTATCGCCGTGGTCGTATGCCACCTACTGTAGCAAAACAGATTCATTATAATAATAAAATAAAATCAATGTGGCATACGACCACGGCGATTTTGGTAGTGTTTTTTTGGTAGTCGGGATTTAGTTTTTAAATTTTATTTTTATACTTATTGGGCTCCTGGACCCCAATTCTCGGGTTCGTGATATTTTGATAAAAGTAAAAAAACTAAAACCCAACTACGACAAAAAACGTCGCTGAAAAAGTATAAAACAAGCCTTCGTTGTCAATTTATGCAATATTCACTATGTAGAGATAAAATTTCATGTTTGGAAATCCGCAGTCACACGTTGTCAAAGGGTAGTATATTTAACGTGTGACTACGCCTTTCCAAACATGAAATTTTATCTCTACATAGTGAATATTGCATAAATTGACAACGAAGGCTTGTTTTATACTTTTTCAGCGACGTTTTTTGTCGTAGTTGGGTTTTAGTTTTTTTACTTTTATTTTATTTGTACTATTTTGGTGTCCAAGTGCTAGTAATATATATATATATTCAAAATGTACAAGTCAAGCGCTTTCAAATGATACCAAACACGGCATATTTATCATAACTTTATTTTTTTACTCTGTATGTTTTGTCCGCTAGAGGGCGCCACATTAGATTTTGTGAAACTTCATATAGCCTATAACCAGCGGACGATCAAGACGCTTATAATGATATGTCATTTGTCGAATTCTGATAAGTAGTTAAGAAGTTACGTGGAAACAGATGAACATACATACATACATACATACATACATACATACATACATACATAGCCTGTCAAAATCATAACCCTCCTTTTGCTTTGCCGTAGTCGGGTAAAAACATGGCGGATATCACCTGAAAACCATACAAAAAAACTACGTTTTAGTGTTATATGTCGTATGATAATAAATGTCACGAGCACGAGAATTGGGCTCCTGCTTTTGTTGTGTTAATGAGTATAATTAAGGTGACGGGTAGGGCGCACTAGCGACGCCAATCGATTAAATATTTTAGCTACTAAACCGGATCTATTTTACAACCTCTCGGCAAACACTTATACTATTTATTAAATAACCATGTACAAATGTTTAGGTCCGTTTTTGTACGCGCAAAATTGATTCACACCAAAAGTGGCCGCTTTTGGCGGTAATTCAAATTTCGAGTACTAAAGCGGACCCAAATGTTAAGTATAAGTATTTAGTAAATAGTATAAGTGTTTTCCGAGAGGTTGTAACCCCGAAATTGTTTAAAATATATCCGGTTTAGTAGCTTAAAATTTTTATTGATTGGCGTCGCTAGTGTGCCCTACCAGTCACTTTAAGAATGGTTTCTAACCACACGTCTGGTCGATAGATAATAAAACACATATTTCCTTTATGCTTTATTTTACTTATTAAAGGAAAACAATGCATTTGCAAAACATATTTATCAATAACTTCTATTATTAAACACACATCTAAGTAGTGAAGTTATGATTTGTGTTCTAAAAATATTTATTAGAACCAAAGTAATGAGCACTGTTTGATTTCCCGACTTTGATTTGACGACCCGTTTGGAACAGTAGTAGTGAACGCTGCCTTTGGTACAAGGGTTGCGGGTTCGATCCCCGCACAGTACAAACATTTGTGTGTATGAACATGTCTGTTTGTATTCGTCTGGGTGTTTGTGTTTACAAAAGAAAAGTATAATATGTATATATTTGTAATTCCGCTGTTGATTCTGATACCCGTAACACAGGTGCTTGAGCTACCTATCTCGGAGTCAGATCAATGTATGTGATGATGATTTCATGTTTGTGGCAAACGAGCAGATGGATCACCTGCTGGTAAGCAATTGCAACATTGCAATGGTGCCAAGTCTGGCAGTGCGCTGCCAATCTTTAAACTACCCACCCCCCGCATTGGTCCTCCGGTACCCTCACTCATGCTGGTTTTCCATGTGGCCGTGGTATTAAGCCGGCCCACTCATGCCGAAGCCTGCTCGGAAAACGTTACGTTAGTTTTAATCAGCCTATAAACTGTCCGACTGCAGGGCAAAGGCCTCCATCATAGAAATCAAGTTATCGCTCCTATGATGGGATGCCAAATGCGGATTGGTGACATATGAAAAATTTGAAACATACTTTTCGCTCGACCCGGGAATCGAACCCAGGACCCTGAGATCACGGCCCGGTACTTAAACCACTAGTCCAACAGGGCGTAACGTATTCTGTTATAATTAGCACAAGGTTACGGATATCAGACAACAAAGGAATTACAAATATATACTTAAAAATGCATATATTACACCCAGACCCTGAACAAACACAAATGATCATCACACGAATGTTCGTCTAGGGTGGCGATCGAACCCACGACCTTTGGCGTATAATAAAATATTTCAAAACATCACATACATTGATCTGACTCGGAGATAGGTAGCTCAAGCACCTGTGTTATATATCAGAACCGACAGTGGAATTGCAATAGATAGATAGATAGATATTCTTTATTGCACAAAAATAAAATACAGTACAATAAGGCGGTCTTATCGCTTGTAGCGATTTCTTCCAGACAACCTTTGGGTAGAGGAAAGAAATATCATTTAATACTTTTCTTTTGTAAATACATACTTATAATACGTAGAAAACAGACCAATACAAACAGACATATTCATGCACACAAATGTTTGTACTGTGATGGGAAGCCGCAACCCTTGTACCAGAGGCATTCGTTACCAAATGGTTTGACAGTGGGGTATGTGGCAGGGCCACTACCATCTTATCTTAATGCTATATTTTCTTCTGATTCCAGATCTTGATATGCGGTGATATTCTACGATCAAGAACCAGTTTTTTTTAATCAGCAAAAAATTGACAAACCTCTATTCCGGGGATTCCATTCTGCACAAATTATACCTTTCGGACTTCGTACGGGCTTGAAATCTGTTCTTCCGCTTGTGATCCCAATATTAATAGCTATAGAGCTCAAACGCTCAGCACCACAGTCAACAACAAATCTTGGTGAAGCCAAGACAAGTATCGTTGTATAGATAAAGATTTTGTTTTTATAAAACACTTACAATGGCCGAGAAAGTGGACGACTTGTCGAAAGGCATGATGGAACTAAGTCTGCTCTCGTTCCGGAAGGTTGACGATGTGAAACGGTTGGCGAGACACTTCAGGAATGTCGTCAACCATCCACTGACTCAGCAGAGCACCAAAATAATGGAGTACTTGAGGAACCTTGACGATACCCATCGAAGGGTGTTCTTACAAAAGCGCGAGCTAGTTGAAGTCGAGTACATTTTTACTACCGAAAAGAAAAGCAGCCTGCAAAGGCAGCGGTTCAACAGCCTCCCTGTTTCGGAGGTCCCTGAGCTGCTGAAGGCCGAGTTGATGACGGCAGAGAACGCCAAGCAGGTCCATATTTGCATCGATTGTAACGTGGAAATCGAGTTGAACGACGAAGAACCGCTAATGGAGTCCCTACAGAAACACTTCAATTTGGACGTTCACTTGCCAAAGTTGAAGCGAGAGAGCATCGACGTATCCGAGCCTGTAATCCTTCCCAACATGTCCCGGAGACTGTCCGCTATGGAGTGTGGGGAGACTCCTGCTCAGAATTTAGAGCAGATTCTCCAAATGGTCAAACCGATGGAGAAGCTTGACCGCGGCTTCTCGGCCAAACTCGAGGCGTCTCTAATCCGGAACTTGCCGGACAACTCCGAAGCTAGCATCGATGCAGCAGTCAAATTCTACCAATCAGCGTACGATAAGCTATGCCGTGAAGTCGCTGGCATAGACTTCTCCACGCAATCCAGTGCAGTCGCTCCCATCATCATGTCCATTAAGGACAACGTGTATCAGAATTTTGCTTCTGACGCCAATAAGAACATTGATAATGACGAGAACGACACTCCGGAGAAGCCGGCGAAGAACCAAGTGAAAAAGTACCGCTACTATGGTCCAATCGAGAACTTTATCATGAAACTGTTGGTCAATCATAAACTTCTGTCTTTAGTGGACGACCGAACCGGCAAGCTCGCATTCTTCTGCATGGCTTGCGAGTATTACACTCTTCGGTTCCGCTACGACAGCGTTCTGAATCACGTGTTCAGCGAGAGCCACATTCATAATCTATCTTGTATTTTGCAAGCTGACAAGCACATTCCATTCTCAACGGACGACCGTTCGATGGAGAAGATTAAAGAAATAAACCGCAAGTTTCTCTACGGGCACGACGTGACTGAAGACGCGAACGGATGGAAATGCGGTCTTTGCAAGACGTCCATCGAATCTGTAGAAGCGTCCACCGTTCATATTCTTGACGAGAATCATTTAGCTCGTCTGTCCGATAAGTTGTACAGGCGCATGAAGGCTGGGAATCCTGACGGTTCTGTACCAGAGGAGTGGGGGCCGAAGGATCTGGATTGGACGAAGTTTTTGGGCAGCACCGGCAAGCCACAGAAGAATCGCGACCACGTGATCATTGAGAACTTTATAAAGCCTTCGGGCAAGATTGCGAACTATTGTACCTGTTGCGATATGACGCTGAAAGGACCAAGACAGGTGCTATTCAATCATATTAGGCAGAAGAAGCATCTTCGAAACGCTGCGCCTCATAAGCTAACCCTTCTGTACAAGAACTATTGCCGCCCCTCCGAGTACTACGCTAGCTTCGGCAATTTCTACGTCTGCATGTTATGCCCTAAATACGTGGCAGTGCCATCTTTTGCGGCCATTGTCGAGCACTTCGAAAGCCCTATGCACATTGAGACCATATCGAAAACTATCCGCTCCGCATTATACCCAGAGAACGCTGATACGGAACTGTTGTCTTTGAATAAAATTACTTTGAATGACGTTTCTAAGTGTAGTGTATGTGATTTGACATTCCAGAGTGCTTCAGAAGCAATTGGTCATATCTTGTCCAGTGTGGAGCACCAGACGGCTGTGGCTGAAGCCAAAATCAATGGCAACAAGGGTGATATTATAAGCGTTTATATGCATGGAAACTATATACTGCATAGTGAGGGCTCTACGTTCAACTGTGTGAGTTGTAAGGAGGTGTTCAACTCGATAAGGTCGTTGCTGGCACACTTGGTATATGCTGACCATTTCGTCAGGAAGCCGTCTTCGGAATGCGTCTTCCGGTTTTACTTGGAACTGAAGCATAATATAAGCATGTTGGGGCGTAACAAATATGTGTATTATGAGTTCGGGAAGTTGAAGTGTGGTGTGTGTGAGGACGATTTGCAGGAGGGAGAGAACGCTAAGAAGCATGTGGTGTCGTCTCGCCACAGAGAGTCCATGGGGGCCAGTTATGTTAATGCAAATTTGGATGTGTCGCAGGAATGAGGTGAGATAACTACCTTTTATGTAATATGTGGCAAGCCGCTTCTAGTAGTTTAAGTACTGAACCATAATCTCAGGGGGCTTGGTTTTTTTATGTATGTGATAGGTGGGAGAGCTTCGATATGAATGGGCCGGCCCGACAGGAGTGATACCACGGCCTCGCAGAAAACCGGCGTGAAGCAGTCCTGTCCTGTGCTTTGCTGCGTGAGTGAGGGTACCGGAGGATCAATCCGGGGGAATGGGGGTTTTAAGGTTGTCAGCGCAATTGTGACCCCCACTGGTGTCGCGGTTGTCCATGGGCGGTGGCAATCGCTTACCATAAACTGATCCGTCTGCTCGTCTGCCACCTAATTATGCCTCCGGTGCAGCGAAACACGGAACAGTGCCGTTCTGTGTTTTGCTGTTGTGTTGGTTTCAGGGTTTGGGTTCGATTCCCAGGTTAAGCATAAAGTATGTTTTGAATGTTTCAAACAAAGCTGCATTTTCCAAGCGTGGTGATTAAGCCTAATCCCATCATAGTAGCGATGACTTGAGTTCTATGGAGGCTTTTGCCCTGCAGTGGGAGAATACTATACTAGGCTGATACTATTTTGTGCTTAAGTAATAAGAAATTATGTTCCCTGAGTAAACTTTTTGTATTTATTTTGCGTGAAGCAGCACTGCTGTTTCGCTGCGTGAGTGAGGGTACCGGACGCCCAATCCAGGGGAAAGGGGGTTTCAAGGTTAGGACCGCACTTGTGACTCCACTGGTGTCGCGAGTGTCCATGGGCGGCGGCAATTGCTTACCGTCAGGTGATCTGTCTGCTCGTCTGCGACCTATCACATTAACACAAAATATATTTATAGTTCTCATCTTAGACATCTCAAGCTGTCGCTATGGAACCCGGGGTACGCTTGGACCACGATTCACGATTTGGGGAGTCTGGTAATTACAATGAAGCGACTGCTGTCTGACCCTCGCAAGCTTATAACAGGGGAACTAAACCAACTGAATCATGGTTACACGTTTCTGAAACTATCCGAAACGTGCAGGTTTCCTCACGATGTTTTCCCTCATCATCATCATCATCAGCCCATTTAAGTCCCCACTGCTGGGGCACGGGCCTCCCTCAATCACATGAGGGGTAATTTCCATACTCACCACGCTTGGCAGACGGGTTGGCGAGGGTTTTGATATAAATGCAGAGTTTTCCTTCTCTGGGTGCTGATGATTATGCCAGCAGCTTTACCTTAGTCGCCTTTTATGACACCTCGGTAAGAGTGAGGGTGGCCTATTCTACTCTGCCGGGGACCACACGGCCGGTTTTCCCTCACCGCCGAGCTAATGGTAGAAATACGCACATAGATTTGAAAAATCTAGAGGTGCATGCTCGGCTTCGATCCACATTGTATTTAATAGTAGTCATCTGATAACGGCGTGACCTTCAATAAAAATTCAATTTGATATAATTAACATGTTAATTGCTGCATCCAAGTGGGTTACTTATCGTATTTCCAGATAGGGTCTCGTTTTTTAGAACAGCAAATAAAAATGTGTATAATTGCTACTTTAAGTTTACTTTCGACCGTGGGAGAGCCACGCTTTGGCATGAATGGGCCGGCTCGACCGAAGTCACGGCCCCAAAGAAAATTGGCGTGATGCAGCACTGTGCTGTGTTTCGCTGTGTGAGCGAGGGCACCGGAGGCCCATTCCGGGGGAATTGGGAGTTTTAAAGGTTTGCAGCGCACTGGTGTCCCGGGTGTCCATGGGCGGCGGTAATCGCTTACCATAAACTGATCCGTCTGCTCGTCTGCCACCTAATTAGGCCTCCGGTGCCCTCACTCAAGCAACGAAACACGGAACAGTGCCGTTGTGTTTCGTTGTTGTGTTGGTTTCAGGGTTTGGGTTCGATTCCCAGGTTGAGCATAAAGTATGTTTCGAATGTTTCGAACAAAGCTGGAAAAAAAATTCCCGCTGTCCACCCCCTCTTCCAAACAAGAAGAGGTGGACAGCAGGATTTTTTTTAACAATTGTTTCACTGTCCACCCGGGGTGGACAAGCAGAGGGTGGACAAGCAGAGGGTGGACAGCGGGAATAAACCCATCTGCCACCTATCACATAAAAAAAATATCACAAGCACGAGAATTGGCCCACAATCGGTTGCGTTTTACAATCGGTATTTCTTTTTTTTTTTCAGTATGCGTGCTACGTATGAAGCTGTACGTATGAATGACAGGCGTCCAAACAAAAGTTCACTTCCATCCTAGGTCCACACAGAGAAACAACCCAGGATTACTTTAATACCTCGAAATAAGGTTCAAAAAGGTAAAAAGTTGCCAGTTTTTAAAAATAGGTTGTTGCCTACATTGCCGTGAAAGGTTGCTAAGCCACAGGGAGTAGAGATGCGAAAATCATGTCCGGAACTGGATTGTACATGGAACAGTTAACTTGCCTTCCGGAACCAGTTCCGTTAAGGTGACGGGCAGGGCACACTAGCGACGCAAATCGATTTTAATTTATAGCTACTAAACCGGATCTATTCTAAACTATTTCGGGGTTACAATCTCTCGGCAAACACTTATACTATTTATTGAATAACCATGCACAAATGTTGGGTCCAACGCGTACGCGAAAAATTGATTCACGCCATTTTTCGCGTACGTGTTGGACCCAACATTGTCGAGAGATTTTAACCCCGAAATTGTTTAAAATAGATCCGGTTAAGTAGCTAAAAATTAAAATCGATTGGCGTCGCTAGTGTGCCCTACCCATATGTTTGCACCATATATATATCGCGACGTAATCGATCTTAGTTCGCCAATGTATAAAAACAGTTCCCATCTTTCCCTTGTGATTCAATGTGACAAACCAATTGATTTACCTTCATGCTTGACAGGCTTAGGACTGTCAACCAAAAAATTTAGGTATAATTATAATAATTTTTACCCGACTACGGCGAAGCAAAAAGGAGGGTTATGATTTTGACCTGTATGTATGGTTGTTCTTCTGTTCCCTCATAACTTCTAAATTAGTTATCATATTTGAACAAATGAGGTGTCGTTAGAAGCGTCTTGATTGTCTTCTGGTTATAGGCGACATAACGTCACGTTAAATTGACTACAGCGCCCTCTAAGGAACTTTTAAAAAAAATACTTGACGGTACCTTGTGTAAAAATATGTTAAATAAAAATAAAGTTTAAAAACTAAAACCCGACTACCAAAAAAAACACGCTCTAAAAAGAACGAAACAAGAAAATAGTCGCTGCTGAAATTATTATGCCGTATCGCCGTAGTCGTATGCCGCCTACTGTAACAAAACAGATTCATTATAATAATAAAATAAATTCAAAGATTTTTACGATAAAAAAATATTATGTACAATATACATTAATATACGCTCGTGCGCGTCCCTCGTTCCCTACCGGCGATCGGTCCGGCGGAGCTGCAGAGCGGTGGGACATATCGACGATGATGTGGCAATACCTCTTATCTAACAAATCAACTGACATTAATAATCAGCCTTAACGCCAATGACATAAGGAAGTAATTTTCTCGTAAAATATTGTTAGATAAGAGGTATTGGCAAATCATCGTCGATATGAGGAACTGTGAACATTTTTTCCGCGGCGCCTCGGACCGGAACTGTACAGTGGCGGACAGGTCAAGCTATACACAACTGTCAAATTTCCTCAATCGATTTCGAACTCAATGTGTACCAATATAACGATACCTTCAGGCTCAATTGGCGTAGAAACCATTTTGGCCAAATCGAGTTGTGTACCATTTTGTTCAGATTTTTTTTCTCTATCGATTTGTATATTCGAAATATTGAAATTCTCTAAAAAAATGTTTATACGCCCCAAATTTCAATATTTCGAATATACAAATCGATAGAGAAAAAAAATCTGAACAAAATGGTACACATAACTCGATTTGGCCAATATGGTTTATACGCCAATTGAGCCTGAAGGTATCGATAAGGTTTATAATCGAATGAAGAAATTTGACAGTTTTGTATAGCTTGATGTGTCCGCCACTGTACATGTCCAGTGTCGGACATCGTTCCTGGAACTATTTAGGTGCGGTACTACACATGTCTAACAGGGAGTTGCTGTGGCTTAACAACATTTTAGTTAACGGACGGCACGTATATACTTTTTATTATAGTCCGCAACATATAGCCTGATTAGAATGACAGATATCCCTTGACCTTTATTTCAACGAACATAGGGTTTACCAATACACCAAGTTTCATTCACCCGAAGATATCTTGCCAATGTCAAGTAACTTATTGAGATTAAGTGGGTAGTCAGTCAAAGTCACTCGTTAAAATGCCGGTGTTTAACGTTTTATCGACCTACGAATTCTGTGGATACCACTCGCACAATCGCGGGTTTTAAGACTCTATTTAGGTCCATGCAAGTTGTCACGTGGTGACAACGCACTGGATACACAATAGCAGTGTTAAAAACGATACAAATCTTCAAATTCAAAACGAAGTGCCCTGCACAAATAAACACCAAATTTATTCACTAAAAACCACTAGATATTAATTTAAAACTCCTACCGCCAAAATCTAGATTACTGTGGAATTAAAGATCATTTTCCGGTGACATTGATGGCTGTCATTTTAATCAAACTACATTTTACGGACTGTAATACAAATATTTAATCACTCTGTTTCAGAGTGATTAAATTTCATAATGATTCAGAATAATTATGTTTCATAATTTGACGAATACCAGTAATAAATTTAAAACTGGACGAAATTGTGAAATGGATTTCTGCCAATGTCAAGTCGATATGTTATTGCTAGATTTGAAGAAGCTATTTTAAAGTAACAGCTTTTAAACTATCTATGCCGTGAAATCTTGCTAAATAAACCAAAACACGCGTCCATAGCGCGTAATCGCGACCATAAACAAAAATAAATTAACCGTGTTACTTCCTTATGGAAAGCATTATACTGGTGAAAATAAACATTTTCCCCCAAGCAACATAGGGTTTTATGTCAGAAAAAAAAACACCTTCCCATTCAAAAGTACTCAGCTGATTGGTGCAAATTGTATGGGAAGCCATTTTTTTTTGAGATACGACTCTTATGTTCCGTGGGGAAAAATGTTTGTCATCAACAGTGTAACGCCCTCGATAAGGGAGTGAGACGGTTAAAACAGCACGGTGTATATGTACTGTCTATATCAACCCTCTAAAGGATTTTAGACTTAACGATGGGTGAATTGGCGACGGTTGTACCAAATTAGTCCACTATTAGACGGTTGTACACATTTGCTCGCGCTGAGGCCTACTATAAACTCTTGTCTGTCTTTTCGAAATTTACCAAGAGATGGCGCTGGGTGTTGATTGAATCGCGCAAGCAATTGTTTTGTTTTTACGGTTTACTTAAAGCCCTGTCATCGTTAATTAGTTTAACTTAAGGTTTACATTTATGCTATACTAGTGGCCCGCCCTAAAATTGGGGACATTAATTCCACTTTCCACCAATAGATGGCGCTAGGTGTCGATTACATTGCGCAAGCGTTTCGTGTTTTCGGAAAGCAAATATGTATTATATAGTATGAATTTTGACTTGATATTGGCATATACGAGTACAATTGTATTCCATAATTTCGAAACATATTTTGTTATTTAACTATCTGAGATTCATAAATAAAAATGCCTAATATATCTAAAATGACCATGCATGTGTATTTTTTGAGTTTGTAACACGTAAAACAATTTGTTGTAAAGAATGGAAATGGCATCGCAGATACACCCTGTACAAGATTAATTTTGAGCATTAAAAAAAATATGATTTTGAACTTGTTTAAAAGCTAGAATACTTCCAAACGAAAATGCCTTAATACTAAGTTAAAGTTGCTTAGGATAAATAGTTACATCGGCCTTATAAACAACCTGTATTTTTAGTTAGACAAAAAAGTGGTTAAACAGTCGATGGGTTGCGGAATGCAGCGCAATCGCAGGAGAAAAAAGGCAGGGTTTGGCAGAAGGCTGTTCAATCCGCGGTCGGTTATCATCAAGTGATCCGTCTGCTCGTCTGCCATTTAAGACGACGGGTAGGGCACACTAGCGACGCCAATCGATTTTAATTTTTAGCTACTTAACCGGATCTATTTTAAACAATTTCGGGGTTACAACCTCTAGGCAAACACGTATACTATTTATTAAATAACCATGCACAAATGTTGGGTCCGTTTTTGTACGCGAAAAATTGATTCACACCAAAAGTGGCCACTTTTGTACATGATTATTTAATAAATAGTATAAGTGTTTGCGGAGAGGTTGTAACCCCGAAATTGTTTAAAATAGATCCGGTTTAGTAGCTAAAAATTAAAATCGATGGGTGTCACTCGTGTGCCCTACCCGTCACCTTAACACCTAAAAATGAGAAATTCACCTAAATATTACTTAAAATAAATTTTAGTTCTGATATTTTAAAGTACATTCGATGAAGTACTCTTCCAGAGTTCAGGAGCCCAAATCTCGTGCTCGTGATATTTTGAAAATATGGCGGATATCACCTAAAAACCATACAAAAAAACTGTTTTAGTGATATATGTCGTATGAAAATAGATGTCACGAGCACGAGAATTGGGGCCCAGAACTCCATATTGAGTAACATATATATATGTTTGGCTACTTTTTTGCTAACTCTATCTATTTTATGAGTGTACTGATGTTTAGTGTGGACCTGTTTCTTTTTAGTAAAATATTTTACTTAATTCGCGGGAAATATACCTATAAAGAGCAGGTGGGACTCGTCACTATGTGATATTAATTGCAGTCAATGAAACTTTGTTATTATACTCCTTTCGGTTTAGCATGATATGGGTGACAGATGTCAAAATCTATACATTTTTCACGTTTAGTCTCTTTCTAACGTGTGACTTACGAATAAATCTGTCCTGCTGTCACCGCTATCATGATGAAGCGAAAGGACAATAACAAAGTAAAATGTTTTATAGATTATCTACATACTTATAACTGATTATTTCCATTTTTTTTTTCATCTATGTGGTGCCATCTAGTGGATATTTTTGAAACACCTCCAGTCTAGTTGTGTCATTGTAAAATTTTGAAACTGTAGTCGGATTTTTACTTTAACTAAGTGATTTAACAGTTGCCTGTTCAAATTTTGACAATGACATGCACAGTTACATATATAGTATGTAATTTGAAAAATTGTGTTATTTTTAAGGTGCAATTAATGTTAACATCCCTGGTTTATGATGATGATGATGACATATCTATTTTATTTTATTAGTAACAAAGTCTCTTTAATTATGATTTTCCATCACAAATTCAAAAATAACCAAAAATATTCTAATATTATCAATATTGAAATAAAAAAAATGTATGTGTCAAATATTTTGAGCATTTGTTTTTGTAAGGGTTATTTTTTAAAAATACATGTTGTCTTTTATTTTTAAATAATATTTTAATTTTTTTAATAATTTTATGTGAGAATAATTTGACAAAAATGTCACATTTTGACATGTCCAATGACAGTTATGACTCTGTATAGGTGCGTCGCCCGTGATAGTCAGTTGTTCTCAACCTTTTTGTACAAAGATTTTTATCACAGTTTTTTTATAAGTATTAATTAGCTAAAAGAAGTGTCTGTTGAGATTTCAGTCCCTAGCATATAGGGGCTTTTGATATGCTAAAGTCGTCCATTTGCTCTAGGCCAATTTCTAATGTTGCCAGACCAATCCATCATTTAGATAGAATCAATTGATTGGTTCGGTCGTGTATCGATCAATTAAAGCTTGTATACCAGTCAATCAACGTTGATCGATGTCTTCGATCAGCGATCGAGCGATTGGTTTGGTAACGCATTGAAATTATCCACAGAGGATTGCCAGTGGCTTAGTGTAAATTATCACCAATTTTACTGTAGCTGGGACCAACCTCTTAAGGCTACTCCCTGATCGGGAGCATTCGCGTGTAAAATGTAACATTATAGAACCGATATTAAACATTATATACAATACTACCTTCTTGACTAACGAGCATTCCCGTGTAATGTAATATGTTAGGTCCGACATTGAGCATTACATTACAATACTACCTCCCTTAACGATGAGCATTCGCGTGTAATATTAACTAACGTGTAATATTAATTGGCCGTGTGGTCCCCGGCAGAGTAGAATAGGCCACCCTCACTCTTACCGAGGTATCGTAAAAGGCGACTAAGGTAAAGCTGCTAGCATGATCATCAGCACCCAGAGAAGGAAAACTCTGCATTTACATCAAAACCCTCGCCAACCCGTCTGCCAAGCGTGGTGAGTATGGCAATTACCCCTCATGTGATTGAGGGAGGCCCGTGCCCCAGCAGTGGGGACTTAAATTGGATGATGATGATGATGTGTAATATTATAGATACGACTTGAAGCATTATCTATCTAGAAGTGAAACGCATTCATGTTTATAAATTGTTTCAACATATTACACATTGTATCATTACAACGTGCGCATTGTAATGCTCGGTTCTCCTCCTTCACTGATGTAATGCTCGAATCTGTAATGTTACATTACATTACAAGCGAATGCTCCCGATGAGGGAACACCTTTGACCTTTTCATAAATTTTATGGAATTTCAGCAGACATTTCTACTCCTCGTTTTTACATGAAAACTTACAGAAAACCAAAAATAGAGACGATCATAGCCTACTCTTGTGGTATACTGACCAGAGGACCTACAACGAAACTGTCCCGTAACTGAAGAAAATATACCTGTCGCATCCAATCCTAAAGTCACGCACAGCGCGTCTGATAGGGACGACGATAAAGTAAGAGTAAGACAATCGTGTATTGCGTTTACGTTGTTGGCCCTCAGAACAGTTAAGTTTATTGGTCCATTTAGGAGTTCCATAATGAAGAGACGAATGTCCTCTCAATATTTTGTTCTCTGTTCGTTTATTTTTTGTAAAAGTCTTTCGATATGTGAATATGACCAATATGGAGCTGTTGTGTTTTAATATTCGCAGAATCCATAGAAAACAGAATATTTCAAAGTGTCAACACGTCCGCGTCAGGTGTGCATAACCTTGGGAAAATTTATTTAGTCCGGTTGATATGTGAATTTAAAACTATGATAATAACATGATTTTTTCACTGGGATATTTTCTATTAAACTACTGTTTTTTCGTTGCTATAGCAACTTGAATCTTTCTCGTGATGTACAAAATATTATATCTTCAAGTTTATACAGAACCCACACGGTACGGGAGACCGACTCACTTTTTTTCATATGACATTTTTTTTATGTCATAGGTGGCAGACGAGCGGAGACAGATCACCTGATGGTAAGCGATTGCCGCCGCCCATGGACGCCAGCGACACCAGTGGAGTCACAAGTGCGCTGCCAACCTTTAAACCACCCTTTCCCCAGGATTGGGCCTCCGCGGTACCCTCACTCACGCAGCGAAACACAGCTCAGTGCTGCTTCACGCCGGTTTTCTGTGAGGCCGTGGTATCACTCCGGTCTAGCCGGCCCATTCATGCCGAAGCGTGGCTCTCCCACTGTAAAAGTTTGTGACATTAGTTTTAATAATAAAATTAGTCAGTGGATTTTCATATTTTTTACATCTGTTGTCAATATCACTCAGGTACGAAATGACTTTTATTACATATTATTATATTTGTCTCTTTCTCTTGAATATGCACGCCGCGACCGTATCGAAAAATATTATGTTGTTTCAGTTGACTTTCAAAGAAATATCTATACATCGTTTTTTTTTAAGAAATACTTATATATACTTAAACAAACTTAAATATTAAAGTTCCTTATAAGGGAATTCAGTACTTTTTTGTTTGTAATACGGTACGGACAGCCGCACATGAATGTATACAAATCTGTTCAATCGATTCTCACCTTAATGTCAGTTATGGTTCAATATCAATTGAGAAAATTTGACAGATTAAGGTACCCAGATATGTGGCTGTCTGTTCATACGCCATTATGTGACTGATTTTTATCTACACAATAAGGTTTATTAAAACACGAGCGAAATTTTAAAAAGCGAGCCTTGGCGAGTTTTTTAATAGCATTCGCGAGTGTTTCAATTCCAAGTATGTGCAGTCTCATACTCTACTTTATCTACACTCATGTTTTTCATCTTCAAAATAAGAAATCAAATTTTGACTTTCTCGGCAGTATCACAGAATAAATATAGAGGATATATGTTGAATATAGTTTTTCCACACGGCAACACTTGAAAAAACTGTTGCTTTTATATGAGAAAACTAACCTTTTTTGGTCATGATTATAACACCCTTTTTCCACTTTTTCTTTTTTGATATGGCTGCTACTGTGTTGCCTACGGCAAACACATAAATAACTCGGCCAATGTCGAGTGATTAAAGAGATACGCAGTTTTTAAATATAAGGTGACCGGAATGGCAAGTTTAAATCTTTATAGATTTTATTTTAATGACGGTTTTCGCGTGTGAAAAATCCGCTATATGGCGCACTGTTGGATTAAGGTCCAACATTAACCGCATTGGTTGTTTAGTTTGTCAAATTGACATTTTGACAGATGACGTTTAAAAATAACCAATCACATTGTATATGGACCTCACTCCTATAATACTCCATCTAGCGGATTTTTCACACAAGAAAACCCTCATTGAGTTTTACACATACAAGTCACAATTCAGGGACATTCTCATTAAGATTATTTATGAGATGAGTGTAGATAAATGTCATTTGACAGTTAAGTCACCAGTATCCAATAGCTCTTCATTTCGCCACGAGCCAAAAGATCACTGTGTCGCACTGTGGTTCGTTCACATTATGCACGCGATTTTGGACTCTAAGCGTTGTTACTTTAAGGTTGGGTGTATAGATTTTCTTGGTTAACCATAGACTACGCAGGCTGTATGTATGGGTGCATAGTTTTGTTATACAATGAATTATGATAGTGTATTGCTATGCCGCTCGCGGTCGATCGTTTTACAATGAAATTTTAATAAATAAATAAATTTTTTAATTTAATATTTGTTTTATTTGCACAATTTTTGTTGCAAAAATTGTTGGGTACCTAATTGTAATATAATTATGTAGTCAGCAACACATGCAGTCAATAATGGGTAATTGTTTAGCCAATTATATTTTTCACATGATATACATTCATCTGACTCAGAAAGCTCGAGCATCTGTGTTACGGATATCAGAATCAACAGTGGGATTACAAATACAGGGTGTATCTGTGAACATTAACATCCCTTTAACCACGTGTTCTATCAACCATTTTGAATTCATTGTTCTATGACTTTTGGAAATGTCAACTCTTCATACAAAGTCGGTCATGTGACTTGGTCATTTTGAATGGAGAGACGAAAAAAATTTCGAATATTTTCGAAAAGTCGTAGAACAAATGTTGTCAGAATGGTTGGTAGAACACGTGGTTAAAGGGATGTAAATGTCCACAGATACACCCTGTATATATAATATTTTTCTGTAAATAGGTACATACTTATAATACATAAAAAAACCCCCAGACCAATACAAACAGACATGTTCATGCACACACATGTTTGTACTGTGCGGGGATCGAACCCGCAACCCTTGGACCAAAGGCAGCGTTCACTACCACTGATCTAAACGGGTCATCAAATGATGTATAATTCCTAAACACTTTATTACATATACATGTCACCGGAAAATAACAAGATCCGTAAATTTATCATTTTGATAGGAAGTTTATAAACTTTCGTAGGATTCTAAACGGGAGATAAATTGTACTATTTTACCTCCACACTTTCGTAAATTAATCAATTTCCGAAGTCACACGGTAAATTTATAAACTAAAAGATAGATATCTTTTAGTTTATATAAAAGACTAAAAGATAGATCTTTTAGTTTACCTATATATTCGTAAAATTTCATATGGTTCGGCCAATCACAGAAACTTTTTTAAATATACGAATCTTTGAAATACGTAAAATAACACACTGCTCTCTGATTGGTCAATGTTCATAGTGGCAATGCCAATCAGATCGCGCGTAGCGTTCGGATATTACTTACTTATATTTTACGAGTGAGTTCAGTAAGTTTATCAATGTACGAAAATTTGGACATAAAATAATACAATTTATCTCCCGTTTAGAATTCTACGAAAGTTTTTAAACTTCCTAGTAAATTGATAAACTTACGGATCTCGTTATTTTCCGGTGACATACATATTACACTGTGTGTATCTGTGAACATTAACACGTGATCTACCGAATTGTTCCACTTAATCACTTGGATGATTTAAGTAGACCAAATTAGTAGACTGATTCTGTATAGGTATGTTTTTTTTGAAAGATGTAATCATATGTACCAGGAAAACATAGGTTAACGAAATCCCTCTAGTTAGTGTGTCATACTATCATTATTAGAAGTATTTTTCGTCTGAGTTACAAGATATGTACCTCCTATAAACCTGTTTTCCTGGTACTTATAATTTCATCTTTGAAAAAAAAACATACCTACCTATAAAGAATCAGTTGCTGGAGAGGACTTCACCGTAGGTGATTTAAGTACATATACAAAAAAGCCAATTTATTTAGAGTAGACTTAATTCACCTAGGCCCTTTAATTACCAGGTGATTTAAGTCTACTAATTTGGCCAACTTAAATCACCCAGGTGATTTAAGTGGAATTCACCTAGGCCCTTTAATTACCAGGTGATTTAAGTCTACTAATTTGGCCAACTTAAATCACCCAGGTGATTTAAGTGGAATCACCTAGGCCCTTTAATTACCAGGTGATTTAAGTCTACTAATTTGGCCAACTTAAATCACCCAGGTGATTTAAGTGGAATTCACCTAGGCCCTTTAATTACCAGGTGATTTAAGTCTACTAATTTGGCCAACTTAAATCACCCAGGTGATTTAAGTGGAATTCACCTAGGCCCTTTAATTACCAGGTGATTTAAGTCTACTAATTTGGCCAACTTAAATCACCCAGGTGATTTAAGTGGAATTCACCTAGGCCCTTTAATTACCAGGTGATTTAAGTCTACTAATTTGGCCAACTTAAATCACCCAGGTGATTTAAGTGGAATTCACCTAGGCCCTTTAATTACCAGGTGATTTAAGTCTACTAATTTGGCCAACTTAAATCACCCAGGTGATTTAAGTGGAATTCACCTAGGCCCTTTAATTACCAGGTGATTTAAGTCTACTAATTTGGCAAACTTAAATCACCCAGGTGTTTAAGTCGAACAATTCGATCTACCAACTATTCGGAACATTAGTTCTACGACTTTCGAAATTCGTTGACAATATTTTCGACTATACGAAATTACCAAGTCACGTGACTAACTTGCCTAAAACGTTGATTTTTTTAATGCGCATTTTTAAGTCATAGACAAAATATTTTGTTCAGAATAATTGGTAGAAAACGTGGTCAAGAGATGTAAATATTCACAGATGCACCCTGTATAATACTTTTTCCTACTACCTTTGACCTCATTGTTACACGCCGAACCACACCGAGATAACTGTTTTATTTCTATTTAACTTGACATTTATAATCCCCTATGAATTTAATTTGTATAACCAACTTTAATGGAACTGACATTTTTTTTTTTTATTTCTATTTAACTATGAATATAATTTAACTTGACATTTATATACTTATTACAATGTATGAATGTCAAATATTGTATTGCTATTATTAAGTATTTTATTTTCTATTTTGTATATGACCTGTAATTTGGTTGAAATAAATGATATTTAATTTTTAATTTAGCACGCGATGAAGGAAGCCGGATTTCTGTATCTTATTTGTGCAATGCCACAATCATTAAAAAAAAACAAAGTTTATAACCATCATGTCTTTATTACAAAATCATAATTATGGCCTGAAAATGTCACAGTTTATAAAATATTACGTAATTTAATACTCGACGTTACGCGAGATAAAATGTGTGCGTGATGTGAAATACTTACATAAGTAACTAGAACAAGAAATATACCTAACCCTTAGGACCTTAATATAAATCGCGATCTAAAGTTATTACCGTACTAAAGCTCATGTCATCCCGTTCCAACTCGCAATGTTAAAAGGGGCTGGCAGGAATTTTGTTCCGGGACTATCCTTAGTTCGCGACTTAACCTCTGATTTTTTATTACCTTGCTTGATTAGAATGACAGCTGTCACTTGATCTTTATTTCAAAAGACATAAGGTTTATCATTTTAACCAAGTTTCATGGCATAGATTTTATTACTATAGCCCTAATGATCATTTGCAACACAAATTATCACCATCAGATGGGCCGCTAGCTCGTCTACCTTTTATAAGCAATAAAAAAAATGGCTGTCATTTTAATCAAGCTAAGCTACATTTTACGGACTATATAAATCAGAGTAGGTATAATGTCTTTTTAGTTCCAGTTCTAACCACTTAAAGCTAAACATACGTATTATGATATTTTTACGTTTCGTTTCGTATGCTGCTTAAATTAAAAAAAATACAATTCACACAACACCATAAATCCTTTTAAGGCGACGGGTAGTCATAACTAGCGACACCGATCAATTTAAATTGTTAGCTGCTAAACCGGATCTATTTAAACAATTTCGGAGCGCCAGTCTCTAAGCAAACATTTATACTATTTTTTTAATTATTTAGCACTTCTTTTTGATCTGTTTTTGCACTCAAAACTTGGATTAACACTTTAAGTGGCCGTTTTTGGCGGTAATTCAAATTTCGAGTACAAAAGCAGACCAAAAAGTTAAGTAAATAGTGTTTTCCGAGAGGCTGCGGCTTCGAAATTATTAAAAAGTTATCAGGTTTAGTTGCTAACAAATTTAAATCAATTGGCGTCGCTAGTGTGCCCTACCCGTCACCTTAACTAACAAATTAGACCTCATCTTCACATAATTTTATCACAAAACAAATTTTGTAATACTTCAATAATATTAAATAAAACTTCTTAACAATGAATAGGTATTTCAAATAAGTACAAATCAATAAATTAGTGAGTTAAACAATAAAAAAACTATCTTGAAAAAAAAATACAAGGGATAGGTACTAAACAGTAAACAATACTGTATTTTTAGAAAAAAACAGTTTACAACAACGGCTTAAACAGGATCCACCATATTATAAATCGCGATCTTAAGTTATTACCGTACTAAAGCTCATGTTATCCCGTTCCAACACGCAATGTTATGACGGGCAGGGCACACTAGCGACGCCAATCGATTCTCATTTATAGCTACTAAACCGGATCTATTTTAAACAATTTCGGGGTTACAACCTCTCGGCAAGCACTTATATTAAATAACCATGCACAAATGCGGACCCAACATTTGTAAGCGAAAAATTGATTCACGGTAAAAGTGGCCGCTTTTGGCGGTAATCAATTTTTCGCGTACAAAAACGGACCCAACATTTGTGCATGGTTATTTAATAAATAGTATAAGTGTTTGCCTAGAGGTTGTAACCTCGAAATTGTTATAAAATAGATCCGGTTTAGGAGCTAAAAATGAAAATCGATTGGCGTCGCTAGTGTGCCCTGCGAGCCACCTTATTATAAATCGCGATCTTAAGTTATTACCGTACTAAAGCTCATGTCATCCCGTTCCAACACCCAATGTTAAAAGGAGCTGGCACGAATTTTGTTCCGGGATTTGTAATAAGGAGGCTTAGGTATGTTTAATGTTCACACCAAGCATAATAAAAAAAGTGTAATTCGTCTTTCAAAGTTAAATAAATAAATCAAAAACTTTAAAGGGTGCCTCCAAAATGATGCCCCTTTATTACAAAACGCGATCTGAAGTTCATGCCAAATCGTTCGAAAAAGGAATGCTAAAAAGCGTTGGAACTAGTTTAGTACCGGAACTTTTTTTAGATCGTGATTTGTATTAAGGGGGATGGGGTTTAGAACTTTTGGCTCACTGATCGCCATTTTTATTTTGGCAGGAATTAAAAGAACATCGATAGTTGTACAGTCAACAGCGGAAGTAGCTGCACATATTTCGCGGTTTGTATTTCTTATTCCGTGGAGCATTAAAGTCACTAGCTGCGGCAATGGACTTTTGCTGTTGACTGTACCAACAGTCGAATAATACAGTACTTTTCCAAAATAAAAAAAAATTACAGGTTTTATAACAAACGCCGTAAAGCAAAAATTAAAATTAAAAAAAATATATTTTATTAAATTTTAACATAATCTGTTTCACCAATTAAAAATGGTGCTATACGGCGAATCCATGAAAAATTGTCAAACTCCTTTTAGAAAATGAACTAGCTCTTTAATCACTCGACATTGGCAGAATTATAGATGTGTCGCAAGACAGTAGCAGCCATTACAAAAAAAAAGAGAATAATTTTAATCTAAAACTTAATTATTATGACAAACATAATAGATATAAACAATTTGTTATCACAACTTGACAGAATCGCAACTTAGAACAAATAAATTGGATACACTTGTTTCCAATTGTCTTAATTATTAACAAAATGATTTGACAGTGAAGGTACAGACAGCCACACGTAAAGTTACTAAATCTGTCAAAATTCCACAATTGTTTTTTTTTTATTATGGCTCTAGCCGAAGATATCTTGCCAATGTCATGTAACTTATTGAGAATAAGTGGGTAGTCAACAGTCGAAGTCAGTCAAAGTCACAGTCACTCAATAAAGCGCCGGTGTTTTACGTTTTAGCGACCTACAGATTCTGCCGATACCACTCAAACACAATCGCGGGTTTTAATATTCTATTAGGTCCAAACAAGTTGTCCGTGACAACTCACTCGACACACAATAGCAGTGTTAAAAACGATACAATTCAACGATTCTGATTATCAGGATCACTTCGAGGCACTTAAATGCACTAATAAACACCAAATTTGTTCACTAAAGACCACTATAGTCGGATTTTTAATTAGACAAAGTGATTTGACAGATACAAATGTCAAGTCCCCATACATTTTGACATTTAGCATTTTGCAAATGTATGGGAATGACACATTGACATCTGTCAAATCACTTTGTCTAATTAAAAATCCGACCATAGGTACTAGTTTAAAAGCTGTGAATTGCATCAGCCCACGCGGAGTGCTTGACTCCTACCGCCAGAATCCTCCTCAATTGATATTGAACCGAATGAGTTTGACATTAAGGTGAGGATCGATTAAAGAAATTTGACAGTTTTATATACTTTGATGTGTGGCTGTAACTACACACATGTGTACCTTTTTACTTCACGTCCCAGCTTTTCGATAGTTAAAACAATACAACATAAATAATTCGTTGTGCGTATAAAAATCTGAGATAAATGTCATTAAGGGCGTTATAGATCCATCGAAGTTTCTATCATCGATTCTTCTGGTAACACCCTAATGCTATATCATGGATAGTAATAATTTTAATAATATTTGACATGGTATTCTCGAGGCATAACGGACTGATCGCACTTACGACCTAAATTAAAAAGTACAGCTGTACCACGTTTATAAGTTACATCGGCAAAATTCGTCAACGCAAAAGAGCAACTTAAATCCGATTGACTACGATTGCGAAAGTAGTTGAAATACAGACTTTATTCCGTTACGTTAAGATTAAATACAATAAATCCAGAGATGAATGCTATCTCTCTTCTAACCGCACACGCACCGGACATGGCGCTAACGCATCAACCAATAAGAAATTGTAATTTTTGGCGCGCGTAAATGGAGCGGCGCCACTGGTTAAGACTTCTGCGCAGGTACATTGGTGTAACTTACAAAATTGGTAAACTGTACTCTTGCTAGTAAAAAATCGGAATAGGGTCCATGTCAATGGGGTCGTGACCATTAGGGAGGAATAAGCTCTTTTCTTGATGATCACCAGGGAGTATCTGTTCGGAGACGCCATCGTTGGTAGCTGATTTTTGTGACGAAAGATCGCATGTGAGAATATAGCTAAAATAGCTGAGGATTTACATATCTATGTCTAATCGAAAAATGCATTGTGTGTATATTGACCCTAAGTGCTATCAGCCCATATGCAGAGTGTATCGGTAAACATTTACATCCCTTTAATACCACTTCTACCAACCAATTAGATTTTTTTTAATTTCCCATACAACATGAACAAGACACATAATTATATGATCGAAGCACCCGTCCGACATTGTATGAAATAACGTTTTATAACCTACATTTAGATTAAATCAAAATAGCAGAAGGTAGGTGACTCGTCTCTACCGCGTGGACCGCTTAAATTAGGTCCCCGTCGCCTAATTGATACATACCCACATTACACATACACGTTAGGTACACAAAATACACTAGACAAGCGTCCGTGGCACTCATTCAGCTGGTCTCACTGAAAACCAGCGTCATGGCCTTTGTCTGGGCTGTGACATAAGCTGAGTGGGGGCCATTTATACTAGACGTCATAATTGCACGCAGTCGCAAATTTGCAAGTCTGACAAGCTAAACACTAAAATATTCTTTAATTGTTTTAAGTGGGATAAAAGTTACCAACCAACATGTAATAATTAAAAAAAGAAATAACAAATCTCATGGAATCACATTTCACTCATATGTAGAACAAAAGTTTTAATTTCTCATGATATTTCTAAATTCATTAATGTTTTGGTCACCATTTTACAGAGCGAGATAGAAATATACGATATATTAATGTGTGACGAGTTAAGTACTTTTGACAGAACTCAACTTTGACTCACTCACGCTTATGACAAAACAAATAGGTTTGTCTCTGTCTTCCAATGTCGTACAACGTTAAACAAATGCATCATAGATCTGTGAAAACGTGTGCATGTAGTTGTGCATCAAGCCCGCTTTCAGTTGTTTAATGAGCAGTTTTCCAGTATTTATAAATTTCTCAGTGATTCGCTAGATGTCGCAATCAGTCCCGGTAAATGTTAGGTGTGGTATGATATTTCATGTGGACCCTAATTTATGGGAAAATTGTTTTAGGATTTTTACATTAAATATCTTAATACTTCGCAGTTAATGTGTACTTTAGTGCTATGTACATTTTAAATGACAGAGAGTGATTCAAAACGAAACTTTTCATAAACAAGTAAAATATGTATTTTACTTGTTTACTTTTTATCTCCATTTTCTTATGGGTAAAATAAAGTTGAATATGGCAGGACCGTAAATGTCATGATGATGGTTGGTTTATCAAATATTTCATAACTATCATAGACAAAAAAGGAACTTTTAATTGATAGTGATAGTAGCGTCATCTGGTGTTGCTTTTAGAAACCACCCGAAAATACCTACTGGAAAACTGCTCATTGAAGGGACGTGCCGTATTTTCCGTCATTTTGATTTTATCCAAGAACTTACAAACCTTTTTTACACGTATTTCCGAAAGTGGTCGATGTTGTTACAAAATTATTGGCAGAGGGGATGTAAATATTTGATTTTTACACCGTGAATGAATAATATTATGGAAAATTTATATAATTCCTAATATTATGTATTACTGTATTTACTGTATATTATATAGATTTTACGCAACGTTGAGGTACTAATATTTTGGCCCAATTCCATATTTTATTACATTATCAATATTATGGCCGAAGACTAAAACACACAAACAGGCCAAAGGACTCTTTGGCCGAGTCATCATCATCATCATCATCATCATCAGCCTATCGCAGTCCACTGCTGGACGTAGGCCTCTCCAATTGTTCGCCACTGTGATCTATCCATGGCTTCTCGCATCCAGCTCTTGCCAGCCATCCCGCGCAGATCGTCCTCCCACCTAGCCAGAGGGCGCCCTACATTACGTTTGCCAAGACGCGGTCTCCACTCCAGAACTCGTTTACCCCATCGGTTGTCGGTTCTGCGGCTAATATGGCCAGCCCACTGCCACTTAAGCTTGCTAATCCGGTGAGCAATGTCGATAACTTTGGTTCTCTGCCGGATCACCTCATTTCGGATTCGATCTCGGAGAGAGACGCCGAGCATTGCTCGTTCCATAGCCCGCTGAGCGACCTTTAACTTGTGGACCAGCCGTACCGTAAGTGTCCACGTTTCGGCTCCGTATGTCATGACGGGTTGGCCGAGTCATTCAGTTAATATTTTAAAGAGTGAATATTATTTTCAAAGAAACCATACAATTAGGCTAGGCCATAAGTAAAGCTTCCTAATTTAAAGCCTTTAAAATGTGATTTCTTTAAAAATCAAACTTCTTTTAATTTTCAATTATCACATCATTTTGTTGAATCAATAAAAAAAACCCTGTATTTATATTCACTCTTTGAAATATACGCATATTTGGTAAGTAAATCGTTATAACAAGCTAAATTATTATAACAAAACCCATGCTTTGATAAACGTTAAAAATTTTGAAATCGCGAATTTAAAAAAATCGTTATTACACAAGAATTCGAGAAAAAACGCACGGAATGGCAACCACTCTTCCGGTATCCTCGGAAGACCAGCGTCGAGGAGTCTACCAGACACCTCGACAAATGCTGAGAGGAAACCTTTTTAGTGTTACTCATAGTCAATAGTATACTTAATTATAAACTTTAATAATAGCTGGTAAGTTACTTTATTTTTATTGTAACCGTGTCATATTTTGTAACACTGAATAAATTATTTTTTATTTATTTATTTATTTTATTTTAAAAAATAGGAAAAAAAAAGGATTAGTAAGTATACATTTCAATTGTCACTTTGACATAACGATTATATTGTCAAAATTAAAAGTTAACAGACGTCATCGACAAAATGTCAATCACGCCATGATGGTTTCTTCTGTTCTTTAGTGCTAAACGAAAACCTTTTGGAAAATTTGCAACTGTTCAAAGTGCTGGCCGAGCCTCCATGCAATTTAAGGCATCTCCTTTTGCCAGTGAGCATTGTCTATGGCACTGGTCTGAACAACTTTCTCAAATAAACTGTATAGGTAATTAGGTATATCAAAATGCATTTCGCGATTTCGAAGTTTTTGATCATTTAACAAGCATGTGTTTCTATCGGTACTATTTACTAAAAACTTTGTACACACAATATTAAAATTACACAAAATTACAATTACTACAATTACCTTGACTCAGTACTCGACTTACGCACCCCATGCTCATCACAAGTAAACCACTAGTACATTATATAATATTAACTGTATAACCATCTTTTTTCGACGATACCTCGACTTTTGTGCGTTTATTTTAAACAAATCATTAAGGTGACGGGTAGGGCACACTGGCGACGCCAATCGATTATAATTTTTAGCTACTAAACCGGATCTATTTTAAACAATTACGGGGTTACAACCTCTCGGCAAACACTTATACTATTTATTAAATAACCATGCACAAATGCGGACCCAGCATTTGTACGCGAAATATTGATTCACGCTAAAAATGGCCGCTTTTGGCGGTAATCAATTTTTCGCGTACAAAAACGGACCCAACGTTTGTGAATGCTTATTTAATAAATAGTATAAGTGTTTGCCCAGAGGTTGTAACCCCGAAATTGTTTAAAATAGATCCGGTTCAGTAGCTAACAATTAAAAACGAATGGTGTCGCTAGTTAGGGCTACCCGTCGCCCAAAATGTTTGGCAGCGACATCTATTTTATTTTAATTACAACTTGTACCAATAGCAGTTCCAATATCTATCAGAGATGGCGCTTGTCACATGATTGCAAAGCTCAGTCTGTCAATTAGGTCGTGAAATTTATTCTTGAGGAATAGGGCTATTTGACAGTGATAAAAATATACATTTCTTTTATAACATCAGTGTTAATATATTTTTTGTGGAGCGATTTGTAATAACACGAGATAAAAATATGCATTATTTTACCAAAATTCGTCTTCTAAAATTATTATTTTTTAAACAGGGGTCACGTGACTAAAAACGGCCCGTGACGTAGATTACGCGTAAGTCTTTTGCCTATGGTTGATTGCCTTTCTTTCATTGGAAGAAATAAACAAAAAAAAAGTCTATGGTTGAAACACTGAAACACCAACAAGCTCAATGTTTATTTATGGACAATCTACGTCACTGGCCGCCATATTGCTAAAAGACGCGTTTTTGCGGCATATTTGAATATTGCATTTTCTTTTTCGTTTTTTTATTAAAATATCTAAAATAAAAACAGAAAATAATTTTTTTAGGGCTCCTTATAAACAAATGAATACCCTAAGATAGTTTTCAGAATTTTGTCAAATAGCCTTAAACGCAATTCCTTTAATTTATAACCAATAGGGTTACCATGCCCTATGACGTAAGCGGCAGTGGCGTCATCATTTATTTTACGACTTTATTGACAGAGTATAATACAGACCGACCAAGATCAGAAGGCACTTTAGTGACATTGACAAGGGGGCGACAAATGTCGCAATTAAGTTACCAGTAATATAAAAATATTTGAAGTTGGTAATTATTAGGATGCATATTAAAAGGCAGTCATTCTATATAATTTGAATCCTATAAAACGTAACGTCTTCTTTGCATTAGTATGGATCAGATGAACTTTCAGCATATTGTTGATCTAACTTTCTGAAAAAATATTTTGTAAATTATTATAGCATCATCATCATCATTCCAGTCTTTTTAAAATCATGAATGATTAATAAATATAAAATTAAAATGTTTCGGTAAAATAGTAGGTCCTTCAAGTAGAAATATTTGGAAGAAAGTTTGGCTACGCTGGTGACATTCGGTGATATTTTTAATCTGTTTTTCATCAATTCCCACTTTTTCCGAGTGACAAATGATCGTGATCGGACTATAAGTATATTTACAATACCATAGACAAACAATAAATCTAGCACTCTCCACAAGAACCACTCGCATTTATCTTCATCCCAACAATATCATTGACTTCTTACGAAGTCTGAGACTTAATCCTTAATTTTCATTTATACCTTCCACGTATATATCACTGCAACTAGTGAACAACGCCATCTATTGACAATTTTGAAAAGCACTACTAAAGTTCTAGATTTGCTTTAAAAGTAGATGACACTAAAGCATTCAACTTTTATTTTTAACATATTTTTGGTTCAACTTGTTCAACCTTATATTTGTTGTCTGTTTCAACATATAAAAAAATCAATTAAATGATTAATGTAACTTTAGTGTTTAACTACATTATATACAAAGAAATTTATATTCTTCATTAAAAAACTGTGCTTTTTCTTTCATCACTGACTGTCAAAACAGACATGGTAAAAAATATTACACATACATTTTTGTCTGACTCTTTAATAAGAGTAATAACATAAAAGAGATTTTCAAATCTCAAAGCAGATGCATCTCAAAATCTTCTATTAAGGCGACGGATGAACGAAACTAGCGCCGCCAATAGATTTATACTAATTGTAGCGATAATGAGACATTTTATAAAAAAGGATCACGATGAAACCATTAAGGAAATAACTTTGATGGGTGCGTACTGCAGCTTACTGTGTTTTAACATCATCAGCCCATTTAAGTCCCCACTGCTGGGGCACAGGCCTCCCTCAATCACATGAGGGGTAATTGCCATACTCACCACGCTTGGCAGACGGGTTGGCGAGGGTTTTGATGTAAATGCAGAGTTTTCCTTCTCTGGGCGCTGATGATCATGCCAGCAACTTTACCTTAGTCGCCTTTTACGACACCTCGGTAAGTGTGATATTATCGTATATTTTGATATATTTTGATACAAGAGGGCGCCAAATATTGATTGCACCCGGGCGCTACGTGGGCAAGAGCCGCCTCTGGATTCACCGTTGTACTTTTTTTTTAAATGTCTCATAATCGCCAAAATTAATACAAATCTACTGGCGGCTCTATTTACGCCGATGCATTACCTAGTTGCCAGAAAAGTTCATTATATTTTAAAGACACCACATATTTAAGGAGTTAGTTGTGGGTTAAAAAAATAGGGATTAAAAGGGCGGCCATTTTAGGTCTATGGTTACTTAATACTTCAATGACAATCGCATATAATAAATCCGCTAGTTGGCGTACTGTGCCTGAGACATGGAAGTGTAGTCAGCGGAATGTGCCATTTTCGAAAAAAAAACGGGACAGAGTGTGAAAGAGATCGAACCGGCCCTGACGCAGATTCTATACTGGGCATGAATGGGCCGGCTCGACCGGAATGTTACCACGGACTCAAAGAACACCGGCGTGAAGCAGCACTGTGCTTTGTTTCGCTGAGTGAGTGAGAGTACCGGAGGCCCTATCCGGGGGAAAGGGGAGTTTAAACGTTGGCAACGCACTTGTGCTCCACTGGTGTTGCGGAAGTCCACTGGCGGCGGCAACCGCTTACCATCAGATGATCCGCATGCTCGTCTGCCACCTATCCCATAAAAAAAATCTAGCGGTACTGTCTGTTGTTGTTGTATCATGCTTGTATTTTCTGTTTGTGCAATAAAGAATATCTATCTAGCGGATTTTTTACACGCGATTCCATATCAAAAGCCTTTATCATTCGCTATACTCATCTTTTAATACTTCAAAATATAATACTAAAGAATTTAAAATATATGACCTTTTATGCTACAACCATGTATGTGTAATGTAATAAATATTATGACGTTTTATAATACTTGACATATTTCATATAATACATATGTTTAATACTATTAACATTATGGCCAAAAGATAATAATCATTGTCTTTAAAATATTTACAAAAGTCACTCACTAGGTCTCACTTCACAGGTATATTATTATTAATTTCATAATAGTTTTATTATGTTTCATTATTATGCGAAATAGAAATATTTTTTCATCTGTCGGCCTATTTTGGTCATATTTGTACATAGCTCTTGATCTCTGAAACAAAAAGAACAAAATTTAAAAATAGATTTATGATAAGCTTTTGAATAATTGCACATTAGTCCCACAAAGGAAATTGTATACTCTTTCTCTTAATTTAGGTGTCCTGCAAGGAATTATAATGGGGTCTTAATTGTACCTAACTCCTTCTTTGGGAATGCGGTTTACAAGCAGCGCCGAGTATGATTTCATATTGTGTCTCATCATCAATTTAGCGTTTTGCCCCGGTTGCGTTCCAAGCTGTCGCTCCGGAGTCCGGGGTCAGCTTTCTTGCTTTTACGTCTCCACTACCGACGATCTTGTGCATCCTTTAGGGCTACCCCTTCTGCCGGGACCCGATTGTATGCTGTGTCTATTTTATCTCCGTAGCAAAGGCATTGAACGCAACTGGAAATGAGAATTTATTACCTAATGTCTCCCCACCTGCCGTTCTCCTTGGTGAGTTTCTTACCTAACGTCCCCCCACCCGCCGTTCCCCTTGGCGAGTGTCTTACCTAACGTCCCCCCACCTGCCGTTCCTTTTGGCGAATTTCTTACCTAATGTAAGTTAGTAAGTAAACATGTCTCCCCACCCGCCGTTCCCCTATGTGAGTTTCTTACCTAATGTCCCCCCACCCGCCGTTCCCCTTGGTTAGCTTCTTGTTGTGCTTTGCGCCGCCCGACGTCACGGACGCGGTCACCCGGCTCGGGAACATGTGCGCCTTCGCGTTCTGAAGCAGCTTCTGGACCTTGCTGATGACAGTGGACGCGTTGCAGTTGGACTTCTTGTGGTGGAAGCCGCTGGGGGAGATATGGTCAGCTTAAACCCAAAATTATGGGCAATATTACTTAGATTTATAGCACGCGCGAAGGGTTGCGAAGGTCAGACGGCAGTCGCTTTATTGTAATTACCAGACAAACCAAATCAAGAATCATGGTCCAAGCGAACTCCTTGCTCCAAGGGCGACAGCTTTGGACGCAACCAGAAATCTTGACCGTGGGAGAGCCTCGCTTCGGCATGAATGGGCCGGCTCGGCCGCAGTAATACCACGGCCTCACAGAAAACCAGCGTGAAGCAGCACTGTGTTGTATCTCGCTGCGTGAGTGAGCGTACCGGAGGCCCGATCCGGGGGATTTAAAGGTTGGCAGCGCACTTGTGACTCCACTGTTGTCGCGGGTGTCCTAGGACGACAGCAATCGCTTACCATCAGGCGATCCATCTGCCACCTATCACATAAAAAAAACCAGCGCCATAGATTACAGCACCTTCCTTAAGTCGTGGCTTTAGCCGAGTGAGCTCCTTTTTGTTACGCACAGCGACACACCTGGACACGATGTAAATATGTTTTTTTTTATTATAGAAATCTGTTGCAATTTATTCTTAAAAATAGAAGACTGTCGAAAAAATTTAAGTGCAAGTTATTTACGATGTAAATATTACCCGGCCGAATGATTAAAATGTGTCGATTTTTTTTTTCGTTTCTCTCTTCAGTATCTTCTTTTGTGTTGTTCCTACTTTTGTCTTTGTATTGTAATGTGTTTTTTATCTTTATTTTTATTTGTACTGGACACTCACCATTCTCCAATATGGAAGACCCTTGGCCCTTTACACAGTATCACGATGAACTTCTCCCGCCCCGGCCTGTTCTGACTCAAGTGGAGCAGCGAATAATCCCAGTTGTAATCGTCGTAGGCACAGAACTGCTGCTCCAGGTCCATAATATTATTCCAGACTGTTCTGTTGAATGCGAAACCCATGTTGTGCATACTGGAGTGCCAGGGCGTGATCTCCACCTGAAATGGTAGTTTTTGGAATTTTAGATGTGGCAACATTGCGGTTTGGTAGTTTTTTTTAGTTTGTTAAATGCCAACACTATTTTTTTACATGCTTTTTGGGCATAGCAATTTCTTGCAATGTATTCTTAAGTAAATAATGAACTTAAAAAATTTAGGTGTGTCCCACCCGAAGACTGTCGAAATTCTTAAGTGCATTATTTACACCACTAGGTTTTATTACTTTTCATTTCATAATAGGATGATTCTCTGAAATTTGATCTTCCGGTTTCTTCGCATTTGATTTCCATGGGCTCAAAAATATTGTTCAAATTAGAAGTTTATATTGAAATCAGAAGAAGTTTAAATTGAAAGAAGAGTATGTGTCTTTACGTGTTCTTATTTCAATTGAAAATTCTAATTTGAACAATATTTATGAGCCCATGGAAATCAGACGCGAAGAAACCGGAAGGTCAGATTTCGGAGAATCACCTATCGCGTTTTGTATATGATTTGTGGCCTGACTTCACTTCGTTTCGGGACATTAGTTCTACTTATACCAATAGATGGCGCTAGATGTCAATTACATCGTGCAAGCGTTTCGTGTTTCCGAATTACCTATAAGCGTTGCCGCTGTTTGCAGGATTCGTATCGTTATAAATAGTATAGATTTTATTTATAGGGAACCTGCGCGTGGACATAGACGGTGGTGCCAACTATGTGACAACTATGTGGTGGTGTCATTAATTTGAACTTATACTCTGTCAATGGGGGCTATGGCGTGTGAAAAATCCGCTAGGTGGCGTACTGTTGGACTGAGGTCCAACATCAACAGCAATGGTTTAGTTTATCAAATTGTCATTTTGACAGATCACGTTTAAAAATAACCAATCATATTGCATATGGATCTCAGTCATATACTACGCCATCTAGCGGATAGCCCCCTTTAAGTAGTGTATTCTTGAGAAATTAAAATTGAATTCCTTTAATTTATAACCAAAGGGGTTACCATGCCCTATGCCGCAAGCGGCAGTGGCGCCATCATTTATTTTCACGAGTTTTTTGACAGAGTATAGTAGTCAATACAAAGTGCTGTCAGTCCACATAGACGTTGGTGCCAACTGGTGCCATCCATTTGAACTTGATAAAAACCTTGAGTCAATACAAAGTGGTGCCATCTGTAGTTATTGCACGTCCCCTATACGCGATTTTTCAGATGGGTCAGGCCACACATCAATGTAAGTATATCTACAGATCTGTCTAATTTCTTCAAACGATACTAACCTTAAACTCAAATAGAATGGGGGCTATCGCGTGTGAAATATCCGCTAGATGGCGTGCATGTGAACCGAGGTCCAAACTTCAACATCATTGGCGGATTTATTCGTTAATTGAAAATTTGACATATCACGTCTAAAAATACCCAATCACCTTGCAGATGGACCTCTGGCCTATAGTGCGCCATCTTGCGGATTTTTGCACGGGATACCCTCCATTAATTTAATATCAAAAATTTGACATATTGTTGTAATCCGACGTTTAACTGTCTTTACTGCAAGCGTGCAATCAATTCACTGTCTGTTTTGACCTTCGTGGCCATGACATAAGTTTTACAGTTGATTGGCAAATTTTCACAGTTGTACAGGTTGATGTACATTTTTAACAATGCAAAAATCATCACTAAGTATGATTATTAAGGTTTCTAAAAACGTTAAATATTTAAAAAAAAAAGAAAATTGAATATTATTTATAATATCAGTGCAAAATTTACAAATTCCTAGTTTAAAAAAAATATTAAAAACATGCCATTATCTATACATTTCTATAAAACATTTTTAAATATGCAAACCAAGAGTAACAAATTTTATTTAAAAATTGTTCTCTAATTCAGGGTGCAAATCAGGGGGGTAAATCATACTAAACAACGTTGGTTCTACCTACCTACTTTTGGAAATTCGTCGAAAATTATACAAAATGAATGAACAAGTGACGTTACAGATCTTGCATAAAAAGTTGTTTTTATTTGAATTTACGTTATTTATTTACAAACGCCATATAACGAACGTTATTCCAAATCGTCGGTAAAAATGAGGTAGTTGAAAAACTGCCTTTAAAAACCACGAACTAAAAAGTGTAAAATAATATTTTTATCCTTTATATACACTTCAAATAAAATGTTATAACAGTACACTCGAGAAAAGGTGTTACCGAAGTCGGCGCCTAATACCATCTTGCAATAGGCGCCAACTTCAGTAACACCTTTTTTCCAGTGTACTGTTATAAAATGTTATCTGAAGTGTACGAAGTGTTAAAAATATCTATTATTTTACACTTTTTAGTTAGACCACTAACAAAAAAGTGTAAAAGGAAAGACCATTCAAAAACCATTTTGAAGGCGTTTTTTTGCGTAGAATTTTTTTTATGCTTTTTAAGGCCGATTTCACCGTGGAAATTGAACGCGATCAATTCACTTGAACTCGGTTTACGCGCTAAACTGAGTTCCGTTCCTTTGTTTTCGCTCGCATTGATCGCGTTTAAGGGTTGATCGCGTTCAATTTCGACGGTGAAATCGGCCCTTAGTGTCTCATTTTTTTTATTCTCAAAAATAATGAAAATGTTTATAGAACAGCCTGTATTTTTTATTTCGCATAGAGAATTATGTCACTGTTTGTATGTTGTGTATTTCAGATATAATCTATTTAAATTTAATACAAATATGTACATTTCAAAAAGTATAAAAAAAATATCGGTCTTTCCAAAAGTTACTCTGATATTTGTTACCTTTTGCAATTTATTCTCAAGTAAATAACACATAAACATTTTCATCCCGCCTGAACACGAGATGAATTTTTTTAAGTGTGTTATTTACTCTGATTTTTTTCAATAAACGTATTGTTACACTCCAGGTGTATCATAAAGTGTTACTCTTGATGTGCTGATTACTGTACAACCAATAACTATGTCTCCAAGCCAAGCATCGTATTTACAGCCTTAGATATACTTTTTTTTTAATTAAGAATCATCCATACTGTAATCCAACTAAGTTTATTATAAAGACATAGTTTACTGTCACCAATGCTACCTTCCCATGGTAGAGACGAGGGGGCGCGGAGTGCGCTCGACCAATCCTAAAAGTTTATATTCTGTTTGCGCCAATCAATCAGTCGGATGTCGACCATAGATTAACTTATATATACTGAGATAGAGGCATCAGTAGGCTAGCCAGTACTAACGCCATCTAGAGGAAACCGACCAATACTTTTGCTTTGTAGAACGGCCACCTTCGAGAATCAATCAGGGAAATGATTACATAAAATATCTGGACCCCAATTCTCGAGCTCGTGACATTTTGAAAACCTGAAAACCATAAAAAAACCTATGTTTTAGTGATATATGTCGTATGAAAATAAATGTCACGAGCACGAGAATTGGGGTCCAGATATTTTATATATTTTTATTTGCTATATAATAGCATTTCTTATATATTCTGGACCTCTGGTTTATTTTTTATTTCCCGTACTTTTTTTAAATTGCTAATGTGGGCAGGCGGCTTGAGGTCATTGTTTCGAAAAAACGCTTTACTAGCGGGATGTAAAAAAACATAGTGACACCTGCCCAAATAATGCTGAATCATCTGATTGATTGCTTTTTAAAGTTACATCTGCTTTTTACAAGCTCCATCTAGCGAAAACCGCTGAACTAAGTTTTCTATACTAAGGAAAAAAATACTAAGTAAAATGATCCCGGCGTTGACCGTCGAATCACGTTCACAGATATCCATCCGACTGCGCGAGTTTTAGATATTTTCGATTGCTCAAGCACACTCCGCCTTCCGCTGATATGCCTAATAGGTAAATAAACTTTTTGGATTGGTCAAGCTCACTCCGCCTCCCCGCCTCCCGCGGACCATGGGAATGTCTACTTTGTGGCGGTAAAGCTTTAGGGACGTTTTACATTTCCACATTTAGCAGCGAAATACAAACGCGATCAAGAGACCTATTTTTGATTTACTCGTATGACTTAGCGTCGTCGCATGCGACGTAAGTCACATTCGCCTTCTAAGTCGCATGAAGCCGACTTTCCCTATTTTTGAATCATTCGATTTCGATGTTGCCAATATAATACGGTAAATTGACATTCTAATCCTCCCATGCAGAATTTTACAAAAACCGGTAACTTCTGCATTGCAAACGGAACGCAAAACCATAGACTATTGGCTCAATATGAAAATCTTTACTTTTTTGTCACAAAAAAACTATGAATCAATCAAATCAAAGTTTTGAAATCCTTACTAATATTATAAAGGCGAAAGTTTGTTTGGATGGATGTATGGATGGATGTTTGCTCCTCTTTCACGCAAAAACTACTGAACGGATTTTAATGAAACTTTACAGTAATGTAGCTTATAGATCAGAATAACACATAGGCTATAATTTATAAAGATATATTGTGTGAATTGTCCAAATGAGTAAGCCATTATTACATTTTTTTTTGACAGGACGAAGTCTGTCGGGTCAGCTAGTTTATAATATTTTGTTTATGCTTTTTATAATTTATAATATTACCGTTTAAGTCACTCGACCAACGAGTGGGTGGGGTCACTCGTTGCAGATTAAAAAAAATCTGAATTTCGTATGTCGAAGGAAAATCAGTAGAAACCGTGCGCTCGTCAAGACGCTAAGTCATACGAGTAAATCAAAAATAGGTCTCCAGGTCTCGATGCAGCAACTGACATCTAATCTGCCGGTACTAAAAGCGGCGATACAATCGCAATTTAGTCGAATGCGCGTTTGTGTCGCTAAAAAAGTCGCAATTTAAAATGTCCCTTATACTTACAATAAAGTAAATTAACGTACCGGGTTATATGTCTTTATGTATTTTTTACAATTTTGAATAATAGAAAAGAGATATTTAGCTCCAAATTTGAGCCGCTTTCTAATCGATAGGGAAATTTATTCTACGGGAGACTTTTTATTTCTACGGAGAAACGTACTTTCTACAAACATTAAAAAAATTAAATGAACTAATATGGATGATCTTAAAAAGTGAACTTTCAAGCTACATTGTCAAATTAAGTATAGCATACTCAAGCACATAAGGTTTAATGTACAGTTTCAAAAAAACCTTCAGTTAACAATGTTTCTGAGGCAATCTCCCTAGCATTTGAAATTAAAAGGGGGAAAATTAATAATCACTGCTAGAGATCGTATTATGAAATGAAATTAATAATTATTAATTATAATACGACCGTAGGTAATAATAATTCTAATTTAATTAATAATACGGAAATAGACTTTAATTTTATTTTGTATTATTAAGATATAATTTAATAATACGAAATAAAATTAAAGTATAAAGCCTAACTAACTACGGGAGAGCCTCAAATAAAAAATAAAGCTAATTATACAAAACATGCTTCATTAACAAGCTATATACATTTCCTTAAGTATTTTAAACAGTATTTGTATAATTTTAGATTAATCTTAGTATTGAAAAAGTTTGGTTTTAGATTAAAAATATAAAAGTATTAAAATCAATGATATTATAATGTCATTTGTTTCACTTAATGATTTTATAATTTTAAATTTTAACTGCCAGGTATGCCAATTTCTTATTAGACGACCCGTTTGGATCAGTGGTAAAGAACGCTGCATCTGGTGTAAGAGTTGCGGGTTCGATCTCCGCACAGTACAAACATTTGTGTGCATGAACATGTATGTTTGTATTGGTTTGGGTGTTTTCTATGTATTATTTACAATATATTTTAAGTATATATTTACAAAAGAAAAGTATTATATGTATATATTTGTAATTCCGCTGTTGGTTCTGATATCCGTAACACAGGTGCTTGAGCTACCTATCTCGGAGTCAGATCAATGTATGAGATGTTGTGAAATATTTATTTATTCAAGAGAAAGTATGATGTTGCATCGTTTCAAAAGTTTGTGAAAATGCTTGGTTAGAAATCGAACTTTCTCCTCTCCGAAAGAGCTCCTTTACAGTTTAGTGGGGCCACCAACAGATTTTTACTGATTGTTGTGTAGTGTAGTGCAGAATACGCTTGAAAAATTACAATCATTTTTTATTTTTAATGACTTGATCCATTTTTTATTTACTGTCTTGGTTTCATCGTCGTGTGCCCATTGAAGTGCCCACTGCTGGGGCACGGGCCTCCCTCAATCACATGAGGGGTAATTGCCATACTCACCACGCTTGGCAGACGGGTTGGCGAGGGTTGTGATATAAATGCAGAGTTTTCCTTCTCTGGGTGCTGATGATCATGCCGGCAGCTTTACCTTAGTCGCCTTTTACGACACCGGTAACAGTGAGGGTTTGGTTTCATAACAATCAGTATAAATCTGTTGGTGGCTCCACTGTTTTGGTGACTCGCTTGCTCGTTTGTTGCCTCTAGCATAAAAAAAAATTAGGTCGTGTGTCCGATTTCTTTGGTTGCGAGTGCATATTATAATGATTTCAAGTTTGTGACATTAAAATAACATTGTTTTAATCCCCTCAACCAGTTAATATTGCAACCTTTCTAAACAATTTCTTAGCTTTTAGTCCAAGAGCCGAGTCCATACATTTTATTACTTTGGGAGTAAAAGATGGCTTTGGTTTAGTTGATGGCGTATTTTAACCTGTTAGTTTTACACCACACTAACAAACAATATTAATCTTAATACGTTGGTATTTAGTACATGAGTTTGTAATACCTATGGTCTAAATATACAACGTGTAAAAAAAAAGAGCAATAATACTTAAGGGTGTGAACATATACCGTGTAAAGACTTCACTGCCAAAATATGAGCATCATCTGGAGCTCCATTCTGGGGCTCGTGACATTTCTTTTCATACGACATATATCATTAAAACATAGTTTTTTTGTATGTTTTTCAGGTGATATCCGCCATGTTTTCAAAATATCACAAGCCCGAGAATTGGGCTCCAACTCTCGTGCTCGTGACATTTTGAAAATATGGCGTGTATCACCTAAAAACCATACAAAAAACTATGTTTTAGTGATATATGTCGTATGATGATAAATCTCACGAGCCCGAGATTTGGGCTCTTGAGCAAAAAAGAAATCAGCTGTTCCGTACATTATCTATTTAGTATGGAACCGCTGATTTTTTTTGCTCAGATTTTGCTCATATTTTGGCTGTGAAGTTTTTACACGGTTATATGTTCACACCTTTAAGTAATTTTGTTACATTTTTTTACACGTTGTATACTTTAAAATATACTTTTAAAAAAGTTTAAGACTAGTGGGTCCGCTGTCACTTCGTTTCGAGACTTCAATTTGCATAATGCACAATGACATGAAGTATCAAAACTAATATTTTCGTCTTTTTGGAATATGGCGTTGAAGCCCTAAAAGTATCAGCCTATAATCTGTCCCACTGCTAGGCAAAGGGAGGCCTTTTCATTTATTGTCTTAATTTCTTAACAATCTGTAGTCTTAAGCAGATACAAACTATATGTTTGCGTAAACCTCTGAACTAACTGATCACGTTTTGTAAGAAACTTGTTTCGACTTAGGGACCTTCAAGAGAAGAGCGTACTCCTTTTTAAAAAGGCCGGCGACACTTGAGCGATCTCTCTGATTTCGTAGATGTTTATGGGCGGCGAAGATTACTTTCCATCTGGTGACTCGTTTGCTCGTTTGTCGCCTCTAGCATAAAAAAATCAGCCTATAATCTGTCCCACTGCAGGGCAAAGGCCTCCATCATAGAAATCAAGTCATTGCTACTATGATGGGATTAGGTTTAATCACCACTTAATCCTGGCTAGAAACCCTAACATAAACTATTTTTCCCCCCTTAGGGGGTGAATTTACAAAAATCCTTGCTTAGTGCTCTCTTACGCTATAAAATGAATCCATGTGACAAAAATCCGTTTTAACCGTGGAAGAGCCACGCTTCGGCATGAATGGGCCAGCTGTGCTTCGCTGTGTTTCGCTGCGTGAGTGAGGGTACGATAGGCCCAATCCGGGGGAAGAGGGGTTTAAAGGTTGGCAGCGCACTTGTGACTCCACTGGTGTCGCCGGTGTCAGGTGATCGGTCTGTCCAGTTTCCAACATTTATACCTCCTACGTTGATAAGTTAGTCAGTCAGATTTCGCTTAAGATTTAGATTGTGGAGAAAGTAAAACAATAGTTTTAAAAAATAAAAAAAAGTAAAAATGTTTACATGCGGCTTCTAAAGGACCAAAATGCACAATAAAAATTACCGAAGTGATAAGACAACCTAGTATTTATTCTATTAGAAATAAGAAAAATACTTTAAAATAGCAAAAACTTACCTAATATTAAAATTAACCTAAAATCACCATGTCATAAAATCATGTCATAAAAAGATAAAATAAAATGTATGGACCCAAGCTCTAAGACTACACATGCTGCTACACAAATTTGAACCTTCTGTGTATGGGAATAGAGGTTAGGGTAGACTTGGAAGTTCCACGTCTGGGTCTCTTGAAGGCGCTTCCGCCGCTCCTCGTTGGCAGCCTTCACTTGTTGTATGTAGTTCAGTGTCAACTGTTTCTTCCTCTGTTCATTTCAACCAATCACATACAAATTATGGCGCCGTGATATTTAGAACTACGTCCACCTTATTATAAATCGCGATCTAAAGTTATTACCGTACTAAAGTTCAAGCCATTCCGTTCCAATAAGCAATGTTATAAAAATTGAAAATTTAAAAAACCCCCGACGGCGGCCATCTTGGATTTGAAATTTGTCACTACTCGAGCATTTTTTTTTAAACCTCATACGTTGACCTGATTCCGTACTAAGTAGCTTAAGCACTTGTGTTACAGATATCAGACAACAGAGGAACACAAATATATACTTAAATACATATATTACACCCAGACACTGAACAAACACAAGTGTTCATCCCACGAATGTTTGTCCAGGGTGGGGATCGAACCCACGACCTTTGGCGTAAGAGACAGGGACACTACCAATTGCGCCATCCGGTCAGTCAAGATTTTATATGATACCCATATTGTGGGAGTTGTGTTAAAACATACAATCCATATCTTTGTGACGGCGGCCATGTTGGATCGATTTTTATCCAACATGGCTAAGAACACTCCCCCTCTTATTCATCTTTAAAACATAAAAAAACTCACCATAAAACACACACACTCACACACATACAGATACGTCAAACTTATAACACTCCGTCGTTTTGGCGTCGGGGGTTAAAAAGGGGCGAGCATGATTTAAGTTCCGGAACTTTTATTAGACCGCGTTTTGAAATAAGGCGGCGTTCGTTTCTAATCTACCGTCTCTTATTAAAACTAATTTAATTCAACAAAATTGTCATATACATGGGTCTTGTCAGTTGAACTAATTTTAAGACACAAACATAAATTAAAAATGGCGTGATTCTATTCTAGCACAAAATAAATAGACACAGGTCAGCTCCAGCTGATATTCATATCAAAGAGTTCGTTAGCCTACACGCTAGGCAGTAGTGTTGCGGAAGTATCGGTAGTTTTCATATCGATAGTATTGCTATTGGTCAAAACTAGTCGATAGTATCGATAATAAGATAAGATCAATACTATTGATAACGCTAATTACTATCGATACTATCGATTGTTTAATGCCCGGTAGTATCGGTAGTACCGTGTTTCCTAACAGAATTAATGAAAATATATCGACACTTTCGATAGTTTTGTACGTATCGATTAGTCAGCTATTTCGATAGTAATTGCTGCCTGATTAAATGTGTCCGATAGTATCGACAGTTTCGACAGTAAACTTGATAGATACTATTGATAACGCTAATTATTATCGATACTATCGATTGTTCTATGCCCGATAGTATCGATAGATATATAGATATACTTTATTGCACAAAACACACAACTTAAGTACTAGGCATTACAGAAATTATGTGTACAATTTCGGCGGCTTTATCAATGAAAGCGACTTCTTACAGACAACCTTCGGGTAAAAGACAGCGATAGTACTATGTTTCCTAACAGAATTAATCAAAAACTATCGATAGTATCGACAGTTTTGTACTATCGATAGTCAGCTATGTTTCGATAGTATTGCTGCCTGATTAAATGTGTCCGATACTATCGATATTTTTTGATTAATTCTGTTAGGAAACACAATATCGGACCTTAAACATTCGATATTATTAGCGTTATCAATAGTATTGATCTAATTTTACTATCGATAGTATCGATACTATTAACAACCAGCAATACTATCGATAGACTATCAATACTATTGGTTTTACTTTTACTATCGATACTCTATCGATAGTGGACTATCGATAAGGAATACTACTAGGCGGTATATCGCATTGTGTCTCTCCCGTTACACGTTCCATATAATTTGTCTTTGTCTCACGCCGAGATCACTGTACGCACGCATGTATATGTGCGTAGCCTGTATAGTAGTAATGTAGGCTGCCGACGTTCTGCGTCTATTTATCTTATGGTTATAGTTCGTGAAGCAACATTTAATAAAGCGAAGCACGAAGCGTGTGTAAAGCTGACACGTTTAAGTTGGCAGGCGACGGTGGCGCCACTATGGCTAATTTAGTAACTAGAATAGAGCAGAGCTCTCGATTTCCGGATCGACTCCCGGGCAATACAAGCGAAATCTAGAAATAAACTATGAACGTATTTTATTCCTTTTTATAAATAATGGAATAATTTTGATTTAGGCCAAAAGTGGCGTTAACCAAAGTTTCGACAACATAAAGCATACGAAAAAGTAGTGTGTGCGTGCACAATGATTAAATAAAATAGTATACATGTTTGCCGAGTCTCCGACGGTTCACAATGAGCAGTTTTCCAGTAGGTATTTACGGATGGTTTCTAAAAGCAACACCAGATGACGCTACTCTCACTATCAATTAAAAGTTCCTTTTTTGTCTATGATAGATAGGAAATATTTGATAAACCAACCATCATCATTACATTTACGGTCCTGCCATATTTAAATTTATTTTACCAAAAAAAAAATAGAGATAAAAAGTAAACAAGTAAAATACATATTTTAATTGTTTATGAAAAGTTTCGTTTTGAATCACTCTCTGTCATTTAAAATGTACATAGCACTAAAAATATATATTAACTGCGAAGTATTATGATAGTTAATGTAAAAAACCTAAAACAATTTTCCCATAAATTAGGGTCCACATGAAATATCATACCACACCTAACATTTACAGGGACTGATTGCGCCATCTAGCGAATCACTGGGAAATTTATAAATACCTACTGGAAAACTGCTCATTGGAAAAAATAGATTCAGTTTAGTAGTGAAATAATTAAATCAACTGGCGTCGCTTAAGCAAAAAATTTGATCGCGTATGTTATGCGCCAATGATACTCGAAATACCTCTAAAAAAATATAAATATCATACTCAAATGTACTCCAGTTTTATTTTTGAATGACTTGCATTCACTGCAATTAATAAAAATGCGTTAGCATCGCTAATTGGCAGAATGCGCCTTCTTAAAGTGAAGGATAAGGTGAAGGATTAACCCCCCCAATTCATTATCATTTTTAGCTTATAAACCTGGTCGAAATTTAATATTTGCGGACCGTCAGAGACTTGGCAAGAATGTATACTATTAATTTAATTATCATGCACAAATAAAAAACATCTCTCTTCGTATTTTTTGTACTCAAAAATTGGTTAACGACATAATTAGCCTCTTTGGCGTATTCAATTTGTGGAGTACATAAACAGATCAAAAAGTAGTGCACAATCATTAAATAAATTGTATACAGTTTTGCCGAGACTCTGACCCCCTTATTATAAAATGCGATTTAAGAATAGTTCTGAAACTAAACTCATACCACCCCTTTTTAACATTGCGTGTTGGAACGAGATGGCGTGAGAAAATTTAGTAGGGTAATAACTTCAGATCGCATTTTGTAATAATAAAGTGAAGGTCCGGAGGAGACAAGAGATCCGGGTTAGTAACTGCAAATTTAAATCAATTGACGGCGATAAATGTGCTTTGCCCGTCGCCTTAAGTACCATAGTTGTTGTCCTAATCCTATAGATAAAGGTCCACCTGCCAACTTAATAACTGAGACGCGCTATGGTGCCAATAAAAGTAGCCCATGTGACTGTCACATAATATGGGTAATTAAAACACTAGCGAGATTTTATAAATCGAGCCTTCGCGAGATTTTCAATAGCATTCGCGAGTGTTTAAATACCAAATTATGTGCAGTCTCATATACTACTTTAACTATAATCATGTTTTATTTTTCAAATTAAGAAATCAAAGGGAAACACTAATTATTTTTGGAGGATGATCAATAAAACTGGTCCTCACGAAAATACTTGAAAAAACTGTGGCATAAAAAATCGAACCGTTAATGGTCTTTATAACACACTTATTTTTTTTAAATATTCTTCAAAGTACTTTTAAGGCAAACGCGTTTCATAGACCTCAAAGACGCTTTCCATCACGTGAGATTGTGGTAAAGCGTTAGCCTATTGACCAAAAAAAAATGGTACTGTATAAAGCCTCTTAAAACGTATTGACCTTTCAGTTATTAATTTGAAAATTATGACATGAGTATAGATAATAATTATTAAATGTCACTTCTACAAAACGACGAAGAAAACGTGATTATTTATAGTTCAATTAACCAAGGGTCTGTCAAATAAAAACTTTATGTCTTGGTATGAAGTTGAAAACAAAAAAATAATTACAATATTTGAAACGGCTCAACAACAAACATTTCAAATTTTGGAGGCGAGCGTGACGTCACGTCACAACGCGCAATGGTAAAAGGTAGTGGCGACGCGTTACCGGAGCGTGCGAGTAGTGTTGCGATATACTGTGAGGGCGATGACGTCACAGTATAACGCATATATTTTGAAAATTAAATATCTCAGAAACTACATGTCGTATCGTATTATTTTTTTCACTCATGTTTCTTATTTTCAATCGAGTTTACATATAGCTAAAAAAAATTATTCGTGAATTTCTTCATTGTCGACTGAGCCGTTCTAAAAAATATATACACAGTTACAACAAATAGTACACATACCTTATCTCCATTGACATGGTACTGGTAGGTCTTCAAGTAGGTGCCAAGGGAGAGGATCTCGCACTGTGGGCAGCTCTTGTCCGCCGTGGCTCGGAGTAGACCTAACATGTGGATGAAATCTTCCGCGACGTAGTGGTCTTCTTCTAAAAAGACCACTAGACCTGGGAAAGATCGATTAAAATAGTAAGGGTCTTTAAAAATATCCACGGACACGTGACAATTTTTTTTATTATTATTGCTAGGTAGACGAGCTTGCGGCCCATCTGATGGTGAACGGTAACCGCCTATACCTACGAAATATATCTTTAGACGATAGAGGGTTTTTAAAGCGGTTGAGTTCGATCACCCGTGTGTCCTATGGTGCATTGGAGCTGGTTGAAGAACCTGTTGGCCTTTCATCACCAGTGATGCTTGGTCTACCAGCTGGGTTCACTCACCAGTGTGTCCTATGGTGCATTGGAGCTGGTTGAAGAACCTGTTGGCCTTCCACCACCAGTAGTGCTTGGTCTGCCAGCTGGTTTCAGTCACCCGTGTGTCCTATTGTGCACTGCATCTGGTTAAAGATCCTGTTGGCCTTCCACCACCAGTGGTGCCTGGTCTGCTAGCTGGAATCACTCACTCGTGTGTCCTATGGTGTATTGGAGCTGGTTGAAGAACCTGTTGGCCTTCCACCACCAGTAGTGTTGATCTGCCAGCTGGGTTCCGTCACCGGTGTGTCCTATTGTGCACTGCAGCTGGTTGAAGATCCTGTTGACCTTCCACGACCAGTGATGCATGGTCTGCCAACTGGGTTCACTTACCCGTGTGTCCTATGGTGCATTGGAGCTGATTGAAGATCCTGTTGGCCTTCCACCACCAGTGGTGCTTGGTCTGTGTGTACTTGGCCTCGCGGTAGTGCCCGTGGAGGTCCGGGTGGAGGGCGTTCAGGCATTTTAACTTCACCGCCCTAGACAATAAGGTTCAAATTAGATTAATAGGAATTCACTGATGTACCAGTTTTATAAGTTACACCTGCGCAGAAGTCTCATTTTCGACTGCGGAATAATCTTAACCAATTACAACGCTCCATTTACGCGCGCCAAAAATGACATATTCTTATTGGTTGATGCGTGAGCGCCATGCTCGTGCAAGTGAAGAACGCCATCTATTTGTACAATTTGGAAATAATCGCAAAATTGAGTCTACAATGATGAAGATGGGCCACTAGGTGTTTAAATGTTACACGTGGCAGACGAGCAGACGGATCACCTGATGGTTAACGATCGCCGTCGCCGATACAAAAAATATACTAAGAAATGAATGAATATAATTTGATTCTACCACTGGAATCGGAAAGTTGATTCTGACGTGAAGAACCGGCGAGAAACTCGTTAGTTACTCTTTTGACACCAGATGACGCTACTGTCACTATAAATTCAAAGTTCCTTTTTTGTCTATGATAGATAGGAAATATTTGATAAACCAACCATCATCATGACATTTTACGGTCCTGCCATATTTAACTTTATTTTACCCATGAGAAAATAAAGATAAAAAGTAAAATACATATTAACTTGTTTATGAAAAGTTCCTTTTTGAATCACTCTCTGTCATTTAAAATGTACATAGCACTAAAAATACATATTAACTGCGAAGTATTATGATATTTAATGTAAAAAACCTAAAACATTTTTCCCATAAATTAGGGTCCACATGAAATATCATACCACACAACATTTTCAGGGACTGATTGCGCCATCTAGCGAATCACTGGGAAATTTATAAATACCTACTGGAAAACTGTCCATTGGAAAAAATAGATTCAGTTTAGTAGTGAAATAATTAAGTCAACTGGCGTCGCTCAAGCAAAAAAATTGATCTAGTATATTATGCGCCAATGATACTCGAAGTACCTCTAAAAAAATATAAATATCATATGAATGCACTCCAGTTTTATTTTTAAATGACTTGCATTCACTGCAATTAATAAAAATGCATTATCATCGCTAATTGGCAGAATGCGCCTTCTTAAGGTGAAGGATTTAGTAACTGCAAATTTAAATCAATTGACGGCGATAATGTGCTTTGCCCTTCGCCTTAAGTACCAATAGTTGTGTCCTAATCCTATAAATAAAGTCACCTGCCAACTTATAACTGACGCGCTATGGTGCCAATAAAAGTAGCCCATGTGACTGTCACATAATATGGGTAATTAAAACACTAGCGAGATTTTATAATATGAGCCTTTGCGAGATTTTATAAAACGAGCTTTAGCGAGATTTTATACAACGAGCCTTTGCGAGATTTTATACAACGAGCCTCTGCGAGATTTTATAAAACGAGCCTTCGCGAGATTTTCAATAGCATTCGCGAGTGTTTAAATACCAAATTATGTGCAGTCTCATATACTACTTTAACTATAATCATGTTTTATTTTTCAAATTAAGAAATCAAAGGGAAACACTAATTATTTTTGGAGGATGATCAATAAAACTGGTCCTCACGAAAATACTTGAAAAAACTGTGGCATAAAAAATCGAACCGTTAATGGTCTTTATAACACACTTATTTTTTTTAAATATTCTTCAAAGTACTTTTAAGGCAAACGCGTTTCATAGACCTCAAAGACGCTTTCCATCACGTGAGATTGTGGTAAAGCGTTAGCCTATTGACCAAAAAAAAATGGTACTGTACAAAGCCTCTTAAAACGTATTGACCTTTCAGTTATTAATTTGAAAATTATGACATGAGTATAGATAATAATTATTAAATGTCACTTCTAGAAAACGACGAAGAAAACGTGATTATTTATAGTTCAATTAACCAAGGGTCTGTCAAATAAAAACTTTATGTCTTGGTATGAAGTTGAAAACAAAAAATAATTACAATATTTGAAACGGCTCAACAACAAACATTTCAAATTTTGGAGGCGAGCGTGACGTCACGTCACAACGCGCAATGGTAAAAGGTAGTGGCGACGCGTTACCGGAGCGTGCGAGTAGTGTTGCGATATACTGTGAGGGCGATGACGTCACAGTATAACGCATATATTTTGAAAATTAAATATCTCAGAAACTACATGTCGTATCGTATTATTTTTTTCACTCATGTTTTTTATTTTCAATCGAGTTTACATATAGCTAAAAAATTAATTCGTGAATTTCTTCATTGTCGACTGAGCCGTTCTAAAAAATATATACACAGTTACAACAAATAGTACACATACCTTATCTCCATTGACATGGTACTGGTAGGTCTTCAAGTAGGTGCCAAGGGAGAGGATCTCGCACTGTGGGCAGCTCTTGTCCGCCGTGGCTCGGAGTAGACCTAACATGTGGATGAAATCTTCCGCGACGTAGTGGTCTTCTTCTAAAAAGACCACTAGACCTGGGAAAGATCGATTAAAATAGTAAGGGTGTTTAAAAATATCCACGGACACGGGACATTTTTTTTTATTATTGCTAGGTAGACGAGCTTGCGGCCCATCTGATGGTGAACGGTAACCGCCTATACCTACGAAATGTATCTTTACACGATAGAGGGTTTTTAAAGCGGTTGAGTTCGCTCACCCGTGTGTCCTATGGTGCATTGGAGCTGGTAGAAGAACCTGTTGGCCTTTCATCACCAGTGATGCTTGGTCTACCAGCTGGGTCCACTCACCAGTGTGTCCTATGGTGCATTGGAGCTGGTTGAAGATCCTGTTGGCCTTCCACCACCAGTGGTGCTTGGTCTGCCAGCTGGTTTCAGTCACCCGTGTGTCCTATTGTGCACTGCATCTGGTTAAAGATCCTGTTGGCCTTCCACCACCAGTGGTGCCTGGTCTGCTAGCTGGAATCACTCACTCGTGTGTCCTATGGTGTATTGGAGCTGGTTGAAGAACCTGTTGGCCTTCCACCACCAGTAGTGTTGATCTGCCAGCTGGGTTCCGTCACCGGTGTGTCCTATTGTGCACTGCAGCTGGTTGAAGATCCTGTTGACCTTCCACGACCAGTGATGCATGGTCTGCCAACTGGGTTCACTTACCCGTGTGTCCTATGGTGCATTGGAGCTGATTGAAGATCCTGTTGGCCTTCCACCACCAGTGGTGCTTGGTCTGTGTGTACTTGGCCTCGCGGTAGTGCCCGTGGAGGTCCGGGTGGAGGGCGTTCAGGCATTTTAACTTCACCGCCCTAGACAATAAGGTTCAAATTAGATTAATAGGAATTCACTGATGTACCAGTTTTATAAGTTACACCTGCGCAGAAGTCTCATTTTCGACTGCGGAATAATCTTAACCAATTACAACGCTCCATTTACGCGCGCCAAAAATGACATATTCTTATTGGTTGATGCGTGAGCGCCATGCTCGTGCAAGTGAAGAACGCCATCTATTTGTACAATTTGGAAATAATCGCAAAATTGAGTCTACAATGATGAAGATGGGCCACTAGGTGTTTAAATGTTACACGTGGCAGACGAGCAGACGGGATGGTTAACGATCGCCGTCGCCGATACAAAAAATATACTAAGAAATGAATGAATATAATTTGATTCTACCACTGGAATCGGAAAGTTGATTCTGACGTGAAGAACCGGCGAGAAACTCGTTAGTTACTCTTTTGACACCAGATGACGCTACTGTCACTATAAATTCAAAGTTCCTTTTTTGTCTATGATAGATAGGAAATATTTGATAAACCAACCATCATCATGACATTTTACGGTCCTGCCATATTTAACTTTATTTTACCCATGAGAAAATAAAGATAAAAAGTAAAATACATATTTAACTTGTTTATGAAAAGTTCCTTTTTGAATCACTCTCTGTCATTTAAAATGTACATAGCACTAAAAATACATATTAACTGCGAAGTATTATGATAGTTAATGAAAAAACCTAAAACAATTTTCCCATAAATTAGGGTCTACATGAAATATCATAGCACACCTAACATTTAAAGGGAGTGATTGCGCCATCTAGCGAATCACTGGGAAATGTATAAATACCTACTGGAAAACTGCTCATTGCCAAAACTTTTTGTAAGTACAGTATCATGGGTGTAAGGTTTTTGACACACGCGCGCACGGCCGCACGCACACACGCGCACACGCACACACGCACACACGCGCACACGCGCACTCGCGCACACGCACGCGCACTCGCGCACACGCACGCACTCACGCACGCACGCACGCACGCACGCACGCACGCACGCACGCACGCACGCACACACACACACACTACAATTAATGTATCTTCAATTTCAATTTAAATGAATTAATTTAGTGAGTTTAGTCTATTGTCACTATGCTATGGAAGAGCGGTGTTGCCTATCACAAGCAAATGAGCTTAAAAGGGAGCATCATGCACAAAATATTGTATTAGACTAAGTTACTGCAATAAACATTTCTGTATTTTTTTTGTATTTTTAAATGGCGGCGATCTAAGACAGAGAACCAGAGTCACCGACATAGCCAACCGAATTAGCAAACTGAAGTGGCAGTGGGCTGGTCATATTAGCCGCAGAACTGACAGCCGTTGGAGCCGTAAAGTCCTTGAGTGGAGACCGCGACTCGGTAAGCGTAGTGTAGGACGCCCTGCGACAAGATGGGATGATGACATTCGAAGGTGGGCTGGATGAGAGTGGCCGAAAATCGGGAGCAGTGGCGTGCATTAGGGGAGACCTATGTCCAGCAGTGGACGAGTGTGGGTTGCTGTTGATGATGATGATCTAAGTAGTGCAATGGTCTTACTTCTCGAACTTGGCGTCCCTCGGGCAGTCTCTGGGGTCGGTACCTGGGTACTCGTAAGGGTGTGTCTGGATGGAGTGCGGATAAAAGATCTGCATCACCTGCAAACACATACAATAGGCGTTGTGAGATCAGTGGCAAACAAATAGGCTAAGTAGGCTGAAGCCTAGGGCGGCAGAATATAGGGGGCGGCAGAGGAGCAGACGGATCACCTGATGGTAAGCGATTGACGCTGCCCATGGACACCCGCAACACAAGTGCGCTGCCAACCTTTAAACTCCCCTTTCTCGTCCCGGATTGCGCCTCCGGTACCCTCACTCACGCAGCGAAACACAGGACAATGCTGCTTCACGCCGGTTTTCTGTGAGGCCATGGTATCACTCCGGTCGAGCCGGCCCATTCATGCCGAAGCGTGGCCCTCTAGGTATCATGGAAAGACGAGCTTTAAAATATTACAAAACTTCATAAACTTTTTTTTTTAAAACATGACAACACATACTCGCCATTTCTGCTCGATGATAATTATATTCCCTTTCCCCCGCGCACAACTAGCTGCCTCTTACGCCAGCTCTCAGCGCTGAAGGCGCCGCTGTTGTGCGAGAGGGACGGGACTATTCTAAGCTATACCCTACTCTATCTATTGCCTATTGGGTAAGCTATCCCTATTCGAATTCTATTGTATTTTTAGCGCGTGTAATTTCCCTACCTATCTAATGTCCTCCGTAGAGGGTGTGTACCTATAGTAAGTTCAAAACAGAGCCAACATCTTTATTCAAATAAAACTTATTACTAATACAAATTCTTACAACTATCTTAAACTATAAAAATACAAACAAACTATAACTAACTTAACAAAAATATCTAACATAATAAAACTATACAAACATTACAACAAATTACTATCTAAAAATCACTTTATTGTCTTACACTAAAATAATCACTATTAATCACTTGAATTATAAGTCACTCAGATCAACTTTTTACACTTAGTGTCAGACGTTCGGAACACATTGATCTGACTCCGAGATAGGTAGCTCAAGCACCTGTGTTACGGATATCAGAATCAACAGCGGAATTACAAATATATACATATTATACTTTTCTTTTGTAAATACATACTTATAATACATACAAACAACCAGACCAATACAAACAGACATGTTCATGCACACAAATGTTTGTACTTTGCGGGGATCGAACCCGCAACCCTTGGACCAAAGGCAGCGTTCACTACCACTGTTCCAAACGGGTCGTCGAATTTATTGTTATTGTGAAATTGGCTAGGATATTGAATTGCAGAGGTCAGAGGGGCGGCTAATTTTTAAACAGCCTTCAGGCGACCAATACGTAAATTCGCTACTGCTGAGGATTATTCAGCTCGTACGTAGAAGCTCGTGGCTTTTGGTTCCCATCTGAACACACGACACCATTTTTTAAAGTGCGTTATTTACTTATTATACATTTGGCGTGTAAGCTGCGCCCAACATACTACGGAACCAAGACAGTACTCTTTGAGGGGGCAAAACTATTTAATGAGTTACCCGATGAGTTAAAGACATGTGAGTGTATGCTGACTTTCAAACACAAACTCAAGAAACACTTTTTGGAAAAGAGTGCCGGTCGATGATTAAATACTTTGTTACTTTAATTTAATTATATTTTTGTTTGTATTTCTCATTATAAGTGAAATGTAAATTTCTTATGAGAATAAATTTCTTTAAACCTAACATAACAAAATCACTTGTTTACACAACTATAAAGCCTTAAATTTAAAGCGTATTTTCAGGATTCCTCTACCACCCGTTCGTACAAAATTTGCTAAACGCCAATCATTATTTGCTCACCCATGTGTTAACAATCTGTTAGCAAAAAATGTGATATCAGAAACCTAAACCCTCACAAAGCTAAACAAACCATTAAAAACTGGTTGCTAGACCTATTGTACATAGAAACTGAACAAATCCTCCCTGTATGACATGCTGATCACAATCCAAACCACATTTCCTCACATACAAACACACTCACACACGTACACACATACATTTTACAGCCCTAGTTATATTGTCCTATTGTTGTATCATAAAGTTTCTTATTATTGTTATTTCTTCTCGTTGTTACCAAAGTCGTTACCTTTATATGTAAAATAAACCGAAGCTACAAGATTTTAGTTCGTAAGATTTGTTAAACTGTAGTCACTTACTAGATACCTCGATACAGGCCTGTGAGCCTAGTGAAGTATCTATAGTCACTAAGAAATTGTATGCTTTATTATGTCAATAAATTCATTCATTCATTCATTCATTCATTCAATTCTTTAATGGATTTTCGTTCTTTTTTAAACCACAAATATTTTGATATCTGTAGTTTTTGCACTAAACGTATTGCTACCATTAGCTCGGCGGGGCATTAGGGAAAACGTCGTGAGGAAACCTGCACGTTTCGGATAGTTTCTTAAAATTGTGAATACTCGTTGAAGTTTCATTCGTCATTTTCGGCATTCGCAAATGCACAAAATTTTCTTACTAATATTGTCGCAAATGCACAAAATTTTCTTACTAATATTGAACAGCCATCTAGCTGTTTCTACTCGCACGCAAGGGTCGTGTGGGGCGAGAGAGATAGCGAGATGTCCGAGGAACGGCGAAGCTTGCCGCGAATGGAATTTGAACTGACCTCCGCAGATCTCTTAAAGGGTATAACCAAGGCATAAAAAAGTTAATGTAGTTTCCGTATGATTCTTACTTTGGGGATTGAGACATGAATGTGAATAAAGTAGTGGACTTGGCATTGAAACGCTCGCGAATACTATTAAAAAACTCGCCAAGGCTCGTTTTTTCAGGTTTCACTCGTGTTTTAATAATCCTCTTATGTGACATTCACGTAAACTACTATTTAACTGTATGTACGGTTTTAGATCATATGGGTATATACATACGTTACTTTTTTGAGAAAACAAATAAATTCATTCATTCTTAAAGGGCGATGGTCAGACGGCAGTCGCTTCATTGTAATTACCAGACTCTATATCATGGATCCTGGATCATGGTCTAAGCGTACCCCGGGCTCCAGAGCGACAGCTTTGGACGCAATCGGGAATCACACGCTAAGATGAGCAGGAGTATTAAAGTGAAAAATATCTGCTACAAATAATAGTTACAAACCGCACTGACCTTAGTGAAGTCAATACTCCGAACCAGGTTATTGATCTCCTCGTCATAGTAATCGTGAGAGAATATCAGCAGCGTCCTGTCTATGTCGCGCGCCTGCGCAAGCGAGACGATGAGGTGCCGCAGGTACGTCAGCCGCGTGTGCACCTGTGGGAGAGAGATAGAAGAGTATGAGTGTACGAACGACATAATCGCCAGGAAATATGTAACACGCTTTTGGCCTGATTCTTAGATCAAATCAAAATAGCGGAAGATACGCCACGTCCCTTCAGTTAGACAACTGAAAACGGGCTTGATGCACAACTACGTTCACAGATCTATGACGCATTCATTTAACGTTGTACGATATTGGAAGACAGAGACAAACCTATTTGTATGACATAAGCGTGAGTGAGTCAACCGTGCTACGTGCAGCTACGCTTCAGAGTTGAGTCCTGTCAAAAGGACTTGACTCGTCACACATTAATAGGTATATCGTATATTTCTATCTCGCTCTTTAAAATGGTGACCAAATATCATGAGAAATCAAAACTTTTCTTCTACTTATGAGTGAAATGTGATTCCAAGGCGACGGGAACCTAATTTAAGCGGTCAACGCGGTAAAGACGAGTCACCAATCTTCCGCTATTTTGATTTCAGTCAATCTTTATCCGTGGATAAATCTAAGGTATAACGCTTAGTCAATGGCTATCTAGTCTGTGAATGTATAACGTCAGATTTTTATAGAATGACGGTGCTATACCATAGATTTAGGCCGCGTTCCGAGATACGCTCTGAGCGCTGTTAGCGCGCTAACATCATCATCATCATCAGCCCATTTAAGTCCCCACTGCTGGGGCACGGGCCTCCCTCAATCACATGAGGGGTAATTGCCATACTCACTACGCTTGGCAGACGGGTTGGCGAGGGTTTTGATATAAATGCAGAGTTTTCCTTCTCTGGGTGCTGATGATCATGCCAGCAGCTTTACCTTAGTCGCCTTTTACGACACCTCGGTAAGAGTGAGGGTGGCCTATTCTACTCTGCCGGGACCACACGGCCAGCGCGCTAACAGTCGTTCCGTTTGACGTGAGCGCGTCCATAAACGATTTCTTGATGTCATGCATGACGTCATTATCAGCGCCATCTTGCAATTACACTACTAATCACGCTCAGAGGCAATTTTACTGTAAGCGCTGTCAAAAGTGACATCTCAAAAAAAAAATTGTTTGTTGTGTTATTACCTCAAAAAAAACGTTTTTCATTTTTATGAGGGAGAGCCACGCTTAGGCATGAATGGGTCGGCTTGACCGGAGTGATACCACTGCCTCACAGAAGACCGGCGTGCAGCAGCGCCTGCGCTGTGTTTCGCCGTGTGAGTGAGGTTACCGGAGACCCAATGGGGGGAAGGGGAAAAGGTTGGCAGCGCACTTGTGACTCCACTGGTGTTGCGGGTGTCCATGGGCGGCGGAATTGCTTACCATCAGGTGATCCGTCTGCTCGTCTGCCACCTCTCATATAAAAAAATATGAAAAAAAAACTATTTAATGACTTAGTGACCAGATATGACAGACAAAAATAATATAGTAATTTAATATTTGGCGAACTATCCGTTTGAAAAACGTCATAATTGCTGTTAGCGCGCCAACAGATCGTTCCGAATTGATATATCGCATCGCTATTAACGTTGTAAGCACCAAAACTAAATCGAAACGGCTGTTGGCGTTGTGAGTGCTGATGGCGATGTAAGCGTAATTCGGAACGCGGCCATAGTATCGGATTAAGGTTGGTGAAAGCGGGCCTGAGTGGCACTCCGAAAATCTTCCTTTTCAAATTGTTTATGCACTAAAACAGTTGATTTTTTTCTAATCTATACATATTTAATCCACCGGGATAAAATGCCGTCGAAAGAGATCCGTCTCAAAAAAAATACACAGCAAAAAGGGTTCTTCACTATTTTAAAACGAAACCTCAAACGTCAAACTTAAAGTTTGACGTTCAACTTTGACAAACTGTCATATTCTATACGACATTGTTTACACGAAAACATAAAATTTTTGAAACATAAATTGAATAAGATTTAAGTCTTTTTAACTGGTAGAAAGTCAAAATGGAGGAGGAAGACGAGGAGAGAGTACTCGTATGTAATTATATACCATTTTCCTTTCCGAGACTCAAGTTTGGGGTATGCGTGGAGTACCTAATCTCTGCTAAATACCTTATGGAGGCTCTCGATAGATTGCAGCGACGGGCTGTAACTTACATAGGTGATGAGTCACCAACACCCTTGAACCTCTTCAGCTACGTAGAGACATCGGGTCGCTTTGCGTCTTTTACCGTCTATATCACGGCGAGTGCTCAGAAGAGCTTTTCTCCCTCATCCCACCCGCCTTCTTCCGTCACAGAACTACACGCTTCGGACAACGCTGTCACCGCTTCACCGTGGAAACCATTCCATCGCGGACCAAAAAATTTGGCAGCTCCATGTTAGAGGTATACCGAGTAAACCCCAGCGGTTTTCCCTCATCGCCTAAGTGGGGAGGAGTCATGAGTTCAAAAGGGCGAACCCTGGCATCACGACCCAGGCCTTTGCCATGCAGTGGGACAGTTTTATAGGCTGATACTTTACTTTACTTTCACTGCTACTACTAGACAAAAAAGAAGTCCGAGGCATCTCCACTCAGGCGAAGACCGAAGAAGATAGTCATACCGCGGCGGGCGCCATCTGTTGTCATTCCGGGTCGAGAGATCATCTTCACCACCCCCGACAAGACCACCTGCGAGGAGTGCACCTGTTTCCCGAAGGAGGACCCTTACGTCAAGCCCAAGTACGGTCACCCATCATTAATTTAAATTGAAACAACACCACCAACAGTGAAACAGGTCCTGGTCCCAAACTACGATTTAACCTTGTAATAATATCCTCCAACTGATTTCCGCTAAGGCGGCTAATCTCAGTCTACGATCAGCCACTTAAGCAGGATATATAATAGTGCTCAAGTGTGTACACAAACACAAGTGCACTCTTTATTCCGTTGCACTCATATTCTGATTGGACACCAGTGTGACACGACCGGAGAAGGATCGGGCCAACGGCTTAACGTCCTTTCCGTGGCACGAGGGTACAAGACCACCAAATTCCAGATTCCGGGCTGACACCGAGAATTTCATAACAGAAAAACTCAGATACAAATTTTAGCCCGACCCGGGTATCGAACTCGGGACCCCAAGCGCAGTCGTCGCTTCAAGGTGCAACGCATCACCATCTGCGCCAACGAGGCAATTAGAAGTAATATGAAATGGAAACTAGAAACAACGAAGTACTCAACACCCAGACCCAACACAAATATCTGTTTCATCAACAAACATTTGTGTTGTTGCGAGAATAGGGAATTCTCCTATTTTTTCAAATATTTTTTATAATGCTCTATCTATATATCAGATAATCAAGCATTATTTTTATTTCTGCAAAATATGCCTGCTAAATGTTTTAAAAAAAATATCAAAAATTTAACGTAAAATATACGCAAATATACGCGCTAAAACACCGACCGCCATGATGGTGACGGCGCATGACGTCACTATAACTAAATCAAAGGGCATTGAACTAAAATGGAGAAATGTCAAAATGCTAAAGTTTGTCTTGTAGGCACGCACGCAAAGATGTCAAAAAGATGTTTTAGTATAATGACGTCACATCATGGCGGTCGGCGTTTGAAATCACGTGACATACAGACAGATATTAAAACCTCAATTTTGATTTTGAAAAATAAAATTTATCTTAGGATTTCATGGGAAAATAACGTTATATTTGCATTTCCCGTGATGAAAACTATACAAGTAATATAATTTCATGATTTATTGTTGATAGATGAAAATGGCCTATTGAACCCGCAACCCGTGCGTCTCAACCGGCGCTCAACGTTTCATTCCTGGCAACTCATTCATTCTTGAACGTTGGCATCCAAAGCCGTTGCTTCGGACCCAGCTCTAGGACCATGACCATACTCATAGAAAGTCTGTAATAGGCTAGTTGCCACTATTTTTATTATTTGACCGAACGATTCATTACGATTATATTACGCCATAAAAATATGATTTTTTTTTAAACACCTGTCCTAATAAATTTTAAATTATACTTTCGCTATACAGCCATAAAGGAACGGCACAGATAATTAAGGCGACGGGTAGCCCTAACTAGCGACACCATTCGTTTTTAATTGTTAGCTACTAAACCGGATCTATTTTAAACAACTTCAGGGTTACAACCTCTCGGCAAACACTTATACTATTTGTTAATTAATCATTTACAAATGGTGGGTCCGCATTTGTGTATGGTTATTTAATAAATAGTATAAGTGTTTGCCGAGAGGTTGTAACCCCGAAATAATAGATCTGGTATAGTAGGTAACAATTAAAATCGATTGGCGTCGCTAGTGTGCCCTACCCGTCACCTTAATAGACCATCATGGCGGAAGGCCGCCATGATGGTCTATTAATTATCTGTGGCCAACATGCCGAAGCGTAGCTCCCCCACGTTCAATGTGGATGTGGGCTGATATGATGATGATGATAATGTGTCCAGGAAACTGAGAGCATGCCTGCAGTCCCCCCTGACCCTGTACGAGCTGGCGGCCGCCGCAGTAGACTCCCTGCCACTTCCTGTCGCCCTGTCGTGGAGCGTACAAGATGTGGCCACCTGGATGGATGAAGTGGTGGGCCTGCCGCAGTATAAGGTGACTTCACAAGCATAATCTTAGCGTCTTATGCGCAATGTCACGAGCTCGGAGTACACTTGTTACCACAATCCAGGATTTCATCAAGGACCATGGAAGAACCACGCTTTACCATGAATGGGCTGGAGTAATAGTGCGGGCTCACAGGAAACCAGTAAAGTCTGTACCAAGCCCATGATCCAGGGTTTGATCATGGTCGAAGTTTAATCCAAATTTAATCCAATCCAATTGCCGTGTGGTCCCCGGCAGAGTAGAATAGGCCACCCTCACTCTTACCGAGGTGTCGTAAAAGGCGACTAAGGTAAAGCTGCTGGCATGATCATCAGCACCCAGAGAAGGAAAACTGTGCATTTATATCTAAACCCTCGCCAACCCGTCTGCCAAGCGAGTGAGTATGGCAATTACCCCTCATGTGATTGGGAGAGGCCCGTGCACCAGCAGTGGGGATTTAAATGGGCTAATGATGATGAAGTTTAATCTGGGTTGTATGGAGGTAGGAAGGTATCAACCTTCCTACCTCCGGTTGCCTTTCAGATACCAAAATCTGCAGGTTTTGTCGCGAGGACGAGGAAACGATTATCCACGTCCTCGGCGAGTGCAAAGCGCTGCACCACTGCAGTAGCCGGCACCTGGGAGCACACATTATCTCGGCAGACGAGATCAAAAGCTCCCCCATCAGCTCCATCCTCGGGTTTATCCTGGAGCTACACGAGGTGCTGTAATAAGTTCTGGGTCGCAGTGGCTATGAGATGCAATGCTCACTCCATTTCATTCAAATAAAATGTTCTGATACCAAGTCTGAGATCATACCTGCAATCCCTTTGACCCTATCTGTACCAGCTTAATTATTTTTAAATTCCAATTATTAGTTTATATACAAATTTTCACATTCCTAACATCAAAGCTGGCGGACTTTCATACAAACTTCTTACCCCCTTTATACCCCCTTAAGGGAATTTCGCTCAATTTCACAAAGGAACCCCCTGCTCAAATTTCGAGTTTCTCGGGACAGTAGTTTGGGCTGTGGGTGCACTCGCTGACATCGGTCTCTTTATAGGGAACTTAATGCAACGGCACAGTGAAAGTCGAGAAAGATCACTCGAAGTAAATGTCATGATTCCGAATTAAGAATCGAGTAGCGTTATTAATCCGACAGGCGCGACTACATTTTATTTCCTTGCTTCTTGTTTAATTTAATGGGATAATGCAATTGTAAATGTAACAACTTGTGGTTTCTGTTGATTTTATTGTTTGGGTTTAATTAGGTCTTTAATTTTTGTAACATCAGTCATCTTAATGTCCGTACCGTCGGTAAAAAAACATTAATATCGATCAGATTGTTGTCGCACAGATTATTTGCTATCGAAGGAGACTTCGTTCTCAAAATTAAGTTCTGAAACACCCCCCCAAGAAACATCAAATATTTTTAAACATTTCCAACATCCATTTAAGACAAGTATACGTGGATGACAGACAAGTTAAATAAAATGTTTTGTGTCCCCTGCTTATTTTTTCGGAGGTGGTTCGTTTGGGAGAGCACCGGAGGCCCATCCGGATGGAAAGAGTTTTAAGGTTGGCACCGCTCTTGTAACTCCAATGGTGTCACGGTATCCAATGGCGGCGGCAATCGCTTACCATCAGGTGTTCGTCTGCTCGTCTTCCGTCCGCCACCTATGACATTAAAAAAAAACTTGAAAACTCGGACATAAACATCTTTTTGGCATTTGGTAGTTAATTATATCCGGCTCCCTTTTTTTTTAAAATATCACCTTCCCACTGGTGACTCCATTTAATTTCGTCAACCATTTGTCTCTTACCTTCGATTTTACCAGTCACCTTAAGGCATTCCAAATTGCTGGTGTCCTGTACTATACTTGTATATAGCCCTAATATCGTTAAGTCAACACATATTTGGTTCACAGATCTGTTTATGTTGTTACAGCGAAGCATGTTGAAAAATCATATCAATGGCATGAGACTGTGATGCTGGAGAAACCCCATCCCATCTACCAGAGATCAATATACACGACTATAAGAATATTGAGGTGAGTTGGCAGCTCCTATCTTCTGGCCGTACCATAAAGAATAATGGATCTCGTGGCTGGCGCATGTATTTCCTCCTTCCTACAATATGGATCCACTACAAACGAAGCGCGAAGAAGCATCTCGCGGGCCAGTATGGCAGTGCCAACGGAAGCGATGCTTTTGCTTATTATCATGTATTACGATTTAAAACAAAAATACTCAGAAAACCGGCGTGAAGCAGCGACTGTGCCTCACCGAGTGAGGGTACCTACCGGAGGTCCAATCCGCGAGAAGGGTAGTTAAAACTTTTTTTTTCTTTTTTTTATGCTAGAGGCGGACAAACGAGCAAGCGAGTCACCTGATGGAAAGTTATCATCGCCGCCCATGAACATCTGCGAAATCAGAGAGATCGCTAATGTGTTGCCGGCCTTTTTTTTTAAAAAGAGTACGCTCTTGTCTTGAAGATCCGTAAGTCGTAGCCGTCCGGAAATGCTCCAGCAGCCAAACCGTTCCACAGAACTGAGGTACGTGGTAGAAAGTTCCGGGAGAAACGCACAGTATTAGACCGCCATCCATCGAGATGATGAGAATGGAATGACAATCGCTTGCGAGTGGTTCGATGTAAGAATTCGGCTGCAGGGAGTAGATCAAACAGCTCTTCAGAGCACTCCCCATGATAAATGCGGTATAAAATGCTGAGGGAAGCTATGTCCCGTCGCAATGCTAGAGGATCAAGTCGACTAGAGAGAGTCAGGTCACCAACAATTCGAGCAGCCCTACGTTGTACGCGGTCAAATGGAAGAAGTTGGTACTGAGGTGCACCAGCCCAGAGATGGGAGCACTATTCCATATGGTAAACTGGTATTGCGGGCGTACAAAGCCCCCTTTCCCGCGGTTCGGATCTCCGGTACCTTCACTCACGGAGCGAAACACAGCAGAGACGATGCGTGACGCCAGCTTTCTGTGAGGCCGTGGTACTCCGGTCGAGCCGGCCCATTCATTTATTTATTTAACATGGTCTCTTACAAGCTAACAGATTATAAATATCCAAAGCGCTTATAAGATAATCAAAGAAAAAAGGTACTTAATCAGACGACAAAATTACATGCGACAGCCCGAAAGCCAGTTCTTATACCTTACTCCAAGAGGGTCATGCACTTTTTGAAAAATAAACTAAAAATTAAACATGGTTCAAATAAAAAAAATATATAACAGATAAATTGGTAGTATAAATTATAAAAAAAAAACAAAATATTAATTGAAACCGATTAAACAGCATTCCCCCTCATGTGATTGAGGGAGACCGTGCCCCAGCAGTGGGGATTTAGATGGGCTGATGATGATGAAGTTTAATCCAGGTTGTATGTTCTGATACCCGCCTACCTAACGGTCGCCTTTCAGATACCAAAATCTGCAGGTTCTGTCGCGAGGACGAGGAAACGATTATCCACGTCCTCGGCGAGTGCAAAGCGCTGCACCACTGCAGAAGCCGGCACCTGGGAGCACACATGATCTCGGCAGACGAGATCAAAAGCTCCCCCATCAGCTCCATCCTCGGGTTTTATCCTGGAGCTGGAGCTACATGAGGTGCTGTAATAAGTTCTGGGGCTGCCACAATAGATCTTCTACTGGTCGCAGTGGCTATGAGATGCAATGCTCACCCCATTTCATTCAAATAAAATGTTCTGATACCAAGTCTGAGATCATACCTGCAATCCCTTTGACCCTGTACCAGCTTAATTATTTTTAAATTCCAATTATTGGTCTATATACAAATTTTCACATTCCTAACATCAAAGCTGGCGGACTTTCATACTAACTTCTTACCCCCTTTTTACCCCCTTAAGGGAATTTCACTCACTTTCACAAAGGAACCCCCTGCTCAAATTTCAAGTTTCTCGGGACAGTAGTTTGGGCTGTGGGTGCACTCGATGCCTATCGGCTTGTTATAGAGAAAGGTTAATTGGCAACGCACAGGTGCAAGCGAGAAAGATCACTCATGAAGTAAAATTGTAATGATTCCGAATTAAGAATGAATGTAGCGGTATTAAATCATGACAGGCGCGTACTACATTTTTATTTCCCTTGCTTTTTTGTTTTAATTTAATGGCGGATAATGCAAATTGTAAAATGTAAACAACTTGTGGTTTCGTATAGTTGAATTTTATTTGTTTTGGTGTTTAATTATGGTGAATTGGATAAATTTTTGTAATGTGTGTTCATCAAGTCATCTTAATGTCCGTCGTCGGTAAAAAAAACATTAATATCGATAGATTGTTGTCTCACAGATTATTTGCTATCGAAGGAGACTTCGTTCTCAAAATTAAGTTCTGAAAACAAAAACACTCCAAATATTTTTAAACATTTCCATACATCCATTTACGACAAGTATACGTGGATGACAGACAAGTTAAATAAAATGTTTTGTTCCCCTGCTTATTTTTTTCGGAGGTGGTTCAGTTTGGAGTAGCACCGGAGGCCCATCCGGTGGAAAGGAGTTTAAAGGTTGGCACCGCTCTTGTAACTCCAATGGTGTCACGGATATCCATGGGCGGCGGCAATCGCTTACCATCAGGTGTTCCGTCTGCTCGTCTGCCACCTATGACATTAAAAAAAACTTGAAACTCGGACATAAACATCTTTTTGGCATTTTGGTTAGTTAATTTTATATTCCGGCTTCCCTTTTGAAAATATTCACCCTTCGCCACTGGTGACTCCATTTAATTTCGTCAACCATTTGTCTCTTACCTTCGATTTTACCAGTCACCTTAAGGCATTCCAAATTGCTGGTGTCCCTGTACTATACTTGTATATAGCCCCTAATATCGTTAAGTCAACACATATTTGGTTCACAGATCTGTTTATGTTGTTACAGCGAAGCATGTTGAAAAATCATATCAATGGCATGAGACTGTTGATGCTGGAAAACCCATCCCATCTACCAGAGATCAATATACACGACTATAAGAATATTGAGGTGAGTTGGCAGCTCCTATTTCTGGCGTACCATAAAGATAATGGATCTCGTGGCTGGCGCATGTATTTCCTCCTTCCTACAATATGGATCCCTACAAACGAAGCGCGAAGAAGCATCTCGCGGGCCAGTATGGCGGTGCCAACGGAAGCGATGCTTTTGCTTATTATCATGTATTACGATTTAAAACAAAAATACTCAGAAACCGGCGTGAAGCAGCGACTGTGCCTCACCGAGTGAGGGTACCTACCGGAGGTCCAATCCGCGAGAAGGGTAGTTAAAACTTTTTTTTTCTTTTTTTTATGCTAGAGGCGGACAAACGAGCAAGCGAGTCACCTGATGGAAAGTAATCATCGCCGCCCACGAACATCTGCGAAATCAGAGAGATCGCTAATGTGTTGCCGGCCTTTTTTTTTAAAAAAGAGTACGCTCTTCTCTTGAAGATCCCTAAGTCGTAGCCGTCCAGAAATACTCCTGCAGCCAAACCGTTCCACAGAACTGAGGTACGTGGTAGAAAGTTCCGGGAGAAACGCACAGTATTAGACCGCCATCCATCGAGATGATGAAAATGGAATGACAATCGCTTGCGAGTGGTTCGTTGTAAGAATTCGGCTGCAGGGAGTAGATCAAACAGCTCTTCAGAGCACTCCCCATGATAAATGCGGTATAGAATGCTGAGGGAAGCTATGTCCCGCCGCAATGCTAGAGGATCAAGTCGACTAGAGAGAGTCAGGTTACCAACAATTCGAACAGCCCTACGTTGTACGCGTTCAAACGGAAGAAGTTGGTACTGAGGTGCACCAGCCCAGAGATGGGAGCAGTATTCCATATGGTAAACTGGTATTGCGGGCGTACAAGCCCCCTTTCCCGCGGTTCGGATCTCCGGTACCTTCACTCACGGAGCGAAACACAGCAGAGACGATGCGTGACGCCGGCTTTCTGTGAGGCCGTGGTACTCCGGTCGAGCCGGCCCATTCGTTTATTTATTTAACATGGTCTCTTACAAGCTAACAGATTATAAATATCCAAAGCGCTTATAAGATAATTAAAGAAAAAAGGTACTTAATCAGATGACAAAATTACATGCGACAGCCCGAAAGCCAGTACTTATAGCTTACTCTAAGAGGGTCATGCACTATTTGAAAAATAAACTAAAAATTAAACATGGTCAAAATAAAAAAAAATATAACAGATTCATTGGTAGTATAAATTATTAAAAAAAAAAAATTTAAACCGATTAAACAGCATGTCCGTGGCCGTGTGGTCCCCGGCAGAGTAGAATAGGCCACCCTCACTCTTACCGAGGTGTCGTAAAAGGCGACTAAGGTAAAGCTGCTGGCATGATCATCAGCACCCAGAGAAGGAAAACTCTGCATTTATATCAAAACCCTCGCCAACCCGTCTACCAAGCGTGGTGAGTATGGCAATTACCCCTCATGTGATTGAGGGAGGCCCGTGCCCCAGCAGTGGGGACTTAAATGGGCTGATGATGATGATGATGAAACAGCATGTCAAAATTGATTGGGTCATAGAAATAAAATGATGACATCAGAAAGCCCTCTACCAAATTTTCATTCAAGCGTTCGATTCGTGATCATTTTCTCCGCTCACTAGAAATTTAACTTCAACTTCTTTTTTCCCTTTTTTTATGACTGCTGTGGTAAGATGTATTGTGTCTGTTGCAACTTTTTAATGCTTACAATGTAGGTTAGCCGGTATTCGTTGTTTTTTTTTTCTGTTTTTTTTTATAATTAATTGTAGTATAAGTCGGTTTACTGTATTAAATAATTATGTATGTAATTTAGTCATATTATATATTACTCACATGTATGTTTATGGATATATATTTATTTAGCCTTCATACATATTTCTGCATCGCCTAATGGTTGACTGGTAGAGAATGCTGTATAGCATTAAGTCCGCCAATTGTACTTTACTTTCTTGTGCAATAAAGAACAAATAAATAAATAAATAAAATGTCAACAAATAATAAAAAATACATTAAATAATAGGTAAACTTGAATTCATGCCGAAGAGTGGCTCTTCCACGGAGAATGAAACGTTTCATATTCTATAGATAATAACTCGGCAAGTTCGAGAGGTGTACAGCGTGGAGTTCATCAGATTCGCGCGCAGCATCGGCCTGCCACCCAGGAAACCACTCACTCATTACACCTGGTTCAAGTCACTCTCGGGGCCCACTTGGGGAATCCGACAGAACTGGACCAGGTAAATTCACGTACAGACAGGCACACATCAAATCTTTATTCGATTCTCACTTTAATGTTAAACGCGTTTGGTTCAATAAGGTTATTTGACTTGTTTTGAAAAAACTTCTTATTTATTGGTGTATACGTGTATACGAACCCTAAAAATAGTATTTATTTTCATTTATTTTGAATATTTCGTTTAGAAAATCATTATAAAATAAAAGTATTATTGAATCTTGTCAAAAACGCTTCATTCAGCAATATGGCGTCGAATCATTCGAATGACGTCAACCTTTTGTTGAAATTCGATAGCACACGGGAAATTCGATAGATGATTAGCGTCCCACGTAGATAGAACATGATGGCGTAGAATCTCTCGCTTGTTTTGCTTGCAAAAGGCTGACGTCACAGTAAAGAAAGCCAATGAAAACCATTTATGGTCTCCACGAAACAAATTAATTTTATTTTGGTTTTATTGATAATTCCTTTTGAAAGCTATAAACTACGCGGATGACTATAAATGAATATTTATTTTTCATACAGTCAAATAGCCTATTGAGGAAAGGTCATCCTATTTTTTGGTCCAAGTGCCGGCCAGTTTTTTTTTTTTTTGCGGCAAGACTTGTCCCCCTGCATATTTGTTACTATAGCACCAAAGCTGTAGGGTCAATATCCTTGGCTTTATTTGAGTTCAAAAGTCGCGTTCTTATCCACTGACCTACTATAGCTCTTTTGCTTTCACTTGGACCATGATCCAGGTTCGGGATTTCTGATAATGGGGCTATCGCGTGTGAAATATCCGCTAGATGGCGTGCCTGTGAACCGAGGTCCAAATTTGACAATTTGACTTATTACGTCTACAAATTAACTTCGGTTCATAATCGGCGAAGATTTCACAGAGAAAAGGGTACACCCCTAAAGTTCTACCCTTGGGGGTGAAATATTTTCTTCAAATTCGCATGAAACCACCCTTTTGATAATACCTATTCAACAAAAAAAATAATCGTTCAAATTGGTTTATAATCGGCGGAGATATTGCGTATAAAAAAGTTCATCCTCAATTTTCTACCCTTACGGGTTGTTATTTTTATTATTAATTTTACATATAAGCCGAAAAATAATTGGCGGAGTTATCGCGTAACAAACATAGAAAAAAAACATACGGGTCGAATTGAGAACCTCCTCCTTTTTTTGAAGTCGGTTGAAAATACCCAATCACCTTGTAGATGGACCTCAGGCCTAAAGTACGCCATCTTGCGGTTTTTTCGCACGCGACAACCCCCATTACAATGAAGCGACTGCCATCTGACCTTCGCAACCCTTAGACAGGGGAACCAGACCAACTGGATGATGGAAACAAATTTGTTTCTTATATTTGATTAGGTATCTAGCAGGTTAGAAGGCGGGGCAAGTGCCCCACCCTGCCCTACCGCGGTAGGGCAGGGTGGGGCGCCCTGTCTTTCTACCCGTTTCCAATTACAGATGTGACGTTCTTCGCTGGATGAAGATAATAATGCCTGAACCGGTGTACCGAGACCATTGGGACTTGGTCTGGTAAAAATCTAACTATTTTTAGGATCTCGATCAGCCAATCGCGTCCACTCATCCTCAGGTGATCTGTCTGCTCGTCTGCCATCACATAAAAAACATAATAAATTAACTGCTGAACGCAGTGGGCCTACAACGGAACGAAATTCACAATTGAATCTATATTACCCTTCCTTTTCGACATGTTGTGCGTCTCTCTTATTTGGTTCTCAGATTATTCTCGTTCGTTGTAGGTCCCTCAAAAAGCAGTTTGCAACCAATTTGTTATGTGATAGTGGCAGACGAGAAGACGGATCACCTGATGGTAAGCGATCACCGCCGCCCATGGACACCTGCAACACCAGTGGAGACACAAGTGTGCTGCTGGCCTTTTAAAAAGGAAAACGCTCTTTTCTTCAAAGCTTGCAGGTGATATCGGCCGCCAACCTTTTGACTCCCTAAAAGGATACCAGAGCCCAGCCTCCCTAGGCTGGGCCCCCTGGCACTAGTAAGCAGTATTACGTAAGCAGATTTGTTACAGTTATTTACCCCCCCATCCCCTTGTCAGCAAAAGTAAGCAAAGCTCTTACCCCCTCCACCTAAGCTTACGTAAATATTCTTCGACTTTTTTTGTCACAGCTCGGCAATCCTACTACACAAAAATACAACCAAAATAAGCAAAGCAAAGACCCCACCCCATAGTGCTTACATAATACTTGAACGGCCCCTATCCTTTTTTTTGACGAGGAGGAAATGTCGCCTGCCCGAAGGGCAATAGGCGTCTGTTTATTGCACATCGGGCAGGGGATTCTCCTGGGGAATCCCCTGAAATCGGACTCTGGCATCGGTTGGGAAATCGCCTTTGGGTTGGGTCTCTGCTAATCAGAGACCGTCCAGAGGCATACCCACTTTAACATTCCGACTTTTCTCGTCATATCCTGGGCTACGAGGCGAGACATGGATTCAACGGACGGACCCGATCACCGCTTCCCACCCATGGTACGCCAGGCTGGCCAGTACGGCTACCTCCCAAAACTCCGAGGCTTAACGTCTCCAGGGCTCCTCCTGTATTTTTTTATGTGAAAGGTGACAGACGAGCTGACAGATCGCCTGATGGAAAGCGATTGCTGCCGCCCATAGGCAACACCTGTGGAGTCACAAGTGCGCTGCCAACTTTTAAACCCGACTTTCCCCCGGATTGTGCCTCCGGTATCCTCAGTCACGCAGCGAAACACCACAATGCTGATTCACGCCGGTTTTCTGTGTGGCCGTGGTATCACTCCTGTCGAGCCGGCCCATTCATGCCGAAGCAGGGCTGTCATGGTTTTCATTCCAGGTATCACAAGCCAGATTTTCCCAAAGTGTTGTTCGGGAGGGTTGGAAAGATGAAATCAGATGTCTACATACCACACTACGAGTATAAAACCCCCGAAGTCTGTAAGGAATATCAGGTCAATATCTTGATTAATACAAAATAGCGGAAGATACGTCACGTCATGCACACATACTCATAGCTCTAATGATGACATATTGGTTTAAAGTTGTACGATATTGTAAGACAGAGACCTATTTTTTGACATAAGCGTGAGTGAGTCAAGCGTACTATGCGCAGCTACGCTTCAGAGTTGAGTCCTGTCAAAACGACTTAACTCGTCACACATTAATATATCGTATATTTCTATCTCGCTCTGCAAAATGGTGGCCAAAACATTAATGAATTTAGAAATATCATGAGAAATCAAAACTTTTCTTCTACTTATGAGTGAAATGTTTTCTTCTACTTATGATTCCATGAGATTTGTTATTTCTTTTTGAATAAACTGTACAACGCGTAATAGCGTACGAAGGCATTTTGGTAAGCTTAATCCCACTTAAAACAATTAAAGAATATTTTTGGTTGACACAACCGCTTGTCAGACTCGCCAATTTGCGACTGCGTGCAATTAGGGGATGGGGATCTGACGGTCGCCGTCACAGACCAATAAAAATGACGTTCGCAGATAACCGTGCGACTGCGCGAGCTCCAAAGAGAACCTGTTTTCGATTCATGCACACTCATACGGCCCTCTGGCGACGGCCCTGGATCCGGGATTCGGCAAGTCAGGTAATTACAATGAAGCGACTGCCGTCTGATTTTCGCAACCCTTAGACAGGGGAACCAGACCTACCGGATCACGGTTACACGTTCAAAATCCCTATCGAGCGTGTGTGTGCGCGTGCGTGCTTGCTTGTGTGCTTGCTTGCGTGCGTGCTTGCGTGCGTTCATGCGTGAGTTCGTGGGTGCGTGCGTTTGGGTGTGTGAGTGTGTGTGCGTCTGCGTGTGCGTGTGCGTGAGCGTGAGCGTGAGCGTGTGCGTGTGCGTGTGCGCGCGCGTGCGCGTGCGCGTGAGCGTGTGCGTGTGCGTGTGCGTGTGCGTGTGCGTGTGCGTGTGCGTGTGCGTGTGCGTGTGCGTGTGCGTGTGCGTGTGCGTGTGCGTGTGTGTGTGTGTGTGTGTGTATGTGTGTCATGTGTGACCGAGTGTGTGTATGCCTTTGGCATCGCAGCTATCCGAACGGATGAACCGATTATTATTTAGTTTTATGTTTGGTTTAACTTTTTCAGATACCAAGAAAATTCCGAATCCAATGCGGGATACCAGAGGAGGAGCAAAAGATCTGGATGGAGCACCGGCCAGGGTCTCCCTTCAAAGAGGAGGAAAAGAAGAAGAAGAAAGAAGTAAAAAAGGTAACAGGAGAGATTTTTTCTTACGTCGTGTAAAAAAAAGGTGAAACTTCTCGATTTCTCTAATAAAAGTAATTCTATTTAAACTTGACCTGTTTGTCGTCGTTTGGCGCTAGGTGTTGATTACATCGCGCAAGCTTTTCGTGTTTTCAGATTACCTATAAGCGTAGCTACTGTCTGTAGGATTTACCTATTTATAAATCATATGGATAAGATATAGATAATAAGGCAATGCTCGGCGTCTCTCTCCGACGAATCCGAATTGAGGTGATCCGGCAGAGAACCAAAGTCATCGACATTGCTCACCGGAATAGCAAGCTTAAGTGGCAGTGGGCCGGCCATATTAGCCGCAGAACCGACAACCGATGGGGTAAACGAGTTCTAGAATGGAGACCGCGTCTTGGCAAACGTAATGTAAGGCGCCCTATGGTTAGGTGGAGGGACGATCTGCGCAGGATGGCTGGCAAGAGCTGGATGCGAAAAGCCATGGATAGATCACGGTGGCGAACAATCGGAGAGGCTTACGTCCAGCAGTGGACTGCGATAGGAGGATGATGATGAGATAGTTATGGAGATTATTGCATCCTATCATTGTTTCAGAAGGTGAAGATTCTGGCATCGCCCGACAGCAAACAGGTCCCCAAGAGAGTCAGCCTGACAGGCCTGGTCGGCAAGGATCTCATCCTGGCGCGGAGGAAAATGCCTGTGCCCAAGTTCCTGGTCTGAACTTTAAATACTTAGATTCTGCCATTTTGACGTTTGACAGCAAGTGTTAGTTTGACAGCAAGTGTCAGTTTGACAGCCAGTGTCAGTTTGACAGCAGTTTAGTTTATTGGTACAGTTAGACAATTCTGATTTGGCACGTGTCGAAAATTGAAACTAACTACTCATGTTTTTTTTTCAACACAGTAGCAGCCATAAAGAAAAAAAAAATGATATTTTTAACAAGTGTCACATGGGTAAAATAGTGTTTGCAAATCGTCCCTTTTCTATTAGCTTAACCACCACAAAGTCGACCTCCCCATGGTTCGTGGGACACGGGGAGGGCGGAGTGTGCTTGACCAAATTAAAAAAGTTCTCTTTGGATGAGCTCCAAAGAGAACTTTTTTAATTGGTCAAACACACTCCGCCCTACTCCGCTCCACAGCACGGTTTTAGCTGCAAACGTCATTCTTACTTCTATGTCGGCGGACACGGTCGACATTCGACTGATTGATTGGCCCAAACAGAATATAAATTTTTTGGTTGGATTCTGGCGGTAGGACTAAAACACTCCGCGTGGGCTGATGGAATACAAAAGTTTTGAATTAATTTCTAACGACTATAATATATCAAGACCGGAATTAACACAATATTTATTATGTGATACAACATTGTGTACTCACATATTTGGCTCGACGTTTCGGCTACAAAATATGTGAGTACACAATGTTGTATCACATAATAAATATCGTGTTAATTCCCGTCTTGATAAATTATAGTTATAATGCAACGTGAAAATCTAAAAAATTAGTTTCTAATGATTTTTAGTCAACAAATTCGGTGTTTATTTGTGCAGTAAAGTGCTGCGAAGTGATCCTAATGGTATCGGCAGAATCCGTAGGTTGCTAAAACGCAAAAAACCGGCGTTTTATTAAGTGACTGCTTTAAAAAAATGTCCCATATGGCCACAATTAATATATATTAATTAGCGACCCGGTGTTCTTAGTTCAGAAAATGTGCGAAATATTTTGTGGGTCACTGATTTCGGCTTATTCCCGCTGTCCACCCTCTGCTAGTCCACCCCGGGTGGACAGTGAAACAATTGTTTTAAACACCCCCTCTTTTAACCGTGAAGGGGTGGACAACGGGATTTATTTGAATACTTGTTTCCATGTCCACCCGGGGTGGACTAGCAGAGGGTGGACAGCGAGAATAAACCCTGATTTCGACTGTTGACTACCCACTTATTCTCAATAAGTTACTTGACATAAACAAGATATCTTCGGGTAGAGCCATATTATAAATAAAAAAAATAAAAAAGGTCGTTTTGGTTTGGTCACACTCCGCGACCCACGTCCCGCGAACCATGCAAAGGTCGACTTTGTGGCAGTAGAGCTATAATATAAACATTGAAGAACCACGCCCTTAGTCGATGACACTTTTCGGCCAGAACAGCTTTGTCGCACTCTACGTTTATTAAATAAACAAGTAGATGAAGTAGGTAACATTGGAAATTATTGTAATAAATAATTTAGTACCTATTTACCTATGTAAATCATTTCAATTTGAGATTTCCGTCTACGAACCTATCGAAGTATCAATGTGTAAACCACATTGATACTGTTCCGTTTTAGGTTGTTTTTTATCCTTTTTAGGATTCCGTAACCAAATGGCAGAAACCGTCTGTCTGTCTGTCCGTCCGTCCATATATCACAGCCACTTTTTTGCGAAACTATAAGAACTATACTATTGAAACTTGGTAAATAGATGTATTTTGTTAACCGCATCACGATTTTTACACAAAAATAGGAAAAAAAAACTTTTTTGGGGGTTCCTCATACTTAAAACTGAAATTCAATTTTTTTTATCAAACCCATACCGTGTGGGGTATCTTTGAATAGGTCTTTAAAAATGATGTTGAGGTTTCTATTTTTTTTTATACACTTAATACTTTGCGCTCTCAAAATGGTAAAATGTGCAGTACTGGGGTGACGTGCTGGGCGACGTTCTTTCTCTACCGCACGAGTATGGAGATGCATTAAAGATGCGTCAGGGCTGGTTGGATCTCTTTCACACTCTGTGACGTTTTTTCCGAAAATGGCACATTCCGTCTAAAGCGCTCTTTTTCTAGTTCCATAATTTATTCCCATTTGGTTAAGGTGATGCCGATCGCATTAATATTTCATATGAATTCCTGGCAGGCCTCCCACAAGGTGGACCGACGATCTGGTGAAGATCGCGGGAATCCATTGGATGCGGGCGACACAGGACCGATCTTGTGTGGAGAACATTGGGGGAGGCCTATGTCCAGCAGTGGACGTCTATTCGCTGAAATGATGATGATGATGAATTCACGCCTCGTTAGGCGTTCAACGTTTTCCTTTAACGAATTCGTTCGACTTTTTTTTTTATGTGATAGGTGGCAGACGAGCAGACGGTGACGATGGTAAGCGGCGATTGCCGCCGCCCATGGACACCCGCGACACCATTGGTGTCACACGTGCGCTTCCAACCTTTAAACCGGTCCTCCAGTGTCCTCACTCACGCAGTGAAACACAGCACAGTGGTGCTTGACGCCGTGTTTCTTATTCTTATAAACTAAATAGTGGACTACCGATAATCTATCAATAGACTACCGACAGTGGACTGTCGATTGTGGACTATCGATAGTCTATCAATAGACTACCGATAGTGGACTATCGATAGTATATCGATAGACTATCGATAGTGGACTATCGGTAGTCTATTGATAGACTATCAATAGACTACCGATAGTGGACTATCGAGAGTCTATCACTAGACTATCGATAGTGGACTATCGACAACCAACACTACTCTGTATCGCCCTCCCTCGTGTGCGTACCTGTATAGCTATAATGAGCGTGTCGTTCTGCACAGGTCCGAAGATATCTTCGTTGTATATAGTCTGCGCTTCGTTGTACCGCTCGATGGCCCGCCTGATGTCAGTGATGTTCCTGGGCCCGGCGCGTTCCGTCGAATTGGCTGGAAAGTGTAACATAATAAATTAAACATCAGCGAGACTTAGCCTGTACTGGAGCGACGCAAGCAGACAAAGTCACCCAGAGAGCCACGGAGAGGGCTATGCTCGGAGTCTCTTTGCGTGATCGTATCGGAAATGATGAGATCCGCAGGAGAACTAAGGTCACAGACATAGCCCAACGGATTGCATGTCTCAAGTGGCAGTGGGCAGGGCACACATTGTCTAGAGTGTAGTTCACAGTCTAACGTAGAGTTATGAGTTCTCTGTCTAGAGTGGAGTTAGGAATTCTAAGTCTAGAGAGGAGTTTTGAGTTCTTAATTTAGAGTGCAGTTATGAATTCTTATTTTTTAGTGGAGTTAGGAGTTCTTAGTTTTTACTGGAGTTATGAGTTCTTAGTATTAAGTGGAGCTATTTGTCTAGAGTGCAATTATGAGTTCTTTGTCTTGAATCTTCACTCTTCTTAGTCTAATGTAAGTTCTTTGTTTGGAGTGTAGTTCCTAATAGAATGTGGAGATATGAGTTCTCTGTCTAGAGTGGAGTTAGAAATTCTAAGTCTAGAGTGCAGTTATAAGTTATTAGTCTTAAGTGAAATTTGAGTTCTTTGTCTAGAGTGAAGTTCTAAGTCTATATGAGTTCTCTGTCTAGAGTGGAGTTATGGATTCTAAGTCTAGAGAGAAGTTATGAGTTATTAGTCTTAAGTGAAATTTTGAATTCTTTGTCTACGGTGTAGTTTTTAGTCTAATGTGGAGTTATGAGTTCTTAGTCTAACGTAACTATGAGTTAAATGTCTTACCGCTGACATTCTTATGGTGGACGGTGAGGTACTTGTGCAGCTCCGGGGGAACTGCCGCCAATACCTGCTCCGACGTCTCGTTGGCGTTCATCAGCTCCTCTGGAAACAAACGTGACGTCATTAACATTAGTCTATAATATGGACTCTTTCCATAATAATACAATAATTTACATTTATTGACTACGTCACACTTTCATGTTTTTCCTCGCCCTCTCTAGTGTGACGTCACATATTTTTGCATACACATACGTTTTTGAACCTAGTAATGGGGGCTATCGCGTGCAAAAAATCCGCTAGATGGCGTACTATAGGCCTGAGGTCCATCTACAAGGTGATTGGGTATTTTTAGACGTGATACTCGTATGTCATATTGTCAATTAACGAATAAATCAGTCAATGTCAAGCGTCCGTGGCACTCATTCAGCTGGTCTCACTGAAAACCAGTCTTGGCTGCTTATGTCACTTTGTCTGGGCTGTGACATAAGCTGAGTGAGGGCCATTTATACTAGACGTCATAACACATCATTATATTCATTTGGCACTGTCTGGACATGATTGAATATAGTTTTGTTTTTTTTTTTTCCTTTTGTTTTATTTTTATGTATTTTTAATTGTTTTATGTTTTGTTTTCTGTTTGTACCAAATTGTGTTCTGTTTATAATTGCTATATGTTCTGTGTTGTGATGTCTAATAATCTTTCTTTCAATGATGTTGAATTTGGACCTCGGTTCACAGCCACGCCATCTAGCGGATATTTCACACGCGATAGCCCCCATTACTGATATTGAAGGGGGGGGAGAGTATTGTATCGACAAAAAAAAAATACGTGACTACATAATATTGTTAAATAAAGTGATACGTTTTTATTTTTAAATTAGTACATTACTATTTCATTTTTTTTCTGTCTCGCTCAATAGATCATTGGCAGAGCATTCTTTAAGACAGTAACGGCCGCACTCAGAGACGTCATTTAAGCTAATGTTCCTTAACTTTAGTATCGGTAGTCTTTATGCGTATCAAAATAAGGGTCAATATTTTTTCTTAAGTAGCCAACTAAGTTAATCAACGACTCTGAGTGTGGCAGTAAGTCCGCCAATCGTACTTTTATTTTAGAGGCCTATAAATATGAAAGTATATGTGCTTTAATGATAATTTCAATGTAAATCGATGTCAAAAATGTTCTTCTTTTAGGTAATCGCTTAACAAGCCTCCAGAAACATCCCAATTTTCTTGAAATCAGGATTTAGCAAGTTATTTGTTTTCCTCCATGCAATATTATGGAATGCGAAAATCAACCATAATTTAATTTTTTTTAAGAAATCGGCACGTTTCTGTAATCTGTTAAGATAATTAATTAAAATTTGAACACTTTAGAAATCGATTTACAATTGTGATAATTTGATTATCACTAAAGCACAGATACTTTCATATTTATAGGCCTGTGAAATTAGTTCACCTTATTGTAACTCGCGATCTAAAGTTATTACCGTACTAAAGCTCATGTCACCCCGTTCCAACACGCAATGTCAAAGGGGGCTGGCATAAAATATTGTTTCCGGACTATACTTAGTTCGCGATTTGTAATAATGTGGATTATGTTTGTATGAAAATTAGGTCCTGAGCCGATTTGATTGCTCGCGACTGTACTAAAAAAACACAAGTGGTTTTGAAAATTGCTATATGACGTCACAACAGAGGGAGGGCGAAACATAATGTATGTCCCTTCGTCGTCAGCCCATTTAAGTCCCCACTGCTGGGGCACGGGCCTCCCTCAATCACATGAGGGGTAATTGCCATACTCACCACGCTTGGCAGACGGGTTGGCGAGGGTTTTGATATAAATGCAGAGTTTTCCTTCTCTGGGTGCTGATGATCATGTCAGCAGCTTTACCTTAGCCGCCTTTTACGACACCTCGGTAAGAGTGAGGGTGGCCTATTCTACTCTGCCGGGGACCACACGGCCGAGTATGTCCCTTACAAACAACATATTACACAACATAATACTACAGACTATGTCCCTTACAAACAACATATTACACAACATAATACAATACGGTTATTTTACAACAAAATACCCAAGCAGACACGTAGACATATTTGAATTGAACAATATGAATAGCTGACTCTTTTTTTTATTTCTATTATTTACGGTAGATTAAAAAAAAATCTGCAATAAAACCGGTTTCAAAAACCACGAACTAAAAAGTGTAAAATAATATTTTTAACGCTTCATACAATAGGGTATACGACTAAGTTCAAGATTTTACAAAATATAAATATTTTGTCAAAATATAGGTCAAGGCAAAAATTCTCAATTAAAAATATAACGTCTAGCCGGTTTTATGGTCATTCAAAGATTCATGGGCAAGTCCATTTTAAAAGTATGAAATTATTAAAAAATAATCATACCATTGAATAACCCATACAATTTGCACCAATTATTATAATAGAACCATTGACATAAACGAAACATTTGTAATAGCTACCATACAAAATTCAAATGAAATGCATACAAAATACTTAAGTGTGACGTCACATCTAAGTAGCCATTTGTATGGAGCGTTTTGGGTTTGCCCAAAATAATGTGATTTTAAAGTTGTGATATCTCAGGTAGTTTGAATGAGAATGAAGTGATTCTTTCAACGATGTTTCTATCATTGATTGCAAAATTAAAAAAAAAGTAGTCGTATACCGTATTCAGATATTTTTTTTTTAACTGTACACTCGAAAGGAGGTGTTACAGAAGTCGGCGCCTAATCCCTGAACATTAAAAAAACATAAAGTATTTTTTTTTTCTTTTCCAATACAAAAGAGTCCCAAAAGAAGATTACATTGTATATCCCATTTATTTCAAAATAAAATACACTTTTTTTATGCTAGAGGCGGACAAACGAGCAAGCGAGTCACCTGATGCAAACATTATATGGCATTATGTAAGTATCAGGTCCACTTACAAGTAGATTTTGATGTGTCATGTCAAAATGCCATTAAAATTGGACCCCACGCTTACATAACACCAATCACCATATATCGGATGTTTCGTATATAAAAACCCTCAATAATAAAAATTACTTTGCCGAATTTAGGCGTTCCCCTGTCAAAATGTGGAAAACAAAAAAGCTATGAAATGTATAGGACAAACTACATGAAATCAGGAAAAAAAATAAAAATTAAAAAAAACCTGGGTAAGCGACATTGTCGTGATTATTTTTTTCGGTTGATCCGTGTTTAGTATCAGTTTTATGATCTGAAAAAGGGGTTGAAAGTATGTTAGATATAAGAAAAAAGAAAAAATGCATAATTTTTTACCTCTTATTACAAAACGTAGTTTAAAATAAATACTGGGACTAAGACAAGGAATAACGTAAGGACTAAAATAACGCGATTACAAGACGAAGCTTAACGTTGGTTAGTTAGGTAGAATCTTGGAAAATTTATATAATTAGTCCATGGGTAGAATCAACTATACCTAATACTAAAGTTAAACTTAACCTGATCCTTAGTTTAACTTCTGTACGAAGTTAGTCTAACACCAAAATACCGATTTGGTGACCAGTGACAGTTCAGTTCATGTTACGCCAAAGTTATTTGCCGAAAAAGATGGCAAAGTAATCGGCGAACAGACATAAAAAACATAAACATATATATATATATATATATATATATATATCTCTAATTGAGAACCTCCTTTTTTTGAAATCGGTTAAAAAAGAAGCCTTTTATTTTTACATATATATATATATTTTTTTTTTGTAGCTATAAATGTTTTTAATTCTTTTTTAATTTCAGAAACCAAACAAGTTTATGTAAAACAAAACGTCACTGATCGAATGATTGAATGATTCAATCAATATTCACCCAACGGTACTAAGTAGTCTAAGATTTGTAATAAAGATTGGATTAACGCCAGTACAGGATTAACGCCGGTACTAGAGTACGTGCATGTAATAAGAGGGTTTAAGTGTATAAAATGTATACAAGAACTAATGAAAAAATGCTATAGATGCAATATGTGTCGTCAGCTAATATTATATAAGAGCTAATATTTTAACGTTTCAAAGTCATAATATTTACCATCGACAACTTTACTTTTCTAGGGGCAACCGTGCAAAAACGTCAACTTGAGCGAGAGCATACGATCATTACCGATGTTTACCGAGTAATTGTTACGTGGCCGTGGGTAATAACTTTTTGGCCCTTTGTTGGCGCAAATAAAGAAATAACAATATTCATTTGTCAATCGATATATGTCAGCTCGCCAACAGAACCGCCAAATGTAACAATAAACTATTTTCTGAACTGACACGAGTGACAGCATATGTTCGTAATTAGAAAACCGTAATGATAGCTTTTTGCAAAGAGGTTATCGTTTCAAGGGTCGATTAAATAAGACATTTTATGCCTTAACTTGACATTCAACATTATTGCCTCAAAAGTTTCGACCTTATTGCATTATGAAAGTTCTAACGACATTTAACGGAAATAGGTCCCAAATTAAAGCTCGTGACTGTACAAGAAGATAGATTGCTTATTGTTTTGACGCGGTGGTGGCGCTATGTGGCGGGTCATTTCATTCCCTCTAATATGGTTGAGTGAAATGATGGCTGACACATACGTCATACTTGTGAACAGCACCCTTACCATGAGTTTGAAAAACTGTTCTCTCTATCGAAAACTATCGCTTTGTCCCTTTCATTGTGGTGCATGTGAAAGCGACAGAGTAATAGTTTTGGATAGCGAGGATGGTATTTCAAACTCATGGTAAGGCCTCTGGTGCCGCCTTTGGGGACTAGTCCGCTTCGGTTTACCTCATATTTAGCTTTTATTTTGCTTCATTCTATTTTGTGTTGCATTAGACTGTATGACTTGGTATGAGGATAATAAACCATTGTGTAAAAAGTTGGCGATCAAAAAGAGTAACTGGCGAGTTTCTTGCCGGATCTTCTCGACCAGAAACAACTTTCCGAGCCGGTTGGTAGAATCGCATTATGTGTATGTTTGTACATGTAAATTATACATAATTACTTATAAATAGTTTTAAATTACATAAATGTATGACGATTTGTAAGTGCTGTTACAAGCCTATGCAAATAATCTTTTGACTTTGATGATATGTCAAAGACGACATGTCAAAATTTTATACGACGATAAAATAATTAGACCCAGAACGCCGGATGCATACATCGCGAGTTAATCAGGCTGCGCACTCAGTAGGTGTGAATGACAGAGATAAACGTGCGTGAAAGACACAACGATACGATAAAAATAATTATTCCGATATCAAGGTCTACTAGAGCCTGCTTTCTGTGTCAACTTATTTTTTTTTTATGAGAAAGGGAAACGAGCAAGCGAGTCGCCTGATGGTAAGTGATCACCGCCGCCCATGGACATCAGCCACACCAGCACTATTTTTGATTCACTCGTATGACTTAGCGTCGTCGCATGCGACGTAAGTCACATTCGCCTTCTAAGTCGCATGAAGCCGATTTTCCTTATTTTTGAATCATTCGATTTCAATGTTGCCAATATAATACGGTAAATTAACATTCTAACCCTTCCATGCAGAATTTAACAAAAACCGGTAACTTCCGCATTGCAAACGGAACGCAAAAACCATAGATTATTGGCTGAATATGAAAATCTTTGCTTTTTTTGTCACAAAAAAAACTATGAATGTCACATTGTGTCAACTGTCAAAATCAGTCAAATCAAAGTTTTGAAATTTATAATATCCCATTTAATACTGTGTTGTCTTTGTCTATGTGTACGTTTTGTTTTGTTATAGGTGGTGATTTCCCTAAAAAGAAAAACCAATTAATTAAGAAATCTACTCAAATCACCGGTCAATTCAATAACATACTGAATGTGTCTATGCTCACTTGACATTGGCAGAGTTGACTGCGTCTCTGACGTACAACACAACTAGCCATTAAAAAAAAAAAATTATAATATTTTGTTTATGCTTGTTGCTATTGACAACTATTTTGACGTTGCTTCTACCGCTCGCTTTAAGTCACTCGACCAACGAGTGGGTCGGGTCACTCGTTGCAGACGAATGATTCAAAAATGCGAAATTTCGTATGTCGAAGAAAAATCAGTAGAAATAGTGCGCTCGTCACGAAGCTAAGTCATACGAGTGAATCAAAAATAGAGCTCCTGAGGGAGTGGAGATGCGTTGCCGGCCTTTTAGGAAGGTATAGGCTCGTTTCTTGAAGATCTCAATGTCGCACCGTTTCGGAAATACCGCTGCGGGAAGTTGATTCCACAATGAGGAGCCACGCAGGCAAAAAATGAAGTGTAAAGCGCACGGTGGTGGACCTCCACCCATCCAGATGGTACGGGTGTAATCCTAGTTTACGGCGTGTAGTATTATTTTGATTACTTTGACTAGCTAGTTCCACTTAACACCAATAGATGGCGCTAGGTGTCGATTACATCGCGCAAGCATTTCGTGTTTTCGGATTACCTATAAGCGTTGCCCCTGTCTGAAGGATTTACCTCTTTATTAATAGTATAGTATAGAAGATGATATAGGATAATATAGTGTTAGGAAGTGTTAGCCAAACACTACGTAACAAACATTAGCTAAACAAAATCGATTGCATGCTATAAAACAGATTCGATTGAGGTGCCAGTTCAGATTCGAACATACGGCCCGCACATTTATGAACACTGAGCTACCATCATTCATGCCTCCACTTTTTTTATATAAGTGGCAGACAAGCCGACGGATCACCTAAACGATTGCCGCTACCCATAGACGGGTGTCTTAATTCAATCGTTTACAACCTCTCGGCAAACACTTATACTATTTATTAAATAATCAGGCACAAAGGTTGGGTCCGTTTTTGTACGCGAAAAATTGTTTACCGCCAAAAGCGGCCACTTTTAGCGTGAATCAATTTTTCGCGTACAAATATTGGGTCCGCATTTGTGCATGGTTATTTAATAAATAGTATGAGTGTTTGCCGAAAGTTTGTAACCCCGAAATTGTTTAAAATAGATCCGGTTTAGTAGCTAACAATTAAAATCTATTGGCGTCACTAGTGTGCCCTCCTAACCGTCACCTTAACGAATAAATCAGCAAATGACGTTGAAGTTGGGCCTTAGTTCACATGCACGCCATCTAGCGGATATTTCACACGCGATAGCCGCCATTGGTAAAAATAAATCCAGAAGTTTAAGAATTAAATCACTTTTTTTTAAGTGATCAGTGGTAGACGAGCAGACGGATCACCTGCTAATAAGCGATTGCAGCCGCCCATAGTCGCCCGCGACAACAGTGGTGTCACAAGTACGCTGCCAACCTTTGTATCCCCCTTTCCCCTGGATTGGGCCGCCGGTACCCTCACTCAGGCAGCGAAACAGCACAATTCTGCTTCACGCCGGTTTTCTGTGAGGCCGTGGTATCACTCCTGTCGAGCCGGCCCATTCATGCCGACTTGGCGGCGCTAGTGTCGTCGCGGTGTCACCTTAATATTTTATGTCTCGCTTATCAATGAACAATGAGTCGGAAAGTCAATAAACCGAAGTTAATTCACTGATTTCGTAATTAAAACCGCATATCTCGAACTAATTGCATTTAATTAGTTTTTGTACCAGAATCAACTATTATGCTGCAGTTAAAATGTTTGAATTAAAAAAAATCTGATAGATGGCAGACGAGCAGACGGATCACCTGATGGCAAGCAATTGCAGCCGCCCATAGAAACCCGTGACAACAGTGGTGTTACAAGTGCGCTAACAACTTTTAAACCCCTCTTAATTCCCCCAAATTTGTTAGAAGACTTTGACCGTGGGAGAGCCACGCTTCGGCATGAATGGGCCGGTTCGACCGGAGTCATACCACGGCGTCACAGACACCGGCGTGAAGCAGCACTGTGCTGTTTCGCTGCGCGAGTGTAGGTTCCGGAGGCCCATTGCGGGGGAAAGGTGCCCATTGTTGGCGGCAATCGCTTACCATCAGGTGATCCGTTTGCTCGTCTGCCACCTATGACATAAAAAATAAATATAAATGCTAGTTTTTCTGTGTTGTGATGGTCAATAAATATGGTATTTTCTTTCTTTCTTAGTTATTGCCTCTCTCTCTTCTCGGTGGCGTAGTGGTTAGTGCGTCGTACTCTAAAGCGACGGCTGCGCAAAAGCTCCCGGGTTTGATCCCCGGGTCTAGCCAAAAATTTGTACCTAAGTTTTCGGTAAGAAATTCTTAGTGTCAGCCCGGAGTCTGGAAGTTGGCGATGTTGTTCCTCCGTGCCTCTGTAAGCAAGTTAAGCCGTTTGTCCTTGCGCCCAATCCCTCTCCGATCGTGTCACGCTGGTGTCCCATCGGAATATGAGGGCAAGGGAATAGAGAGTGCACTTGTGTTTGCGCACACACTTGAGCACTATAATATATCTTGCGTACGCGGCTGATCGTTAAGATTGGCCGCCGTAGCCGTAATCGGTAGGACGCTATTATTTATTAGTTATTACACTGTCTGTTACGCTTACAATGTGCCGATTAAGGAGGCTCAAAGTCACCCAGAGAGCAATGGAGAGGGCTATGCTCGGAGTCTCCCTGCGTGATCATATCAGAAATGATGAGATCCGCAGGAGAACTAAGGTCACAGACATAGCCCAAAGGATGGCATGCCTCAAGTGGCAATGGGCAGGGCACATAGCGAGGAGAACAGACGGCCGTTGGGGCGGAAAGGTCCTCGAGTGGAGGCCACGTACAGGAAGTCGCAGCCGTGGCAGGCCCCCACAAGGTGGACCGACGATCTGGTGAAGATCGCGGGAATCCATTGGATGCGGGCCGCACAGGACCGATCTGTGTGGAGAACATTGAGGGAGGCCTATGTCCAGCAGTGGACGTCTATTGGCTGAAATGATGATGATGATGACACTGTATCATACCTCGGCTGGGGTACAGCGGACCCTGCGCTGACAGCATGAGCTGCAGCCACACGCACAGCAGCGCGAGCACCAGCAGCGCCCGAAGCACCGCGCCGAACCTCACCCGGGGCATACTCGCATGCTCAGCGCCGGGACGCAGCCGCCTCGGACTGTGGGGCGAGCGTCCTCATCTGATCTGGAACAAGGGACACGATTTTGTTACAATTTTGATACACTGGCGAGCAACCAAATACACGCTCGATCCATTACCATAACCGCCATAAAACGATCTGAACTTATTTATAGGTTCTTCCTCATCAGTATCCTTACTGTCCATGGGTGATCTGTAATGGCTCAATGGACAACATTTCATATTTTTAACATGTCCATATTGTTTTTTTATATGAAAATAGACATAAAATGAACAGACCCATATTTTTTCTTTTTTCAAAATTTGTCCATTTTCATGCATAAAATAATTATTGAAATTCTTTATATTCTAAATAGACGTAAGCGCCAAATGACGTCATCGGACGGCTGAATACAGCGATATTCCTTTGCTTATCATTGTCTTAATAAAAAAAAGGCACTACTGTCAAAGGTAAATAATACTAGTGTCAACATTGTCAACGTCATTCATTCATTCAACGTTGACAAGTTGTCTTTTTTTTGACAGTTGCATGTCATGGGTTTGGCATTTCGTAAATTTAAAACTATAAAAGTAAAAAAACTAAAACCCAACTACGACAAAAAACGTCGCTGAAAAAGTATAAAACAAGCCTTCGTTGTCAATTTATGCAATATTCACTATGTAGAGATAAAATTTCATGTTTGGAAATCCGCAGTCACACGTTGTCAAAGGGTAGTATATTTAACGTGTGACTACGCCTTTCCAAACATGAAATTTTATCTCTACATAGTGAATATTGCATAAATTGACAACGAAGGCTTGTTTTATACTTTTTCAGCGACGTTTTTTGTCGTAGTTGGGTTTTAGTTTTTTTACTTTTATTTTATTTGTACTATTTTGGTGTCCAAGTGCTAGTAATATATATATATTCAAAATGTACAAGTCAAATGATACCAAACACGGCATATTTATCATAACTTTATTTTTTTACTCTGTATGTTTTGTCCGCTAGAGGGCGCCACATTAGATTTTGTGAAACTTCATATAGCCTATAACCAGCGGACGATCAAGACGCTTATAATGATATGTCATTTGTCGAATTCTGATAAGTAGTTAAGAAGTTAAGTGGAAACAGATGAACATACATACATACATACATACATACATACATACATACATACATACATACATAGCCTGTCAAAATCATAACCCTCCTTTTGCTTTGCCGTAGTCGGGTAATAATGTGCTAAGCAAAGAAATATTTTACATTCTGCCGTCCGATGACGTCATCTTACGTTTTTTAGTTTTTAATTTTTTTCTCAGTAATTAAGAAATATAAAAAAAATAATAAATATATATTCGAGCAGCGGAAAAGTAAATAAAGAATTGGTATTTTTTGTTTCAGAGCTTAGCAATTTTGAAATGTTGTCCATTTCGGCTTCGCATTGTTTACCGGCCTGAGTAGGGGTATCACTGTTAGATCATGTATTGGTATCAAGTGGGCGTGGATGGGTATCAGGAACAACGGCATGTGGTGCGTCACGTTTGATGTGCTGTGTGTGTACGTATGTGATACTATTGGCAGTTGGACATGGTTGTTTGTGATCAGTGTGTGACCTGTGTGAATCGCTGTGGTAATTTTGTTGGATAGGTATCACGTACAGATTCGTTGGGACCAGGGATGTTGCGAATATCTGCATCCGCATCCGCATATGCGAAACATCCGCATCGATTTAGGCATCCGCATCTGCATCCGTAAAAATCGATGCGGAGCTGATGCGGATGCGAATGTGTTGCAGGTCAGGACAAGAAAGAAAGGGGCGGGGATCCCGAAAAGGCAGCCATTCTACTTTTTATCAAATATAATGCTCCCTTATTTAAATTTAATTACTTAAATGTATAATTAGTACTTAATAGTACTTGACTTGCTTCTTTATAATTAAAATAATAAATAAAGATATATAATTACTGATTATTTGACTTGTCTTTTAAATTTTTCTCCCAAAACTTAAGATTTTTGTAAAGATCCGCTTCCGCATCCGCATCCGCGGATGTTTGCCCCCTGGAATCCGCATCCGCATCCTCATCCGCGGATGTGAAAAAATCAGCATCCGCAACAACCCTGGTTGGGACTAGCAGCTGGTGTGGTATTGGCAGTGTTAGAGGTAGACTCGGTCCCTAAACTTGGTCCCGGACTCGGTCCCTTCTTTTTCCTAAAGTTCGGCGACTTTGTGTCGACAAAGGTAACATGTTGCGATGGCACAAGTGGTAATAGTACGGGCACGTTATGGTCCTCATTATTCGAATTCACAATAATTGGTGAAATGTTCTACTCTATGCCACCCTCACTCTTACCGAGGTGTCGTAAAAGGCGACTAAGGTAAAGCTGCTGGCATGATCATCAGCACCCAGAGAAGGAAAACTCTGCATTTATATCAACACCCTCGCCAACCCGTCTGCCAAGCGTGGTGAGTATGGCAATTACCCCTCATGTGAGGAGGCCCGTGCCCCAGCAGTGAGGACTTAAATGGGCTGATGATGATGATGGTGAAATGTTGCGGCTTGCTTTAAAATGTTGTGCTTGTTTCTCATTGATGCCTAGGGGCGTATTGAGGGCTTGATGGACTTGCTAATTTTTTTTTTTCAAGGAAACATACAGCTTTTTATACATTTCATTATTAAACTAAGTTATAGTAGATATTACATTAGCCTTAACAGTTTCCAAAGTTAAGTTGTACACAATACAATACTGGTTAGACAGACACCTAATTCGGTAAAACTAAATAATTCTCATACAAATCAATCAACCGTAAAGCTATTTGTTACACATGCTTAAAGCATGCTACTTTTGAGCAAATGCTACTTAGTAGCATGTGTGGACAGACATACTAATAAGCATGCTCAAAAATCGCAAGGCGGTCGATTTTTGAGCATGTTACTTTTTTTTTTTTTATATGAGAGGCGGCAGACGAGCAGACGGATCACCTGATGGTAAGCAATTCCGCCGCCCATGGACACCCGCAACACCAGTGGAGTCACAAGTGCGCTGCCAACCTTTTCCCCTTCCCCCCATTGGGCCTCCGGTAACCTCACTCACACGGCGAAACACAGCGCAGGCACTGCTTCACGCCGGTCTTCTGTGAGGCAGTGGTATCACTCCGGTCGAGCCGGCCCATTCATGCCTAAGCTTGGCTCTCCCACATTTCCACATTACTTGTGGTGCGGGTGGAAGGGAGAGATGCTTTAGCACGTCCTGTAGATTTGCTTATTTTTGAGCATGCTATTATATGGCTAATAGCATGCTTATTGATAGCAAATGTGGGCAGTTCATTAAGTATCCTCCAACACGTAGTACGCGAAAAATTGATTCGCGCCAAAAGCGGCCACTTTTGGTGTAAATCAATTTTTCGCGTACAAAAACGGACCCAACGTGTGTGCAGAGAGGTTGTAACCCCGAAAATGTTTAAAATAGATCCGATTTGGGAGCTAAAAATCAAAATCGATAGGCGTCGCTAGTGTGCCCTACCCGTCACCTTAAATAAAAATAGCGGAAGATAGGTGACTCGTCTCAAACCGCGCGTAGGACCCCGTCGCCTAATTGCACGCAGTCGCAAATAGGCGAGTCTGACAAGCGGTCGTGTTGCACAAAAATATTATTTGTTTTAATTGGGATAAAGGTTACCAAAATGGCTTCGTGCGCTAAATAATTTGTACAGTGCGTAAAAACGCACTGTACAAATTATTCAAAAAGAAATAACAAATCTCATGGAATTATATTTCACTCATAAGTAGAAGAAAAGTTTTAAGCCGTGTGGTCCCCGGCAGAGCAGAATAGGCCACCCTCAACTCTTACCGAGGTGTCGTAAAAGGCGACTAAGGTAAAGCTGCTGGCATGATCATCAGCACCCAGAGAAGGAAAACTCTGCATTTATATCAAAACCCTCGCCAACCCGTCTGCCAAGCGTGGTGAGTATGGCAATTACCCCTCATGTGATTGAGTGAGCCGACCGTGCCCCAGCAGTGGGGACTTAAATGGGCTGATGATGATGATGATGAAGAAGAAAAGTTTTAATTACTTATAATATTTCTAAATTCATTCATGTTATGGTTACCATTTTGCAGAGCGAGATAGAATATACGATATATTAATGTGTGACGAGTTAAGTCCTTTTGACAAGACTGAACTCTGAAGTGTAGCTGTGCGTAGCACGCTTGTCTCACTCACGCTTATTTAAAATAAAATAAGTTTGTCTCTGTCTTCCAATATTGTACAACTTTAAACAATTCGTCCTAGAACTGTGAGTATGTGTTCATGTAGTTGTGCATGAAGCCCGGTTTCAGTTGTCTAATTGAAGGGACTTCGGCTATTTTTACCCGACTTCAAAAAAACAAGGAGGAGGTTCTCAATTCGACATGTCTTTTTTATGTTTGTTCGCCGATTACTTTGCCATTTTTGAACCGATTTAGATGATCCTTTTTTAGTTGGAAAGAAGATAGCTCCGGAATCGTGCCATGATAAGGATATCAGGATCTGATGATGGGATCCTAGTAAAATTGGCTGCCAAAAATGAGACACTAAAAATCTTGAAAAAAATTTTTTATCGCGGCTGTTTTTATCGCGTGCTAAGTGAAGAGCGTGCTTTAGATAAACTCCTGTATTGTGGTAATACTGTTCTAGTTAGGTGGTCTCTATATTATTATATCATCGGCCGATATCGACTTAAACCAACGATAAGAATACAATGAGCGATCCTTTATCCAAACAACCCATTGTGCGTTGCGTATTGTTTAAGAGTCCTTGGAACGCGGTATCTTAAAGTACCATAATGTTATGGCTTTGTCTTGTAACATATTAAATGCCTATTTGGATATTAAAAACAAAGGTATTTGACTTTTTTTAATGTGATAGGAGAAGATAAACGAGCAGATAGATTAACTGATGGTTATAGTGTCGCCGACCACGGATATCCCTTTTTTAGGGTTCCGTAGCCAAATGGCAAAAATCGGAACCGTTATAGATTCGTCATGTCTGTCCGTCCGTCCGTATGTCACAGCCACTTTTTTCCGAAACTATAAGAACTATACTATTGAAACTTGGTAAATAGACGTATTTTGTCAACCGCATTACGATTTTTACAAAAAAATAAGAAAAAAAAATTTTGGGGGGTCCCCATACTTAGAACTGAATCTCTAAAATTTCTCATCCAACCCATACGTGAGCGGTATTTATGTATAGGTCTTTAAAAATGATGTTGACGTTTCTAATATTTTTTTCTAAACTTAAAATTTTTCGCAAGAGACGCTCCCAAAGTAAAAGAGGTAAAATGTCTCGAACTTCTATAATAAAAGAATTATATAACTAAAAAAATATACGATATTCATTACCATGACATCTCGTAACGAAAATTGGTTTGAACTAGATCTAGTAAGTAGTTTTTTTTAATACATCGTAAACCGCAATTAACCTTCCATATATCTTACTTGCTGTTACGGAACCCTTCATGGGCGAGTCCGACTCGCACTTGGCCGGTTTCTTATCTCCCAGGAGAAATGCAAAAAATTACGCAATCCAGAGGGGCATGCTTGGATTCGAACTATAACACCCCATCCCTATGGAAGGTATGTTCTTATCTACTGGGCATCTCCACCATGTTAGTGTACAAAATGTTGCACATAACTAAATTTTCAAATAGAAATTATGACATTTTTTAAGATACATCGGGAACATGCATGTAAACAAACAAACGCCAAGACAATAGGACGAATGTATGGAATTCATAACATTATGGGGCGATCTGGCCATTGGTCCGTCGATAGGGTTGCCCCAGTTGGTCGACATATGTGACCAGGTCGGAAATGACCTCTCTTTGTCCAGCATAGTTGCAGCTATGCTGGATGATGAGAGAGCCTGGTCGGCTTTCGCCCACTTCTGCGAAGAAGTGGTGGCGCAGAAGGAGGCGGCGGAGCGGGAGCGTGAGACTAACCCCCTCGCAGGCCCGCTTCGAGCAAGGAGAGCGTCCTCTCCGGAGTTCGGCGGAGAACTCTTCGTCCTCTCCGTGGAGGTGGCCAGCCGGCAACAGGGACGGGGGTCCTTGTGCCGGCACTGTCATTGGCACCTCCACCGCTCGTTGGGGACGGCTCAGCTCTTCCGGCTGTCCCCAACCCCCCTCCTCCTAGCCTGAGGAGGGGCGTGGCCGCACACCCCGTGTAGGGACCTGTGGGGGAGTGGGATTGCGGGGAATAGCCTCGTGCAGTTCCCGTGACTCCATTCCATACCCACGGGTGGTTAAGCGCCGGGAGTTTTAGTGGGATGCCCTCAGGTCGCTTCTTGTTAGAAGAAGCGGCCCGGAGGGTGAGTCCCACAGTACCCTGTCGCCCCCCGGCGGCAGGGTCTGCGTAATGCATTTCTCCCGGGAAACCAAAAAAAAAAACATATGTGACCATTTATGAATACTGACAAGGTATTCCCTGGTCGTAAGAGACGACTAAACGGGCCTTCGGAGTACGTGCGCGTACCCACTGCTGGGGAGTGGCTAGTTCAGCATACGACTCCGCGGGGGACGACGTTACCGGGTGTCCTGGTAGGTCGTACAGCGATGAAGGGCTGCATTGCGCCAGGTAGGGGTAAAGCGGCGAGCGCGGTCAGCAGCGGAGCGGCTAGTCCCCGCTGCACTGTGGGACGCATTACGGATTTGCGGATATTCCACGACCAGTTTGGAACAGTGGAAGTAAACGCTGCCTTTGGTCCAAAGGTTGCGGGTTCGATCCCCGCACAGTACAAACATTTGTGTGCATGAACATGTCTGTTTGTATTGGTCTGGGGTTTGTATGTATAATAAGTATGTATTTACAAAAAAAAAGTATAATACTTTTTTTTTGTAAATATTTGTAATTCCGCTGTTGATTCTGATATCCGTAACACAGGTGCTTGAGTTACCTATCTCGGAGTCAGATCAACGTATGTGATGTTGTGAAATATTATTATTATTGTTAAATAGCATTATTTTCTTTATTTATTTGTTTGAAATAATATAACAGGGCAAATACCAATTACATTATTCGAATTAAATTATTTAAGAATACAACTATAACACATTACAATAACAATTATTATAAGTAACACAATAACTGAAAGATAATAATTGTACAAAGACATCTCGCTCACAAAATCGAATCGATAGCCCTAATTAAGGCGATCAGAAGTTATAAAGGCATTTTTTATGAATATTTCTTTTACGAGAAAAATCTAATATTAGAAAAAAAAATTGTGGGACGATATCTAAATTGTTGCTTTGTAGTAACAAGGCTTGGCAAATCTCAGCTTGATATTGTGTAGGATTAATCTAAGGGTGTTTATAGCGAACTGACCGGATAATTGGCAAGTTTTATTTTTCTTTTATTTTATTTAATTTTATTGGTATTATTAATTGATTTTAATTTATTCATTTTATTGTGATTAATTATAATACGAAATAATATGTAACGCTATGGGTAAACGCCTGAAGTAAATGACTATTTATTTTATTTTTATTTTATTTATAACATAAAAACATTTTATAACGGTACACTCGAGAAAAGGTTTTACCGAAGTCGACGCCTAATCTCTGTTGAATAATTGATTGTTGTATTAAATTACAACATAGTAAATAATACACTTAAAAAACACCAAACACAATAATATTCGTTTAGCAGTTTCATCTTAACTGGTGGTCAAATTGTTTGTAACAATGTTTCCACTGGATATTGTAAAGTATACCTACAATATTGATGAGACTATCGTCGGCTCATGACGATTCAAGCACTTACAAAATTCGTCGTCTTAGCAAGGGGTTCGGATAGCATAAATGGTTAGTGCAGCCACCCGGACTGTGGAAGGTTGTGGGTTCGAGTCCCACCTGAGCCCTACGGTGAATTTTTTAAGTGTATTATTTACTTAAGAATAAATTGCAAAATAATTGCTATACCAAACACAACATAGTATAGGGCGCAGACTTCGGTAACACCTTTTCTCGAGTGTACTATTATAAAATGTTATTTGAAGTGTATAAAGTGATTAAAATATTTTTTTACACTTTTTAGTTCGTGGTTTTTGAAGGCGGTTTTTTTCGCAGATTTTTTTTTAAGACTGATGAAGCTGAACTTGGATACTTTCGATCTTATCGTCGTCATCGTCATCGTCAGCCCATTTAAGTCCCAACTGCTGGGGCACGGGCCTCCCTCAATCACATGAAGGGTAATTGCCATACTCACCGCGCTTGGCAGACGGGTTGGCGAGGGTTTTGGTATAAATGCAGAGTTTTCCTTCTCTGGGTGCTGATGATAATGCCAGCAGCTTTACCTTAGTCGCCTTTTACGACACCTCGGTAAGAGTGAGGGTGGCCTATTCTACTCTGCCGGGGACCACACGGCTATTCGATCTTATATTGCTATAATATTAGAGTTCCATGTTAGGTATATTAAAAAACAAATGAGTGAAGTGCACGATTACTCAGCACATTTCAATTTTATCAAATTCGTTCCTCTCTTCGTTTTTCACTGATAACGTAGTTGTTAATCGCTGATAACAAAAACTTATCAGTACTTTAAAAAGATTTTGTTAAATTATACCCGTGGTATAATATGCCTAACCGTGGTTTAAGGTGACGGGTAGGGCACACTAGCGACGCCAATCGATTTTAATTTTTAGCTACTAAACCGGATCTATTTTAAACAATTTCGAGGTTACAACCTCGCGGCAAACACTTATACTACCAACCAACATTTGTACGCGTAAAATTGATTCACGCTAAAAGTGGCCGCTTTTGGCGGTAATCCATTTTCGCGTACAAAAACGGACCCAACATGTGTGCATGGTTCTTTATTAAATAGTATAAGTGTTTGCCGAGAGATTGTAACCCCGAAATTGATTAAATTGATCTGGTTTAGTAGCTAACTATTAAAAACGAATGGTGTCGCCAGTTAGGGCTACCCGTCGCCTTAAGAGAAAATTGCAAAACGGACCCAACATGTGTGCATGGTTCTTTAATAAATAGTATAAGTGTTTGCCGAGAGATTGTAACCCCGAGATTGTTTAAAATTGATCTGGTTTAGTAGCTAACAATTAAAAACGAGTGGCGCCGCTAGTTAGGGCCACCCGTCGCCTTAAACAGGAACTGACACGTTTTTTTGGCATTTCACTGAACCAATTTAGGGATTTGTTCAATTCACTAGATTTGTTTAGGGAAATAATAAAATCGTGTTGTTATTTTAACATCCTCCGTGATTCGATCAAATCTCTAAGGGATTTGATCAAATCCCTAGTTTTATCATATCCCTGCAACATATATAAGTTACTCTATGGTAGAACCATGGAATGTTCAGTAATTTGATAATGCCCAGTGTAATAAGCTACGCTATTGTAACATTTGACAGCAGCTGACGGCTAGCTGAAGGCCAATCAAGTTAATTTGGCTGAATTAGGAATCATTAGCCTAATGACCAGTGTGACATTGGCCATCAGGGTTACCAGCCAGTTGCAGTTTTGGAAAAAATGTAAAAGCTTTTTAAACATACACTAGTGGGCAGCCCTGGGACAATTCAATTTTATTTGCATCGTCGTCAGCCCATTGAAGTCCCCACTGCTGGGGCACGGGCCTCCCTCAATCACATGAGGGGTAATTGCCATACTCACCACGTTTGGCAGACGGGTTGGCGAGGGTTTTGATATAAATGCAGAGTTTTCCTTCTCTGGGTGCTGATGATCATGCCAGCAGCTTTACCTTAGTCGCCTTTTACGACACCTCGGTAAGAGTGAGGGTGGCCTATTCTACTCTGCCGGGGACCAGACGGCCGTTATTTGCATAAGAAAATTAAATTGAAAATTTAATAAACCCCCGACACAACTATCCTATCTTTCATTTGGTACCTATATTGAGGCAGTTGGAACAACAAATAGGTTATTCGTCATTTTCTGACGGCGGCCATCTTGGATTTGAAATGTTTTATTTTAATTAATATATTCTGCTACTCAAGCCCTTTTATATGATACCCATAAAATCCAAATCTTTGTGACGGCGGCCATCTTCGACCGATTTTTATACAACATAGCTAAGAACACTCCCTCCTTATTCCTCTTTCAAACAAAAAAAACAAAATCGGTTCATTTGTTCGGGAGCTACGACGCCATAGACAGACACACAGACACGTCAAACTTATAACACCCCGCCGTTTTTGCGTCGGGGGTTAAAAACACGGTATATACAAGATCTTATAAAAAAATCTGTGAGGCCGTGGTGTCACTCTGATCGAGTCGGCCATTCATGGCGAACCGTGGCTCTCCCACAGTTGCAGTTTTGACTCCTCGTGCTAGAGCGACATCTTTGGACACAACTGGGAATCAAACGTTAAGGCGACGGGTAGCCCTAACTAGAGACACCATTCGTCTTTAATTGTTAGCTACTAAACCGGTTCTATTTTAAACAATTTCGGGGTTACAACCTCTCGGCAAACACTTATACTATTTATTAAATAACCATACATAAATATTGGGTCCTTTTGTGTATGCGAAAAATTGTTTAAAGTCGATCCGGTTAAAAACGATTGGCGTCGCTAGTGTACCCTACCCGTCACCTTAAGTAGAGGACAACCCACCACCTCCCATGTCCATACCAACACTATGGTTATACTGGCCGAATCGTGGGAGATGTGCGCGGATATTGCGTGTCCTTGGGACTCATGCACTCCACCGCGCACAATTGACACACAACACCTGAGGTATCACATATGCGACGCCGGCTCTTAAGAAAGAAGTAAACCCTTTTCTTGAAGGTCACCAGGTCGTAGCTGTTCGGAAACACCACGGATGACAGCTGGTTCCACAGTTTTACTGTGCGTGGTAGGAAATGACGTGAGAAACGCACTGTAGTCGATATAAATCCATCCAGGTGATGTGGATGGAATTTGGCGTTCTGACGTGATGCGAAATTGCAGCACCTAATTATTCCTAGTGACGTTAAGATGGAGGACAACTCACCACCTCCCATGGCCATACCAACACTATGGTTATACTGGCCGAATCGTGGGAGATGTGCGCGGATATTGCCTGTCCTTGGGACTATTGCACTCCACCGCGCACAATTCTTGACTCCCTACAAGTTATCAATCTATGTCCTTGTCCCTAATTGTGCGTTTCTCCCCCTTCTGGGGCCGCAGACGCCACATCAAAGGTGGCGCCCTCTAGCGCCGAGCAGTCCGGGTTAAGTTGAGATGGAGGAGTGTTAAATAAGCCTGCACATACCTAATGCTCACCATACTGTCTCCAGTAGCATCGGTGCCAATTTTCAAGGACTTTGGACGCCGGCCAAGTCACAGTCTGTCCACTAGGCACACGGCGGTGTACTGGGCCAAGTATCTGCTTCTTTATTCCACAATTGAGATGCACTTGGCCTTCACTTCAAAGATCGAACGTGGCGATACTGCTGAATATTAAAGCGCACTTGATAAAAGTCATGTATGTTATAATTAACCAGCTGGTAACCAGGTGCTATAAGTGCCATCAGTACGGTCATGCCGCTAAGACATGTCGGGCGGAGAACACCATCTGCGGATATTGTGGAGAAAAAGAACACGACATTAAGGATTGCCCTAAGAATACTGAGCCACCTAAATGCGCCACTTGTTTGCATTACAAGAAACCGAGCAACCACAAGACTGGTGACCTTGAGTGTCCGGCCGGAAAAATGGCCGAAAATCGATTTATAAGGTCTATTAGATTATGAAGGCGCCAAATAGCGCCTCTTGTTAGGTACTGTTAGTTACGTTAATTATGAAGTTTGTTTATAATGTAAGTTATGCTAGATAAACAATAGAGGTATTTATGTCACGAAATGACTAGTGTCATCAAAATTATTACTGGGTCAATATTCACAAATAAATGGCCGTGTGGCCCCCGGCAGAGTAGAATAAACCAACCTCTTTCTTACCGAGGTGTCGTAAAAGGCGACTAAGGTAAAGCTGCTGGCATGATCATCAGCACCCAGAGAAGGAAAACTCTGCATTTATATCAAAACCCTCGCCAACCCGTCTGCCAAGCGTGGTGAGTATGGCATTTACCCCTCATGTGATTGAGGGAGGCCCGTGCCCCAGCAGTGGGGACTTAAATGGGCTGACGATGATGATGATTCACAAATAATCATCACGTTCACTCGTAGCTATTTGTATTGTTTACATTCACGCTAGATTAAGTAATTTCAAGATTTAGTTTAATGATTAGTTATCTTGATGTTTGATGTTTTGTTTTATTGCTAAAATTAATTTCTCTTCGTTTCTGCCTAAGATACAGGAAATTCCTAATTTAGGCAGTGAACTTAAAATTGTTCCCTAAGTTTAAGTATATTATAAGTCTTTTATGTTCTAAAGATTTTCAATAAAATTGTATTTATTATTTATTAATCTATAATATAAAAATGAATCGCAAAATGTGTTGGTAAGCGCATAACTCAACAACGCCTGGACCAATTTGGCCAATTCTTTTTTTTAAATGTTGGTTGAAGTCCAAGGATGGTTTTTACGGCGAGAAAAAATCGAATAATTGTCGGGAAAACCCTAAAAACAGCCCTTTTATTTTTCACATACAAACGTATTCTAACTAAAACGTAGAATCAATTTGAGTTTTATTGCTATTACATAAAGTTCATATTTGTTGCCACATTACAAGTTTTTTTGACAGGCCGAAGTCTGTCGGGTCAGCTAGTTAATAATAATAATATCCTCCAACCGTACGCAGGACATAATGTATGCGCAAACACAAGTGCACTGTCTATTCCCTTACCCTCATATTCCGATGGGACGCCAGCCTGACATGACCGGAGAGGGATTGGGCGCAGGACCAACGGCTTAACGTGCTTACCGAGGCACGGGGGTAAAAGACTGCCAACTTCCAGACTCCTGGCTGACACTAAGAATTTCTTATCGAAAACTTAGATACAAATTTTTGCCTCGATGCGGGTACGAGCCCGGGACCTCTTGCGCAGCCGAGGCAGTCAAATGTTATAATTAATAATTGTATGTCACCATCAGCCCATTTAAGTCCCCACTGCTGGGGCACGGGCCTCCCTCAATCACATGAGGGGTAATTGCCATACTCACCACGCTTGGCAGACGGGTTGGCGAGGGTTTTGATATAAATGCAGAGTTTTCCTTCTCTGGGTGCTGATGATCATGCCAGCAGCTTTACCTTAGTCGCCTTTTACACCTCGGTAAGAGTGAGGGTGGCCTATTCCCTTTGTTCTCACTAGTTCGATTCAGTAGTTCGATCGTCGAACTAGTGAGAATTTTTTTTCTCATTTGTTCGACCGTCGAACTAGTGAGAATGTTTGTTCTCACTAGTTCGATCCGTTAACTTATTATTATTATTAATCGAGAAGCAAGAACATTAAGTACCGATATAATAGATATTGGTCACAAATACATACATTGTATAGGTAATTATAAAATGAAAATCTTTTAGGTATATTTTGTAGGTATAATTATTATTTAAGTATTATTATAATATAGTAAACGTCAAAATCACAATGTTGCATAATTAGATTATTTATTGTAAACATAATATTTAGGAACAACTATAGGTATTGTCTTTGGCCAAATACGTAGATGAAAAATATTTTTCTGTCTTGCTTATCTCAACAAGCTTAATCAGAAACTAAAAGAAACTAAAAAAATGCCAAAATGCTTCAAAATTACAAATGTACAAAATTAGGTATAGGTATAGACAAAACATTCATAAACATAACTTTGATAAAATATACATGATTAAATATATTTTTCTCTGTCTTACTTATCTCAATAAGCAGAGAGCGAAAAAACTTTGAATTTGTGTATTCCACCAAAGGATTATATGTATATTGAACATTATATTAGGTACATTGGTTACGAAATCAAAAAAATAATGTAATAATCAAATACTCAATTATTTTGTCACATTGAGTCTCAATGTAACTATAATTATCGCATCTTTTCTAAAAAGTGCCCAACACCAATTTCTCCGCATATTAATTGCATTTGAGCATCAATAATGTAATCGTCATTGAATAAATCAGTTTTTCTCCTTTTACAACGTTTGTTTGATGTTGAAGGTCTCTGAAGAATGTCATTTTGATATGAAGACAATAAGGAATCGTCCCGTAAAATATGTAATATTTGCAATAGGTTTACATGCCCTTTCGTTACAAGGTTATTTATTTTATGGTGCCATCCTTCTACTGCATTATTTGTTCGGTGGCGTTCGCCATAAACCGACCAAATTCTATGATAATCACCCTTCATCCAGTATTTATCGAAATAATCTTTAAACTTAATTATAGATTCGCAATTCTTCTTCATTTCTTTTTGAATATACGCCCATCCTGAAACAATTTCATTTTTCTGGAAGCAATGCCAAGTTGGCGCATAATTGAAATTATTCTTCTGTTGCGTTTGTCTTTAGTTAAACCCAGGGTTTTTGCTTTGCGCCACAAGCTGTTCACGTAATGGTAGTAGCAACCTTTGACTGTAACATTCAATGTTTTCAACGCTTTCATTGTGCCTTCTTCGAAATCTATCGTGACTTTAACAGGCTTCCACTCTGGAATTTGGGACCCAATTAAATCAAATAAAAGTGAGTAAGCTTTTTTGGTCCTGTGACTCATGAAAGCGTACACCAAAGGGATGACATTCGTGTTATTTGTATCACTGCCGATGTCTCCGTGAATTGTAAAAAGTTGCTGAAAAGGTGTCGGACATGATTTAAAGGTCCCATCCATAAAGATGTGTTTAATTTTTTTTATAATTTCTCGGGCATCATTTGAAACAAAACACTAATATTCTCATTTTTTTATGACTGTAATCAGCGAGTAAGAAATCTGAAAAAGTACTAGGAACTTCGACTTCCTCAACAGTCTTTGCATTTATTTTTTTTTACGTGTGCTAACTTATTTCTCCTTCTGTAAATGCGTGACTTTATTTCACAAAATTCAGGTACACTCTTAGAAGCTAAATGCAGGCCTTGATTTTTTAATGTAATTAAAGCTCTGTTGTAGACCCTAGGAGCTGGTTCTCTTCCCGTAGCTGCTTCTTCGCAAGCATTATTTAAAATAACATTGACTGTATTTCGTGTTTCATCTGGATTACATTGACCGCAGTGGGGTTTTGATTGTAAATTATTAGTGAAGTCCTTAAACAAAACCAATGTTTAAAAAATATAGGAATTCATGAATTATTTTGCTTGTACATTAAAACTATAACAAATAAAAATACACATACAACACCTATAATATGTAAATATACGTACAACAATTATCATTATGTACATATAAAATAACCAAGACTTACCATATTCATTGTGACGGAACCGGTACATTTTAAACTTTTATAATTTTTACACCGCCAAATGCTGTGGCCATTTTGTATTTACGCATAGAATAATATTGATGTCCTTCTAATTGCAGAATCCTTCCACGACCGCTTTTTATTAATTTCACTTCTTTAGACATTATTCCGAAAATATAAACAGTAAAATAAACAGGCACCACGAAATAAACATTGCTACTGCAGAGCTGAACAGCGTAATACTTCCATTTTGCGAAACATCTACCCTCAAAATATAACAAAAATCATGTACCCTCAAAATAAGACAACAGAACTATGACCACACTCTTTCTGGGGTGGGGCGTTTAGTTAAATATTTATAATACTAAACTTATTATGCACATACCTAAGTGCTATAGGCATAGATGCATTTAAGGAAATATACCAGTGGACGACTTCCGGGTGATATGACAATGATTTGTATTATGTATTTAAACTGTTTGTATTGTTTACTATTAATTTACTTGCAGTCGAATTTTGACGTTTACTATATTTCAATAATACTTAAATAATTATTATACCTACAAAATATACATAAAGATTTTCATTTTATAATTACCTATACAATGTATGTATTTGTGACCAATATCTATTATATCGGTACTTAATGTTCTTGCTTCTCGATTAATAATAATAATAAGTTAACGGATCGAACTAGTGAGAACAAACATTCTCACTAGTTCGACGGTCGAACAAATGAGAAAAAAAATTCTCACTAGTTCGACGATCGAACTACTGAATCGAACACCACACGGCCTTTTGAAAAGACAATACAATACAAATTACAATAGAAAAGACCACACGGCCTTTTCAATTGTATGTAATATTAATAAATCGTGCTTTTTTAACCGTTTTACTCCCTTATCGAGGACATTACTGCTGAAAACAAACATTTTCCGCCAAGGAACATAGGATCTTAACTCCGAAAAAAAATGACCTTCCCATACAAAAGTAATCAGCTGATTGGTGCATTTTTTTTAATTAGACCCTATGTTCCTTGGTGGAAAATGTTTGTTATAATCAGTATTATCATCATCAGCCCATTGAAGTTCCCCACTGCTGGGGCACGGGCCTCCCTCAATCACACGAGGGGTAATTGCCATACTCACCACGCTTGGCAGACGGGTTGGCGAGGGTTTTGATATAAATGCAGAGTTTTCCTTTCCTGGGTGCTGATGATCACGCCAGCAGCTTTACCTTAGTCGCCTTTTACGACACCTCGGTAAGAGTGAGGGTGGCCTATTCTACTCTGCCGGGGACTACACGGCCAGTAATCAGTATAATGCTCTGGATAAGGGAGTAAGGACGGTTAAGAAAGCATTTTTTTTTATATATATAAGAGGTGGCAGACGAGCAGACGGATCACCTGATGGTAAGCAATTCCGCCGCCCATGGACAGCCGCAACACCAGTGGAGTCACAAGTGCGCTGCCAACCTTTTCCCCTTCCCCCTCATTGGGCATCCGGTAACCTCACTCACACGGCGAAACACTGCGCAAACGCTGCTTCACGCCGGTCTTCTGTGAGGCAGTGGTATGACTCCGGTCGAGCATGGTGTATAAACGGACTAATTTTGAATTTTATAACTTTAATCTGGATTGTACTGGTATTGAGGAGGCCGACCGCTTGGCAAGAATTAGCAGCCATCGAGGGTGTAAATGTCGCTGTAATCCCATCAGCGTCATCATCGTCATCGTCAGCCCATTTAAGTCCCCACTGCTGGGGCAAGAGCCTCCCTCAATCACATGAGGGGTAATTGCCATACTCACCACGCTTGGCAGACGGGTTGGCGAGGGTTTTGATATAAATGCAGAGTTTTCCTTCTCTGGATGCTGATGATCATGCCAGCAGCTTTACCTTAGTCGCCTTTTACGACACCTCGGTAAGAGTGAGGGTGGCCTATTCTACTCTGCCGGGGAACCACACGGCTTCCCATATCATGCTGAAACATTACCAAAATATAAAGCCAAAGTCTATGGCATCTGGAAGGAGTACTTTGACGAACGTTCTCGAGAGAAAGGTGTTTGGTATAAGATAATATGAAGTGGTAATATTAAAAGTTACTTTACAAATTGAAAAAATAGTTAGTATGGAAAAGACCTAATATTTTGAAAAATATACCACAAGATCCCAAGGTCTGTAATGTTATTTCTGTCACGCGTTACCAACATGATGTCAAGTATCCGTTGTTCTCTAAGCAGACATAATTCCATTCAAGTCACACAACCTCGAAAGAAATATGTATGTGTGACGAATGTTAGAAGGTCCTACACATACAAATGTAAATATAGTCTATTTGTTGAATTATTTTAACCGGTGTGAGGCAGTATCTGCTGTTTTTCGCTACGTGAGTGGCGGTACCGGAGGCCCAATCAGGGGGAAAGAGTTTTTTATATGTGATAGGTAGCAGACGAGAACGGATCGCTTGATGGTAAGCGATTGCCGCCGCCCATAGACACCCGCGACATCAGTGGAGTCACAAGTGCGCTGCGAACCTTTAAACCCTCCTTTCCCCCGGATTGGGCCTCCAATACCCTCACTCACGACCATGGCACAGATTAAATGTGACCACTGAAGTCACAAGTGCGCTGCCAGCCTTTTACCCTTTTTCCAAAATTGGGCCTCGGGTACCCGAACTCACTCAGCGAAATAATGCACGCGCTGCTTTTGGCGTTTAAGGCGAAAAAATGGTTGTATGGTGTGGTAACGTTTTTATCCCGAGAAATGACAGGTTCCTGTGGTGGAATGAGCAAAACAAATACTACGCGGATTGATAAATAGTTTTTAGATTTTCGCGTTGTATTCTAACTATAGATAGATAGGACAAAAATAAAATACAAGCATGATACAACAGCAACAGACAGTACAATAAGGCGGTCTTATCGCTTGTAGCGGTTTCTTCCAGACAACCTTTGGGTAGAGGAAAGAAATATCGTATTCGTAATTAGGGAGGGCAGTGCAAAGTAGTTTAACAAATGAAATTGAAAATGGCAGAAATATACAATATTTATTATTATTCACGACGACGATTCAGCAGACGAAGCCGTGCTCCGCCAGTCCGCTCGTGACCACGGCTGCTGCAACGTAGCCGAAACGTCGAGTAAAATATGTACTACCTGTGCGGATAAAGAATGGGATCAGAAATGGCGGCGCATCTATTCACTTCTCGCTCGCACACCCACAAGTGCGAGTATAGACGCAAATAGTGAGCGAGCGAGAAGTGAATAGATGCGCCGCCATTTCTGATCCCATTCTTTATCCGCACAGGTTGTACACAATATTGTGTCACATAATAAATATCGTGTTAATTCCCGTCTTGATTAATTATATTAATAATAATAATTCTCACAACATCTCATACATTGACCTGATTCCGTACTAAGTAGCTTAAGCACTTGTGTTACAGATATCAGACAACAGAGGAACACAAATATATACTTATACATATATCACACCCAGACACCGAACAAACACAAGTGTTCATCACACGAATGTTTGTCCAGGGTGGGGATTGAACCCACGACCTTTGGCGTAAGAGGCAGGGTCACTACCAATGGACAACATTTCATATTTTTAACATGTCCATATTGTTTTTTTATATGAAAATAGACATAAAATTAACAGACCCATTTTTTTTCTTTTTTCAAAATTTGTCCATTTTCATGCATAAAATAATTATTGAAATTCTTTATATTCTAAATAGACGTAAGCGCCAAATGACGTCATCGGACGGCTGAATACAGCGATATTCCTTTGCTTATCATTGTTTTGATAAAAAAAAGGTACTACCGTCAAAGGTAAATAATACTAGTGTCAACATTGTCAACGTCATTCATTCATTCAACGTTGACAAGTTATCTTTTTTTTTGACAGTTGCATGTCATGGGTTTGGCATTTCGTAAATTTAAAACTATAATGTGCTAAGCAAAGAAATATTTTACATTCTGCCGTCCGATGACGTCATCTTACGTTTTTTAGTATTTAATTTTTTTCTCAGTAAATAAGCAATATAAAAAATGAATAAATATATATTCGAGCAGCGGAAAAGTAAATAAAGAATTGGTATTTTTTGTTTCAGAGCTTAGCAATTTTGAAATGTTGTCCATTGCGCCATCCGGTCAGTCGAAAGTCGCCGGTTTAAAGTATATTAAATACTACAAGGGCCAGGACGCGGGCGAAAGCTAGCAAATTATAATTAATAAATTATAATAATTTACAGTCGAAACAGCTGAACACTTGGGTCAATAATATAACAAGTAGAAGAAAAGCTAACTGACGTCAAACAGACTCTTTAAGGGAGTTGCCACACTGGCGAATTGCTAGCGTTTTCAAAGCGGAGCGACGACGCGAACAGGAGACCTATTTTTGATTTACTCGTATGACTTAGCATCGTGACGAGCGCACGATTTCTACTGATTTTCCTTCGACATACGAAATTCCGCATTTTTCAATCATTCGTCTGCAACGAGTGACCCCACCCACTCGTTGGTCGAGTGACTTAAAGCGAGCGGTAGAAGCAACGTCAAAATAGTTGTCAATAGCAACAAGCATAAACAAAATATTATAAACTTATTTTTTTTTTTAAATGGCTAGTAGTGTTGTACATCAGAGACGCAGTCAACTCTGCCAATATCAAGTGAGTAGAGACACATTCAGTATGTTATATAATTGACCGGTGATTTGAGTAGATTTCTTAATTAATTGATTTTTTTTTTAGGGAAATCACCACCTATAACAAAACAAAACGTACACATAGACAAAGACAACACAGTATTGAATGGGAATTATAAATTTAAAAACTTTGATTTGACTGATTTTGACAGGTGACATTCATAGTTTTTTGTGACAAAAAAGCAAAGATTTTCATATTCAGCCAATAATCTATGGTATATAGGTCACAGAGTAGTAGTTACTTAATCCAATACTAATAAACTGCAGGACGAGGTGTACAATAGTAGGTGGTTAGCATCTTGTCAATTAGTCAACTATTCAAATTTTTATTTATTGTCTTAATTTCGTTACAATTTTCTAGGGGAACGTGTCATCCTATAATCGTCACTTTCCATCAGGTTCTGTCTGTGCTGTGTTTCGCTGCGTGAGGAAGGATACCGGAGGCCCAATCCGGGGGATAGGGGCGGTTTAAAGGTTGGCAGCGCACTTGTGACTCCACTGGTGTCGCAGGTGATCCGTCTGTTCGTCTGCCTACCTATTACGTAAAAAAAAAGTGAGACTGTGGCGTGTAAGCGTTGGCATACCTATAGCATAAAAAAAAACAATCAATAACAATCTGGTGGCGGCGCCATTGATCTGCAATAGGGCTCTCAGTTCCATAGTTTGAGTTTAGATATCGGTCGGTGTGAAATTGTGACGCCATATTATAACACATTCACTTATTTAACGCAAAGGTGTGAAATATTGTAACACGATTAATCGAGTAACCTTACTAAATTGTGAATTACAATGTGTGTTTGTGCAAAAAAAAACACACTTCAAATAACATTTTATAACAGTACACTCGAAAAAAGATGTTACCGAAGTCGGCGCCCAATACTATCTTGTAATTTAACAACATTCAATTATTCAACAGGGATTAGGGCGCCAAATTCGGTAAAACCTTTTCTCGAGTGTACTGTTATAAAATATTATTTGAAGTGTATAAAGTGTTAAAAATATTATTTTACACTTTTTAGTTCGTGGTTTTTGAAGGCGGTTTATTGTGACAAAAAATTTATTTGTTCGAGCTTTTTAGTGTCTCATTTTTTGGCACCTAAAACCTAACCTCCTTTTTTTGAAGTCGGTAAATAAACTTCCAAACATACACCTATACACGATACTATTTCGTTGTATGAGATGAGGCATCTGTACTAGTATTATAATATCTGATTTATGAGGCGAGATGTAAACGAAAAAAATCGGCCAAGTGCGAATCTCACTCGAACACGAATGGTTCCGTAGCATTGATTTTATTATATATTTTAAAGTAAATAAGCAATTAAGTATTTTGATATTTATTTGATATTTAATCATACCAAGCCATACAGTTCAATTGTTACACAAAATAAAATAAAGGAAATAATAATAAATAAATATTATGAGGTAAACCGAAGCAGACCAGTCCCCAAAGGTGGCACCTGTTCACAAGTATGACGTATGTGTCAGCCATCATTTTCACTCAACCATATTAGAGGGAATGTAATGACCCGCCACATAGCGCCACCACCTCAGAGACATTTGAGTGAGCATGACTTAGGCATGCATGACTACATCACTTATCACATTTCGGACTCTCGCGACAAATGTAAAACAAACGTGTTTTAAAAACACAATCGTAAATTCGTGTATGTGATCGCGTACCATGCTTGTGTGAGTGAAAGACATTGTAGAAGCGAATAAAAAGCTAAATAGAGGTAAACCGAAACTGATCAATGCCCAAGGTGACACCAGAGGCCTTACCATGAATTTGAAATACTCTCCTCGCTATCCAAAACTATTGCTCTGTCTCTTTCACATGCACCACAATGAAACGGACAAAGCGATAGTTTTCGATAGCGAGAACAGTTTTTCAAACTCATGTTTCAAGTAGAAAGAAGAAAGAAAGAAAAATTATTATTTTGGACATCACAACACTACATACGAGTACAACATTAGTTACAAAAGAACAAACAAACAAAAAGAAAAACAAAATAGATACAGAAAATAAAAACAAAACAAAACAAAGGAAAAACAAAATAATGAGTACTAATAACCAGGCAGTGCAAATAATATATTGTGTGTTGTGACCTCCGACATAAATGGCCCCCACTCAGCCTATGTTATGACCCTGAAAAAGGTCATGACGCTGATTTTCAGTAGGGCCAGCTGAGTGAGTGCCATGGACGTCAGCGTCGTACCTAGTGTGTATATATTTATATATGTGTTGGAAAGTACTAATGTAATTGTGAAAAAATAAATAATGAACGAAATAAAATGTTTCGAATAAGAATAAAGAACAACCGGCTTCGGTATGAAATGCTGACGTGCATTCCGCCGTGTCAGCCGCGTGGCGATAGAATTATCGTTTAAGGTGACGGGTAGGGCACACTAGCCAATTCGATTTCAATTTTTAGCTACTAAACCGGATCTATTTTAAACGATTTCGGGGTTACAACCTCTCGACAAGTGGCCACTTTTAGTGTAAATCAATTTTTCGCGTACAAAAACGGACCCAATATTAGTGTATGGTTATTTAATAAATAATATGAGTGTTTGCGGAGAGGTTGTAACCCCGAAATTGTTTAAAATCGATCCCGTATAGTAGCTAAAAATGAAAATGGATTGGCGTCGCTAGTGTGCCCTACCCGTCACCTTAAGGTACTGTTACTAATGCTTATTTTCGTGCTTAAAGCATGCTACTTCTGAGCAAGTGCTACTTAGTAGCATATGTGGACGGACGTGCTACTAATAAGCATGCTAGTTTTGAGCATGCTCAAAAATCGCACCGCGCCGGTCGATTTTTAAGCATGCTACCTGCAGTGCGGGTGAAGGGGGAGTGTGGCGGAGTGCTTTAGCACGTGTAAACAGATTTGCTTATTTTTAAGCATGCTAATAGATGCTAATAGCATGCTTATTGATAGCAAATGTGGACAGTTCATTAAGCATGCTCATAATTGGCATGCTTTTTAAGCATGCTACAAATGAGCATGTGTAACAGTAGCTTTATACCTTGGAAAGTATACAATACTAGTGGCCCGTCCTTATTTCGTTTCACCAATAGATGGCGCTAGGTGTCAATTGGATCGCGCAAACGTTTCGTCTTTTCGGATTACCTATAAGAACGTTGCCGTAGTATTAGTAGTGTTGCCGAATAATCGATTATATTTTATTTATTAGGAATAGCAAACAGCTACAAAATACATGTACATCTAAGACAGTACATACTTAAACTACTTAATAATATATAATTATTCACCCTTAATAATAACTGACCGGATGGCGCAATTGGTAGTGACCCTGCCTCTTACGCCAAAGGTCGTGGGTTCGATCCCTACCCTGGACAAACATTCGTGCGATGAACACTTGTGTTTGTTCGGTGTCTGGGTGTAATATATGTATTTAAGTATATAGTTGTGTTTCTCTGTTGTCTGATATCTGTAACACAAGTGCTTAAGCTACTTAGTACGGAATCAGGTCAACGTATGAGATGTTGTTTTATAAAAACAAAATTGAGAGCACAAATATCGATTTTATCGATTTTCATCTTTGGTCGATATAATCGATTAATTGGCAATCATTGCTAGATTATTTCCTTTATATTATGTCTTTATTCCTTTATTTATGTTATTTCCTTTATATTCTGTCTTCTTAGACATCTGTATGAATTAAGATTATATCTAATAATAATAATTGCAGATCAATTATATCGATTATAAATGATTCAATCGATATTATCGTCAATTTAAACGATTATAATTGATTAATTGATCATATCACCCTAAAATAAATATCGATTTAATCGATAGTACAATCGATTATCCGGCAACACTAATATGAAGAATGAGCTATGTGCCTACCATTAGTGTAAATACCCACTAAACGCCACCAAATTCAATTAACTAATGTAGGTAGTACGGACAGCCACACATCAAAGTATATCGCAGTACCTAAGGGGCCGTCCATTAATCACGTGATCTTTTTTTAGCATTTTTGTAAGCCCCCCCTCCCCCTTGGTGATACGTAGTGAGGTTTAAGACTACCCCTACCCCCCGTCCCAACATCACGTATATTTTTAGTACCTAAATACAGGTATAAACTATATTTTTTTTTAATTCTGAAATTAAGGACCATGATAAAAATGTCTACACTAGGATGCAAGTTCTTTTTGATTGCAATAAAAATAATAATAAACGAAGAGTGTAATCATACTAAAAACGTTGGACGAATAAATAAATACACAGGATATCTTACACCCCCCTCCCCTTGTGTTATTTTCATGATTTTTATCAAACCCCTCCCCCCCCCCCTTTCAAGCCTCACGTGATTAATGGACAACCCCTAACCTGATGGATGTATGGCTGTCTGTACTTACTTATACATTTGCCGAGTTGCCAAATACATTCCTCGCCCGATATGGCACATAGGTGGGTGTGCCGCATCGCTTACCTATGGGCCCTTCTCTTAGCCCTGAGCAACTATGGAAATGTCTAAAGAGCGTTGCTGGTGTACTTAAGGTGACGGGTAGGGCCTACACTAGCGACGCCAATCGATTTTAATTTTTAGCTACTAAACCGGATCTATTTTAAACAATTTCGGGGTTACAATCTCTCGACAAACACTATTTATTAAATAACTATGCAAAAATGTTGGGTCCAACGCGGACGGGAAAAATTGATTACCGCCAAAACTGGCCTCTTTTGGCATGATTCAATTTTTCGCATACAAAAACGGACCCAACATTTGTGCATGGTTATTTAATAAATAGCATAAGTGTTTGCCGAGAGGTTGTTATCCCGAAATTGTTTACAATACCTTATATATATCTCTCAGATTACAGATTATCAGGCTCAATGTTAGAATGACTTGATTCTCATTTAAGGTGACGGGTAGGGCACACTAGCGACGTCAATCGATTTACATTTTAAGCTACAAAACCGGATATATTTTAAACAATTTCGGGGTGACAACCTCTAGGCAAACACTTATACTATTTATTAAATAACCATGCACATATGTTGGTTCCAACGCGTACGCAAAAAATTTATTCACGCCATTTTTGGCGTGAATCAATTTTTCGCGCACAAAAGCGGATACAACATTTGTGCATGGTTATTTAATAAATAGTAGGTATAAGTGTTTGAAATAATTTAAAATAGATCCGGTTTAGTAGCTAAAAATTAAAAACGAATGGTGTCGCTAGTTAGGGCTACCCGTCGCCTTAAACTACCTGAGATATCACAACTTTAAAATCAGATTATTTTGGGCAAACCCAAAGCGCTCCATACAAATCGCGACTGTTTATTGTAATTGTATGCATTTCTTTTGAATTTTGTTTGGTAGCTATATCAAATGTTTCGTTTATGTCAAGGGTTGTATTATAATAGTTGGTGCAAATTGTATGGGTTTGCAATTGTATACCTATTTCTTTTATGGCGTACTCCTTTTTAAAAAGGCCGGCAACACATTAGCGATCTCTCTGATTTCGCGAATGTTCATGGGCGGCGATGATTACTTTCCAACAGGTTTCCGCCTCTAGCATATACAAAAAGTCCATTTTATAAATTTCATACACTTGAAATGGATTTGCCCATGAATCTTTGAATGACCATAAAACAGGCGAGACGTTATATTTTTAATTGAGATTTTTTGCTATTGGTATATTTACGTACTTATATTTTGATAAAATATTAATATTTTGTAAAATCTCGGGCTTAGTCAAATACCCTACGACATTCAAATCAGGGTCCATTTCACTTAGTACTTCGTCCCTTGGTATGTGAAAAATATTTCAGCGTGTTTCGTTAGATGGAGCTTGTTAAAAGCAGATGGAGCTTGAAAAAGCACTCGAGCAGGTGGTTCGGCGTTGTTTCGGTAGATGTCACTATGCATTTTTACATCGCGCTAGTAAAGCGCGTTTCCGAAATAATGACCTCCAGCCGCCGACCCACATTGAGTAATTTTAAAAAGAACGGGATATAAACCAGAGATCCACAAACATAAAATATTGTAAACTTAATTAATAAATAAATAAATATTTCACAACATCACATACATTGATCTGACTCCGAGTTAGGTAGCTCGAATATCAGAATCAACAGCGGGATTACAAATATAAACATATAATACTTTTCTTTTGTAAATACATACTTATTATAATACATAGCAAACACCCAGACCAATACAAACAAACATGTTCATGCGCACAAATGTTTGTACTGTGCGGCACCTAATTCCGAGGCATTTTTACCTAAACTTGATACAACATTCATTATTAAGTATTTATTATTTGTTACTTAAGAATTGGATATTTTTATTAGAAATGTTATTTGTCTTTTTATTGAAATATACTGACAGTTAGACTGTAAATGTATGTTAAAATTATTAAATAATTTAAAAACATAAATAAGTCGAAAGCACCTAATTCCGATTTAAAAACCCTAATTCCGACTTATTTGGCTCCTAATTCCGAGTAAGCAAATTATAAAGAAAAAGGACATAAGGAGAATGATACATCATAATCAAAAATAAAGTATATTTATTGTTCTTAGTTTTCAAATCAGTCGCAATCGCTTTTCTCATATAACTAATAAATGGCACAAACATACCGTATAAACTTTAATTATTATATTATACAGGACGTCCCACGGCCATATCACATTGTAGATAGAACGCTTCACTTAAAATATATTATTTTACTTTTAAAAACAATTTAAACTGCATTCATAGATTTTCAAAAAATAACACGGTTGAACTGGGAAGCGAAATAGATTAAAAAATACCCTGTGGCTGTATCATACTTATGGAATGGCTTCATCAAAAATATTATTTTCTAAATAACATATTATTTAGTGTCAGAAGCTATTATGTAGTGTCGAGCTTTGTGAGTACCGTTTTTCTGCCGAGTACATCACCACAATATTTTTGATCACGTTTGTCTCGTAATGTCGTTTCTGGAATATTATAACGCCTGGAAACTTTATAAACGCTACACCCATCATTTATTGCTTTAATAGCGTTTTTCTCGGCTTCATGATCTACGACAAAACCACTAAGCGTAAGTTTTTTAATAATAAATATGAACAAGTACCTATATTCGATTCAAAAGAGCAAATATATTTTTTTATTTACAAAAATCACACAAAAGTTATATGTAATGCTTAGTAGAAATAATATTTAGTTAATAAATTGAGTAAGATTATGAACATCCTGTATTTAACGTATATTGATACCACGGAATTAGGAATTCATATAACTTTATACCGATTTAAATACGGGATAGTTTCGGGATACTAAATCAAGTTTTCTTATTCCGAGTGATAAAAAGTCCACAATTTTTAGATCAATTTATAACGCAGTATTCCTTAATTAGATTATTATTTAAAAAAAAACATAAAACATACAGTGGTAATCCACTGTATGTTTTATCAGAAAACATTGCTTACTTAAAATTGTGTGCTAACAACGAATAAAAAAAAATACCGAAATAGCCTATCTTATATCTGCTGTAACTAGCAAATTTGAGCTCTTAGTGTACCTCGTAATTAGATTTTTATAATTAAATTGTACTAAATGTGATCAGAACTTAAGCTTTGTATTCGGAATCACAATACTGACTTCAAAATCAGAAAAACAAAATACCTCTATAAAATTGCAATTACCCGTCTGCCAAGCGTGGTGAGTATGGCAATTACCCCTCATGTGATTGAGGGAGGCCCGTGCCCCAGCAGTGGGGACTTAAATGAGCTGACGATGATGAAATTGCAATTGCGTGGTATACATCGGTAATTAGGAACTGGCAAAATATTTGGCTCCTATTGCCGTGGTTTTTTTAACAATTATTTTCTGTTTAATTAATAGTAAAAAATACGAGAATTTTAAGTTTTTCTGATAAAGTATATTATCGTTCTTAAATTGAAATCTTAACAAAAACTCACAACAGTATAAAATTATTATAAAACGCTATTCAAAAAATCGTGTTACTCACGTGCTTATGGTCTGTAATGTATGAAGCGCGCGGTCAAGTCAGCTGCAAGCGTAAAGTTGACCAATTAGCTTAAAATGCACACACATCAAATCATTTTTATGCTTGTAAAAACATGCATAGACAAGTCATTGATCGATCAAAATACCTTAGAGACTAAAATATCTTATAAATTGAGTGAAAATACCGTTATTCTAAATACATCGGAAGTAGGTGCCATTTCAAGAACCCCTCGGAATAGGGTGCCTTTAACTTAATAAATAAATAAATATTTCACAACATCACATACATTGATCTGACTCCGAGTTAGGTAGCTCGGATATCAGAATCAACAGCGGGATTACAAATATAAACATATTATACTTTTCTTTTGTAAATACATACTTATAATACACAGCAAACACCCAGACCAATACAAACAAACATGTTCATGCACACAAATGTTTGTACTGTGCGGGGATCGAACCCGCAACCCTTGTATAAGAGGCAGCGTGCACTACCACTGTTCCAATCGGGTCGTCAAATTAATTAACTTATAAATGATTTCTGATCCGAAGGTGGCTGTTTTACATAGCCGTTGAGTATTGGTCGTTTTCCTCTAGATGGCGCTAACTCTGGCTAGTCGACTGATGCCTCTATCTCAGTATATATAAGTTACTCTATGATTCAAATTATCATTAACGCACTGATACTTTTAACTGTAGGTCTCTGAACTGACCACTTTCGTATGTAGATTGCACGATAATTTTACACTGAAAAATATACGCCCGTATACTGCTATCAATATTGATTAAAACTGTATTATATACATATATGTTTATACTAAACGAAACCTTGCAACGAGCGGTTCCGATAGTAAACTATGGTTGAAAGAGTTTAATTATGTGTTTTCACATCAAATGCGTAACAAAACTTTCGAATAGAAAACTTTATCACTGGCACGGTGGGGCATTTGATGGAGAAATCATTTTAAAAACCTCCGAAAAAAAATTTATAAGTCTAATAATATATTGAAACTTCTGTTGACTGTCCTACGTCTGAACATTTTTGGTTAAATATTGTTATATGCATATTAATATTACATATTAGCATTTAAGTTTTATTAAGGTGACGGGTAGGGCACACTAGCGACGCCAATCGATTTAATCGCCGAGATAATGGTAGAAATACGCACATAGAAGTTTCCTCACAATTATTATAATCGCCGCCGAGCTAACGGTAGAAATAATCACCTAGAAGTCTTCTCGCGAATATTATCCTCACTGCCGAGCTAATGGTAGAAATACGCACATAGACGTTTCCTCACGATGATTATAATCGCCGCCGAGCTAATGGTAGAAACACGCACATAGAAGTTTCCTTACGATGGTTATAATCGCCGCCGTGATGATGGTAGAAACACGCACATAGAAGTTTCCTCACGATGATTTCCCTCACTGCCGAGCTAATGGTAGAAATTCGCACATTGAAATAAAGGTCACGCGACACCTGTCATTCTAATTAAGCTATATTTTGAGAAGAGTATAGGTACCTACTCTTTTCAAATACAATTTTGATTATAATGCAATCATCACCCCTCTGCCCTAAATAAATAAATAATAAATAAATATTTCACAACATCACATACATTGATCTGACTCCGAGATAGGTAGCTCAAGCGCCTGTGTTACGGATATCAGAATCAACAGCGGAATTACAAATATATACATACTTTTCTTTTGTAAATACATACTTATAATACATACAAACACCCAGACCAATACAGACATGTTTATGCACACAAATGTTTGTACTGTGCGGCGGGATCGAACCCGCAACCCTTGGACCAAAGGCAGCGTTCAGATACCATTGTTGGAAACGGGTCGCCCTATTCCCAGGTTTTCTGTGGTCGGCGCAGTATGTCTTTCTATTCCATACGTCCCTGTCATTCATCATCGAATCATCCACCCCTTTTCCCATCATGTCATTCCTCACACAATCCATCCACCTCTTTATCGGCCGTCCTCTGTTCCTCCACCCACTTACATTTACACTCACCACTCTTTTGGTTACATGTTAAATTGTAAAAGTTATTAAAATGTAATAGGTACATCATCATCATCAGCAACCCACACTCGTCCATCTGCTGGACATAGGTCTCCCCTAATGCACGCCACTGCTCCCGATTTTCGGCCACTCTCATCCAGCCCACACCAGCCAGCCTTCGAATGTCATCATCCCATCTTGTCGCAGGGCGTCCTACACTACGCTTACCGAGTCGCGGTCTCCACTCAAGGACTTTACGGCTCCAACGGCTGCCATACATATACATAATATAATATAATACATAATAGGTATGTACATATGTATAAGTAATTGAAGTTAAAGTTATGGGACATCAAAAGTAAAACGTATGTATAATTAATTAACAATATTACTTTCAGGCGGGATTGTCAGGGGAGCTACAAGGTAGGTACATATCTCTGTTTAATTAAAAGTGAACTCATCAATTTCAAAAATAATAGTATGGGAGAGCCATGATCGTTGGAATTGGCCGCCATAGCCGAAATGATGTTGGTAGGATGACTTTTTTTTTTGTGATAGGTGGCAAGACGACCAAACGGATCACCTGATGGTAAGCGATTGCCGCCGCCCATGGACACCCGCGACACCAACGGATTCACAGGTTCGCCGCCAACCTTTAACCCCCCTTCCTCCGGCGGCCTTTTTTTCCCCAGGGGAAACCATCATGGCCGCCACCTTGCTACATGTAGGGAACAAGGTGGTGTGTGGGACTCAAACCCTAACTTAAACCCCTGGGGTGTCCATCTCCGCGCAATCGCGGTCGGTAACCCCACAGCCGGGACTAGACCGTACCGCTAATCGCGCTCGCCCCTTCACCCCTATCTGGCGCAATACAGCCCTTCAACGCTGTACGACCTACCAGGACACCCAGAAATGTCGTCACCTTCTGAGTCATATGCTGAGCAAGCCACTCTTTCCCCGTCGGCCTCCGGTATCCTCACTCACGCAGCGAAATACAGCACAGTGCTGCTTCCCGCCGGTTTTCTGTGAGGCCATGGTATTACTCTGGTCGAGCAGGCCCATTTATGCCGAAGCGTAGCTCTCATACGGTGAACAATAAATGAGTGCACTATATAACATGTTCTGCGTCGCTGAGATTGGCCGCCGTAACCCAAAATATCGGTTTGGAGGACATTGTAAAAAATGTTTTAAATTTTAGATAGGTAAACGATATCGCGGAAAGATGTTAGCGAAACAAAAAATAATAAGGTCAATTTTCACAGTCCAGTGATGTCGATTCTTAAAATAAATAAACCTGTTTTGCATAAATACTTTTCAATGTCGAATTCAAAAAAATGTTTCTTGCATTTTAGGGTTCTCGCTTATATTTGACTTTTTTTTTACATAATAAAGATTAAGACGTGTAAATTTTGTACAATTAAGTGTATCTATCTATTATAGCGGACAAACGAGCAGACATCACACCGGATGGTGAGTGATCACCGTAGCCCATAGACATCTGCAGCACCCGAGGTGACGCATAGACGAAACACCTGGCGCCTAATTCTCGAGAATTGGGCTCCAGATGATATCCGCCATGTATTCAAAATATCACGAGTACGAGAATTGTGATCCAGGATTGAAATTTTGTTGCGGGATTGCAATCCAAGTTTCGTCTATGCGTCACCTTCGGGTGTTGCAGATGTTCATGGGCGGCGGTGATCACTCACCATCAAGTCCGCTAGTTTCGTCGAACTTTCACTTTAACGAAGGAAATATGACCTTTTCTTGAAGGTCACCAGGTCGTATCTGTTCGGAAACACCACCGATAACACATGGTTCCACAGTTTCAGTGTGCGCGGTAGGAAGTGGCGTGAGAAACGCACTGTAGCCGACCCGTGGGCTCATCGATTAGCAAATAGCTCGTAAGAATGACGCCGCTGACATTCAAGAACGTACAAAACGACATAATATCCTCCAACCGATTATGGCTACACGGCAGCCAAACTCAACGATATATTTTTTTTATATTATAAGAATGAGCGAACTCTTGAATGACCTTACACTCAAACAGCCCCTACGTAATGTCTATAAAAATATTTAATAAGGTACCCGAATTAATCAAACAACAAATAAATGATAAAACTTTTACAAAATTACTCAAACAATTCCATTAAAGCCTATTTATACAGTTAATGAATATCTCAATGATACAAATACATAGATAATAACACACTAAACACATATATTTACAGGAAAATACGAATAATATATAAAGAATATACAATATATCATCATCATCAGCCCATTTAAGTCCCCACTGCTGGGGCACGGGCCTCCCTCAATCACATGAGGGGTAATTGCCATACTCACCACGCTTGGCAGACGGGTTGGCGAGGGTTTTGATATAAATGCAGAGTTTTCCTTCTATGGGTGCTGATGATCATGCCAGCAGCTTTACCTTAGTCGCCTTTTACGACGCCTCGGTAAGAGTGAGGGTGGCCTATTCTACTCTGCCGGGACCACACAGCATAATATAATATATATAGAATTACATATTTAATTTTATATTTCACTATACTTATATTTAGGTATATTATTTAAAGTTAATCCTAATTTAGTAATGAGCAGCGTCCTCTCCCATATTGCAGTGCCCTCCCGGGTCCATAGTGATACCTACATTTGTTATGAACCAACTAATTATGTAACCTATAGATGCAATAAAGATATTGAGTATTGAGCTACTATTTAAAACTTACATAAAACAACTAAGAACATAAATTAACATATGTTATTGAACAATTTTCCTTGTTTCGTCATTTAATAATGTTTCCTCTAAGGAAAAGTTACTCATATATAGACACGCAGCAGCATGTGTCAAAGCAGACAGGTCATCTCAGAATGACCCTGGTGGAAACTTACTATACGAGGACTTCGCTGAAGTAGTGGTGGCTCTCGTATTTTCACGAGTGGCTGAACATGCAGCACAAAGGGGTGCGGCCACCGGAACTCCCTCCGAACCATACGAGTAGACCAGTATCGCTGACAACGCCTGAGGAAGTCCTTAAAGCCTTTCGCCGCGTGAAGAATCGGAAAGCTGTCGGATCCAATGGAGACCCTATTGAAGCTCTCTGATAGAAAATCAGTACTATAGGTCATCGGTAGCTTCTCGATAAAGTCAGGCCTGATAATGGTGTGCCATCGTGAACTAAACAAGGTAGGACTCCATAACACACTGACCCTACAATGGATCAAACAAAGGACACAGCGGCAGCAGAGGGAACGACGCAGCCGACCTACTCGCAAGAAGAGGACCCGATATGGTCCCAGTTGGACCAGAACCGACCCTACCTCTTCCTCATAACTGGTTGAAAGGTAGAATTCTAGATCATACAAGAACTCAACACAACAACTATTGGAGCAGTCTGGGGGCGTGCAGACAGGCGAAACTAACCCTACCGCCTGAGCATCCTCACAAGAACCATCACTGGTCACTGCAGGTTGAACAAACACGGCACCAGAACCGGGCTAGCCGGAGACCCCACCTTCAGATTTTGTAAAGCAAAGGACGAGAAACCGATGCACGTCCCTTGGCAATGCGATGCCCTCGGACACCTAAGAAGCCGCACTCTGGGCAGCTACCACATTTGCCCAGAGGTTGTAAAGGCTATCGCTCCCAAGGCCATTATACAGTTTATGCTAACGGTGAGCCTCGGAGACGATCTTTAAGTGGGAGAGGAAGTCACAATAGATCAAATTTTGTCGCAGTGACCACTCGGCAACGAACGCTCCCCAGAACTTCTAATAATAAAAAAACCCTACCGTAATTCGATCCCTGTCTCTCCAGAAAATTTTTGCAACTTAAACCAAACCTTCGTTTAGTGACCAGTGCTCTAACGGGCCATGGCAGTCTCAACAATCGTCAGCCCATTTAAGTCTCCACTGCTGGGGCACGGGCCTCCCTCAATCACATGAGGGGTAATTGCCATACTCACCACGCTTGGCAGACGGGTTGGCGAGGGTTTTGATATAAATGCAGAGTTTTCCTTCTATGGGTGCTGATGATCATGCCAGCAGCTTTACCTTAGTCGCCTTTTACGACGCCTCGGTAAGAGTGAGGGTGGCCTATTCTACTCTGCCGGGACCACACAGCATAATATAATATATATAGAATTACATATTTAATTTTATATTTCACTATACTTATATTTAGGTATATTATTTAAAGTTAATCCTAATTTAGTAATGAGCAGCGTCCTCTCCCATATTGCAGTGCCCTCCCGGGTCCATAGTGATACCTACATTTGTTATGAACCAACTAATTATGTAACCTATAGATGCAATAAAGATATTGAGTATTGAGCTACTATTTAAAACTTACATAAAACAACTAAGAACATAAATTAACATATGTTATTGAACAATTTTCCTTGTTTCGTCATTTAATAATGTTTCCTCTAAGGAAAAGTTACTCATATATAGACACGCAGCAGCATGTGTCAAAGCAGACAGGTCATCTCAGAATGACCCTGGTGGAAACTTACTATACGAGGACTTCGCTGAAGTAGTGGTGGCTCTCGTATTTTCACGAGTGGCTGAACATGCAGCACAAAGGGGTGCGGCCACCGGAACTCCCTCCGAACCATACGAGTAGACCAGTATCGCTGACAACGCCTGAGGAAGTCCTTAAAGCCTTTCGAAGAATCGGAAAGCTGTCGGATCCAATGGAGACCCTATTGAAGCTCTCTGATAGAAAATCAGTACTATAGGTCATCGGTAGCTTCTCGATAAAGTCAGGCCTGATAATGGTGTGCCATCGTGAACTAAACAAGGTAGGACTCCATAACACACTGACCCTACAATGGATCAAACAAAGGACACAGCGGCAGCAGAGGGAACGACGCAGCCGACCTACTCGCAAGAAGAGGACCCGATATGGTCCCAGTTAGACCAGAACCGACCCTACCTCTTCCTCATAACTGGTTGAAAGGTAGAATTCTAGATCATACAAGAACTCAACACAACAACTATTGGAGCAGTCTGGGGGCGTGCAGACAGGCGAAACTAACCCTACCGCCTGAGCATCCTCACAAGAACCATCACTGGTCACTGCAGGTTGAACAAACACGGCACCAGAACCGGGCTAGCCGGAGACCCCACCTTCAGATTTTGTAAAGCAAAGGACGAGAAACCGATGCACGTCCCTTGGCAATGCGATGCCCTCGGACACCTAAGAAGCCGCACTCTGGGCAGCTACCACATTTGCCCAGAGGTTGTAAAGGCTATCGCTCCCAAGGCCATTATACAGTTTATGCTAACGGTGAGCCTCGGAGACGATCTTTAAGTGGGAGAGGAAGTCACAATAGATCAAATTTTGTCGCAGTGACCACTCGGCAACGAACGCTCCCCAGAACTTCTAATAATAAAAAAACCCTACCGTAATTCGATCCCTGTCTCTCCAGAAAATTTTTGCAACTTAAACCAAACCTTCGTTTAGTGACCAGTGCTCTAACGGGCCATGGCAGTCTCAACAATCGTCAGCCCATTTAAGTCTCCACTGATGGGGCACGGGCCTCCCTCAATCACATGAGGGGTAATTGCCATACTCACCACGCTTGGCAGACGAGTTGGCGAGGGTTTAGATATAAATGCAGAGTTTTCCTTCTCTGGGTGCTGATGATCATGCCAGCAACTTTACCTTAGTCGCCTTTTACGACACCTCGGTAAGAGTGAGGGTGGCCTATTCTACTCAGCCGGGGACCACACGGCTATCTCATATATAGTCCCAACAAACATCTGTTCAATCTAAGTGTAGCAGACAGCCCTCTATGCAGAGCATGCATGGAGAAGGAAGAAACAGCCGCTTATGTACTATTAGAGTGCATAGGGGTGGCCAACAACCGGGCACACTACCTGGGAAACCCAGGCAGTCTCCAGGAAATCTTCAGCAACACCACTGATAGGTTTCCTTGAAGAACTCAACTGGTTGGAGTGAGTGCCGAGTGGCCGACTTCACCCTCCGCACGCGAAATGGGCATAACTGCTGCCTGATATAAGGTCGCACAAAGAAGAAGAAGAAAAAGAAGACCCTATTGAGGCGTGCAAGGCAATGTTAGTCTTACACTGGCAAATCTGCCAATTACGGTTGGCAAGCGAAGTGTAGGATGCCCTGCCAATGCAAGTTGACCTTAGAAGAACTGCTTGGCATAAATGAAGACAGCCTGAAATACTTTTAGCAGTTGGTCATCAAAAACTGTTGAATAAATTGAATGAAGCTCTTGGTCTACTAGTCACTACTAAAGCCAATATGGATATATAGCTTACAACTATGGGGAAGTGCGAGCGAGTCGAATGTAGCAATGATACAGCACCTACAAAATATCTTTCATCGCACTATATCCGGTGTCCCTAAGTTCGTGACAAACATGGAACTCCACCAAAACCTAAGAATGAGCACTGTTTAAAAGGAACTTTGATGAACTGCCAAAAAATACCCAGATCATCTTTCGGTACTGCGTAATGACCTGATAACAACATTAAAAACACACTATCCCAATCGCAAAAAAAGGCACAATATGCTCTGGCTCCAGGAGCGAGTATAGGGTAAATGGACCAGGAGTGTCCTTACTGGAGGGCACCCACAGCCTATTACAGCAAGCCTATCACAGTCAATGCATCCATTCATAATCCAAAGACAAATATTGGAATATATAACAAAAAAAAAGAGTTTGATTTCAAGCTTTATTACCTTGACAATACAATACCAAATTAGTAAAGGTGTTTGTAGCCATTACTATGTTCTAGTCGTCAGAGATAGCATTGGCTTTACACTGTTATTTTTTTATCGTTTACATCCCAAAAACCTCACAATAGGTGTCGTGAATAAAGTCCATTTAGCATTTTAGATCAACAATATAAGCGAAAAAAAACAGCTTTTGTGAGGTTTTCAGGGTGTAAACGATAAAAAAATAATGGTGTATAAACCCTTTGAGATAGTAATTAAGTACAAAGGGTTCTTTATATTTTACAGTACCCTAACAGGACGCAACTGTAGGTATAATGTTTCTGTATTCGCACTCACAGCGCTCAGAGCGTATCTCGGAACACAGCCTAAATGTGCTACACGCATGCTACCTCAGTCTACGTGAAATTAGGCGACGGTGACTTAATTTATGCAGTCCATGTGGTAGAGACAAGTTACCTATCTTCTGCTATTTTGATTTAATCTTAGTTACCAACTAACTAATAATATTGTATGGTTGTGAACATGCAAATAAACAAATATACGGTTGTGGGTAAGCCCAGTGCCCACAACAGTAAATCCGCGCCTGGTATAAATAAAAAAAAAATTGTTTATTTTCCACCATGGTATGACAATATTATGTTACAACTTTGCATTCATACACAATCTTTTAATTCATTTTTTTAAACTTAATGACGATATACAATTTTAAATTGAAAATAATAGCTTATAAGATCACTGTAGAGGCGTTTTGCGCACTTACGGCTTAATTTATTCAAAATAAATGAAAGTGGATCATCGTTACTAATCGCTCAGTCGCCAAATAACACTTGCAAAACTTACTGACCTAATTCATATTTCGTAATAGCATTACTTATGTCCAATTAATTCGTTTACTCACCATAAAAACACTTTCCATCGACGTTCGCTTTACTGTGTATAACTAAAACTTGTTTTCATATTACGTAAAGATAGCACTCAATTTATTGTTTCCTAAATCACAGACACTAACTGCACTCTTCAAAATAAAACACAAATGCACAGTTATTCTAAAACCCAAATTAGACTTGTTTTGTTAAAAAAGTAAAAGATCGTGAGAAATTATTGATTGATGTATCGTCCACGTTCTAGTAATAATTGTATTAGCTAAAGCGGAATTTGTGCTAATAAGAGGTTTAATTCATAAAATGTCTATTTTAGGCCGGGCCACGGTCACATGATTGTAATTGGAAATGTACAGTTAAATTGAGACTGAAAAGTCGAGAGCACCTGACTCCGCAGTGCTGTGCGAAAATCATTCAGTTATAAATGAAAATGACCAATGTGAATGTCAGTCAAGTGTCAAAAATACTACGTCATGAATGAGAAGCGTGTTTCTGTACAGTGCTAGAATTTTCGTAAGTGATTAACAATTTAGCATCCATACTGTTGAAATTCCTTTTGGGTTTTGACAATTTATTTTAAGAGTCAGGCATCATTATAAAATTTACAAACCCTTTCAGAAAAGGAACATAGCGTAGTAGAATTTTGACATAATAATGATACCAGGAGTATAATTGAATAAATTACTTAGTAATTAATTTTATTAAAACATTTTGTTAATCACCTCTGCTTCTTTATCCCGGTAGGTGGTGACACTCGCACCGTTCTTCCGTATGTGTCAAATTCAATACGATTTCATGTGAATCTCTTGGCTGTAATATTACATTATATTTTATTGTAACTCTTCATAATGTATTCCCTTTAGTAGGTATGAAGTCTAATCCACAAACACTGCTCTCAATATATTATGCAATTTTTTGCTATCATAATTATTTTTTATCAAAATAGACAAAAAAATATCAAAATAGCACTTACTTTTGAAAATATTGGTAAGTCAAATATATTTTCCAGTAGTAGTCAAGATGTCACTGTTAACGTATTTCTATGGAATGATGATAAGAAAGTGCTCTTTTTTTCTTGATCAAAATCTTATTACCAATAAGGCTTTATTGAATATTTAAAAATTACACATTAATTAAACTTGTATGTAACCACTCATAATCATCCCTAACCTCTTAATTTGTTTTGTCCTATTCTATTAACTATAGTCCATTAAATATAAGTTAATTAAAATGACAACTATTTTTGTCAAAAAAAAAATCTTATTTATTTATTAGGATCCCAACACAGGTGGCAAAACCTTAAAAATAAAACTCTTTATGCATATAGTAGTAAAATTCTATAGAATAAATCTTGATAAAATTATAAACCTTACTAAATTGTAATAAAGGTCTAAAGACATCCGTCATTGTAATCAAGCTATATTGTACGGATTATAATGGTGCCCTTTTTTAAATCTTCTTTTAGTATAGTAAAATTATAAGGGAAATACATTTGTAATGTGACAAAGTAAAGTAATGTACACAGTGTTACATGGCATCAAAATATTTTTGATGCCATGTTACACTATGTAAGTGAAATGGCAAAAATTCAATAGCACTCAACAAATGGCAAACATGATGTAAATAAACCGTAATAATAGCTCCAATTAATATGCTTACCAACCCCTTTTACGTCTCGTATTACACGCACAGTGTCTATGAAGTAAAGTTATTCATAATTTTTACTCATTTATTTATTATTATTTATTTATTTATTATTAATTATTATTAGAGGAAAAGCTTTGACACCCAATGAAATGTGATTCATACATCCGAATGTTTCTACTATTTTTTACATTTTTGTAGCTGAAAATACTAGATGTCATTATTACGTTTCATAACAAGGAAATAGTATTTATATTCAGATTTCAGAATAAAGTTTATGTAATATTTAAAATAGGATTTACTCAATTTTGTTTCTTTGGGATTGGTTATAATAAATTTGATTGGCCTTCATTAAAATGTTTGTAATATGAATAGTACAAAAAAGATAGATTTAAAGTGTCAAAAGGAGTATTTGATAATCGTCTGTGTCGAAATACGTAAAATGAAACGTTTTCAAAACATCAATTATCTGGTGCAGTTTTTAACTGTATTTAATTTAGAATATAATAGAATAAGTAATATGTAAATAAAAACATTACATACTGACTTACTATAGACGTAAGTTAACGAAATACGTGACAAGAGAAATAATGAGAAAATATCATTTTCAATCATCAAGACATAACCTATAGGCACCGACAATACCAAAACAATCACTGGTTTTTTAGGAAGAGAGGTTTTTTAAATAATAATTAATACTATGGAAGACACAGAGCTAGATTCGTCCGAGCTCGGTACCCATTCCTACTGGCAGAAGGCGTATATGAAGGAAATAGCTAACTTCGATGATCATGGTGACACGGGAGACGTGTGGTTCGGCGAGGACAGCGCTGATCGAGTTATCAATTGGATATGTAAGTGCGATGTTGATAAGGACGCGGCTATTGTAGATTTAGGTTTGTATGCTTTGTTATTTTATTATTTTTTTTAACTGTGATAATGGCATGTTTCAAGTCAAGAATGAGACAAAGCCATGGGAAACGGCCTCACAGAAAACTGGCGTGAAAGTGCGTGTGGGGTACCCACACGTGGAGGCCCAATAAAAGGGGAAAGGGAAATAGGCACTTGATGTGACTTCACTGGTGTTGTGGTGTCCAAACCTGGGGGCAATTGTTTACCATCAGGTAATCACACTATGCGCATGGTTTGATGGAGCGCACAATGCTAGGAATATCTCTACGCGACAAGGTCCTGAAATGAAGAAATTCAGAGAAGAACTAGAGTAGTGGATGTAAACTATCGTGCCGCTAAATTAAAGTGGGCATGGACTGGACATTTATATCGCCGACAAGACGAAAGATGGAGTAGGTGTTTGGGCCTGGAGGCCATATATGGGTAGGAGAAGTGTAGGCAGACTACCAGCGAGATGGGCAGATGATCTAAGAAGCCACGCAGGCATCCTATGAACCAGAACGACTAATCACCGATCCCTATGGAGGTGTTTCGGAGAGGCATATGCCCAATGGTGGGTGAAAGAATGCTGATAAAGAAGAAGAAGAATTCGTCTGTGCATCTGCCATATAAAAATAAATTATAATTGATTAATGTATGTAATATCAGTAACATAAAAACTTTGGTATTGCTATTTTCATCCATCCAATTTTTTATCAGATAAGTAGGTAACCTTATACTTAGCATAGACAGCCACACTTCAGGGGCAATAGTACGATCGAATCTGAGTTCCCTTCCCTTTCACACTCGCTGTGTTTCTCCTTTGCTTGGATGCGACAGGTATATTCTCAATTGTTATGGAATTTCTTCGCTCTAAGACCCCAGTTTTCGACAATCTCTCAAATTACCTTCATGTCAGCACCACCGAGAGTAAACTTATTAGTATTTTTCAGGATGCGGCAATGGCTACACTTTAACTGAATTAGCAAAAGAAGGTTTTACCAACCTGCTCGGTGTTGACTACTGCAGAGAAGCTATAGAATTGGCTGAAAAGGTTTCCAAAACAGAGTTCCCGTTTATCAACTATAAGGTAAATAATGTACATTCTACCATTAGCTCGGTGTTGAGGTAAAACATCACGAGGGAACCTGCATGTTTCCGGTAGTTTCTGTAACATGTTCTAATCATGATTTAGATGGTCTGGTGCCCCCTCATAACGGGTTTCGGATATTAAATGGCAATCGCTTCATCTGTAATTATCAAACTACAAATACTGAGTCATGGTCCAAGCCTACCCTGGGCTCCAAAGCGAACAACTTTAATGTAAAGAATGTGAACTTTTATAAAACTTTTCGTCCCATTCAACTCTTTACTGAACCCTTTTTTTGCATTAAAAAGTAAATACTTAGTCAACGCCCTGTTGGTCTATTGGTTTAAGTACTGGGCCGTGATCTCAGTCTTGGGTTCGATTCCCGGGTCGAGCGAAAAGTATGTTTCGAATTTTTCGGACATAGCTTGGGATTTGTGATCAACAATCCGCATTTGGCAAGCGTGGTGATTAAGCCTAATACCATCATAGTAGCAATAACTTGATTTCTATGCTGGCCCTGCAGTGGGACTGTTAGGCTGATTAAAAAAAAAAGCTTAGTCAATCAGGCTCTTGATATGTCCTGGAATGTGATGCTATGGCTCCCAAACGAGAAACAAATTTTCCAAATGGTTAGGACGGTCCGTGAAGCCTGTGAGATTTATGGACGGAGTTGGGTTGGCTGACCTATCACGTACAATTGACCGAAAAATAATTGAGTGCAGAAAAGGAAATGAAACGTCATTTCGGGCTCTAGAATCTTTGTCAACCACACTTCAGGTTGCTACAATCAGTCAAAATTCCTCAAATTATATTGAACCAAACCTCTTTGAACAACGAAGCAATCACGTTTGAAAGTACGACAGATAAATAAATAAATATTTCACAACATCACATACATTGATCTGACTCCGAGATAGGTAGCTTAAGCACCTGTGTTACGGATATCAGAATCAACAGTGGGATTACAAATATATACACACAATGATACTTTTCTTTTGTAAATACATACTTATAATACATAGAAAACACACAAATACATGCACATAAATGTTTGTACTGTGCCGGGATTAAACACGCAACCCTTTCCAATCGTTTTTCGTTTCCACCCACTGTTCCAATCGGGTCGTCCCGAGTAGATAGTTTGGACAGTGAGAAGGTTGGCAACACACTAGTGACCCCACTGGTGTGGCAGTGTGCAGCCACAACCATCTGGTAATCCGTCAGCTTGTACAAATATTTCTTTTTCGTTTCCAGTTGTTTGACATAACGAAAGACCCAGTCAGCTGCTTAGGCTGCCAGTTTGCGTTGATACACGACAAGGGCACTTATGATGCGATCAGCCTCAACCCCGACAGCCCCAAGGACCACAGGCTGAAGTACATCGATCAGGTGGCCAAGATGGCTGCAGATAAGGGTTAGTACATACTATGTGAAATATTTTCCAAAAAAAGAGAACACCAAAAATTATTTATGTTCTCAATATAAATATGTAACACTTATACTATTTATTAAATAACCATGCACAAATTGTACGCGAAAAATTGATTCCCGCTAAAAGCGGCCACTTTTGACGGTAATCCAAAATTCGAGTGCAAAAGCAGACCAAACAGTTAACTATAAGTATTAAATAAATAGTATAGGTGTTTGCCGATAGATTGTAACGCCGAAATTGTTTAAAATAGATCCGGTTTAGTAGCTAAAAATTAAAATCGATTGGTGTCGCTAGTGTGCCCTACCCGTCACCTTAAAAGTTCAAGCTACATCTATGATAAGAGATTGTATGTGAGAGGAATTAAAGTCTTCAATAAGTTACCAGAACATATTAATGCACAAGAAAAACCTAAACTTAAAATTATTCTGTCTTTTTTTTTTTACATTATAGCGGACAAACGAGCAGACGGCACACCTGATGGAAAGTGATCACCGCCGCCTATGGACATCTGCAACACCTGAGGTATCACATATGCGTTGCCGGCTCTTAAGAAAGGAGTACACCCTTTTCTTGAAGGTCACCAGGTCGTATCTGTTCGGAAACACCATGGATGACAGCTGGTTCCACAGTTTTACTGTGCGTGGTAGGAAATGACGTGAGAAACGCACTGTAGTCGATATAAATCCATCCAGGTGATGTAACGCAGTTTATGGCAATAAGTGTTATCTTATCTTAGTAATTATTGCAAGGTTTGTGAGTAAAACCATCATCATCCTCCTGCCCTTTTCCCAGGTTATCTGTGGTCGGCGCAGTATGTCTTCCTTTTCCATGCGTCCCTGTCATTCATATTCATATTCTTTATTGCTCTCCATAATGTTACAAAAGGTATGATAGGTATAATAATAAACATAAAACAGTACATTTATGGACCCTGTCGGCCACGGCATAGATAAGAGAGGAGAGGAGTCACCTTACGCTTTCATCTACAAGAATAATTTGAATATAATTTTATATTAAACATGCACGTAACTAATTTTAAATATATAAATTATATTAAACTCGTATACTGTACGTTAGCCGTGTGGTCCCCGGCAGAGCAGAATAGGCCACCCTCACTAAGCTGTGTGGTCCCCAGCAGAGTAGAATAGGCCACCCTCACTCTTACCGAGGTGTCGTAAAAGGCGACTAAGGTAAAGCTGCTGGCATGATCATCAGCACCCAGAGAAGGAAAACTCTGCATTTATATCAAAACCCTCGCCAACCCGTCTGCCAAGCGTGGTGAGTATGGCAATTACCCCCCTCATGTGATTGAGGGAGGCCCGTGCCCCAGCAGTGAGAACTTAAATGGGCTGACGATGATGATACTGTAGGTAATGTAAACCTTTAATATTATGCAGTATTCTTATATTATATATCATTATGTTTATTTTTAATTAGGTTTCAAATATTGCATGTTTTTGTAAATATTATTTAACATCTTTCCTGTTACTTACATAACCATTTAAGGTGACGGGTAGGGTGAATTCATCATCTAATCATCTACCCCTTTTATCATCATGTCATTCTTCACACAATCCATCGATCTCTTTTTCGGCCGTCCTCTGTTCCTCCACCCACTTACATTTACACTCATCATTCTTTTGGTTACATGTTCTTCCCCTCTTCTCATTACATGGCCATACCAGGAAAGACGATATTGACAAATTATTAGTGAAGCAGCACCGCTGTGTTTCGCTGGGTGAGTGAGGGTACCGGAGGCCCAATCCAGGGGAAAGGGGGGTTTTAAAGGTTGGCAGCGCACTTGTGACTCCACTGGTGTTGCAGGTGTCCATGGGCGGCGGCAATCGCTTACCATCAGGTGAACCGTCTACTTGACTCCCACCTATCACATAAAAAAATGGTATTTGAAACATTTTTGAATTGAAACTAGGGATGATCGATGTTCATCCATGTTGAAAAAACATCGATGTTTAACTATAAAACATCGATGTTTTAACATCGATGGGTTGACTTCGATATCATCGAAACATCGATGTTACATGAATAAATATCGGAACGTCGATTATTTTCAGGCGCCTTCTAGCGTATAGTAGGTGTACCTAGTAGCTTCAACTAAATATTGCATAGTTATTAGCAGATGACTGTTAAGTTTCAACTATTTTCCACTAGATGGCACTGATCAAATTAAGCGGAGTAAGCTCACAGCCGCAAGTTTGTTTTAATTTCTCAAGAGATTGAAAAACGAAAACTGTCACACACTTCATGAGTGAGGTGTTGTTATGTGAGTAAACCATGTGAAGCGTTGGCAAATTAGATTTACTTTTGATTTTGTAAATAATAAAACTTCGGTTTCTCAGCATGAGTGCATTTATCAGTTAATTAAAACGCAGTTTTATTTGTTTCCAAAAACATCAATGTTTTAGAAATATCGCTGTCTTTCGATCGATAATTATCGTACATCGATACTTTGATTCGATGTTAACATCGATGTAACATCGATGTCAACATCGATGTTTTTCTAATATCTATCATCCCTAATTGAAACTACCTTTAAAATAAACTTTAAACGGTGTAATCTTCCTTTAAAGCGAAAGGAGACTTTCTAATTGGAATGTACTTTTTCAGGTTTATTTGTAATAACTTCGTGTAACTGGACAGAGGACGAATTGAAATCCCATTTTACAGAGAAGTTTGATGTAAAATCGGTGATACCGACACCGCAGTTCAAATTCGGCGGGAAAGTGGGCAGTATGGTTTCATCAGTGGTATTTGTTAAGAAATAAAGATTTTTAATGTTGTTATGTTTACTTAATTAGTTTATTATTTATGATTTCTTCTTCATCCAAAATTTTTTTTGCCTTACGCAAAAAAAAAGTTTCAAGTGTCGTCTTGGAACGAAAGCGGTACACTATGGGAACTAACGCCACCTAGTAGTCTTAGTGTCACAACAAAGCGTCTGCTTTTCGTATCTGCTAGTTTGTGAGCAAGTACTAATTACTAAGTGTTCCGGTAGATGCCCCTATGCATTTTTAACATTGCGCAAGCAAAGCGTTTCCGAAACAATGACCCCAAGCCGCCTTGTCTATCTATTGTTGATTTTGTTTCAATAGTTTAGTAATGCAGACGTTTTGATAGTGACACAAGACCACTAGGTGGCGTCTTTTTTCATATATTTTGAACTTTTGTACCAATTTTTAAAAATAGCAGCATGCTCTATACCTGTGTACTCGTAGTACTTTGTAATACTCTCTATACATATGATAAGCATAAGAGGCTGTTGTCATTGAGTGGCTACCAGGGCAGCGCGACCGTCGCCGGAAAGCAGAAAAAAGCGAAGTTAGCACTCTATTTCAGGACCCCAATTCTCTGGCTCGTGATATTTTGAAAACATGGCGGATAACACCTGAAAACCATACAAAAAAACTATGTTTTAGAGATATATTGTGTAATTACAAGCCCAAAGTCCAGTCTACAATACGTAAAATGGAACGTGAGTGACAGCTGTCAACTGTCAAAGTCGTTGAAGAAATTTTCGTATCAGCACCTTCCTGAATGAGAAAAGTCGCCAATATTTCATCAATTTTACTTAAAAATGTCTACTTTAGTGGCCGAAAAGTCAGCCTGTATATTTTGCAATATCGTTAATAAACTAGAAGGGACGGAGATCCTGTTCGAGGACGAAGAAGTGTGTGTATTTAGGGACATAAAACCTGCCAGTAGATTTCACATTTTAACTGTACCAAAAAGGCATATTGAAGACGTTAAAAGCTTAACATCGGCTGATAAGGAACTAGGTAAGCTATTGAATGTCTATTTGGATGTCCTAACTTCAGATTTAAGTGTAAGTATATCTATTATACTTTCTCATTTTAGTAACTCTACCAACGTCGAGCGAGTAGAGACATGTATCAGGAATTTAATTGACCGGTGATTTGAGTTGAAACTTCAATATTACCCCATAGCAAATCTTTCGAGACGTGGCACATCACTTTTTCTTATGTGATATGTGGCAGACGACCAGCCAAAACACCCGATGTTAAGCGGTTGCCTGCACCCATGGACACCCTCAAGATCAGCAGAATCACGAGTGTGCTGCAAACCTTAAACGACCCCTTCCCCCAGTTTAGACCTCCGCTAACCACACTCAGCGAAACAGTGCCTTCATGCTTGGTTTCTGTGTTCTGTTGGCTAGCACGAACTCTTCGAAGAATCGTGGCATATGCAAGTTTATGTGTAACGTAATGCGATTTGTATGAAAACTGAAGAGCTCCCATCTATCACCTTTTTTTTTTATGTGTTACGTGGCAGACGAGCCGACATATCTATTCTCTCATTTGGAATTAAAAGTTGACAATGTAATGTGTGTTGGGCATGCTACAATTTCCTTGAATGTTCATTCTAGCCTATTCGAGGGTGTCAGAGGCCCAATTCGTGTGGAAAGTTAAAAGGTTGGCAGCACACTTGTGACTAATAGTAATCATAGTTGGCATTGATTGTTGACCATCCAATAATGAGTTTGTTCGTTTGCCACTATCACATAAAAGGTGAAACATATTATGTTTTTAAGATAAACCAGAGCCAAATATCACATAAAAATATGTAATGCTGGGATTATCTGAAAAATGGCATATTAATTATAATGACATTTCTTCTAAAAAGCACATCACAAGCACACACAGCAAAAAATATGTATATTAATGTCTGTACATTAATATACATATTTTTTATTTACTCTCACACCTTAAGCTTTATTTAATTTCTTAACTGATACTGTAATCCCCTGTTTGGGCTCCCCTGCTCATTGCAACAAATGTATTAGAAAATTAATTAGATTATTATATCTTAATAAATGTACCTAAATCTTTGTTAGTCTAAGTAACTTGGTAAGCAATAAAGCATTTTTATTTTTATTTTAATGACTGTTCTCGAAAGTCCCATTATTGTATTTTCAGTTGAACATATGCTAACTGTCGCACAAGACTTAATCCAAAAGAACAACCTCTCGTTGGAAGACTCGAGGCTGGGCTACCACTGGCCCCCATTCCGTAGTGTCAAGCACCTTCACCTGCATGCGATAGCTCCCGAGTCTGAGATGGGATTTATTGGCAAGTTGATATTTAGGAAGGACTCTTATTGGTTTGTGTCGGTAAGTGGGATATCCATAAGTAAAGTATCAGCCTATACATAACTGTCCCACTGCAGGACAAAGGCCTCCATCATAGAAATCAATTTATCGCTACTATATGGTGGGATTAGGCTTATTAATAACCACGCTTGCCAAATGCGGATTGGTGATCACAAACCCGAGCTATGTTCGAAAAATACGAGACATACTTTTCGCTCGGTCCGGGAATCGAACCCAGGACCCGGAGATCACGGCCCTTACTAATATTAAAATCGAAAAGTGCGTGTCAGTTTGTTTGTCTGTCTTTCACGGCAAACGCAGGGTCCTCGAGTGAAGGCCACGTACAGGAAGTCGCAGCCGTGGCAGGCCCCCCACAAGGTGGAGCGACGATCTGGTGAAGGTCGCGGGAATCCATTTTATGCGGGCGGCACAGGACCGATTTGTGTGAAGAACATTGGGGAGGCCTATGTCCAGCAGGTTACGTCTATTGAAATGATGATGAAAAAATATTATTAGCGACCATAAGGCCGTCTGCTCGTCTGTAATCGCATAAAAAACATCCTCTATAATCATACTATATATAATCATATTATATATAGTAATATTAAAGTCTATCTCATTTTTTTCAGCCCGAGTACATATCTTCAAGGCTATGATGAAGAAGCAGTTACGCCTACTAGTCCTGCTACACAGTATACTGGCATAGTGTGTAAGAGTGCTTCCAGACCAATTTATCGATCATTGATTGATTAAAGATAGATTACCCACATATGTAGGTACACCTAAATCAATGTTTCAAACATTTTAATATTGCCTACATTAGAATAGCTATTTACGAGATTTCTACCATGTACCTTATGTTTGAGTTTCCGATATTTCGGCACTGTTGCAAGCGCCATGGTCACGGAGTAACTGAAGTGTTTGCGGGTAAGTTGTTACTGGCAGCCAAATCGAAAATTCCAGTGATTCGAAAATGTACTATCGCATTAAGCGCATGCTTGTAAGGATAGTTAAGTCGTTTTAAATAAATAAATAAACAAAAGTAATAACTGTTGAATGCGATACTTATTCGATAAACAAAGCGGACTGTATGACGATATTTTCAAATGTTACGAAACGAAAAAGTGTGGAATAAAAGTGGGGTTAAACAGTTAAGTGAAAACGCTCACCTGGCTTTGCTGCTGATGAAAGATGCAGCTTGCGGTCACGGTAACTGGACAGGGTCCCAGAACTCGCAGATTCATTCGAACTCACCTTCAAATCCTAGTTACCTGTTACCAGCGTGTTACCGATATGAAGCCAACGCAATTCCCCGAACTGATCAGCCTTTCTTGATTTCCACACACAACAATAGCAATATTCAAAGCTAAGACGACACGATATTTCTCAACTTTAACGAAAATTATTCTAAATTACGCGGCAAAGCACGCGTACGACAAAGAGACACGAAACCAAGAGACAGACTTTTTTTTTACTTACTTTACTAAAATGTCGTCAGGCGAATTAATAAAATCCCTAATCCTGTACAACTGTAAATCTAAACAAATTATCGTTTCGCGGCCAGATACTGTGAGTGTTGTGTGTCGAGAACAGGTGCGAGAAAATAGTGAGTTAGTGAGCCATTGTAACGCAGGTGTGCGTAGTAAAATACTGCGAAGGAGGGTAGACCGATTTGTCTGCCAGTAACAACTTACCCGCAAAAACTTCTGTGACTCCGTGACCATGGTGCTTGGAACATAGGCGAAATATCGGAAACTCAAAAATAAGGTACATGGTAGAAATCCCGGTAAATAACTATTATAATGTTAGTGACCATGAAAGTTTAAAACAATATATTTACTACCTGTGCGGATAAAGAATGGGATCAGAAATGGCGGCGCATCTATTCACTTCTCGCTCGCACACTATTTGCGTCTATACTCGCACTCGTGGGTACTGACTGCAAAAAAAAATTCTGCGTCCCTTCCCTGTCGCATCAATCCGGTTTCGCAAGTTTGTGAGCTAGACGCGTTCACAGTTTTTCTGTGGTTTTGGACCTTTCGTTATTTTGTCATTTGTAATTGTTTGTTGTTATAGTTTATTGTTAATTTGTATGTTAGATAATTGTCTTGTTAGTTATTTATTGAGTATAGGTAGTGATAGTACATAAAAGATTATGAAAATTGATTTGACTAATCAATGAGTCATCGATTTATACTATCGAACAATAGTAAAATCTATTATTCGTTTCCAATCGATAGTTTCTACTCTTTGCTCGATCGTTGGTAGAATTTATTCAAATTGTCCTATCTCGAAGTGTTTCCAAGCTAACAAATCCATTCTTTCACCGATGTTTTCTCGTTTGAGGGGTTCTTATCCTCTCGTACGTGGAATACTGCCAACTTTCAAATTTCATTTTTTGACGTGTCGTGGGTCCCGCTCAGGGACGCTCCACGGACAGGGGTAATTTTGTGGCAGAGGTTTAGAAAAACCCAATTTTCGCCGAATCTGCTTGATTATATGTATTATTAACAATATTTTTGTTAATAAAACATATTTCTTCAAGTAATTACTCACACTTCACCTGATTTTGAATTGAATTGGAACTGTACTCTGAGAAAAGATATGGGTTACTTACAAGTTCGACTTATATTTGTTGATTAATAAAAAAATAAAAGACTGATGTTTCATATATTGATTTATTTTCATAATTTATTACATATATTTTAAAATAAATACGACAAAGAGGATGTTTCAATACATTTTTTTATACTACTAGTGTTTTTAAACTTTGGTTTCAAAAAAGACCTACTTCAAAAGTCTCTTAAGTGGGTCTCATATTACACTAGATATTATTACATTATTTACATCAGAGACAAAGTGTTTTTTGTTTCCAATAATTTCATTATATTACCATCAAGAGAAAAAAATTGGACACAAGCCTATTAGTTCACATACTGTATCCTTCGATCTATCTACTGAGTTTATTATCAAACTATTGAATCGATCAATTGGTCTGGTAAAAGCCCCCAGTTAGACTGACATTCCAAGTGTATATTATTATAACATTATTATTAATATTATGTTTGTCAGTTGTTCCATAACCACGGGCAATTATGTCCCGGACTTTTGGAAGGCGTGCGTGGAACCGAAGCCAACACGTAGAGGCCCGTTCAATTGACAGTTTTACTATAATGTGATGTGACACCAGCCGGTGCCTATCCCTGTATACACTACAGAAGTGTAGCCGAGGACAGTCCCCGGTTGGCATAAGACTATTGAAAATAATGGAAAACAAAATGAACTGGGCTATTGGGTTGAGGTGCTAGTGGACCGGTTAACTGGTACTATGGAGAGACTATGGCACCTGCCTGATCAATGATAAAAATCACGAAAAAATGGGCAGGTGGTGACTCGCCGCTCACTAGATGGGCCCCTATAATAAGCTACCAGGAAGCCAAGCAAAAGCTAGCTACCAGATATAGCAAGGCGGGCAACATTGGTTATTATTATTATTATTTTAAGTTAGCCTGTAGCGTCCCACTGTTGAGCACAGGCCTCCCCCAAATTCTTTCATTGATCCCTGTCCAATGCCCTGTGTTGCCAATCTTGGACATATTTGTAAAAATCGTCACACCATCTTTTTCAGGGCCTACCCCGTAGTCGCCGTCCGTCGGTCGGCCGCCATTGAGTGACGATTTTTGTCCATCTTTCGGGGCCCATTGTGCACACATGACCCGCCTAATCCCATTTCAGTTTTGCAGCTTTTCGACCGACATCTGCAGTCTTGAAGCGTATGTCAGAGTTACGCATTCTAGGGAGCGTTCAAGTATTACGTAACGTAATGTGGGGCGAGGGGGGGTCTCGTAAAACGTTACGATGCGTAACAGGGGCGGGAGGGGGTCTTTCTCCCTACACGTATTACGTAACATTGTTTCTTTCTTTGAATAAAAAAAATAGGGAACCCTTTTCGTTTACGTTTAACTCCCAAATTGGCAACCCTTTTCGTTTACGTATTACGGGGAATCCCTCGATTGTAATAGTCTGGTCTTCATTTGTTATGGTCACTTGAGTGTTACGTGACGTTTAGAGAGGGGGGGGGGACGGACAGAAAAACGTTACGGTGCGTTACACAAGAGGAGGGGGGTGGGGGGGGGGGGGGAGGGGTAAAAAAATCTTCAAAAATTGCGTTACGTAATACTTGAACGCTCCCCTATCTGATATTTTGATGCCTAGAATGCTGCGCTCCATGTCTCTCTGACAAATCTTGAGTTATAACATTATGTGGTTATTATTTATTTTAGTAAGTAATGTAGAGTACAAAGATCCCAATACAGTGCTATTGTGCTCAACTTGACCAATGTAAGCACTGTGCACAAGTGAGTACAGCAGCTGTAACATGTTTATAAGTTACAATCGGCAAAATTCGTCTACGCAGAAGAGCAAGTTAAATCCGATTGCTTACGATTGCGAAAGCAGTTGAAATACAGACTTTATTGCGTTACATTAAGATTAAATACAATAAATCCAGAGAGGAATGTTATCTCTCTTTTAAGGTGACGGGTAGGGCACACTAGCGACGCGAAATCGATTTTAATTTTTAGCTACTAAACCGGATCTGGGTTACACTCCCTCGGCAAACACTTATACTATTTATTAAATAACTATGCACAAATGTTGGGTCCGTTTTTGTTACGTAAAAATTGAGGTGACCTTAAGGTCCTTACACCTTAAGGTCACCTTAACCTGCCCGTCACCTTAAACTGGATCTAATTAAAACAATGGACAACATTTCAAAATTGCTAAGCTCTGAAACAAAAAATACCAATTCTTTATTTACTTTTCCGCTGCTCGAATATATATTTATTCATTTTTTATACTGCTTATTTACTGAGAAAAAAATTAAAAACTAAAAAACGTAAGATGACGTCATCGGACGGCAGAATGTAAAATATTTCTTTGCTTAGCACATTATAGTTTTAAATTTACGAAATGCCAAACCCATGACATGCAACTGTCAAAAAAAAAGAAAACTTGTCAACGTTGAATGAATGAATGACGTTGACAATGTTGACACTAGTATTGTTTACCTTTGACAGTAGTACCTTTTTTTTTTTAAAACAATGATAAGCAAAGGAATATCGCTGTATTCAGCCGTCCGATGACGTCAATTGGCGCTTACGTCTATTTAGAATATAAAGAATTTCAATAATTATTTTATGCATAAAAATGGACAAATTTTGAAAAAAGAAAAAATATGGGTGTGTTAATTTTATGTCTATTTTCATATAAAAAAAGAATAAGGACATGTTAAAAATATGAAATGTTGTCCATTTCGGGGTTGCAAGTACAACCTCTCGGCAAACACTTATACTACTTATTTATTAATTAACCATGCACAAACGTTGGGTCCGTTTTTCTACGCGAAAAATAGATTACCGCCAAAAGCGGCCACTTTTAGCGTGAATAATTTTTTCCCGTACAAATGTTGGGTCCGCAATTGTGTATGGTTATTTAATAAATAGTTCAAGTGTTTGCCGAGAGGTTGTAACCCCGAATTGTTTAAAATAGATCCGGTATAGTAACTAACAATTAAAATCGATTGGCGTCGCTAGTGTACCCTACCCGTCACCTTAAGAAATTATACAGTGGCAGCCCGGAGTTTGGAAGTTGGCGATCTTGTACCCCAGTGCCTCGGAAGGCACGTTAAGCCGTTGGTCCTGCGCCTGATCCATCTTCGGTCGTGGCACAGTGGCGTCCCATCTAAATATGAGGGTATGGGAATAGAGAGTGCACTTGTGTCTGTGCAAACACTTGTGCACTATAATGTGTCCTGCATCGATGAACCATCTCTGAGATTGGTTGGCCGCCATGTCGGAAATATCGGTTTGGAAGGACATTATAATGAGGTAAATCCTATAGACAGCGCAACGCTTATAGGCATAGAGGAAAGTAATACACTGGCTTATAGGTAATCGGAAAACACGAAACGCTTGCACGGTGTAACCGACATCTAGCGCCATCTATTAGTATAAAATGGAATTAATGTCCCGAAACGAATTTAGGGCGAGCCAGAAAGTTGAGTGTAATCTTTTGTATTGAGATTGATTCTGTTTTTTCCTACAATTTCTTGCAATTATTATTAAGTAAATCACGCTCGTAAAATGTCATGTATTCTTGTTGTTTATTTATATTGAAATATTTATTAACATGTTTTTAAATAAATGTCTTTGCCAATAATGCGTGCTGTTTTTTCTATGTGATAGGTGGCACTTGATGGTAAGCGACTGACGCCGCCCATGCAACATCAATAATGATACAAACTCAAAATGCGATCCAACTTTTGAACCCCGCTTCGCCCCGAATAAATTTTTCGCGTACAAAAACGGACCCAATATTATAGTGCATGGTTATTTAATAAATAGTATAAGTGTTTGCTGAGAAGTTGTAACCTCCAAATTGTTTAAAATAGATCCGCTTTAGTAGCTAAAAATTAAAATCGATTGGCGTCGCTAGTGTGCCCTACCCGTCACCTTAAAAACTCGGCAGATGACTAACGTAGAACACAATCCATGACCAACTGTAAGTAAAATAGGCTATTTGACAGCGATAAAATATAAGATTTCTTTTATAACATCAGTGTTAATATATTTTTTGTGGAGCGATTTGTAATAATGCGAGATAAAAATATTGCATAATTTCATCAAAATTTGTCTTCTAAAATTATATATTTTTAAACACGGGGTCACGTGACTAAAACGGCCCGTCACGTACATTACTCGTAAGTCTACTGCCTATGGTTGATTGCCTTTCCTTCATAGGAAGAAATAAACAAAAAAAACTATTTGAAAGAAACACTGAAACACCAACAAGCTCAATGTTTATTTATGGACAATCTACGTCACTGGCCGCCATATTGCTAAAAGACGCGTTTTTGCGGCATACTTTAACCTATTGAGTTTTCTTTTTCGTTTTTTTTTATTAAAATATCTAAAATAAAAACTGAAAAGTATTTTTTAGGGCTCCTTATAAACAAATGAATACCCTAAGATAGTTTCCAGAATTTTGTCAAATAGTACAGTCTAACTTTTGCCAAAGGCTTTAATTTATATATCAATTTTTATTGCTAGAGGCGACAAACGAACAAGCGGGTCTCCTGGTGGTAAGTAAACAAACTATAAAAAATATTTAGAAGTAATAATCAACGCCGCCCATGAACTGCGAAATCAGACAGATCGCTAAATTTAATGCGTTACTGGGCTTTTAAAAAGGAGTAGGTACGTCAGACGATCTTCTCATGAAGGTTCCTGTAGAAACTGTCGGGAAATGCTCCTGCAGCCAAACATTTCCATAGAATTTGTTTCTAACTATAAGTTCGAGGGGTGGCATAACAATCCTATTCCTTTGTCTACTACTTGACATAGTGACATTTACTCAAATGTCATGCTCATTTATTAAATGTCAAAGTCCAATTGGTTTGTCATATCATCGGGCGAAAAGTACCTTCAGAAAACTGATTATTATTATCAATTAAATCGGTTTATTAGCACTTCGACACGTTCGATTGATGATTTAAGACTTCTGATTATTATTTGATACCATGGCTTCACCGGCGGACGTGCGTGCGTTGTTGGAAGCAAAAATAAAGGAAGGAATTCCGAATCCACCGGGGGAGTTCCATCCCGCGGATTTGGAGAAGGTAAAGGACGAGAAATATATCCGTCGAGCGCTGATACACCATGACAACGATACAAAGCTGGCTGCCGAAATGTTATGGGACATCTTGGTGTGGCGGAAAACGGTCGGAGCCAACGATTTGACCGAAAGTACAATAAGAATGGATTACGTTAAAGAAGGCATATTTTTCGCTCACGGACGAGATGTCGACGGTTGCTTGTTGCTGATTGTAAAGTCTAAAATGCATGTGAAAAACCAAAAAGACTTTGAAGAAATTAAAAAAGTTGTGATCTACTGGCTGAACAGAGTGGAACGCGAAGAAAATGGTAAGAAAATTACATTGTTCTTTGATATGGACGGCTGTGGATTAGGAAATATGGATATGGAGCTTATAAAATACTTGATTAGTCTCTTCAAGCTGTATTATCCATCATTTTTGAACTACATTGTTGTTTATCAAATGCCGTGGGTGCTTAATGCTGCATTTAAAATCATCAAATCTTTATTACCTCCAAAAGCTGTGGAAATCATGAAGTTTGTCAACAAAGATACGCTGAAGGATTTCGTTCCGCCAGAACAAGCGTTAACTTGTTGGGGAGGGAAGGATAACTATACATTTGAGTTCGTTCCGGAGAATCGAAATGCTTCGGATCATACACCAAAGAAAGTTACCTTTGCTGAGCAAGGGGATAGCCAGCATTCTCCAGGAGAGATGCTCCGATTGTCTCCAAACGATACTATTGTGTTTAAAAGTGATAAATGATGAGATGACAGGTCAATTCATAATTACTAATATGGACGAAAGTGCTATTTCTTTCAAAATCCGCACAACATCCCCTGAAAAGTTCCGTGTGAGGCCCAGCTCCGGAACTCTTGTTAGTGGAGCTTCGCAAACTGTGCTTATCGTCGTGCAGCCTGGATTCCAACTGCGTACCGTAACTAAAGACAGATTCTTGGTCATGTCGGTGCAGATTCCTAAGACTGATTTATCTCCAAAAGAGCTGAGTGAAGTCTGGCAGAACTCGACAGGTAGCAAAGTTGATGAGTACCGTTTGAAATGTCACTTCCCAGAGAAAGAATTATCAAGGAATGGAAACATTACCGATGGTAAATTGCATGAGAAGCCTGATTCTGTGACAAATGCGTTAAACAACTTACAACAGAATTATGAGATTCTACATCGGGATATGAGAAAGCTGAAAGTTTTGCAGTTTCTAACATTGTTCATGACGGCTGTTGCATGTCATCCTAGGATACTTAGTCTACAAGAATACAAGTGAGAATGGTAGATACTGCGAGCGAATCTAGCCTTTAAAGCTAGTGGTTTTTGAAACCACTATTGATGTTGGTGTGTTGTTAAATGGTTTCCTGTTTAGTATATTGACTGTTAACACCGTAATGTTTGTAATATATTGCCAGTTAGTTCGTAAAGTTGAGATATTGCATGTGGTTCAGTAAAATACTCCTAATTAATAATAAAGACAAATATTCGTTCATTATTAAACCATTAATATTATAGCCTTTATTTATAATCTTGTACACTTTTACTTATACCTAATTCAATGGTTTTAAGCCTGTTTTATTACACTTTGACTAGACTTAGACTTAATGATGTAGATTTTAAAAAATTATGTCTTTAGTGTAATATGTAAGGAGTATGGGCACTGTTACACATGCTTATTTTCATGCTTAAAGAATGCTACTTTTGAGCAAGTGGTAGCATGTATGGACGGACTAGCTACTAATAAGCATGCTAATATTGAGCATGCTCAAAAATCGAACAGCGTGCGATACTACCAGTGCGGGTGAAAGGGGGAGTGTAGGGGATTGCTTTAGCATGTGTAAACAGGTTTGCTTATTTTTAAGCATCTAATAGATGGCTAATAGCATGCTTATTGATAGCAAATCTGGACAGTTTATTAAGCATGCTCATATTTGGTATGCTTTTTAAGCATGCTACAAATGAGCATGTGTATGTGTAGCTTAAGAAATAGTGTCACATTATAAAACGAATACAAAGTAAATAATATATATACATTGTATGTAACTCACACTAATAAGCGAGGATGGTTTACAAGCACAAATAATTGGTGAGTGAGGGTACCGGAAGCCTAAACCGGGGGAAAGGGGGGTTTAAGGTTGGAAGCGCACTTGTGAATCCACTACTGGTGTCATGGGTGTCTATGGGCGGCGGCAATCGCTTACCATCAGGCGATCCGTCTGCTCGTCTGCCGCTAATATCACATAAAAAAAAATTTACTTACACCAATAATATAATTTTCATATACTCATTTAGGTTTTTTTCGTGATATGGGTTTAGTTGACGCCCTGTTGGTCTTGTGGTTTAAGTACCTGGCTGTGATCTTGGGGTCCTGGGTTTGATGCCCGGGTCGAGCAAAAAGTATGTTTCGAATATTTCGAACATTGCTTCGGGTTTGTGATCATCAATCCGCATTAGGCAAGCTTGGTGCCCTGCAGTGGGACAGTATATAGGCTGATAGGTACTTTACTTTATGGGTTTAGTTAGAAGATGGATATCACAATTAAATGGAGGTTATTATTAGTTAGTAAGAATCCTGGGTGTTATGGAGTAATTTTAACAGGTGTAACATAACTTTTAATTTATTGGTAATTTTATGTCTACTGGTGTTTAGAGTAGTGATGAAAAAAAAAATTCCAGACAAAAAAAAAAGAATGTCCAGACAGCCACATTCAGGCTACTACAAACCGCCAAACTTCCTCGATTGATATTGAACCTTAATTTGTTTTTAACTTTCATGGTCACTAAAATTAGAATAGTTTACGAGATTTCTACAATGTAAAAAACATTTATTTGTTAAACACCGACGACACACAACATTACAAATAAAGAACAAAAAAAAACCAAACTTGCGATATTTAGACAAGTAAAAACAACATAAAAACAAAGGAAAAATAAACAAAGAAGAAACCTACAAGTTGAAATAATTCAGGCGGGCAATATACACATACCTACATTGTGTCCAGATGTGTCGCGGTGCATACAAAAACAGGGCTCACTCAGCTAAAGCCACGACTTAAGGAAGGGGTACGTACCTTCCTGTAGGCCATGGCGCTGGTATGGCAATGTACCTTATTTTTGAGTTTCCGATATTTCGGCGGTGTTATTTATTTATTTGTATTGCACATGAAACAGATGTTACAAAAGGAACACAGGTTACATCATATGCGTCTTGACAGGCATAGCAAACCGGAAGAGAGAGCTTTTAAGAAATAAGGTACATGCACGGACCTATAAAAAAGGTATTTTTTATAGGTCCGTGGGTACATGGTAGAAATCTTGTAAGTAACTATTCCAATATTGAACCTTACTCCCTTTATTACAAAACCCGATATAAAGTTATTACTGTACTAAAGCTCATGCCATCTTGTTCTAATACTGTAGGTTACTGTCTGGTCTAATTTATAATTTAGTATGCAAAACGTTTCGAATTGTCAACGATTGTAACATGTAAGTGTACCTTAAATAAATAAATAAGCAATGTTAAAAGGGGTTTGAACGAGTTTAGTTCTGGAACTTTTCTTAGATCGGGATTTGTGATAAGGAGTACCCCACCCCTGGGTGATTGACATTAATATGTAGCTGTCCTTACATATTGTTTTGGTATTAATATATTTGGTATAAAAGGAGGTTCTCAATTCGACATGTTTTCTGTTGTATCTGGTTATTTTACTTTTGTTGTTAGTAGATTATATTTGTGTACCTATAACAGTAGCCAAAAATAGTACAACCTGTGCGGATAAAGATGGGATCAGAAATGGCGGCGCATCTATTCACTTCTCGCTCGCACACTATTTGCGTCTATACTCGCACCCCACGAGTGCGAGTATAGACGCAAATGCGATCAGAAATGGCGGCGCATCTATTCACTTCTCGCTCGCATTTGCGTCTATACTCGCACTCGTGGGGTGCGAGTATAAACGCATTCTGATCCCATTCTTTATCCGCACCTGGTTGTAACTACATTATTATAATAATAAGTTAAGAAGTAGGTAATTTATAAGGGGGGAAACAATTCAATTATTCCCAGTGTAGTCATATCAAAATAAGCATTTTTCTTCATTTAATTTACCTTTGGGAATAATGAAAAACATGGATGATAGAATTTAAGTATGTTAAATTTGGATTAAAAGCTTCCGCGAAACTATGCGGCTAACCGAATCCGCAATCCGCAATCCGAAACCGCATCTGGCGGCTAACAAAACGGCTGACCGCAGCCGTTTTGTTAGCCGCCAGATGCGGTTGTAAATAGCGGTCAGCCGGAGTTACTGCGTTCTGCCCACAGAGTACTATAAAAAAAAATTAAGCTCCGCTCTGCCTCACCAAACTTTCAATTCCACTTGGCCCCACTAGTGAGGTAAAGTGGAATTCGATAGGGAAGGGTGTGAGTGACTAGGGATGACAATTTAATATTAATTATTGATAATTAATGTACATGGGACATAAGAGGTTAAAACGCGGTTATTATAATATGTAAGTACATACTCGTAGTAGCATATACTCATAGCTTGACATTTGGACCGCGTTGCAACGGTATAATGCACTTATTAATTATTTAGTCAGAATCCACGCAAAAATTACAAATGGAACTCTAGTTTTGCCCGTAGGTAGCTTGGTGAGGCAAAGTGGAATAAACTGTCCAAATGATATTTTTAACAATACATATCTTTGTTTGCGGCTAACCAGACGACTGATTTTGGTCAACTGCATAGTGGAGTTGAAGCTATTAGGGGGAAGGGATGCCTAAAAATTGTATTTATAAAACGTTAATAAAACTCTATAATATATTGTTCAGATTTCTCGTTATTCGGATCGAAATTGTTTATTTGTTTTTTTTTATACTAGAATGTGCGTATGTATATTGTAATATTAAGTATGTATTTATAAAAACTCTTAAATGTGCCTTGCCAGGGGAGGACTATGAACTTCTACCTTTAATATTTGCAAGATACCAATGTCAACGCATGAACTTCTTCTTCACCTTAGCGTGGTATCCCGTTTGGGCTCATAAATGCCAACACATCAACCTACACAAATATTTCTAAAAAGTTATCATGCCACAGTTAGCTGACTAAAAAAGATCTTAAATTATCTCTTACTAAAAGATTTTACCTATGTCATGATGAAATAAGAATCAACAATGTGCAGGTAATCGGTTGGCTGCAAAAATACCAATTGCATTTTTTTTCTATTAGAGTATGTACAGAGGCGGACAGGTCAAGCTACAAAACTGTCAAATTTCCTCAATCGGTTTCGAACTCAATGTGTAACAATATAAGGTTTATAATCGAATGAAGAAATTTGACAGTTTTGTATAGCTTGATGTGTCCGCCACTGTACATTGTATATCTTCTGTTTTTATTTTAATGGTTTTATATGAACGCACAAAAGGTGGTACCATTTTTCACGCTATTAATTATGATGTATGTGATAATATCAGTATAAAATATACCCGAAATTCGACCATTGCCAGACGTCTCGTTCTCGACTGGATCACTTGGGTGTACACCAAACGGTGGATTTGAATCACCCAGGTGATTTAAGTGGAAAAAAAACAAAATTTGATGTCCAGTACGGGACATGCCAGTTTTCGCCTTTCCTTTTGGAAGTCCAAATTATTTTCTTTATGTCTCATTGGGACATCAGAATTCCTTACTGAAATGGTTTCGAATTTCCGAAAACCTCTCTGTAAAGCAAATCGGCACTTTGCTAGTGAGTCCTTAACATCGACCTTTGAATGAACTGGGCGCTCGGTAGCAAGCTGTAATCAATTAAGATGTAATAATCTCTTAGATTCAGTTCCAAAATGAATTTTAAGGTGTAATGTGAATGTCGCTTATACCTACTATTTTCATAATTTGGACTCGAGGATATATTTTTTGCATATTTCAGTCGCTGAAATTAACCGCACAGCTTATCATTTATAGTTTATGTATGGTACAGAGAATAAAAAGGTTCGTCACCTTAAGGTAAATTTTCGCTTGCACGGCAAGAATCAGTTATACCAACATACCGTTTTTTAAAGATCTGCCAACCTTCTTTAAATTTTCTTTACATCAAAAGGGAACATGTTGCTACAAGCGAATCTGACCTTTCTGATCTGACAGTTAAGCATAATTTTCTGTGCAACAGGTATTACACTGACAAATTTACGAAACACTGACGAACCTTTTCGTTCTTTGACTGTACATAAAGGTACAGTACACGTCATGATCACAAACTACAATCTGTATTTCGTAATGAATATTGAACTTAACATGTTTGACATTAAGGTCAGAATCTATTGAAGTTAGACAAATGTGTAAACGTTAATGTATAGCTGTCTGTACTTATTAAATTATTACTGAAGTAAATAGTGTTAAAAAATATATCATTAAATATTGTATGTATGTACGAAGCCTCTCTATTTTAAAAAGTGATTTTAAAGTACTGATTATTATCAAATATGCATATTCAATATTTTAAGATAATATATTCTTACTTTATCTTAGATGCTTACTGACATAAATACTATTAAATGCTGTACTTTTTCGTTTCTGCTTTTAAAGGTGTTGATCGACAGACTGACAGCTTTTCTAAATCTGTGTCGTCACTCCAATTTTACACCACATTTGGGCAATCAAAATTGATGATTGATTGGTTGACTATTAATTGGAGGTATACTACATATAATTATGTCGACCCGTTTGGATCAGTGGTAGTGAACGCTGCCTCTACTGCAAGGGTTGTGGGTTCGATCCCCGCACAGTACAAACATTTGTGTGCATGAACATGTCAGTTTGTATTGGTGTGGGTGTTTTCTATGTATTATAAGTATGTATTTACAAAAACAAGTTTTATATGTAGATATATATTTGTAATCCCACTGTTGATTCTGATATCCGTAACACAGGTGCTTGAGCTACCTATCTCGGAGTCAGATCAATGTATGTGATGTTGTGGAATATTTATTTATTATTTATTTTAATGGTTATTCAAAGTTACCCAAATTGACTGTATAGGCACGTATACAGCGTGTTTATTTGATACGGGCGAATATTTTAATGGCGATTACTATCGGACCTAGGGAACCTGTTTACATACATTTCTTTAGGAAATTACTTACGACGATACTTTTTTTTCATACAAAATAATTGAGCACGCAATGTATTGCATCCACTGGTAGTTAACGTTAATAACATCAATTAACGTAGACATAAGTATCTAAACGTCATACGAGTGTCATGACACTCATGTCACTTGTCATGTCAAACAAAGTTGGACGGCATACATTGCTGCTGGGTTGCACTTTAGAAAAATCATTACACCTAATTAACCACAAAATTTAATGAAATGATTATCTTATACGATTCGTAGGATCAGATATTATAGCTGGATTAATTATTCGCCCGTATAAAATACACACGCTGTATATGTTAACGTAATTATCTACAGTGGATTAGGCGCCGACTTCGGTAACACCTTTTCTCGAATGTATGTTCCGGAGTCAGATCAATGTATGTGATGTTGTGAAATATTTATTTATGTGTCGAAAATAACTGAAACTAAAAAAAAATAATATTATAAAAATAAAGATAGTACACATACACGCCATTTTAAAATTAGAAGAGTTTCACTATATTAGGTCTACCAAAAAAGGGTTTAAAGGTAGGCAGCGCACATGTGACTCCACTCTATGATCCGTCAGCTCGTCTGCCACCTGTCACATAAAGGGCATGCAAATTTTAAAAGTTACTTAAATTTATTATTTTTACGCCATAGGTTTAGATGAAGCTGTCTGTCTGTTTAAATTGTCAAAATCTGCAAAAGATTTAGAATCTTCTTGCCTAAAGTGATAAGGTTGAATATTGATTAAGGTGACGGGTAGGGCACACTAGCGACGCTAATCGATTTTAATTTTTAGCTACTAAACCGGATCTATTTTAAACGATTTCGGGATTACAACCTCTCGGCAAACACATGTTGGGTCCGTTTTTGTACACTTTTGGCGTGAATCAATTTTTCGCGTACAAAAACGGACCGAACATTTGTGCATGGTTATTTAATAAATAGTATAAGTGTTTGCCGAGAGGTTGTAACCCCGAAATTGTTTAAAATAGATCCGGTTTAGTAGCTAAAAATTAAAGTCGATGGGCGTCGCTAGTGTGCCCTACCCGTCACCTTAAAAATGCCTCTAAAAGGGGCAATTTTTATGTCATTTATAATCTGTTTACTTTTAGGCTTCAAATGTAAATTATAGTCTACTACTATTTATTACATTCCATGTTTTTATAAATTTTGCTTGTTTTTTTATTTTCATACCTACGATGTTCCAGATATCTTTACAGTGGAAGAGCCACGCTTCGGCATGAACGGGCCGGCTCGACCGGAGTAATACCAGACTCACAGAAAACCGGCGTGAAGCAGCACTGTGCTGTGTTTCGCTGCGTGAGTGAGGGTACCGGAGGCCCAATCCGGGGGATTAAAGGTTGGCAGCGCACTTGTGACTCTACTGGTGTCGGGGATGTCCTTGGGTGGCGGGAATCGCTTACCATCAGGTGATCCGTCTGCCATCTATCACATAAAAAAAAATATCGCGTCATTCACCTTAAGGCGACGGGTAGCCCTAACTAGCGACACCATTCGTTTTTAATTGTTAGCTACTAAACCGGATCTATTTTAAACAATATCGGGGTTACAACTATTTATTAAATCTGATCACCTAGAGCTCCTGGGCTTGGATCTGTCCGCCAATCTCAATTTCGGTCGCTACATTGAGTCCATAGCAAAAACAGCTGCAAAAAAACTAGGCATTCTTTGGAAGGTCAGACGGTACTTTAAGCCTGAGCAGCTCTTACATCTTTATAGAGCCCAGGTTCGCTCCTGCTTGGAGTACTGCTGTCACCTTTGGGATGGATCTGCCCGGTATCAGCTGGATGCTTTGGACTCAATAGAGCACCGTGCGAAGAGACTTATTGGTGATGACGTACTCTCAGGGGCTGGCTTGCAGAGCCTTGACCACCGCAGACGTGTGGCAAGTCTCTCAGTCTTCTACCGGATTCATTTCGGGGAGTGTGCGGAGGTTCTGCATAATTTGATCCCCCCTAGCCCATTCCACCACCGGACAACAAGGCGTGGCGAGGGGTTTCATCCATACGTTGTTGACTTATCCCTTATCCGCACGAAGCGATTTGCCTCCACGTTCATAATGCGGACAGCCAAGGAATGGAACTCCTTGCCAAGGTCTGTTTTTCCGGACCACTACAATCTGGACATCTTTAAGGCAAGAGTGCGTTACATCCTAGACCTCATCGTCACTTTCCATCAGGTGAGATTGTGGTCAAGCGTTAGCCTACAGTTCATAGTAAAAAAATAAAAAAAAATAAAAATAACCATGCAGAATTGTTCGGTCCGTTTTTGTACGCGAAAAATTTATTACCGCCAAAAGCGGCCACTTTAGCGTGAATAAATTTTTCGCCTACAAATGTTGGGTCCGCATTTGTGCATGGGTTTTTGATAAATAGTATAAGTGTTTGCCTAGAGGTTGTAACCCCGAAATTGTTGAAAATAGATCCGGTTTAGTAGCTAAAAATTAAAATCGATTGGCGTCGCTAGTGTGCCCTACCCGTCACCTTAAGTAACGGGCCGTGATCTCGGGGTCCTGGGCTCGATTCCCGGGTCGAGTAAAAAGTATGTTTCGAATTTTTCGAAGATAGGGTTTGTGATCACCAATTTTTTTATTAAGCCTAATCCCATCATAGTAGCGACACATTATAATTCTAGTTCATCGTCATCGTCAACCCATTGAAGTCCCCACTGCTGGGGCACGGGCCTCCCTCAATCACATGAGGGGTAATTGCCATACTCACCACGCTTGGCAGACGGGTTGGCGAGGGTTTTGATATAAATGCAGAGTTTTCCTTCTCTGGGTGCTGATGATAATGCCAGCAGCTTTACCTTAGTCGCCTTTTACGACACCTCGGTAAGAGTGAGGGTGGCCTATTCTACTCTGCCGGGGCCACACGGCTTGATCACGGAGTAATTCTAGTTACTTAGATTAAACCATGATTTAATCTAAGACTAGTTAGTAATAACTTGATTTATCTGTGGAGGCCTTGGCTCTGCAGCGGGACAGTAAGTATTTAGGCCAATCTCGACGATCAGCCACTTACGCAGTGATGAGGAATAAGGCTATCCGAGCCTCACCTTGTCATTTTAATCTCATTTCTCCACCCAATAAATATTTGCCAAAATACTCACCGCTGCCCGTCGTTTTCAATGTGATGCTGTGTAATGTGTACTATGAGACCCTACTGTGTAGTTTATGAATATATACAATAAACTACAACCTGTGCGGATAAAGAATGGGATCAGAAATGGCGGCGCATCTATTCACTTCTCGCTCGCACACTATTTGCGTCTATATTTATTTATTTATTGGCACACAAAACAGAATAACATCAAAAAAGCATCAAAATTAACAAAATAAATATTTTTAGTCCAGACATTATCCCAAAATCATGTGTACACATCATGACATTAAAAGCAATGAGACTAAATAAAAATGTCTACTATTTAAAAAAAACAAACCTCACCCCACTCGTGGGGTATACTCGCACCCCGCGAGTGCGACTATAGACGCAAATAGTGTGCGAGCGAGAAGTGTTTTTTTTTTTTTTATGACATAGGTGGCAGACGAGCGGACGGATCACCTGATGGTAAGCGATTACCGCCGCCCATGGACGCCTGCAACACCAGTGGTGTCACAAGTGCGCTGCTTACCTTTTTAACCCCCCTTCCCCTGGATTGGGCCTCCGGTACCCTCACTCACGCAGCGAAACACAGCGCATGCACTGCTTCACGCCGGTTTTCTGTGAGGACGTATTACTCCGGTCGAGCCGGCCCATTCATGCCGAAGCGTGGCTCTCCCACTGTGAATAGATCGCCATTTCTGATCCCATTCTTTATCCGCACAGGTTGTATGTATACTTGCGAAGTGTGGTATTCCTGCGATCTTTCTGCGTTAACTATCACCAAGCACACTTTGATTCTTTCAAATCAAATACAGAAAAGTATTTTGTATTCTCAAAAAAAATCCCAAAACGCCGATCGTATCATGACAATAAACCTTCTATTTTTTATGTAGTAAAAAATCATCAACTGTCAATCCAGTTTCCCGCGCTTTTCTTCTTTTTTAATGAAGGTGCGTTCCGTTACGCTAATATATTCTGAACACGCAGGACTCAAGTGTGAACGCAAACACAAGTACATTCTCTTTTCCCTTACTCTTATTATCCGACACTAGTGTAACACGACCGGAGAGGGATCGGGCGCAGGATACGGCTGCGGCGGCCAATCTCAACGATTAGCCACGTACACAGGACGTAATGTGTGCGCAAACACAAGTGCACTGTCTGTTCCCTTACCCTCATATTCCGTTGGGACGCCAGCGTGACATGACCGGAGAGGGATTGGGTTTTTTTTTTATGTGATAGGTGGCAGACGAGCTGATGGATCACCTGATGGTAAGCAATTGCCGCCGCCAATGGACACCCGCGACACCAGTGGTGTCATAAGTGCGATGCCAACCTTTTTACCCCCCTTTCCCCCGAATTGGGCCTCCGGTACCCTCACTCACCCAGCGAAACACAGCACAGTGCTGCTTCACGCTGGTCTTCTGTGAGGCAGTGGTATCACTCCGCCCGAGCCGGCCCATTCATGCCTAAGCGTGGCTCTCCCACATTTGAATTTTATTTCTCAATGTGTATTTACATTGTTGAAATTGTCTTGTTAGTCAATAGAAAGTGGTGCCTCAAAGGTGACTTAGTTACTGCACATTTCCTTTTAGATAAGTACTTACAAGTATTTGTTAATTTAGTAGATACAAGAGCGGATAAGATAAAGTTTTAATATGACCAATAAGCAGTTGTCTGGCCTACATATTGTAATGATTAAAAGATAATGTTGTAATAGGGTATTTGACTAAACTCGAGATTTTATAAAATATAAATATTTTATCAAAATATAGGTAAATATGTGCCAAAAGCCCAAATTCTCAAATAAAGAAGTCTAGCCGGTTTTATGGTCATTCAAAGATTCATGGGCAAGTCCATTTTAGAAGAATGAAATTATTAAAAAATAATTATACCATTGAATAACCCATACAATTTGCACCAACTATTATAATAGAACCATTGACATAGACGAAACATTTGATTTTTCCCGCGGGACTTTCGTGGTGCGCACTCTTTTATCCAGACTGGTTATTATACTTCTTACACTATTGCAAAGAAAAATCATAATTATTCCAGGCCATACAAATCTATGTGCTTCCCAAAAAAAAAAATCACTTATCTACCTACTCGAAGATCACTGTGCCAAATAAACGTTATTCTATTCTATTCTATTCTCCGCAACGCCTGACGTTATGTAAAGACGTCAAAATATTTTGCGCTATTACGTATAGAAGATATTGCTATGTTTATTTTTAAGGCGTTAGCTACACACTAGTCAGTCGTAATTTTTATTATTGATGATTGTGCATCCACACTGCAGTTACTTTTTGTTGAACAACACTGTAACATGCGGTAACATACTATTTTTTTTAAAATTTATTTTGTCACATAACAGAGTACCTACAGTTATTGGTGTACAAACAGGAAGTTAGTATATATCAGTTCTAAACTATACATAAACAAAATGTGTCCGAGGAGGAACAATAAATCTTTTGCAACAATTACAACTAGATATATAAAAGTTAACAAAAAAAAACTTTAAAGGAACAAACATCAAAGGCATATTTAAACTTAAGTTTCATTGATAAAGATGAAATGAGATTAAAATTGCACAGTTACTGAAGTGTATTAATCGCATTGAATCCATCCAGCGTCCATTTTTACGCAGTTTATTCTATCGTCTGAAGCATTAATAGGATCATACTCAGACAGACTTTTCTATGAGTAAGCTGGAAATTTGTCGCAAACAGTCTGAGCTCGTATGTCTTCACAAAATTATTCACTACAAAATCGATTCTCCATCTCTGCTGGCATCAATAAATTTTGTAACTCGTATAGGTCTCGAGACCACAACCCCAAACTGTTCTCACTCAGATATACCTACGGCAACAATACCTCTTATACCCGGTGCATGTGCCGTCTGTACAACCCGTGCGGATAAAGAATGGGATCAGAAATGGCGGCGCATCTATTCACTTCTCGCTCGCACACTATTTGCGTCTATACCACACCCCACGCGTGCGACTATAGACGCAAATAGTGTACGAGCGAGAAGTGAATAGATGCGCCGCCATTTCTGATCTCATTCTTTATCCGCACAGGTTGTAGGTATAACGTTCTGATTCGAGAATATCCTGATAGTAAAACTGATATTAGATATGGATCCAAACCTAAATAGTTTCAAAATGTGTTTATTCAATACACTTCAGTAAACTATGCAATTTTAATCTCATTTCATTTTCATTAATGAAATTTAAGTTTAAACATATCTTTGATGAGATTGTAAAAAATTGAAAATTTGAAAAATCCCCGACACAACTAAAGCTCTTTCATTTGATACCTATATCGAGGCAGTTGGAACAACAAATAGGTTATTCGTCATTTTCTGACGGCGGCCATCTTGGATTTGAAATTTTTCACAATTAATATATTCTGCTACTCAAGCCCTTTTATATGATACCCATATTGTGGGAGTTGTGTTAAAACATAAAATCCAAATCTTTGTGATGGCGGCCATCTTGGATCGATTTTTATCCAACATAGCTTACAACTTTATTCATCTTTCAAACAAAAAAAAAACAAAATCATAATCGGTTCATTTGTTTGGGAGCTACGATGCCATAGACAGACACACAGACAGACACACACACACACACACACACACACACGTCAAACTTATAACACCCCGTCGTTTTTGCGTCGGGGGTTAAAAATCGATCTGTCAGCTGTCAGCTTTTTTTTTTATTTATTTTTTTATTTTTTACTTTCTCTCATCGCAAAGTAGGAAACATGCGTACTAAAATACAAGTCTTATACTAGTAGCCTTAGCCTAGTTCCTATCACTTCAGCTTCAGCTGTTTCTTTGCTATAATTCGTAAAAAAATGTGCAACTTATAGTTCGAGGCAGTAGTGGCAACAGTGTCCTGAGTATGATAGCTACAAGATTGGACTATAGGTCCGTGAATTACTGTCGTGCAACGGCTGACGGAGTGGTACAGAGCGGTGATTCAGGTGCCTACGCATTGAATACCTAACACTCATTTTTGTGTTGCAAGTTGTGTGATTGTATTGTGTAGCTTCATTATTTTCTTTTTATTATTGTGCATATTGAGACCTGGTTACTTTAATAAAGAAATTAATTTAAATTTAATTTAACACTGCTCACGAGGCCCACGTCACCCAAGCCTAACTACGCCACTGGATTTGGATGCCAATTTCAACAATATTAATCCAAATAAGTGTTAAGGAAGAGTGATCCATTTTGGATCCTGCAGTGGGACAGTTTATAGGCTGATACATTAATTTATTATAATGGTTATAGAGAGAAAGGACTAAAATAAATACAACGTGTTATTTAAATATTGCAAAACCTCTCAGGTAGAAGCTCAGCCCATGAAACTGAACATCTTTTATTATGATTTTTTCTTAATTCGCTATACTTTTCCTCTAACCTGAGGTTGTCTGGAAGAGATCGCTATTAGCGATAAGACCGCCTACATTGTTTTAGTATAATAACTTAGGCTAGGATTTGTAAATTTTGTGCAATAAAGTGTATCTATCTATCTATCTTTTACTATGGGACATTGAATCGTGAAAAAAAATAGCTGTTTCATACAAATTGCCATGTTCCACTGCTTGATTTGTATGAAACAGCTGTATTTTATCCACTAGGCTTACAAACTTATTTCTAGGGTCAAATAAAAGCTAGTTGAATGTACTACAAAGTATTTCTGCTGACTTTTCTTCGTAGCTTACGGGTTTTTCCAATATTTCGCAAAATAGGTTAGGTAAAACTCAAAAATTTCAATGTTTGGGAAAATAAGGTCATGTTAGAAGAGCCATAGCTTAGCTCTTAAGCTGACGGACCGGCTACACTAGCGACGCCAATCGATTTAAATTTTCAGCTACTAAATCGGATCTATTTTGAACAATTTCGGGGTTAAAATCACTCGGCAAACACTTATACTATTTATTAAATAGCCATGCACAAATGTTGGGTCCGATTTTGTACGCGAAAAATTGATTCACGACAAAAGCGGCCATTTTTAACGTGAATCAATTTTTCGCTTCAAATTTTCGGTTTAGTAGCTAATAATTAAAATCGATTGTCGTCGCTAGTGTGCCCTACCCGTCACCTTAATAAATGATGTCAATAGAGTTGAAATGTATCTTAAATTGTAGGTTATTTAAAACAGTTTATGAGCGTAAAAAACATTAGGTATTCGCAAAAACGCAAGGCCTTGGAGATAAGTTAATGAATAAAGTCCCAAATTAACGAAAGTTTTCTCGATTTTCTCAATTTCCACAAGTTTTTCGAAGTAAGAAATTGGAATTCAAACCACTCTAATATACTCATACAACATATCTACCAAAAATGCAGAACTACATTTTGCTACAATGCAAACTAAGCTTCTTTTTTAACCCCCGACAAAAAATCGACGGGGTGTTATAAGTTTGACGTGTGTGTGTGTGTGTGTCTGTCCGTGGCGTTGTAGCTCCCGAACGGACGAACCGATGTGGATTTTGTTTTTTTTTTATGTTTGAAAGGTGAATTGATCGGAAGTGTTCTTAGCTATGTTAGATGGAAATTGATCAAAGATGGCCGCCCGCCACATAATTTCGGATTAACATTATTGTATGACAACCCCCCTCAATAAAAGTAGGTATCAAATAAAAGGGTTTGAGCTGTAGAATACAATACACTATGAAAAATTTCAAAACCAAGATGGCCGCCTCGTTAAGAAGGCGAAATAATAAATTAAAATATATTGAGTGGGGTGCCTATTGAAAGCGGGAACTGATTTGTACTTAAGTATCTACAATAAAAACGAAAGAGTATCTTTAAAAAGCGAAAAATAAATTAAAATTTATAAACTCCCGACAGTAATTTCAAAAGTCTACAAATATCGGGGGGCTTCTTTAGACATAAATTATCTAAATTAAAATTAAATTAAATATTCTTTAATTCAGACCATAGATCCATATTTGTGTTAGTAAGATTACTTAATATCTATTGTTAGTTAGTAACATTTACAGATGAAATAAAATGAATTAAAATAAAATAAATTAGCATCACGTGAGAGGGTAGATTCCCGTATTCATCACTCTCAGCACAAAGCCAGAACGGCGACGTGTATCGGTCTGCCAATGTCTTCAGGATGCTGTTCGGACTGCTTCTCACTCTAGCGATCAGGGAACTCGTTTTCTGGCGTATAACGGCTTCGAAGCCGTCAGTTTGATATTCGGTGAACATCCCTGACGCACTGCAAAAACGAGGCAGTCCCAGCATCATCCTAAAGACATTGTTGTACTGGATTCGAAGGGTTTCCATTTTTTGGTGTGCTTGACCCACAGATTTCCCGTGTACAGGCTTTGACAGTATGCATATTACAGTATAACATATTACCTCTAACCGCCAGAGCCCTCCTTTCCCGTTCAATATCACTGTCGTCTTTGAGGTCGCTCGCAAGAATATGTCCCAGATATTTAAATATTTTCCGTAGGGGCCGTGTGGTCCCGGCAGAGTAGAATAGGCCACCCTCACTCTTACCGAGTTGTCGTAAAAGGCGACTAAGGTAAAGCTGCTGGCATGACCATCAGCACCCAGAGAAGGAAAACTCTGCATTTATATCAAAACCCTCGCCAACCCGTCTGCCAAACGTGGTGAGTATGGCAATTACCCCTCATGAGATTGAGGGAGGCCCGTGCCCCAGCAGTGGGGACTGAAATGGGCTGATGATGATGATGATGATTTAAATATTTTAACACGTTTTATGGCCAGGCCATTTAGTTTAATTTGGGTGTTGTTTTTTTTTTTTCCTTATTTTTTTTTTTATGGGCCTTATCCCGCGCACGGTGACGGCCGCACGTGTGATTCCGCCAATGTCAAGTGGTTAAGGAGACACGTACATATTTAGATATTCACCGGTTTATGATTTAGATTTCCGATCTATTTTGAGGTCTTCTTTTGTTAGGGCCAGCATCTAAAACAAATAAAAAGCAGCACATATAGACAACACAGCAGCAACATATAGACGACACAGAGAACAGCACTAACGAAAGAGACAAAACAACATTTAACAATAATAATATAGGGATGGAAATAATATTATAATTTTATATCATATACACTTATATATTTACATAAATATTTTAAATACTGGGAAACAGGGAGGGTTAATAGATATTGGAAATTTAAAGGGCGGGGGATTTTGGGCGGTAATATGTCATAAAAGGATGTCGGGTATTTTAGGCAATTGAAAAATATATGATCTGTGGTTCCTTCGTCTATGCCGCATTCGCATATAGAACTGTCTCTTACGTGAATTTTGTTTAAAAACACTGGAGTACACACGTGACCGATGCGAAGGCGACATATCGTAGATATAACCCGCTTATCATACAGCCTGTATTTCGTGTTAAAAAACCACGGCCTCCTAGGAATCGATGATTGAACACTCTTGTATTGGGTGTTGTTGTCGTTGTCTAAGACCTACTGACGTTGTCTAAGATAGGGGTTTTTTTTTATATGAGAGACGAGCAGACGGATCACCTGATGGTAAGCAATGGACAACATTTCATATTTTTAACATGTCCATATTGTTTTTTATATGAAAATAGACATAAAATGAACAGACCCATATTTTTTCTTTTTTCAAAATTTGTCCATTTTCATGCATAAAATAATTATTGAAATTCTTTTTATTCTAAATAGACGTAAGCGCCAAATGACGTCATCGGACGGCTGAATACAGCGATATTCCTTTGCTTATCATTGTTTTAATAAAAAAAAGTACTACTGTCAAAGGTAAATAATACTAGTGTCAACATTGTCAACGTCATTCATACATTCAACGTTGACAAGTTGTCTTTTTTTTTGACAGTACATGTCATGGGTTCGGCATTTCGTAGATTTAAAACTATAATGTGCTAAGCAAAGAAATATTTTACATTCTGCCGTCCGATGACGTCATCTTACGTTTTTTAGTTTTTAATTTTTTTCTCAGTAAATAAGCAATATAAAAAAATGAATAAATATATATTCGAGCAGCGGAAAAGTAAACAAAGAATTGGTATTTTTTGTTTCAGAGCTTAGCAATTTTGAAATGTTGTCCATTCCGCCGCCCATGGACACCCGCAACACCAGTGGAGTCACAAGTGGTTTTAAATTTTATATATTTATTTTCCATTTATTCAAAATCCACAGCTCTTGTACAATATTAAATTACATTCATTCAAATGGCTTACAGCTAATTACGGATTTTATATATTTTAAATTTTATTTACTTATTACTTATTCTACTGGGCTAATATTGTTTCAAAAATAGCCAATGATAGTATAGTAATGTTGCACTAGGTGTATTTCTAGATACCTATTATGTATTCGATATATTTATATCGAATTATTGTTTGGTCCAAGTAATATTGTTCTTACACATGCTTATTATAAATAGGTACCTACCTTTATTAAAGTAGGTAATTTAAAAGGATCTATTTCTAGCATTTCTTGTTATACACTATATTTACATAGTTGGAGCTGTTAGGGGCCATTTGAATGGAACACGTTGACCCTATGGATCTTTTGTACCTGTACATTTACCTACTTTATTATTTATTTTCGGTATTTCACAACATCACATACATTGATCTGACTCCGAGATAGGTAGCTCAAGCACCTGTGTTACGGGTATCAGAATCAACAGCGGAATGGACAACATTTCAAATTTTTAACATGTCCATATTGTTTTTTTATATGAAAGTAGACATAAAATGAACAGACCCATATTTTTTCTTTTTTCAAAATTTGTCCATTTTCATGCATAAAATAATTATTGAAATTCTTTTTATTCTAAATAGACGTAAGCGCCAAATGACGTCATCGGACGGCTGAATACAGCGATATTCCTTTGCTTATCATTGTTGTAATAAAAAAAAGGTACTACTGTCAAAGGTAAATAATACTAGTGTCAACATTGTCAACGTCATTCATACATTCAACGTTGACAAGTTGTCTTTTTTTTTGACAGTTACATGACATGAGTTTGGCATTACGTAAATTTAAAACTATAATGTGCTAAGCAAAGAAATATTTTACATTCTGCCGTCCGATGACGTCATCTTACGTTTTTTAGTTTTTAATTTTTTCTCAGTAAATAAGTAATATAAAAAATGAATAAATATATATTCGAGCAGCGGAAAAGTAAACAAAGAATTGGTATTTTTTGTTTCACAGCTTAGCAATTTTGAAATGTTGTCCATTACAAATATGTACATGTAATACTTTTCTTTTGTAAATACATACTTATAATACATACAAACACCCAGACCAATACAAACAGACATGTTCATGCACACAAATGTTTGTACTGTGCGGGGATCGAACCCGCAACCCTTGGACCAAAGGCAGCGTTCACTACCACTGTTCCAAACGGGTCGGTCAATAAATTAAACAGATTTAATTTATCACATACCTACACACCTTTATTACAAAATTACCGACTATAAATAAATAACATATAGTTATATTAAGTCGCCTTTATAATAATATTCGAGTTTACTATTTAATTTTTCTATAAATACTACTTGGATGGAACCAATCCCTTCCAGAACGCTTCGTTTCCAGCACTCTTATTCCCACTCCCGTGCAAACTCTGGAATGAGCTTCTAGCTGCGGTGTTCCCAGATCGCTATGACAGGTCCCTTTTTAAACGAGGTTTGAAAAGAGTTCTTCTTTCACGGTAGGCAGCGGCATGACTGTGCTCCGGCATTGTTGATGTCTATGAGCGGCGGTTACCATTTACCATCAGAAGGGCCGCAAGCTCGTCTGCCTATATTAGCAATAAAAAAAAAACCGGCCAAGTGCGAGTCTGACTCGCGCACCGAGGGTTCCAACCAAGAAACCAGGGTTAAAGGGACAGTAGACCTAGGTATTTGGTATAAATTTCAATTTGATACCTTTATTCGTTCGTGAGAAATAAAGTAGTAAATTTCATTTTATTAAAATATTTTTATTATTTTATATAACTAAAAAAATGTGATTTTCGCAATTTTTCCTATATTTGCATTATATGACAATGCTTCATGCCAAATTTCAAGATTCTGAGTTTACGGGAAGTACCCTGTAGGTTTTGACTCCTTTGCGAGTGTCGAAAATTTGATGAAAATATCGATATAATCGGCTGTATCTTTTGATTGCGTTGGCTTAGAAGTTTGATTTTTTCACAGCTTCAAGGGACAGTAGACCTGAGTAATTGATATAAATTTCAGCTTCATACCTCCACGTGTTCCTGAGAAAAAGGGTCTTGACAGACGGACGGACGGACGGACAACAAAGTGATTATATAAGGGTTCCGTTTTTTCCTTTTGAGGTACGGAACCCTAAAAACTATATCTCAATATACTTATTATATTTATTATACATGAACATTAAATTTGTAAGAGTATTCGATCTAAACATGTAGTGCATGTTTAGATGAAATACCTACTCTTCGTTTCGCCGTGTGAGTGAAGTTACCGGAGGCCCAATGGCGGGGAAGGGGAAAGGGTTGGCAGCGCACTTGTGACTCCACTGGTGGTGCGGGTGTCCATGGGCGACGGAATTGCTTACCATCAGGTGATCCGTCTGCTCGTCTGCCACCTCGCATATAAAAAAAAAAAGAGATGACAATGCATCATGCATACATGTTTTTGTTGTAAGTTACCTGTATATTTTTTTTTTATGATGCGACAGACAAGTATTTGACCTCAATCTCACCTGATGTTAAATGAAGATGAAGTCGAAGGTGGGCCATGCTTGCGTGTGAAAACCCTATTCATTCTTGCCTTAAAGAGACCTAGGTGAGGTGAACCTCTTCAACTACGCAGAGGGTCTATATCACGGTGAATGCTCTGAAGAGCTTTTCTCCCTCATCCCACCTGCCCTTTCCGTCACACATACATACACACACCGAACTCACACACACACACACACACCGTACTCATACCCACACATGCACAGTTTTATTTTTTATTTTATTTTTTGTTTACTTTCTTTAAGTTTTGCTCAATGTTAAGTAACTTAAAGATATCTCAAACCTTATATACATAAGAAACATCTTTGAAAGAAATACGTGTGATTTTTTATTTTTACTTTTAGCTGGTGGCTATATCTGATATAAATATATATGTTTTTTTTAACACTAGATAAAATTATCGTTATGTTTGCTGTAGACCGTTTAGAAGAAAATTATCCTTAATTGGCTGTAAGAAAAAAATGTAACACTTTATTTTATTTCAAGTAAATCCTCGCCAACCCGTCTGCCAAGCGTGGTGAGTATGGCCCCTCATGTGATTGAGGGAGGCCCGTGCCCCAGCAGTGGGGACTTAAATGGGCTGATGATGATGATGATGAAATAAATAAATAAGAACTACACGCGCATGCCAACGCTGTCACCGCTTCACAGTGGGAAACATTCCATCACGAACTAAAATTTGGCAGGTCCTATTTCTGCCGTACCATTAAGAAATGGAACTCGTTGCCGGCACATGTATTTCCTCCTTCCTACAATATGGATTCCTTCAAACGAAGCGTGAAGAAGCATCTCGCTGGCCAGTATGGCGGTGCCAACGGATGTGTTGCCTTGACACCGCTTCCGTTGTAATTGCAACATGGGCTCTTGCCTACCATCAGGCCGAGGAGAGCCAATATACTGAGCCACTATAAAAAAAATCACATAACATTTGATTACAGTACATACATTCGAGAAAAGGTGTTACCGAAGTCGGCGCCTAATCCACTGTAGATAATTTCGCTAACAGTTAATTTGGGTAACTTTGAATAACCATTAAAATAAATAATAAATAAATATTTCACAACATCACATACATTGATCTGACTCCGAGATAGGTAGCTCAAGCACCTGTGTTACGGATATCAGAATCAACAGTGGGATTACAAATACATACATATAATACTTTTCTTTTGTAAATACATACTTATAATACATAGATAACACCCAGACCAATACAAACAGACATGTTCATGCACACAAATGTTTGTACCATTCAACGTAGATACCGTTTTAAATTGTATAGGAATTCCAAGGAATAAAATAAAAAATCTTTAAACCAGTTTTATTCAAAGTTAAAAGGTAATTCAAAGTTACCCAAGTTGGGCCAAAATAAAAGGTCACATTTGACTCTTCATCAAAAGTCGACAATGTAACCTTGTAACAACGGGCATTGAATTAGGTAATCAATCTTTCAATGTTAAAATAGCACAATTTCTTACCTTTTTAAAATTATATTGGCATTTTTATTGCATAAAAGACAAAAAAGATAATTTCACAATTTACTTTCTCTGTTAAACTATGTACCTATAAAGTTATTAAAAATTTACTTTCAATAAAATTGGACGTTGGCACAATGTTATATCTGTTAACCCATTTTTAATTTTAAGCTCTAGGGATGTTCCTAAAATAATCGAACGAATACAATGTTTACTCGTGTAGAAATTTTCAACCCTAAATGATAGCCACATTCAGATTAAATAAAACGTATTATTTTGTTCTTTAAAAATATTTGTGTGCAGTACAAACATTTGTGAGCATGAACATGTTTGTTTGTATTGGTCTGGGTGTTTCCTATGTATTATAAGTATGTATTTACGAAAGAAAAGTATTATATGTATATGTTTGTAATCCCACTGTAGATTCTGATATCCGTAGCACAGGTACTTGAGCTACCTATCTCGGAGTTAGATTAGTTAGAATGTATGTGATGTTGTGAAAATATTTATTTATAAATGTATACCTACATTTATAACTTCACTTTTTAACATTTTTAACTGATGCCGCGTGTGTCCATGGGCGGCGGCAATTGCTTACCATCAGGTGATCCGTCTGTTCGTCTGCCTACCTATTACATAAAAAAAAACTTGGTAAACAGAAAAACTATATCTGGCACACGATATAAGCGCTTTGATTTCGAAAAAAAAAGAATAAACTGGCCGCGAATCAATATCTGAGACCGGTACCTACTATCTTCTTTCTTTTCAATAATTTCGATTCACATTTCTCCAAATAAAAGTACTAATTACTTCTTTTTTCATTAATATTTTATTCGATTTATGTTGGTTTTTTGTTAAGAAGTACATATTTATTCACTTTAAAGTGACGGGTATGGTTACAGCCTCTCGGCAACTACTACTATTTCACGAATGTTGGATCCAACACGTACGCGAAAAATTGATTCACGCCAAAAGGCCGCATTTGGCGTGAATCAATTTTTCGCGTATAAAAACGGACCTATATCGTGCATGGTTATTTAATAAATAGTATAAGTGTTTGCCGAGAGGTTGTAACCCCGAAATTGTTTAATAGGTTTAGTAGCTAAAAATTATAATAAAAAATCGATTGGCGTCTCTAATGTGCCCGACCCGTCACCTTAATCGAAGTTTTTTAGTTGGTCACCTCTCTATGAGAGACATGTCAAATGAGGCTTATTATATTGGCTCAACTGTAATCCCTTTTCTTTAACTGCCGAAAGTATCCTATCTCGTTGTATGACATCCTACCTCCTAAAATTCCCCGTCCTATCAACTTCCCTTTCCTTTTGTCCCTATACTTTTCCTCATATATCTATAAAATATCTATGTGATAATTATATTAACCATCTTTAATATTAGACTGTAAAATAAATTAAAATGCCTCCCATTTAATACTGTGTTGTCTATTAATTAAGAAATCAACTCAAATCACCGTTCAATTCAATTCCTGATATGCGTCTCTACTCACTTGACATTGGCAGAGTTGACTGCGTCTCTGACGTACAACACTACTAGTCATAAAAAAAAACTGTAATCCCTGATGAATATTGAATGCAGACTTTAACCGAATCTCCCTCATAATATTGTGCTGTATATATGTTTGTTTGTTTGTATACCTATGTACGTTTTGTTTTGTTTTAGATGGTGTAATTCTCAATTAAAAATTTTAATAGATCAGAAAGAGAGACTCCCTACACCGGTCAATTTCTAATTTAAAAAACGTGTCTCTAATCACTCGACATTGGCAGAGTCATATGAGTGTATGCCGTGGGCAACACATCAGCAGCCATTAAAAAAAAACAAAAAAATAAAAAGAATACCTACCTATTGAATGTTGTTACAATATGGAATATTTTCATGTCTGTTTTCTTTAGTAGCAGCTAACTACTACGTAATAAGTAGAGTAGGTACCTACCACTCGTTATTTTCTTTGTTCAATAGGTATTATGAGCAATTTATATAAGCAACTATATTATTTCTTTGTTTGAGTAATAATAACGACGTCATATAACAAGTGGTCGGTAGGTAAATAATGATTAATATTTACCTATGTATGGTAGTTAATTAAATTAAAAAAAATATCCTCCAACCGATTACGGCTAAGGCGGCCAATCTCAAAGATCAGCCTCGATAGATAGATAGATAGATACACTTTATTGTAATAGTTATTTACGGGATTGCTACCATGTCGTACCTTATTTTTGAGTATCCGATATTTCGGCGCTGTTGCAAGCGCCATGGTCACGGAGTAACTGAAGATTCTGCGGGTAAGATGTTATTGGCAGACATATCGGTCTACCCTCCTTCTTAGTCTTTTACTGCGTTCACCTCCGGTACCACTGTTTCCTAACTCACTATTTATTCGCACCTGTTCTCGACACACAACACTCACAGTATCTGCCCGCGAAACGACACTTTGTTTAGTTTTACGGTTCCTACACTTACAAATCACTGGATTCCAGACATTTGACAATTTAAACCCATCCTCACGATTGAAATTTTTGAATTTCCGGATTTCAATCGCTTCCCTGACCAGTCTCGGTATGTAGTGGCGTTCTGTCGAAATTATCTGAGGAATTATATCGGATACTCAAAAATAAGGTACGACATGGTAGCAATCCCGTAAATAACTATTCTAATGTTAGTGACCATGAAAGTTTAAAACAATATACACTTTATTGCACAAAATTTACAAATCTTAGCCTAAGTTATTATACTAAACAATGTAGGCGGTCTTATCGCTAATAGCGATCTTTTCCAGATAACCTCAGGGTAGAGGAAAAGTACAGCGAATTAAGAAAAGGGGTAAGGCAGTGCATGTCAGAAAAAGAGAAAAAAAAAGACATTGTATAAATACGAGTATGTTATATACATACATACATTATATTAAATAAATATATAGGTACTAGTTATAAATACTAATACATACTAGTACATTACAAAACAAATAAACATACATACTAACAGTTTATTCGATATTTATAATGCGTAAACACAAGTGCACTGTCTATTCCCTTACCCTCATATTCCGATGGGACACCAGCGTGACACGACCGAAGAGGGATCGAGCGCAGGACCAACGGCTTAACGTGCTTTCCGAGGCACGGGGCTTACACTGAGAATTTCTTACCGAAAACTTAGGTACACATTTTCAGGTATCGAACCCGGGACCTCTTACGTAGCCGTCGCTTTAAAGTGCGACTCTCTAACCACTGCGCCACCGAGGCATTTAATTAAATTAATTGGTAGTTAATACTCTGAGCGAGGTCGTAGTTCGAATGGTTTTCTCAAATCTAAGTGCGTATTTCTACCATTAGCTCGATTTTTTACATTATAGCGGACAAACGAGCAAACGGCACACCTGATGGAAAGTGATCACCGCCGCCCATGGACATCTGCAACACCTGAGGTATCACATATGCGTTGCCGGCTCTTAAGAAAGGAGTAAACCCTTTTCTTGAAGGTCACCAAGTCGTATCTGTTCGGAAACACCACGGATGACAGCTGGTTCCACAGTTTTACTGTGCGTGGTAGGAAATGACGTGAGAAACGCACTGTAGATAGATAGATATTCTTTATTGCACAAAAATAAAATACAAGCATGATACAACAGCAACAGACAGTACAATAGTATAGGCGGTCTTATCGCTTGTAGCGATTTCTTCCAGACAACCTTTGGGTAGAGGAAAGAAATATCGTATTCGTAACGAGGGAAGGCAGTGCAAAGAAGTTTAACAAATGAAATTGAGAATGGCAGAAATATACATTATTTTATATATTAATATTATTACATTACATAAATAATAATAAACAATACATACATACCCAATAATATATACATAGATAATTTATAACAAAAATTCAATAAAAATATTTCTTATAGATAGGTATAAATGACCAGAGTCGTATAAATCTATGTCTATGGATGACTGTAGTTGATATAAATCCATCCAGGTGATGTGGATGGAATTTGGCGTTCGTGAGGGAAAACTTCGTGAGGAAACCTGCACGTTTCGGATAGTTCTGAAACGTGTAACCATGATTCAGTTGGGTTTGTTCCCTTGTTATAAGTTGCTTCACTGAAATTACCATACTCCCCAAATCTTGAATCATGGTCAGAGGCGTCTGTACCTATATTGCAGGGGGTGCGGTCCACCCGGACGCGGGAGTAAGAGGGCGCCGAGAGCCCCTCGCTACACATAGAGCCTCCACTGTAACGCTCTGCAAGGAGCGGGCGTCCAACCATTTAAGGTCGCCCATTAAACAATTTCGGGGTTACAACCTTTGCCGAGAGGTTGTAACCCCGAAATTGTTTAAAAAAGATCCGGGTTAGTAGCTAAAAATAAAAAAATCGACTGGCGTCGCTAGTGTGCCCTACTCTTCACCTTAAACAGGAGAAAACTGTGCGGGAGCAGGAGCAGCACTGTGCTGTGTTTCGTTGCGTGAGTGAAGGTACCGGAGGCCCATCCATGGGCAAGGGGGGTTAAAAGGTTAGCTTGTGACTCCACTGGTGTCGCGGGTGTCCATGGGCGGCGGCAATGGGGTATGGGAAAATAATTTAAACAGGTTCTTATCCGAAAACCGTTTCGTGGCATTTGTATTTCATAACATATTTTAATATTTTTAAAATTTAAAACCACTGGTTCAAGGATATTTTCAATAAAATAGCGTTGACCTTCTTTTGCCCCTAGTTAGGCTAGCTATTCAGACAGGTTGTATTACATTTAGGTGACTACAATGTCTCAGTGACTTAGTCACCGGGATCAAGTAACAGATGGCGCTAGTTGTGTTGAATTCAGAAGATTACATTTTTGGTGAGAATAATGTCTCAGTGACTTAGTCACCGGGATCAAGTAACAGATGGCGCTAGTTTGACGTTTATTTGCAGGGTGACACCAAAACTAAAACAGTGGGATGTCTTTACTTTGTTTTACCGTAATGTTACCAGATAGTGATTTAAAATTTCCCCGATCAAAAGGCAGTTTTAGAAGTATGTTACTTTTTCATACGATATATTTCCCGTAAATTGGGGAAAATTACATATGGGAACATTAAGCGTATTTATGACGTCACAAATACGCTTTGAATTCAAAATGTTTGAAGATTAATAAAAAAATAAATAGTTGCTATTTTACAAATATATTCAAATTAGTTACTTAAAATAGTAAAATGCTTTGGAAAAAAATATTAAAACAATACTCAAAACTTTACTCCCATAGCCCAATGCTTACCATCTGCTCGTCTGCCACCTATCACATAAAAAAAGGATGTTTCATTTTGGTAGTCAAGCCGAAGGCCATGGATAGAGTACCATTTGAATTACACCATTGCACTGTATCATATGTATAGGAAATGACTACTGCTTGTTTGTATCCTCGTTCTTTTTGTCTTTTCTTTTTGTTATCTTTGATATCTTTGTTATCTGTCACATTCAAAATTGAGTTCGCCAGTCACTCAAGGTCCAAACTGAAAACCAGCGCGGCAGCGGCTACGACAAAAAGTAGTATGGCTGCGAACCGCTGCAGCACATGCTGAGCTTGGACCTAACCGCTCCAGCACATGCTGAGCTTGGACCTAACCGCTGCAGCACATCCTGAGCTTGGACCCAACCGCTGCAGCACATGCTGAGCTTGGACCCAACCGCTGCAGCACATGCTGAGTTTGGACCTTGTTGACCACATCACTTTGTTCCTTTTCTTCTTCCTCGGTCACTAGTTTATGTATTAACTTTGTTTTTGTTTTAATATTTTTTCCAATGTATTGCTGTGCAATCTCCTTATGTTTATGTTATGTGTCCTATCTATGCAAATCTTTTATGTGGTCAATAAATGTTTACTTACTTACTGACTTACTTTATTTACCATTTGGGGTACCCGAAATACTCCCATGTATGTTCTACGATTTAATGTTGTTTCCAAGCTGTGAATTTATCCATGGTCTTCGGCTTCAAACTCTTAAGGTGACGGGTAGGGCACAATAGCGACCCCAATCGATTTTAATTTTTAGCTACTAAACCGGATCTATTTTAAACAATTTCGGGGTTACAACCTCTCGGCAAACACTAATACTATTTATTAAATAACCATGCAAAAATGCTGAGTCCAACGCGTACGCGAAAAATTTATTCACGCCAAAAGCGGTCATTTTTGCCGTGGATATATTTTTCGCGTACAAAAAGGGACCCAACATTTTTTTTTATTTTGATTTATAAATAATAATAACAATAACTTTTGTGCATAGTTATTTAATAAATGTTATAAAAGTTTGAAGTTAAAGGTCTATGGAACGAGCAAAACTCGGCGTCTCTCTCCGAGATCGAATCCGAAATGAGGTGATCCGGCAGAGAACCAAAGTCATCGACATTGCTTACCGAATTAGCAAGCTTAAGTGGCAGTGGGCTGGCCAAAAATTTAAAATCGATTGGCGTTGCTAGTGTGCCCTACCCGTCACCTTAAGCACCAAACTGTTCCATTTTGTTTGCCCATTTTTTGATACAAGAGGGCGCAACGTAATAAGTTACCTACTTGACATTGGCAAGACATCATCGGGTAGAATCATATAAAAAAGCCATGACATCTTTATGCACAACCAGGTGGCTTAATCACCCCGTAACGAACGAGAAATCGGCAAATCGCTCATCATCAGGTGATCCATCTGGTCGTCTATCACCAGTTTCTCTCAAATCACTTTCTTGCGACCGGGGGAAACAGGGAATTTTTGTTGCATTTTCCCCCGAATTCACAATCTGGGGATACTGGAATTTTTTGTTGCATCTTTTCCAGAATTCACAATCGAGGGACACTGGTTTTTTTTTGTTGCGGGACACTGGTTTTTTTTTGTTGTATTTTCCCCCGAATTCACAATCGGGGGGACACTGGAAATTTTTGTTGCATCTTCCCCCGAATTCACAATCGGGGGGACACTGGAAATTTTTGTTGCATCTTCCCCCGAATTCACAATCGGGGGACACTAGAAATTTTTGTTGCCTTTTCCCCCGAATTCACAATCGGGGGACACTGGAAATTTTTGTTGCATCTTCCCCCGAATTCACAATCGGGGGACACTGGATTTTTTTTGTTGCATTTGCCCCTGAGTTCACAATCGGGGGACACTGGAAATTTTTGTTGCATCTTCCCCCGAATTCACAATCGAGGGACACTAGAAATTTTTGTTGCATTTTCCCCCGAATTCACAATCGGGGGACACTGGAAATTTTTGTTGTATCTTCCCCCGAATTCACAAACCAGGGATCCAGTTGGTCTGGTTCCCCTGTCTAAGGGTTGCGTCAGACGGCAGTCGCTTCATTGTAATGGATGGATGATGATATACACACAGTCACACATCAGGTTGCCTACTACAATATATCAAAATTCCCCAATTGATATTCAACTGAACGTATTTGGCATTAAGTTGAGAATCGGACAGTTAAGTATACTTTGATGTGTTGCTGTCTGTACATAATAATAATACCCTCCAACCGATTACGGCTACGGCGGCCAATCTCAACGATCAGCCACGTACGCAGGATATATGATAGTGCTCAAGTTCTTTTACCCTCGAAGGGACACTAGCATGACTCGACCAGAGAGGTATTGGGTACAAGGCCGCAAAATTCCAGACTCCGGGCTGACACTTAAGATTTTTTTCCCGAGCCGGGGATCGATCCCGGGCCCTCTTGCGGCGGCGTCGCTTTAGAGTGCGACCCAATAACTAAGCCACTGAGGCGATCAATGTCTGTACTTAATCACGTGACTATGTAGGTACCTACCCATTGCAAATTATAATTTTTAATTCAACTACGTAAATGCAAAATATAAGTACACTTCTACTTTATAAAACACTTGAGCAAATTCATTACATTTTTTGGTGAAAAGCAATGGTATAATTTTGTTTGTTTATAATTTAATAAGCTGTATCTGTTGATTTATATGTTTAATTTTCATTAATTTATTAACGTATGTAAATACGTAAGTAGTCTGAGTGAAATTAATGTAGGTAAATAGGTACAAATGTTTTCAATGATATTCATTTTAGAGATGCGATGTATTTTCTTTTGTTACTCCCAGAGCAATGGGTTCCGCAAAATTTTTCGATTCAAAGGTTGCATACGCCGTGTGGTTCCCGGCAGAGTAGAATAGGCCTCCCTCACTCTTACCGAGGTGTCGTAAAAGGCGACTAAGGTAAAACTGCTGGCATGATCATCAGCACCCAGAGTAGGAAAACTCTGCATTTATATCAAAACCCTCGCCAACCCGTCTGCCAAGCGTGGTGAGTATGGCAAAAACCCCCCATGTGATTGCCCGTGCCCCAGCAGTGGGGACTTAAATGGGCGGATGATGATACTAGGTTTTGTCTGCGGCTGCGCTCGCGTTAGAAATAGACAAAAAATTAACCTATGTTACTCTCCATTTCTGTAACTATCACCATTTAAGGTGACGGGTAGGGCACACTAGCGACGCCAATCGATTTTAAATTTTAGCTACTTAACCGATTCTATTTTAAACAAGAAACAACCTGGCGCCCACTTGTATCAAAATGCGCCCGGGCGCCATCAATAACCTGGCGCCCTCTTGTTTCAAAAAGCGCCCGGGCGCAATCAATAACCTGGCGCCCTCTTATTTCAAAATGCGTGAACAAAATGGAATATAACATGTTCGATTACCTATGGGCAGTCGCTTCATTGTAATTATTATCAGACATCCTTTATTATGGTCCAAGCGTACCCCGGGCTTCGAAGCGACAGCATTGGACGCAACTGAGAATCACACGCTAAGACAAAGAAAACGATCAGTACTCGCGCCCGCTCCTTGCGGAGCGTTACAGTGGAGGCTCTGTGTAGCGAGGGGCTCTCGGCGCCCTCTAACTTCCGCGCCCCCTGCACTATAGGTAAAGACGCCCCTGTATTCACACCAGCTTTAAACATATTGGGGTTGTAATCACTGGGAAAAACAGGCATGGCGTTCCACTCGCTGGTAGTGAACATCAAAAACGAGGAGGAAAAGAGCTTTGTAAGCAATCGAGGAATTTCACCAAGAAGGGATGATATCCCTCAGTTTGCCTGCTCTCTCGATGGTAGAAAGGAGAGGGCGGAATGAGTTCATGCAGCTCAGCAGCATACTCCCTTAAGTACATCCTGTTAAAAACAAACAGGCAAGCTATTCGTCGATGGACTAGACTGTAAAGTGAACTGTTCCATATTAGACATGTGGAGAACGGCTCGAGGCTTTAGGCATCACTTCACGAGATGAGAAGAGGAAGGGGTGCCCTAATCAGGGCTTATAAAATACTAACAGCATACTACAACGTGCAGGATCTAAAAGGAATATTCACTATGAATAAGAACAATACTCTGAGAGGGCATTGGCTAAAGATATAACGCACTCAAAGCACAAGCAATCCTAGGCACCATCATCATAGAGTAGCTTATATATACTAAGATAGAGGCATTCGTCGACTAGCCAGTGCTAGCGCCATCTAGAGGAAAACGACCAATACTCAACGGTTGTGTAGTACAGGGAGACGATTAAATAAAATATTAGAAATAATTGTATTTCCTATACAATTCATTATTTAAATTCCTAATACAACCTAGATCTCCAATGTCGTTCCCGTAATTTATTTTTAATTACTAATGTGGGCTTGAGGTCATTATTTCGGAAACACGCTTTACTAGCACGATGTAAAAATACATAGTGAAATCATCTACCGGGACAATGCCGAACCATCTGTTTGATTGCTTTTTGCAAGCTCCATCTAACGAAAACCGCTGAACTATAATTCCCATACTAAGGAGAAAAGTGGTAAATGAAATGGCCATGCCCAATACTTTCTAGATATCTGGGTTAATTCCTATACTTTGTAAGACTGCTAATGTGGGCAGGCGGCTTGAGGTCATTGTTTCGGAAAGAAGTTGTACTAACGCGATGTAAAAATGCATAGTGACATCCGAAACAAAGATGAACCATTAGCTTGATTGCTTTTTACTAGCTCCATCTAACGAAAACCGCTGAACTAATTTTCCAATACTAATTAAATAGTACTAAGTAAGTAGACCCTGACCACCATACTGCTGGCGTATAAGAGCGGAATACTAGCGAAACTGTCTCTTCTAGCACTTAGAATTTTTTCTTAGAATTATAAAGGTTGGCAGCGCACTTGTGACTCCACTGGTGTTGCGGGTGTTCATGGGCGGCGGAATTGCTTACTATATCTCATATATAAAAAAAAAAAATAGGGCCTTTGGAGTACGCGAGCATAACCACTATTGGGGAGTGGCTTGCTCAGTATACGACTCCGCGGGGGACGACGTTAATGGGTGTCCTGGTACATACATCAGAGAAGGGCTAGCGCATTAGCGGCACGATCCAATCCCAGCTGTGGGGTTTCCGACTGTGATTGCGCTGAGATGGACACCCCAGGGGGTTTTGGTTATTATTACAATCCCAGACAACGTCTTGTTCCCTACATGTGACAAGGAGAAGGCCATGATGGTTTCCCCTGGGAAAAAAAGCCGCGAACAGACCTCATAGCGTCAGGGCCTTTGTCTGGGCTGTGACATAAGCTGAGTGAGGGCCATTTATACTAGACGTCATAACACATCATAATATTCATTTGGCACTGTCTGGACATGATTGAATATAGTTTTGTTTTTTTTTTGTTCCTTTTGTTTTATTTTTATGTATTTTTTTATGTTTTGTTTTCTGTTTGTGCCAAATTGTGTTCTATTTACAATTGCTATATGTTCTGTGTTGTGGTGATGTATATAATAATAAATATTTTCTTTCTTTTTCTTTCTATAGCTAGAAATCTACCAAAAATGTTACCGCAATGATTGTTTTAAAATCCAATATTACCGTTTACAGGTGTGCGTGCGTATCTTAACCACTTTTACAATATCGTAGAATGCATTTTCTTCGTGTTTTAATATTTGCGCAGCTTGCAAAAATTGCTTGTTTGATTAGCATTGTTACTTACTGTATAAAATGTGCTGCCGTTGGTTTGGAAGTCAAATTAGCTGCGATGAGGTTCAGCATAGCTCTTGTGGCTCTGGCGGTGAGTTTCCATCGTTTATACAGCGTGTTCTATTATAACTATATTATAATATCTCATAACTTTTTTTTTGCTTAAATCAATGTTGAAAATCAGAAGGCACCACTCTCCCCTTTTCTATCTATTATCGACGACCCGATTGGAACAGTGGTAGTGAACGCTGCTTCTGATACAAGGGTTGCGGGTTCGATCCCCGCACAGTACAAACATTTGTGTGCATGAACATGTTTGTTTGTATTGGTCTGGGTGTTTGCTGTGTATTATAAGTATGTATTTACAAAAGAAAAGTATTATATGTATATATTTGTAATCCCACTGTTGATTCTGATATCCGTAACACAGGTGCTTGAGCTACCAATCTCGGAGTCAGATCAATGTATGTGATGTTGTGAAATATTTATTATTTATTTATTATATTTATCCTTTACCTGAAGGATCCTTCAGGTAAAGGTAGAGATCCCAGCGATAAGACCGCCTAAATTGTACATTGTATCTCTGTATACCTAGCTTTTAAGTTTTGTATGTTGTGCAATAAAGAGCATCTATCTAACTTTAAGGTGAAGGGTATACTCTACTAGCGACGCCAATTGATTTTAATTGTTAGCTACTAAACCAGATCTATTTTAAAACAATTCTAGAAGTAGAAACAGATGTCCATGGGCAGCGGTAATCACTTACCATTAGGTGAGCCGTCTGGTCGTTTGTCCGGCATATTTTAAAACGAAAATATGAGCTCCAGTCTCTCGGCTAACACCTATACTATTTATTTAATACTATTTAATCTGCTTTTGCACTCGAATTTTGGATTACCACTAAAAGCGACCACTTATGGCGCAAATCAATTTTTCGAGAACAAACGGACCCAACATTTGAGAATGTTTATTAAATACATAGTATAAGTGTTTTCCGAGAGACTGAAGCCCCGAAATTATTTAAAACAGTTTTGGTTTAGTAGCTAAAGTCGCTAGTGTGCCCTACCCGTTGTCATGAGGGTTCTACTCATTTAAGCGTGTAGTTAACCATGATTGAGTTAAAGGGTTGCGAAGGTCACACGGCAGTCGCTTCATTGTAATTACCAGAGTTCCCGAATCTTGGATCATGGGCCAATCGTACTCCGGGTTTCGAAGCGACAGCCTTGGACGCAACTTGCAATGACACGCTAAGATGAGCAAAGATTGATCAAAAAAGTCATTGTGTGTTGCGGCTATGCAGGTCCTATTCAGACCAGTATCACTGCGGCCAGTTTGATCTATTGTGATCGCCACTGTGCTACATATCAGTCCCAACCAAACCCTACACTTTTCAGAAAGTGTATTAGTTGTTTGGGACTGAGATCACTGAGAAGAGCTTCATTGGGGCTCAAAAAGTACTTTCTCAGATGTAAGCTACGTTTGCGCATCAGTGGTCCGCATTCAGTGATTATGTGTATATAGGGATATCTGCTGTACTTTAAAATTACTAAGTTTCGACGTGGGAGGTGTCTAATGGGCGGCGGTAATCGCTTACTATCAGGTGGTACGTCTGCTTGTCTGCCCTCTATATCATAAAAAATAGCTTTAAAACAATTTTGAGCTTGTAGTCATTGGAGAAAATAGACGCTTGTAGAGCATTCCGCTACTTGGCAGTCCGCATCATGGAAGAGTGAGTTAGTGTAAAATTGTAAATCTGGCCACACTCCGGCAAGAGTGTTATTATGAAGCATATAAAAGGAGTATGTACTGTCAAAGAACGAATAGGTTCATCAGTTTTCAAATTGATTCGTTCGATATGCTATCAGCACTTATTACCTTTCGTAAATTTGTCAAAGTAATATTTATTTATTTAAACTTTTATTGCACAAATTTTGATACAATAAGGCGAACTTAATGCCAAGAAGCATTCTCTACCAGTCAACCTTTGGGTCATGCAGAAAGTGCAGTGGTGCGGCGAAAGGAAAATTTGTAGTTACTAGTAAGGAGAAAAAAAAAACACTAATATTAAATAACTACATTATATACTATATACATACCTACATATATAAATATATTTAAATAAATATATTATTATAAGTACATTTTAAATAAATACAATATATGTAATACCTGTTGCACAGTTGAGATTTGCTTGTAGCAACATTGATTCCTTTTGATGTAAAGAAAATTTAAAATATGAAGTAAAACCTAACTTGTTAAACTTCTGTATCAAATTTACTCATGTTTTTTACAAATAAAAAGTCTTTATCTTTATCTTTGGTTTGACGTGGCAATTAAATTTAAGATTAAAAAATAAATAAAAAGAAATTGATGGTCGGTGACGTTTTTAATTTGGATGTTTACTATTATCTGTCTCGTGTGTCAATCGCGAATAGCTTGGATAATAGGTTAAAAGGTCAAAATCTATCTGTCTATGCCCAATTTTGAAGACAAAATGTATTATGACATTTTTAAAAGGTTGGCAGACCTTTTTAAATCGGTATGTTGGTATAACTGATTCTTGCGGTGTAAGCGAAAATTTACCTTAAGGTGACGAACTTTTCTATTCTCTGACTGTACTTGCATTTAGGAATAATAAGCATGCCGTCCGCTAACTAAAACGTCGTTAATCCACAGTGATTACCTGTGGCTTAGCTGCCTTTTAGTAAGCGGACGGCAGATGTAACATGTCGATGACTTTATTTAAAAATCATGACTATAATAACACTCGTATTTTTCTTCACAGGCGGTGGTGGCCGTAAATGGCCTACCATGTAAGTACCTCACCATTACTATCTAAGTATACCTTATACCGTCGTGTGGTCCCCGGCAGAGTAGAATAGGCCACCCTCACTCTTACCGAGGTGTCGTAAAAGGCGACTAAGGTAAAGCTGCTGGCATGATCATCAGCGCCCAGAGAAGGAAAACTCTGCATTTATATCAAAACCCTCGCCAACCCGTCTGCCAAGCGTGGTGGGTATGGCAATTACCCCTCATGTGATTGAGGGAGGCCCGTGCCCCAGCAGTGGTTGACTTAAATGGGCTGATGATGATGATGATGATTGAGAGGAAATGAAGATCCATTGATTGGTAACGCCACATAATAAATAGAATTATGACGGATCTACCTGACATTGCTATTTAACCTCAGCATTCTACACCGCATCTATCATGGGGAGTGCTCTGAGGAACTGTTTGATCTATTGATCGTCTGCCAAGCGTGGTGGGTATGGCAATTACCCCTCATGTGATTGAGAGAGGCCCGTGCCCCAGCAGTGGGGACTTAAATGGGCTGATGATGATGATACCTTATACCACGCTCTGTTGGTCTAGTGGTTTAAGTACCGGGCCGCGTTCTCGGGGTCCTGGGTCCGATTCCCGGGTCTAGCAAAAAGGATGTTTCGAATTTTTCGAACATAGCTCGGGTTGTGATCACCAATCCGCATTAAGCACACGTGGTGATTAAGCCTAACCCCATCATAGTAGCGACGACTTGATTTCTATACACCGGTAGTACATTTTCACTACACCTGTATGGTTAGGTTAGGTACAATAAAGTCCTCGTTATCTAGTTCCATTGGTACTGCACGTTCTCTAATGAATCTTCTCTAATATTAGGGGTTAAAGTATGAAATTTTCCGGTTTTCAGGCAGATTTTCTGAGAAGCTGTGATTCCCATACAATTTTTTCTAGTTTGAAAGTAATCATCATTTATTAAGGTGACGGGTAGGGCACACTAGCGACGCCAATACATTTTAATTTTTAGCTACTAAACCGCATCTATTTTAAACAATGTCGGGGTTACTACGCAAACACTTATACTATTTTTTAAATAACCATGCACAAATGTACCCAATATTTGTGCATGGTTATTTAATAAATAGTAACTAACGCTTGATAAAAAAAAATGATTCACGCCAAAAACGGCCGTTTTTAGCGTGAATCAATTTTTCGCGTACGCGTTGGACCCATTTTCACATGGTTATTTAATACATAGTATAAGTGTTTGCCGAGAGGTTGTAACCCCGAAATTGTTTAAAATTGGATCCGGTTTAGCAGCTAAAAGTTAAAATCGATTTTAGTCGCTAGTATGCCCTACCCGTCACTTTAACCCATATCATTACTATTTATTAAAGAAGGAAAATTGTACAGACAGCGGCAAGGCCTACCTATATGTAATCCGAAAACACGAAATGCTTGCGCGATGTTATCGACACCTAGCGCCATCTATTAATAGTAAATGGAACTAATGTGAAAAATGAACTGAGAGCGGGCCACTATAGTTATTTATAAATTAATATCCTCCAACCGATTACGGCTACGGCGGCCAATCTCAACGATCAGCCACGTACGCAGGATATATTATAGTGCTCAAGTGTGTGCGCAAACACAAGTGCACTCTCTGTTCCCTTACCCTCATATTCCGATGGGACACTACTGTGACACGACCAGAGAGGGATTGGGCGCAGGACCAACGGCTTAACGTGCTATCCGAGGCACGGGGGTACAAGACCGCCAACTTCCAGACTCCGGGCTGCCACTAAGAATTTCTTACCGAAAACTTAGGTACAAATTTTTGGCCCGACCCGGGGATCGAACCCGGGACCTCTTGCACAGCCGTCGCTTTAAAGTGCGACCCACTAACCACTGCGCCACCGAGGCAGTCAATTTATAAATTAATGCCTTTCCAGACCCCAACGCCCTCCCCACGGAAGACTTCGGGGAGAACGTCTCCGTGAGAAAGAGCTTCCAGCTCGAAGTCTTCGAGCTCGAGTAGCTCATCCAGCTCCTCTAGTTCCTCTTCAAGCTACTCATCAAGCTCTAATGGAGGTAATCTACTATACTGTTTGATCTATATCTATTTTTCTGCAGCTGAATTCTTACATCGAACCACACGCAAATGATTGCCATTCCATCCCCATCATCTCGATGGATGACGGTCTAATACTGTGCGTTTCTCCCGGAACTTTATTGATATATATACATATATACTACAAAATCCTCAAATTATATACTTTTTTTAAGAGAATTTGTGACGTGTGTGGATGTTTAACGTGTTCTTTTTATTTTAAATTGTTATTTAAAATAAGCTTCGTCTGTATTTTATCGCGCAATATATTTTAAAAATGTATATATAAAATCCGTTACTTGCTGTAAGCTTCACGCAATCATATACAGAAATTTACTTTTAAGAGCTGTGGATTTTGAATAAATGAAGAAAAAAAAAAACTTTCTACCACGTACCTCAGTTCTGTGGAACGGTTTGGCTGCAGGAGTATTTCCCGACGGCTACGACTTAGGGATGTTCAAGAGAAGAGCGTACTCTTTTTTAAAAAGGCCGGCAACACATTAGCGATCCCTCTGATTTTGCGGATGTTCATGGGCGGAGGTGATTTCTTTATATCAGGTGACTCGCTTGCTCGTTTGTCCGCAAATAACATTGATTGATCAGTGCGTCCTACCCGTCATGATATACGGAGCCGAAACGTGGACACTTACTGGTACGGCTGGTCGAGAAGTTAAAGGTCTCTCAGCGGGCTATGGAACGAGCAATGCTCGGCGTCTCTCTCCGAGATCGAATCCGAAATGAGGTGATCCGGCAGAGAACCAAAGTCATCGACATTGCTCACCGGATTAGCAAGCTTAAGTGGCAGTAGGCAGGCCATATTAGCCGCAGAACCGACAACCGATGGGGTAAACGAGTTCTGGAGTGGAGACCGCGTCTTGGGAAACGTAATGTAGGGCGCCCTCTGGCTAGGTGGGGGGACCATCTGCGCAGGATGGCTGGTAAGAGCTGGATGCGAGAAGTCATGGATAGATCACGGTGACGAACAATTGGAGAGGCCTACGTCCAGCAGTGGACTGCGATAGGCTGATGATGATGATGATGATGAACATTGATTTAAACAATGGGTCAATCTAATCGAGTTGCTCTCTGTTCTAAATCTATCTAAGAGTCGCTGATCCAAATGAAGCGTACCACTGAAACGACTTTCACTGTTCCGGATTCAAATTATCCAATTTTTAAAAAGATACATTTTTGCCGAGTCTAAACCGATCTTCTGTTTCCAGGTGCAAGCCAAGTTGTTCAGACCATGGAGTCGGCATCTCAAGCTGCTCAGCAAGCCTCCCAGAGTGCCAGCATGAAGTCGTCCGAGCAGGTTATGTCGGGAGGCCGCGTCGTCTCTTCCGCGGCCATGTCTTCGGAAAGCAAGAATCAGCAGGCCTCCTCGCAAAGTGCCAAGAGCTCCTCAAAAATGAGCAGTAAGTACAAATACTACTACGTCGGCTCAGCGATGTGATAGGTGGCTGACGAGCAGACGGATCGCCTGATGATAAGCGATTGCCGCCGCCTATAGACTCCCGCGACACCCGCGGCACCAGTGGAGTTACAAATGCGCTACCAACCTTTAAACCATATTTCCCCCTCATTGGCCCTCCAGTACCCTCACCCACGCAGCGAAACACAGCACAGTGGTGCTTCACGCCGTTTTTTTGCACTCCGGTCGAGCCGGCCCATTTATGCCGAAGCGTGGGGCTCCCACGGTCAAAAGAGGCTTGGCATCGAACGTCAAAATTTGCCATTTTATTCGGTCTTGTGCAGTATAGAGTTGTTTGGCGAATTCGTCTCTTTACTTATCCTCTCTATAGCGATATACCGCACGATCGACAGGACAGCGTCCCGTCGGTCGTCCCAGATAAGCTTTTTAGTCTTTTGGCCACTCTATCCCCTCACATATTCTCCACGTGTCTGATCCTGCGTAGTCAGAATATTATTTTCCCCATAATGTACACTTGCTGAATAGAATTAATTGCATATTGAGAGGAATCGGCCATGTGGTCCCCGGCAGAGCAGAATAGGCCACCCTTACTCTTACCGAGGTGTCGTAAAAGGCGACTAAGGTAAAGCTGCTGGCATGATCATCAGCACCCAGAGAAGGAAAACTCTGCATTTATATCAAAACCCTCGCCAACCCGTCTGCCAAGCGTGGTGAGTATGGCAATTACCCCTCATGTGATTGAGGGAGGCCCGTGCCCCAGCAGTGGGGACTTAAATGGGCTGATGATGATGATGATGATTGAGAGGAAATGAAGATCCATTGATTGGTAACGCCACATAATAAATAGAATTATGACGGATCTACCTGACATTGCTATTTAACCTCAGCATTCTACACCGCATCTATCATGGGGAGTGCTCTGAGGAACTGTTTGATCTACTCACTGCAGCTGAATTCTTACATCGACCACGCAAGCGATTGTCATTCCATCCCCATCATCTCGACGGATGTCGGTCTAATACTGTGTGTGTTTCGTGGAACTTTCTACCAAGTACCTCAGTTCTGTGGAACGGTTTGGCTGCGGGAGTATTTCCCGACGGCTACGACTTAGGGACCTTCAAGAGAAGAGCGTGTTCTTTTATATAAAGGCCGGCAACACATTCGCGATCTCTCTGATTTTGCGGATGTTCATGGGCGGCGTTGATTACTTTCCATCAGGTGACTCGCTTGCTCGTTTGGCGCATAAGAAATAGCAGTATAGGAGACGTGCAGTAACTAGCACCATTGCATTTGGCAAAATTTTATATTGACTCAAGATCAAATTTATCTTACTTAGTTTCAAATGGACGGCACCAGTTGGCACTTGGCACCACCCTCTATGTGGACTGACAGTACTTTTTATTGACATGTTGCAATAAAATTATATAACTATGACAATGACTCATCATCATCATCATCATCATTTCAGCCAATAGACGTCCACTGCTGGACATAGGCCTCCCCCAATGTTCTCCACACAGATCGGTCCTGTGCCGCCCGCATCCAATGGATTCCCGCGATCTTCACCAGATCATCGGTCCACCTTGTTGAGGGCCTGCCACGGCTGCGACTTCCTGTACGTGGTCTCTATTCGAGGACCTTTCCGCCCCAACGGCCGTCTGTTCTCCTCGCTATGTGCCCTGCCCATTGCCACTTGAGGCATGCAATCCTTTGGGCTATGTCTGTGACCTTAGTTCTCCTGCGGATCTCATCATTTCTGATACGATCACGCAGGGAGACTCCGAGCATAGCCCTCTCCATTGCTCTCTGGGTGACTTTGAGCCTCCTTAATCGGCACATTTTAGCGGCCACGTTTCGGTTCCGTATGTCATCACTGGCAACACACACGCATTGAAGACTTTAGTCTTGAGACAATGCGGTAGATGGGCTGAAAATATGCTGCGTAGCTTCCCGAACAACAATGACTACTAAGTTCAAATAAAAGGCGTCAGTTCGCAACACGGTCTATGCGCACGTTCTCTAAATCGTATTGTTTGGCACAAATGAGAGAGACAAACGTGTCTGTCTCTTATACCGAGTTCAGTGTAAGCGCGCCTTCGTTTTGTGTGTAGCCTGTATTTCTCTTATCATTATGTGATTTTGCAAGTTGCGCCTAGCATTAAAAATGACACTTAAAATATCTTGGTGTTTCAGGTTCTAAATCTGGAGGAAAAACAATGACTGAGAGTCAGAACTCCAGCTCTCAATCAGCCAACCAGAGCGCCAGCAGTCAGAAGCAAAGCTCTACTTCTCAAAGCGTCCAATCTGGTGGAACCAAACAAAGCTCCTCATCTTCCAGCAAATCATCAAACAGCTCCGCTAGCTCCAGCTCAAAGTCAAAGAGCAGCTCGTCCATGACCACCAAATCTGGAGACTCCAAGACCGTCGTATCCTCTGGATCATCTTCAAATATGTCTAACAGCCAAAAGTCTAGTAGCTCATCTAATAGTTCACAGCAGAGCGTTGAAAGCTCTAACAGCAGCTCAACTAAGAAGTCTCAGTCCAGCAGTAACGATGAGGAATCCTCAGAAGAATCTTCTAGTAGCAGCAGCAAGACCATCACAAAGGGTGGCGACCGAAAGGGCCACAAGAAGTGCTGTCACAAGGGCAAGAAGAATTCTGGCACAGACTCTGATGAATGGGCAAAGAGAAATGTAGAAAATAGAGAAAATGGTAAGACTATCACTGAAACCAAGGGGGAGAGAAGTGTCAAGAAATCCCATGACAGCAGAAAAACTCACGACAAGGTTGAAAAAGACTCTGTAAGCACAACTGAAGAAGATGGAGTTCGCACTGACGAGACAAGTCAAGTAATTAATGAAGCCAGCAGCGAATCATCAAGTGACAGTAGCTCTAGTAGTGAAAGTTCGGAAACTATTGTAAAGTCACACCGTAGACGCAAGAGCAAGGGTGAGAAATGCAAGAAACGGCCAGGAAAACCAGGCACTCCAGGGGGACCAGGGGGACCAGGAGGACCAGGAGCACCAGGAGGACCAGGAGCACCAGGAGGACCAGGCGGTCCAGGAGCACCAGGAGGTCCAGGAGCACCAGGAGGACCAGGAGCACCAGGAGGACCAGGTGGTCCAGGAGCACCAGGAGGACCAGGAGCACCAGGAGGACCAGGAGCTCCAGGAGGACCAGGAGGACCAGGCGCTCCAGGAGGACCAGGAGCACCAGGAGGTCCAGGAGCTCCAGGAGGACCAGGAGGACCAGGCGCTCCAGGAGGACCAGGAGCACCAGGAGGACCAGGAGCTCCAGGAGGACCAGGTGGTCCAGGAGCACCAGGAGGACCAGGCGGACCAGGAGCACCAGGAGCACCAGGAGGACCAGGAGGACCAGGAGCTCCAGGAGGACCAGGAGCACCAGGAGGACCAGGTGGCCCAGGAGCACCAGGAGGACCAGGAGCACCAGGAGGACCAGGTGGTCCAGGAGCACCAGGAGGACCAGGAGCACCAGGAGGACCAGGAGCTCCAGGAGGACCAGGAGGACCAGGCGCTCCAGGAGGACCAGGAGCACCAGGAGGTCCAGTAGCTCCAGGAGGACCAGGAGGACCAGGCGCTCCAGGAGGACCAGGAGCACCAGGAGGACCAGGAGCTCCAGGAGGACCAGGTGGTCCAGGAGCACCAGGAGGACCAGGCGGACCAGGAGCTCCAGGAGGACCAGGAGCACCAGGAGGACCAGGAGCTCCAGGAGGACCTGGAGCACCAGGTGGTCCAGGAGCACCAGGAGGACCAGGAGGACCAGGAGCTCCAGGCGGACCAGGCGGACCAGGCGCTCCGGGAGGACCAGGAGCACCAGGAGGTCCAGGAGCTCCAGGAGGACCAGGCGGTCCAGGAGCACCAGGAGGGCCAGGAGCACCAGGAGGACCAGGAGCTCCAGGAGGACCAGGAGGACCAGGCGCTCCAGGAGGACCAGGAGCTCCAGGAGGACCAGGAGGACCAGGAGCACCAGGAGGTCCAGGAGCTCCAGGAGGACCAGGAGGACCAGGAGCACCAGGAGGTCCAGGAGCTCCAGGAGGACCAGGAGGTCCAGGAGCTCCAGGAGGACCAGGAGGACCAGGCGCTCCAGGAGGTCCAGGAGCTCCAGGAGGACCAGGAGGACCAGGCGCTCCAGGAGGACCAGGAGGACCAGGACAAATTAAGAAATGCAAAAAACGCCCGGGTAAACCAGTTACACCAGGACAACCTGGTACTCCAGGAGAACCAGGGTATCCAGGACAACCAGGCACTCCAGGACAACCAGGTACTCCAGGACAACCAGGCACTCCAGGAGAACCAGGGTATCCAGGCCAACCAGGCACTCCAGGAGAACCAGGGTATCCAGGACAACCAGGAGAACCAGGGTATCCAGGACAACCAGGCACTCCAGGCCAACCAGGCACTCCAGGCCAACCAGGCACTCCAGGAGAATCAGGGTATCCAGGACAACCAGGCACTCCAGGCGAACCAGGAGCACCAGGAGGACCAGGTGGTCCAGGAGCACCAGGAGGACCAGGCGGACCAGGAGCACCAGGAGCACCAGGAGGACCAGGAGGACCAGGAGCTCCAGGAGGACCAGGAGCACCAGGAGGACCAGGTGGCCCAGGAGCACCAGGAGCACCAGGAGGACCAGGAGGACCAGGAGCTCCAGGTGGACCAGGAGCACCAGGAGGACCAGGTGGCCCAGGAGCACCAGGAGGACCAGGAGCACCAGGAGGACCAGGAGGACCAGGAGCTCCAGGAGGACCAGGAGCACCAGGAGGACCAGGAGCACCAGGAGGACCAGGCGGTCCAGGAGCACCAGGAGGACCAGGAGCTCCAGGAGGACCTGGAGCACCAGGTGGCCCGGTAGCACCAGGAGGACCAGGAGGACCAGGAGCTCCAGGCGGACCAGGCGGACCAGGCGCTCCAGGAGGACCAGGAGCACCAGGGGGACCAGGGGGTCCAGGAGCACCAGGAGGGCCAGGAGCACCAGGAGGACCAGGAGCTCCAGGAGGGCCAGGTGGGCCAGGCGCTCCAGGAGGACCAGGAGCACCAGGAGGACCAGGCGGTCCAGGAGCACCAGGAGGGCCAGGAGCACCAGGAGGACCAGGCGGTCCAGGAGCACCAGGAGGACCAGGTGGACCAGGCACTCCAGGAGAACCAGGCACTCCAGGAGAACCAGGGTATCCAGGACAACCAGGCACTCCCGGAGAACCAGGGTATCCAGGACAACCAGGCGCTCCAGGAGAACCAGGGTATCCAGGACAACCAGGCACTCCAGGAGAACCAGGGTATCCAGGACAACCAGGCACTCCAGGAGAACCAGGGTATCCAGGACAACCAGGAGAACCAGGGTATCCAGGACAACCAGGCACTCCAGGAGGACCAGGCACTCCAGGAGAACCAGGGTATCCAGGACAACCAGGCACTCCAGGACAACCAGGCACTCCAGGATCTCCAGGAGAACCAGGAGGCCCAGGAGGACCAGGAGGACCAGGAGGACCAGGATCACCAGCAGGACCAGGAGGACCAGGATCTCCAGGAGGACCAGGAAAACCAGGATGCCCAGGCAAAAAACCAAGTACAGGCTCGGGCAAAAACTACAAAATCGGTTCAGCCTCCAGCGCATCATCAAGCAGCAAGGTCGTCACCCAAGACGGAAGCCAAGAGTCAAACGCCAAGCAAAACAGCAGCACACTGAAGACTAAAAAGGGTGACAAAATCACAGACAGCAGCGCCGAGTCCAGCAGCAGCGACGAGAGGATCGTCGACAGCACTGGCGTTTACGAGAAAGATGCTAAAGCTGACAGCAGTGACCAAATGACCAGCGACAGCAATGGAGTCTCCTCCTCAAAGGCTAGGTCTGCCAGCAGCAGTCAACGGTCCCAAACCGCACAAGGCACAAGTTCCGCCAAGCAGGAAGCCGCCAGCAGCAGACACAATGTTGCCGACAAGGATGGCAACGTCTACCAAAACGAGGCCGCCACAGCTTCCGACGAGAACCAGTACAAGGGTTCCAACGGAGCACAATATTCTTCAAAGAACCAGGCCAAGAGCAGCAGCCAAAAATCTAAGACCAGCAGTGGTGTAGCCTCAGCTGACCAGGAATCCGCCATGAGCGAACAGCAATACAACGATGGAAAAGGAAACAGCTTCTCTTCCGCCCAATCACAGGATAGCAGTAGTGCAGCATCACAAGACAACGAAGGCAACATGTACTCCAGTGATGCTCAGAGATCTGCAAGCAACATGGCGAGCAGGAATAAAGATGGTTCTTCAGCCTCCCAGTCTGCCGAAAACAGGAGCAGCAACCAATATTCTAAAACAAAGGACAACGAGAGCTCGGCCCACCAACAAATGGCCGCTAGCAACAGAGCCTCCAAAGACAAGGACGGCAACGAGGCCTCTGAAAGTGCCAAAGCATCAAGCAGCAACATGAGACAGAAGAATGAACATGGAGAATATTCTCAAGATGCCAAGGCGATGGAGAGCCACCAGGCCTCTCGGGGCGCAGACGGTTCTATGTCGTCCGCCAACCAGAGCGCTGCGAGCAGTTCCCAGTCCTCTAAGACCAAGGACAGCGAGAGCTCCGCCGACCAACAAATGGCCGCTAGCAACAGAGCCTCCAAAGACAAGGACGGCAACGAGGCCTCTGAAAGTGCCAAAGCATCAAGCAGCAGCATGAGACAGAAGAACAAAGATGGAGAATATTCTCAAGATGCCAAGGCGATGGAGAGCCACCAGGCCTCCCGGGGCGCAGACGGTTCTATGTCGTCCGCCAACCAGAGCGCTGCGAGCAGTTCCCAGCAGTCCAAAACGGAGTATGGCTCCTATTCTGCTGATCAGAAGACTGCCGCCAGTGACTCCGCATCTGTAGACGCAGAAGGAAACCGCCTATCCCAGCAAGCCATGGCTAGCAGTAGCAGCCAGCAATCTTCGACCAAAGAAGGCAGCGCATCCAGCAGCGCTCAGTCCCGGTACAGCGACATTAAGCAGGAAGATGCAAAAGGCAACAAGCATAGCGAGCAAAACTCACAAAACAGCTCCCAACAAGCTTCTGTCGGATCCGACGGCAACGCAGCTTCTGCCGAACAGAACTCGGAAGCAAGCGCCCAACAAGGTGAAAACGCTGAAGGTTCCTATTCGGCCGCCCAATCAAGGGACAGCAGCCGTGCCGCATCTGTGGATAAGTATGGCAATAGGGCCTCCAGTAATGCCAACAGACAGGCTAGCAACAGTGTTATGAAGAAAAAAGATGGTTCTTTCTACTCCCAGTCTGCCGAGGCCGCCAGCAGCGAACAGGCATCCGCTGGAAGTGATGGCTCATCAGCCTCTGCTGGCCAATACTCGCAAAAGAGCAACCAGCAGTCAAACACCGCCACAGGTTACGCATCTGCCTCCGAAGAAGCCAACAGCAGTCACTCAGCTCACCGTGACGCGCAAGGCAACTACTCCTCTAATACAGCAGAAAACAATAATAGCTCCCAGTTCTCCTCTGGCTCAGAAGGAACCGCTTCTGCCAGTCAGAGCGCTGCCAGCAGCACCCAGTACTCTAAGACCAAGGACAGCGAGAGTTCCGCCGACCAACAAATGGCCGCCAGCAACAGAGCCTCCAAAGACAAGGAAGGCAATGAGGCCTCTGAAAGTGCCAAAGCATCAAGCAGCAGCATGAGACAGAAGAATAAAAATGGAGAATATGCTCAAGATGCGCAGGCAATGGAGAGCCACCAGGCCTCCCGGGGCGCAGACGGTTCTATGTCGTCCGCCAACCAGAGCGCTGCGAGCGGTTCCCAGTACTCTAAGACCAAGGACGGCGAGAGTTCCGCCAACCAACAAATGGCCGCCAGCAACAGAGCCTCCAAAGACAAGGAAGGCAACGAGGCCTCTGAAAGTGCCCAAGCTTCAAGCAGCAGCATGAGACAGAAGAATAAACATGGAGAATATTATCAAGATGCCAAGGCGATGGAGAGCCACCAGGCCTCCCGGGGCGCAGACGGTTCTATGTCGTCCGCCAACCAGAGCGCTGCGAGCAGTTCCCAGTACTCTAAGACCAAGGACAGCGAGAGCTCCGCCGACCAACAAATGGCCGCTAGCAACAGAGCCTCCAAAGACAAGGACGGCAACGAGGCCTCTGAAAGTGCCAAAGCATCAAGCAGCAACATGAGACAGAAGAATGAACATGGAGAATATTCTCAAGATGCCAAGGCGACGGAGAGCCACCAGGCCTACCGGGGCGCAGACGGTTCCATGTCGTCCGCCAACCAGAGCGCTGCGAGCAGCTCCCAGCAGTCCGAAACGAAGTCTGGCTCCTATTCTGCTAACCAGGAGTCTGCCGAAAGTGACTCCGCTTCTGTAGACGCAGAAGGAAACCGCCAATCCCAGCAAGCCATGGCTAGCAGTAGTGACGAGCACTACAAAGGTGCTGATGGATCTGTGTTCAAATCGAACGCGAAAAAAGCTGGAAGCAGCCAGCAGTCCCAGACGTCTAAAGGCTCGTTTTCGGCTTCTCAAAACGCGGACAGCAGCAGTAGGTACCAGAGCAATGAGCATGGTACGTTTGAGCAGGACCAGCAGAGCGCTAATAGCGCGACCGCGTACAGAGGTGCCAACGGTGATTCGTACAGCTCCTCACAGTCAGCTGGCAGTAGTCACACGGCGTCAAAGACGTCGTGCGGAACTTCTGAGAGCAACGCCCAGTCAGCTAGCAGCAGCGAAGTATCGCAGACGGAGAACTCGTACAGCAGCAACTCAGCGCAGGCGGGTAGCAGCAATAGCGCGGTACACAGATCTGACGGCAGCTCAAGTTCTAACCAGGCAGCTTCGGCCAGCAGTTCTCAGTACTCCTACAACTCGGCGACTAAGTCCTCGTCCTCGGATTCACAAAGCAGTTCCAGCAGCAGTTTTGCAGAATATGATTACTGAGATATTAGAGCATATAGATACCAAATAGTACCCTGTGAAATTCCATGTTTTAAAATATGTTTTTCTTACAATTAATACCAAAACGTTTTTGAAAATGAATAAATATTAAATGCAATTATACAACGAGTTTTCTTTGGCTTCAATCACCCACATGTATTAGGTAAATGTGAAAGTCACCCCGTTTAGACATAAAAGAGGCTCGCAAAAAATAAAATAGAAAGAAAGAAAGAAAATACATTTATTAATTTGGACACCACTACACAATCGAAACATATAAATCACATAAGTACGCACAAACAAGAAAAATCAACAAGAAAATAAATAATAAAAGAAATTAAATAAAAATCCAAAAATAATAAACAACAATAGATAGATAGGAATCTATGGAAAGGCACCGAGCCTCTATTAGTAAATAGTGGAATTAGATAAAGAAAAAAATATTTATTCAATTTAGGTCCATACAGAACACTTATGAACTGCTTCTGAAGATGCCAATCGATTTTAATTGATTCACGCCAAAAGTGGCCGCTTTTGGCGGTAATCAATTTTTCGCGTACAAAAATGGACCCAATAATTGTGCATGGTTATTTAATAAATAGTATCAGTGTTTGCCGAGAGTTTGTATTCAAGAAATGTTTAAAATAGATCCGGTTTAGTAGATAAAAATTAAAATCGATTGGCGTCGCTAGTGTGCCCTACCCGTCACCTTAAGTGCGTTATTCAATACACCGTAATGGCTGTAACTTCATCAATAGTGTTTTTCATGATTAACGCAATCAAATGCCTTCGATAAATCACAGTAAAAACACCTATAGCATCCTGCATTTTCTCCCACGCATCATTCAGAGACATGGATGGCTGCCAGCCATCCTGCATCAGCAGTGGATTTTCCTTTAGTAAATCCAAACTGTTATCCATGCAGTAATTTATAATTGAAATGAGACATAAGTTGAGTAAATACACATACACGTTAGGTACACAGAATACACTAGACAAGCGTCCGTGGCACTCATTCAGCTGGTCTCACTGAAAACCAGCGTCATGGCCTTTGTTTGGGCTGTGACATAAGCTGAGTGAGGGCCATTCATACTAGACGTCATAACACATCATAATATTCATTTGGCACTGTCTGGACATGATTGAATATAGTTTTGTTTTTTTTTCCTTTTGTTTTATTTTTATGTATTTTTAATTGTTTTATGTTTTGTTTTCTGTTTGTGCCAAATTGTGTTCTATTTACAATTGCTATATGTTCTGTGTTGTGATGTCTATAATAATAAATATTTTCTTTCTTTTCTTTCTATATATATTTTTTTCAAATATTTACTGAGTGCTGGCAATATGGATATTGGCCTGAGTTAGACAGGTCACTCCTTTCTCCAGTTTTGAATAAAGGTATAATTTGACAAATTTTCATCTTATTTAGAAATTTAATCTCGTCAACACATTTGTAAAATATTTATATTAGCTAAGTGGGATGCAATAGGGTGTATTATATTTTTAGGGTTCCGTACCTCAAAAGGAAAAAACGGAACCCTTATAGGATCACTTTGTTGTCCGTCCGTCCGTCCGTCTGTCAAGACCCTTTTTCTCAGGAACTCGTGGAGGTATGAAGCTGAAATTTATATCAATTACTCAGGTCTACTGTCCCTTAAAGCTGTGAAAAAATCAAACTTCTAAGCCAACGCAATCAAAAGATACAGCCGTTTATGCCGCAAATTTTCGACACTTGCAAGGGAATCAAAACCTACAGGGTGCTTCCCGTAAACTCAGAATCTTGAAATTTGGTACGAAGCAACGTCTTATAGCATAGATAAAGGAAAAATTACGAAAACCATAAATTTTTAGTTACATCACATAATATATATTTTTTTAATAATTTTAAACTTACTACCCATTTCCTCATAAACGCGTAGAGGTATTAAATTGAAATTCATACCAAATACTCAGGTGTATAATACCTTTAAGCTGTAACAAAATCAAACTTCTATGTCAACGCAATCAAAAGAAACAGCAATTTAAGCTGCATATTTTGAAACTCGCAAGTACTCGCAAGGGAATCAAAACCTAAAGGGTACTTCCAGTCGACCTAGAATCTTGAAATTTGGCATGAAGCAACGTTTTATAGCACACATAAAGGAAAAATTCCGAAAACCTTAAATTTTTAGTTACATTACAAAATATATATTTTTTAATAAATATAAACTTATTACTTTTTTCCTCATGAACGCGTAGAGCTATCAAGTTGAAATTCATATCAAATAATTAGATCTAATTGCCTTTAACCCGTGAAAAAAAAATTTCTAAGTCAACGAACTTTGTAAACCTTGCAGGTTTGTACGGAACCCTCGGTGCGCGAGTCCGACTCGCACTTAGCCGGTTTTTTATTATATCTATAGATTGATTACCCAGGAGTCCTCAGTCTTTTAACCGACTTCAAAAAAAGGAGGTTCTCAATTCTACATATAATTAAACTATTATAAAATGTTATTTGGAGTGTATAAAGTGATATAAATAGTATTTTACACTTCAAATAACATTTTATAACTGTACACTCGAGAAAAGGTTTTACCGAAGTCAGCGCCTATTCCCTGTTGAGTAATTGACTGCTGTAATAAATTACAAGATAGTATTGTGCGCCGACTTCGGTGACACCTTTTCTCGAGTGTAGGGGAACATGTTGTACCATGGCTATACTTATTTTAGAGTCATATTTCTTGGAAACCAATTAATGAGATTTCACAGTAATGCAATTAATGAATCCTTATTTTTTTAAGTATTAGCCTATAACTGGCCCACTACGGGGCAAAGGCCTCCATCATAGAAATCAAGTCATCACTACTATGATGGGATTAGGCTTAATCACCACGCTTGCCAAATGCGGATTGGTGATCACAAACCCGAGCTATGTTCGAAAAATTCGAAACACACTTTTCGCTCGACCCAGGACCCCGAGATCACGGCCCAGGACTTGAACCATTAAGGTGAGTATAGACTACAACATTTTCTGGAGCATTTCTGTGTAATGTAACGTTCTTACGAATGATATGTTACACCAATATGCTCGTTGGTTTGTAACAAAAGAGTCCAGCGAGCTCGACGTTTAGTTCGTAAGAGGATGATACACTAGAACATATCATAGAGCGGCTCGTTGTTCTGTTACAAGTAAATGTTGTAGTCTATACTCACCTTTAGACCAACAGGGCGTCGTTAAGGGAATCCTTATTTGTTCTTGTTAAAATCATCACATGGTTTATTAATGGTCTATCATTTTTACTTTAGACAAACGTAATTTGAAAAAAAAAAAATTATAATGAAGGTACTTCAACTCTACCTTGCATGTATAATCTGGAGGTAAGCGTCTTTGTGAAAATACATCCGCAGTTATTTACCAAAGCTGTACAACCCTATAACAAGGTGGCAAGGTTTCAGGAAAAAAGCCTTGATTCATAAATATATCATATATTGAGGTGTCTAGCAATGGTGGAAGTACTTGGTGGGTTAAGCATTCACAGGGTATATGTATGTAAGAAAAAACGAAACGGTTGTGCGATTCAATTTTGCACAGCGCCATCTGTTGAGCAATGTTGAGACTAAAATGTACTTACCCTAATTTTTAGTGCATTTGTTTTGCTTTTGTTGAGCGGTGACTGTTGAACTTGTACAAAAAAGCTAAAGATAAATATCCAAGGAATTCACGTAATCCAGATAGATTGGTTTACAACTCTGTACCAAGGACTACCCTGTACCTTACAAAAACTTGTTATGCAATGTGTAAAACGATCTATAATCATTTGCCAAACTCATATAAAACATTTAACTTTGTATCAATTTAAAAAGCATCTCAAAGAGAGGCTTCTTAAAAAGTCCTACTACGCAATTAATGACTTCTTAAATGATAAATTTAACACTATAATTTAATTTGAATTTAATGAATTGTAGTAATGTACCTATAATTTAAATTTGATTCAACGTATGTATAAATAAAATGGATGCCCTTTTATTAAATAATGCCCTTTTAATAAACTAATTTAAATATCTGGGGCATGTCATTACCTGCGACCTCAAAGATGATGATGACATAGAAAGAGAGCGCAGGGCTTTATCGGTTAGAGGCAATATGCTCGCCCGCAGATTCTCTCGTTGTACAGATGATGTCAAAGTCACACTGTTTAAAACACATTGTCAAAGTTTGTACACAGGGGAGCTGTGGGTCAGTTATGCCAAGAAATCTCTGGATACCCTGAGAATCCAGTATAATAATGTTTTTAGGATGATGTTGGGTCTGCCGCGCTTCTGCAGTGCATCGGGAATGTTTGCGGAATACCAAACAGATGGGTTTGAAGCCCTCGTCCGCAAAAAAAAAAACTCCCTGATCACTCGATTAAGAGACAGTCCCAACAGCATCCTCAAAACATTAGCCGATCGATGGACATCACCGCTCTGGAATTTCTTTCTGCGGAGAGTGCCTGTCACCGGAACATACCCGTTCTCATAATCGTCATTCTTTGCAGAGGGAAATGAAAACTTATTTTATTAATTATGTTTATATAACAATAGATTTACCATAAGTTATTGTCATACTAACATAATATGGATGTTGTATAAACCATTGTAAATATGTAAGTAAGTATGGCGCCTTGCTTCTATGTAAAGAACGCGGTAGTTCCATCCGGCCGCCAACAGATGGCGCTAGTCAAAACAACGTCGGCTAAAAGTTGTATACCGCGATGACGAGATTTTTATTTGAGCGTACATAAAGGCTAGAGAACTTAGAAAATGAACTCTTTTATTCGTCATCTAAATTAGCTTTTATTCTGTACTTATATTAGCCCCAAATTGCGCTGAGGTCCGTGGTTTGTCCAGATGTAATATCTGAAATAAAATTATTTGAATTTGAATTTTATGTAATATTTCTCATACCACTAAGTGGTTAAATAGACGGATATATAATACTCTGTTTTTTGTGAAATAAATTATCTTTATCATTATCATTAAAAAATAAAATGTTAAATTGGTCCACGGTACAACTACCCGTCGTACCTGGCCTCAGCCATGTTGTACCTTGGGCTTAATATTAAACTCTATGATTTAGCGCTTATTGACCATGCAGTAAAACAATTATAATAGCTTTTAGTATTTAATCAAGAAATAAAACTAAGCAGAAATAAAAAATGTAATATATTTTTTCACAACACACATTATCACAAACATTGATCTAACTCCGAGATAGGTAGCTCAAGCACCTGTGTTACGGATATTAGAATCAACAGTGGGATTACAAATATATACATATAATACTTTTCTTTTGTAAATACATACTTATAATACATAGATAACAACCAGACCAATACAAACAGACATGTTCATGCACACAAATGTTTGTACTGTGCGGGGATCGAACCCGCAACCCTTGCATCAGAGGCAGCATTCACTACCACTGTTCTCACGGGTGTGGTTCCCCTTCAGTGGAAAAAGGCCTGGGTCGTTCCAATACCTAAGGTCAGCAGTCCCTCAAATATTTGTGAACTCAGACCCATCAGTATATTGCCGTTTCTTTCAAAAATTTTGGAGAAAGCAGTATGCCAACAGCTGTCAAAATACGTGGAAATGAACGGCATTCTACCACAATTACAGTCGGGGTTCTGTAAGGGTCGTGGAACTGTTACGGCCTTACTTGATGTCACCGATAGTGTGCTGGCTAACCAGGATGAAGAGAATGCTACTATCTTAACATTACTTGATTTTTCGCGCGCTTTTGACAGTCTCAGCATCCCTTTACTCCTTACTAAGCTAGCCTACTACGGCTTTGACTCCCACACCCTCGAATGGTTCAACAGTTATTTGAGCAATAGAACGCAAGTTGTGAGGCTCCGGAGAGATGATGGAAGTGATTTTATGTCCGACTCTAGACCGGTGCGTCGTGGAGTCCCCCAGGGCTCCATTCTGGGACCACTTCTGTTTATAGTTTATAGTGCGGATCTCACTGAGACTATCAAAAGCTGCAGATTTCACTGCTATGCCGATGACGTCCAGTTGTACATCCCTACTAGACCATCTACTCTGAACAGAGACCTGCAGGCATTGAACAAGGACCTCAGAAGCATAGCCGGTTGGGCCTCTGATAACTGCCTTGTTCTTAATCCGTCTAAATCCAAGTTTATGGTTCTTGGCTCCAAAAAGCATTCTGAAGCCATTATTAAAGCCGATCCTCTCGTCAAAATCTTGGACGCCAATGTTGAGCGCGTTAATGAAGCGAAAAATCTCGGCATTGTGTTCGACTGCCAGCTGCGCTTTGAGAGTCACATCCTCAGTCTTGTAAGGAACTGCTTTTATAGACTCAAAGTTCTTTATAAGATTCGCAATTTTCTGACAGAAAAAGCACGCATAACTCTTTGCGAAACTCTCATCTTGTCCAGGCTCAATTACGGTGACCTTGTTTATGGACCGCGCCTCTTGTTTAAGACTAAACGCCCAATTCAACGGGTACAAAATGACTGCTGCCGCTTTTGTTTCAATGTTCCTAAACGGGGTCACGTATCACCTTTTTTGCATAAGGCTTCGATATTAAATATGGACTCGAGAAGGCATTTGCATCTTGCTGTCCTCATGTTCGACCTCATGAAATTCAAGAATCCCGAGTACCTCTTCGCTAAACTTCAGTTTTCAACTTTCCACAATAAATATGGGCCAGGAGTTCCTAGGTCATCACGATTGCCATTAGCAGCTCATATTCACAGAACTGTGGCATTCACAGGTAGCTTCCGCCATCAAGCAACTAAATGCTGGAACAACTTGCCTCCTCCCTTAAGGGAAGCTCGTTCCAAACCTATTTTTAAGAAAAATCTAAAATTAATTCTCTTGGAACGACAAAAACTAGGCACAGCGATTGGTTGCTTGCATGGCTTCAATTCCACTGCTGCATCGTGAGTAATTTCACACACACATCTTATCTACAGTTACTTTTAATACAGCTATAATCCGTGTTTGTTTACTTCTATTTATTATCGTATATAAGTAATACTTGTTTAACGTCTACTTATTTGTCTACTCTCATTTAGTTAGTTCAAGTTGTTACTGCGGTGCCGTCACGTGCATCCCTCAATACTGGCAATGGCTGAAAATCAGTGGTTTGCTCGTCGAGTAAACATTTCACTGAGCCATTGCCATTTCGCACCACTACTGCACACATGCCTCACTATAAGACCTTCTGGGGATTTTTTACTGTACTTACTTTTATACTGCTCTGAATGTGTGCTTTTTGATGCGAATAAACGTTTTATCTATCTATCTATCTATCTAATTTATTTATTACTTGCAAATCACTTTTAATCATAACCCTCCTTTTTGCATCGCCGTAGTCGGGTTAAAAACTACTCTAATACCGACTTTAATAATAAAGTTGGCAGCGCACTTGTGACTTCACTGGTGATTAAATATAGGTAAAGTTTTCGATGAGGAAGTTACGGTTTCGAAGTCACATTAACAGGACCCCTTTATTACAAAACGAGATTCAAGAAAATTTCCAGTACTAAACTAGTTCTAGCTCCTTTTCACATTGAAAGAAAGAAAGAAAGAAAGAAAATATTTATTATTATAGACATCACAACACAGAACATATAGCAATTAAAAATACATAAAAATAAAACAAAAGGGAAAAAAAAAACAAAACTATATTCAATCATGTCCAGACAGTGCCAAATGAATATAATGTTGTGTTATGACGTCTAGTATAAATGGCCCTCACTCAGCTTTGGAACTTTGGATTGTGTATTGGAACGCGTTGACTTGAGCTTTAGTACTGTAATAAGTTAAGATATCGTTTAATATTAACGTGGCTAGGGTTTATTTGATGTTTTTTTGTTCAATTGGTAGCTTAGTGGATATGAACGCGCCTTCCATAAGGCGGTAGTAGGTCCGAATGTATTTATTATTATTTGATAGAAATGGGGTGAGCCCTGCGTCTCATAGCCGCTGCGACCAGTAGATGATCTATTGTGGCAGCCCCGTAACCTATTACAGCACCTCATGTAGCCTCCAGTTCCAGGATAAACCCGAGAATGGAGCTGATGGGGGAGCTCTTGATCTCGTCAGCTGAGATCATGTGTGCTCCCAGGTGCCGGCTTCTGCAGCGGTGCAGCGCTATGCACTCGCGGATAATCGTTTCCTCGTCCTCGCGACAGAACCTGCAGATTTTGGTATCTGAAAGGCCCATGTTGTGCAGGTGCTTGTTTAATTTGCAGTGCCCTGTGAGGGTCTGAGTGAGTGCCCTAACATGTCCTCTTCTCAGTTTTATTATTTCTACAGCTCGTCTCTGATCGAACGCCTGTATCAACGCCTTAGACTGTTCTAGTCGAGGTAGTCTTTTCCAATATTCAGTGCTTTGCTTGTGTTCCCACTCTTTAACTCGAACCTGACCATGCAGGCTGGAACGCCATTTATTTGTTCCGGTCCGAGTAGTGGGCTCTCTGCCCCGGCCTTTGCTAGCACGTCAGCGACTTCGTTGCCTCTAATATTGCAGTGTCCCGGTACCCAAATCAGATTTACGATGTTGGCATTGCCAAGCTGGTTTAGGAACAGGACACACACAGTCCGATTCTAAGCATGCATTTGCAAATCTATGTGCGTATTTCTACCATTATCTCGGCAGTGAGGCAAAACATCATGAGGAATCCTGCACGTTTCGGATATTTTCTGAAACGTATAACCATGATCCAGTTAATAATTTTCATCTCGTGTTCAGGCGGGTCTCGAACCCACACCTTGCACAATCCGGGTTAATTTTCTACCAATTAGACCACTGAACGCGTTACTGAACCGACGAAATTTGTAAGTGCTTAATTCGACATGAGCTGTCGATAGTCTCATCAATATTGTAGGTATACCTTAAGATGAGACTGCTAAATCAATAGTTAATATTGTTAATCTCAACTGGTGGTCAAATATTTGTAATAATATTTCCACTGGATATTGTAAATATACCTACAATATTGATGAGACTATCGACAAGTCATGTCAATCAAGCACTTACAAATTTCGTCGGCTCAGCAACGCGTTCAGTGGTCTAATTGGTAGAACATCCACCTGGATTGTGGAAGGTGTGGGTTCGAGTCCCGCCTGAACACGAGATGAAAAATTTTAAGGTGGCGGGTAGCGCAGACACTAGCGACGCAAATGGATTTTAATTTTTAGCTACTAAAATGGATCTATTTTAAACAATTTCGGGGTTACAACCTCTTGGCAAACACCTATACTACTTATAATAAATAAGTATCCTTATAGTTAGCTGTTTGGTCTGCTTTTGCACTCATATTTTGGATTACCGCCAAAAGTGGGCGCTTTTGGCGTGAATCAATTTTTCGCGTACAAAATCGGACCCAACATTTCTGCATGGTTATTTAATAAATAGTATAAGTGTCTGCCGAGAGGTTGTAGCCCCGAAATTGTTTAAAATAGATCCGGTTTGGTTGCTAAAAAATAAAATCGAATGGCGTCGCTAGTGTCGTGCGATACCCGTCACCTTAAGTGTGTTTTTTACTTAAGAATAAATTGCAAAAGATTGTTATAAAAATTTTCAACTAATGATTCAGTTGGTCTGGTTCCCCTGTTAAAGGGTTGCGAAAGTCAGACGGCAGTCGCTTCATTGTAATTACCAGACTCCTCAAATCCTGAATCATGGGCTAATCGTACCCAGAGCGACAGTTTTGGACCGGAAAGAGATGGCTTTATTTATTCAGTCTAAGTTAGGTAGGTATAAGTGAGAAAAAAAACCAGCTAGCTAAATGCTTGAGAGTTGAATTTATTAATTATCTACTTTGTTTATTAATGAGATACCTACGTGAGGGTGTGAGGGTGTTACTAGGCCAATTGACCAATCGTAAATCGATCACGACAATCGATTTTAAAATTGATTACTTGACGTCCATCGATACCGCTTATCAACATCGTTCGACGTCGACCGATGGAATGAATCGATTACTTAGCCGATCGGTATCCGTCAGTCGATTAAATATAGGTAATACAGTTGAGCCAAAATAAAAGGCCACATTTGACGTTTCTCTCATAAAGGTGACCTACTTACTAAAAAACTTCGATTACAGTGAATAATCGAAACAAACGTGAATCGAATAAAATAATAATGGAAAAGAAGTTCTTAGTACTTTTATTTGGAGAAATGTGACGAAGATAGTAGATACCAGATCCTAGATATTGATCCGCGGCCAGTTTAATTCTTTTTCTTCGAAATCAAAGCGCTTTTTTGTATTCCATATTATATTCTGTTGCAGTCTGTTGCGGCTGTTGTCGAGAAACGAGGGTGGCACAGGGGCAGGCAACTCCATTGGGCAGTCTATTATTTCGTGGTCTGGTACTACTCTATACTATCCACATTTCTTCCTAGTCTTCAGAGTAAGTGGTACTTGAGCTTCGACTCGAGCTGCTACTCTGTGAACTGCTAGAAGACTTAGAACTTGAAGAAGACGTGGAAACAGTATTTCCGTCACTTCTCTTTGTGCTCGATGAGGTTGCACTAGCAGATTTGCTGGCAGCAGATGCTGAGGTATTCGAAGAGCTTGAGGTTTTGCTAATTTTCTTACCAGACTGGCTGGTTTCTGAGTAGTTGGAGCTGCTGGCATTGGCAGCAGCTGAGGCATCGCTGCGTGATGATGATCGGCTGGAAGTTACTGTAGAAAACAATTTTGGTTTTAGTTAAATTAATTGAGGGGAGCCAAGCTTCATGAAATAATAATGCCAATGCGCTGTTTTGCCGAGTGAGGGCACCGGAGGCCCATCCCGAGGGAACGGAACGAGAGTTTAAAGATTCACTTTTGCAGCGGTGGATGGGCACTCAATACAGAAAGACAACGGGCAACCCCAAATCAACGGACGGACTAGCATAGGTGATAAAAGAAATCAGCGAAGTAAGGAATTTTCACCAAATTAAACTTAAAAAAAAAGTTTAATTAAACCTTGAGACTTATTAAATTTGAGGTTTAATTATATTTACAGCGAAGTAAGGCACTTTCAACAAATTAAACTTTAAAAAAATGTTTATACTTTGATATTAAATTTGGTGAAAGTTACTTCGCCGATTTCTTTTATCACCTATGTTAGTCCGTCCGTTGATTTGGCGTTGTCCGTTACTATATAGTCAAGATAATGTCTCTTTACATCTTTTAATGTCAAATGGTAAAAATAATACTAATAGGAATATGCAACTAATAGGTGTTGCAATAGGTCAGTAAAAAAATAATATTAATGTTTATTTGCCCCGAAATACTACTTCAAATCATTCAGCATCAATCAGCCATTTTTTTATTTTACCTCAAATCTATCTAGCAGAAGTGTTCGTTTAGCGTTTGGCAAGTGATTATATATCCTTATCCTTGTATCACGGGTATCCCTTCCCATCCCTTACCATCAAGTGATTCGTCTGCTCGTCTGCCACTTATCACATAAAACAAAGCTGGATATTATTTTTCCACTCACCTGAACCATCTTCAGAATCGTCATCAGTATGATGATTACACTTTTTGCCAGAATCATTGGAATTGCTAGAATGACTACTGGAATGGCTTGCGGAATGGCTGCTGGCTGAGCTACTGGATTGGCTAGTTGAGCTGCTAATCTTCTTGTTAGCCAGTACTTGTGATTCATTTCGGACGTACTTGATTTACTAGAAGCTTGACTATTGGCCTTGCTGCTGGCTGAAGTACTGGATTGGCTCATGGTCTTGTGGCCAGACTTGTCATTAGAAGAAGAACTGCTGGACTTGCTGTTGGCTGAACTACTAGATTGGCTGCTGGAGCTGGAATGGCTTGTACTGTTTGAGTCATCTTCCTTCTTGTGATGACAAGTCTTCTTTTTGCCCGAATCATTGGAATTGCTTGAATGACTACTGGAATGGCTTTCGGACTGACTGTTGGCTGAGCTACTGGAATGGCTAGTTGAGCTGCTAATCTTCTTGTTACCGTACTTGTGATTCATTTCGGACGTACTTGATTTACTAGAAGCTTGACTATTGGCCTTGCTGCTGGCTGAAGTACTGGATTGGCTCGTGGTCTTGTGACTGGATTTGTCATTACTTGACTCACTAGTAGAAGAACTGCTGGACTTGCTGTTAGCTGAGCTACTAGATTGGCTGCTGGAGCTGGAATGGCTTGTGCTGCCTGAATCTTCATGCTTCTTGTGTTTGCAAGTCTTTATCGTTCGAGAACCACTTGTGTTACTAGACCCACTGCTAGATTGACTACTGGATTGGCTACTGGATTCAGATTCCGTATGAGAGCTCTTGATTTTGCCATGTTTTCCTTTGTTATCAGAGCTGGAATGACTCCTAGAGTGACTGCTTGAGTGGCTACTGGAATGGCTTCCGGAGTGGCTTGAAGATTGAGATTCATCATCATTCTTCTTGTGATTGCACCTATGCTTACCACCACTCGTATTAGTGGCGCTAGATTCGCTGCTAGAAGAGCTACTCGACTGGCTACTGCTACTGGAGTTGCTGCTACCGGTTCCATCCGAATCAGTTTTGCTTGTAGACTTACTGGTGGAGCTGCTATTGGACTGGCTAGACGATGTGCTCGAGCCAGAGGAGTCCGTTTTGCTAGAAGATGTACTGCTTGCTTTACTTTTGGATTGGCTAGCGGATTTAGATGACCCACTGGAATTTGACGAGCTGCTAGAATGGCTGATGTTTTGACTCTTGTTGCTAGTCTGAGATGTACCTGTAGCATCGCTTTGACTGTAAGCAGCACTAGAAGATTGGCTTTCGGATTGGCTTGAAGTTTTGGTACCATCCCTAGTGGAACTACTAGATGTGGCTTGAGAGTCAGTCTGACTGTTAGCATGAGAAGACCCTTGGGCACTGGATTGGCTAGCAGATGTGGTTGTGGACTGGCTAGTAGACTCTGATTCACTATCGGCATTCTTATGTTTGCTGTGTGTCTCCTTCTTAGTAGAAGTGCCAGTTTTTTTAGTTCTAGAACGAGCGTTGGATTGGCTGTTACTACTGGATTGCGCGTTGGACTGACTGTAAGTTTGGGTGGACTGGCCTTGTTCCGTAGTTGTGCTGCTGGAGTGGCTGTTGGATTGGGCGTTGGATTGACTACTGGATTGGCTATTTGATTGATCCTTTGTTTCTGTGGTTCCGCCATGTTTCTTGGTGGTGCTGCTGGAGTGGCTTGCAGACTTGGATTCAGCGCTAGATTGGGAACTGGATTCGCTGCTGGTTTCGGTGGTTCCGCCATGTTTCTTGGTGGTGCTGCTGGAGTGGCTTGCAGACTTGGATTCAGCGCTAGATTGGGAACTGGATTTGCTGTTGGTTTCGATGGTTCCGCCATGTTTCTTCGTGGTGCTGCTGGAGTGGCTTGCCGACTTGGAGTCAGCGCTGGATTGGGAACTGGATTCGCTGCTGTTTTCGGTGGTTCCGCCATGTTTCTTGGTGGTGCTCCTGGAGTGGCTTGCCGACTTGGAGTCAGCGCTAGATTGGGAACTGGATTCGCTGCTGTTTTCGGTGGTTCCGCCATGTTTCTTGGTAGTGCTGCTGGAGTGGCTTGCCGACTTGGAGTCAGCGCTAGATTGGGAACTGGATTCGCTCCTGTTTTCGGTGGTTCCGCCATGTTTGTTGGTGGTGCTGCTGGAGTGGCTTGCCGACTTGGAGTCAGCACTGGATTGGGAACTGGATTCGCTGCTGTTTTCGGTGGTTCCGCCATGTTGCTTAGTGGTGCTGCTGGAGTGGCTTGCAGACTTGGAGTCAGCACTGGATTGGGAACTGGATTCGCTCCTGTTTTCGGTGGTTCCGCCATGTTGCTTGGTGGTGCTGCTGGAGTGGCTTGCAGACTTGGAGTCAGCACTGGATTGGGAACTGGATTCGCTCCTGTTTTCGGTGGTTCCGCCATGTTGCTTAGTGGTGCTGCTGGAGTGGCTTGCAGACTTGGAGTCAGCGCTGGATTGGGAACTAGATTTGCTGTTAGTTTCGATGGTTCCGCCATGTTTGTTGGTGGTGCTGCTGGAGTAGCTTGCCGACTTGGAGTCAGCACTGGATTGGGAACTGGATTCGCTCCTGTTTTCGGTGGTTCCGCCATGTTGCTTGGTGGTGCTGCTGGAGTGGCTTGCAGACTTGGAGTCAGCGCTGGATTGGGAACTAGATTTGCTGTTAGTTTCGATGGTTCCGCCATGTTTGTTGGTGGTGCTGCTGGAGTGGCTTGCCGACTTGGAGTCAGCACTGGATTGGGAACTAGATTTGCTGTTAGTTTCGATGGTTCCGCCATGTTTGTTGGTGGTGCTGCTGGAGTGGCTTGCCGACTTGGAGTCAGCACTGGATTGGGAACTGGATTCGCTCCTGTTTTCGGTGGTTCCGCCATGTTGCTTAGTGGTGCTGCTGGAGTGGCTTGCAGACTTGGAGTCAGCACTGGATTGGGAACTGGATTCGCTCCTGTTTTCGGTGGGTCCGCCATGTTGCTTGGTGGTGCTGCTGGAGTGGCTTGCAGACTTGGAGTCAGCACTGGATTGGGAACTGGATTCGCTCCTGTTTTCGGTGGTTCCGCCATGTTGCTTGGTGGTGCTGCTGGAGTGGCTTGCAGACTTGGAGTCAGCGCTGGATTGGGAACTAGATTTGCTGTTAGTTTCGATGGTTCCGCCATGTTTGTTGGTGGTGCTGCTGGAGTGGCTTGCCGACTTGGAGTCAGCACTGGATTGGGAACTGGATTCGCTCCTGTTTTCGGTGGTTCCGCCATGTTGCTTGGTGGTGCTGCTAGAGTGACTGGCAGACTTGGAGTCAGCGCTGGATTGGGAACTGGATTCGCTGCTGTTTTCGGTGGTTCCGCCATGTTTCTTGGTGGTGCTGCTGGAGTGGCTTGCCGACTTGGAGTTAGCGCTAGATTGGGAACTGGATTCGCTCCTGTTTTCGGTGGTTCCGCCATGTTTGTTGGTGGTGCTGCTGGAGTGGCTTGCCGACTTGGAGTCAGCGCTGGATTGGGAACTGGATTCGCTGCTGTTTTCGGTGGTTCCGCCATGTTTCTTGCTGGTGCTGCTGGAGTGGCTTGCCGACTTGGAGTCAGCGCTAGATTGGGAACTGGATTCGCTCCTGTTTTCGGTGGTTCCGCCATGTTTGTTGGTGGTGCTGCTGGAGTGGCTTGCAGACTTAGAGTCAGCGCTGGATTGGGAACTGGATTCGCTGCTGTTTTCGATGGTTCCGCCATGTTGCTTGGTGGTGCTGCTGGAGTGGCTTGCAGACTTGGAGTCAGCGCTGGATTGGGAACTAGATTTGCTGTTAGTTTCGATGGTTGCGCCATGTTTCTTGGTGGTGCTGCTGGAGTGGCTTGCCGACTTGGAGTCAGCGCTAGATTGGGAACTGGATTCGCTCCTGTTTTCGGTGGTTCCGCCATGTTTGTTGGTGGTGCTGCTGGAGTGGCTTGCAGACTTGGAGTCAGCGCTGGATTGGGAACTGGATTCGCTGCTGTTTTCGGTGGTTCCGCCATGTTGCTTAGTGGTGCTGCTGGAGTGGCTTGCAGACTTGGAGTCAGCACTGGATTGGGAACTGGATTCGCTCCTGTTTTCGGTGGTTCCGCCATGTTGCTTGGTGGTGCTGCTGGAGTGGCTTGCAGACTTGGAGTCAGCGCTGGATTGGGAACTAGATTTGCTGTTAGTTTCGATGGTTCCGCCATGTTTGTTGGTGGTGCTGCTGGAGTGGCTTGCCGACTTGGAGTCAGCACTGGATTGGGAACTGGATTCGCTGCTGTTTTCGGTGGTTCCGCCATGTTGCTTGGTGGTGCTGCTGGAGTGGCTTGCAGACTTGGAGTCAGCGCTGGATTGGGAACTGGATTCGCTGCTGTTTTCGGTGGTTCCGCCATGTTTCTTGCTGGTGCTGCTGGAGTGGCTTGCCGACTTGGAGTCAGCGCTAGATTGGGAACTGGATTCGCTCCTGTTTTCGGTGGTTCCGCCTTGTTTATGGGTTGAGCTGCTGGAGTGACTGGCAGACTTGGAGTCAGCGCTAGATTGGGAACTGGATTTGCTGTTGGTTTCGATGGTTCCGCCATGTTTCTTGGTAGTGCTGCTGGAGTGGCTTGCCGACTTGGAGTCAGCGCTAGATTGGGAACTGGATTCGCTCCTGTTTTCGGTGGTTCCGCCATGTTTGTTGGTGGTGCTGCTGGAGTGGCTTGCAGACTTGGAGTCAGCGCTGGATTGGGAACTGGATTCGCTGCTGTTTTCGGTGGTTCCGCCATGTTGCTTAGTGGTGCTGCTGGAGTGGCTTGCAGACTTGGAGTCAGCACTGGATTGGGAACTGGATTCGCTCCTGTTTTCGGTGGTTCCGCCATGTTGCTTGGTGGTGCTGCTGGAGTGGCTTGCAGACTTGGAGTCAGCACTGGATTGGGAACTGGATTCGCTCCTGTTTTCGGTGGTTCCGCCATGTTGCTTGGTGGTGCTGCTGGAGTGGCTTGCAGACTTGGAGTCAGCGCTGGATTGGGAACTAGATTTGCTGTTAGTTTCGATGGTTCCGCCATGTTTCTTGGTGGTGCTGCTGGAGTGGCTTGCAGACTTGGAGTCAGCGCTGGATTGGGAACTAGATTTGCTGTTAGTTTCGATGGTTCCGCCATGTTTGTTGGTGGTGCTGCTGGAGTGGCTTGCCGACTTGGAGTCAGCACTGGATTGGGAACTGGATTCGCTCCTGTTTTCGGTGGTTCCGCCATGTTGCTTGGTGGTGCTGCTGGAGTGGCTTGCAGACTTGGAGTCAGCGCTGGATTGGGAACTAGATTTGCTGTTAGTTTCGATGGTTCCGCCATGTTTCTTGGTGGTGCTGCTGGAGTGGCTTGCAGACTTGGAGTCAGCGCTGGATTGGGAACTAGATTTGCTGTTAGTTTCGATGGTTCCGCCATGTTTGTTGGTGGTGCTGCTGGAGTGGCTTGCCGACTTGGAGTCAGCACTGGATTGGGAACTGGATTCGCTCCTGTTTTCGGTGGTTCCGCCATGTTGCTTGGTGGTGCTGCTGGAGTGGCTTGCAGACTTGGAGTCAGCGCTGGATTGGGAACTGGATTCGCTGCTGTTTTCGGTGGTTCCGCCATGTTGCTTAGTGGTGCTGCTGGAGTGGCTTGCAGACTTGGAGTCAGCACTGGATTGGGAACTGGATTCGCTCCTGTTTTCGGTGGTTCCGCCATGTTGCTTGGTGGTGCTGCTGGAGTGGCTTGCAGACTTGGAGTCAGCGCTGGATTGGGAACTAGATTTGCTGTTAGTTTCGATGGTTCCGCCATGTTTGTTGGTGGTGCTGCTGGAGTGGCTTGCAGACTTGGATTCAGCGCTAGATTGGGAACTGGATTTGCTGTTGGTTTCGATGGTTCCGCCATGTTTCTTGGTGGTGCTGCTGGAGTGGCTTGCCGACTTGGAGTCAGCGCTGGATTGGGAACTGGATTCGCTGCTGTTTTCGGTGGTTCCGCCATGTTTCTTGGTGGTGCTGCTGGAGTGGCTTGCAGACTTGGAGTCAGCACTGGATTGGGAACTAGATTTGCTGTTAGTTTCGATGGTTCCGCCATGTTTCTTGGTGGTGCTGCTGGAGTGGCTTGCAGACTTGGATTCAGCGCTAGATTGGGAACTGGATTTGCTGTTGGTTTCGATGGTTCCGCCATGTTTCTTGGTGGTGCTGCTGGAGTGGCTTGCCGACTTGGAGTCAGCGCTGGATTGGGAACTGGATTCGCTGCTGGTTTCGGTGGTTCCGCCATGTTTCTTGGTGGTGCTGCTGGAGTGGCTGGCAGACTTGGAGTCAGCGCTGGATTGGGAACTGGATTCGCTCCTGTTTTCGGTGGTTCCGCCATGTTGCTTGGTGGTGCTGCTGGAGTGGCTTGCAGACTTGGAGTCAGCGCTGGATTGGGAACTAGATTTGCTGTTAGTTTCGATGGTTCCACCATGTTTCTTGGTGGTGCTGCTGGAGTGGCTTGCCGACTTGGAGTCAGCACTGGATTGGGAACTAGATTTGCTGTTAGTTTCGATGGTTCCGCCATGTTTCTTGGTGGTGCTGCTAGAGTGGCTTGCCGACTTGGAGTTAGCGCTGGATTGGGAACTGGATTCGCTGCTGTTTTCGGTGGTTCCGCCATGTTTCTTGGTGGTGCTGCTAGAGTGACTGGCAGCCTTGGAGTCAGCGCTGGATTGGGAACTGGATTCGCTCCTGTTTTCGGTGGTTCCGCCGTGTTTCTTGGTGGTGCTGCTGGAGTGGCTTGCCGACTTGGAGTCAGCGCTGGATTGGGAACTGGATTCGCTGCTGTTTTCGGTGGTTCCGCCATGTTGCTTGGTGGTGCTGCTGCTGGAGTGGCTTGCAGACTTGGAGTCAGCGCTGGATTGGGAACTAGATTTGCTGTTAGTTTCGATGGTTCCGCCATGTTTCTTGGTGGTGCTGCTAGAGTGGCTTGCCGACTTGGAGTCAGCGCTGGATTGGGAACTGGATTCGCTGCTGTTTTCGGTGGTTCCGCCATGTTTCTTGGTGGTGCTGCTAGAGTGACTGGCAGCCTTGGAGTCAGCGCTGGATTGGGAACTGGATTCGCTGCTGTTTTCGGTGGTTCCGCCATGTTGCTTAGTGGTGCTGCTGGAGTGGCTTGCAGACTTGGAGTCAGCGCTGGATTGGGAACTAGATTCGCTGTTAGTTTCGATGGTTCCGCCTTGTTTATGGGTTGAGCTGCTGGAGTGGCTGTTGGATTGGGCGTTGGATTGACTACTGGATTGGCTATTTGATTGATTATATGTTTCTGTAGACCCGCCTTGTGTCGTTGTTGTGCTCGTGGATTGGCTTACAGACGCGGAGTCAGCGCTGGATTGGGAGCTGGATTCGCTGCTGTTTTCGGTGAATCCGTCTTGTTGTGTGCTTGTACTTTTGGATTCGCTTGAAGACGCGCTGAAGGCGGAGCTTAATGACGAGCTGCTTGAGTAGGAGAAGTCCTCATCATTGTCTATCTCGCTCGGCGGACCTTTGAAGAAAGCAAGTTTTCTACTTATACTTCGTAAAATCTTGACTGTAGGAAAGCCACGCTTCGGCATGAATGGGCTGGCTCGACCGAAGTGATACCACGGCCTCAAAGAAAACGAAACGTTTAAAATTTTTTTACTCCATTCATGAATATTTAGAATTCAAATTTGAAATGTAAGTACATAATATATCTTAATACAATTATTAAATTGAAATTATTGGTAAATAATTAAAATTTGATATTAATATATATTGACTAATATAGGTAATAATTTGATTTGAGATTTATTTCTGGCAAACTTTACAGAATTTTGAGGTATTTGAAAGGAAACGCACGAGTAGTCACCAACGCAGTTTATTCTAGACTAGCCAACCGGCCTACGAGCGGCCCGCGCGCACACCTTACAACTATCGATATGTAGTTATTTCTATGTTCATGCAAAATACTTAAAAATTAAATTCTTATTTAGCCAATTAAAAAGTTATTCAAATACTTTAATAAAAAAGTAAAATTTGCATGCTGTTATATATAACTATAGTTAATTGTGTGTTCTAGTTTATGTTTATAAAATCATTTCTTACGACATTTACTGCAAATAAAGAATTTTCAACTTTCCCACTTTCCCCCAATAAATTCGAAAAGTAAAGAAATTACTTACAGGGCCTAGGCAGCGCCTGGACTGCCGCAAAAATCTGTAAAAAAATGAAATCTTTATTAATAAAATATTACGAGATGGCTGACCCATTTCGAACCAATGGCTCCCCCCCACTAAAGGGCTATGAGGGAAAACTGTCTGGGGTTAAGTCGGTATGTCTCTCCGGCTTCTCGTCAGGAGAAACCTCCGCTAGATTAGAGTCGGACATAACCCTCCTGCTCCCCAGCAGTAGGGTATGCAAAGGCGAATTGTCGGCCCATTGCATTCGGGGCCGGCGGCATTCCCCAACGGCACAAAAAAACAGTGGCCTATGTACAATAGTTCAATATAGTCGTTTATGTGACGGACGAGTGACATTTAAAAAAAGCCCCCGACGGCGGCCATCTTGGATTAAAAATTTGTCACAATAAATATATTCTGCTACTCAAGCCTTTTATATGATACCCATATTGTGGGAGTTGTGTTAAAACATACAATCCATATCTTTGTGACGGCGGCCATCTTGGATCGATTTTTATCCAACATAGCTAAGAACACTCCCCCCTTATTCATCTTTCAAACAAAAAAAAAACAAATCAAAATCGGTTCATTTGTTCGGAAGCTACGATTCCATAGACAGACACACAGACACACACACACACACACACGACAAACGTTCTATTTGGAATGCGGAGGTTACTGGTTTTTATAAAATTCTGCATGGAAGGGTTAGAATGCCAATTTACCGTATTATATTGGCAACATCGAAATCGAATGATTCAAAAATAGGGAAAGTCGGCTTCATGCGACTTGGAAGGCGACTTAGAGTGTGACTTAGGTCGCATGCGACGCCATGTATTTTAAACAAAAATTTTGGGTTCGTTTTTGTACGCGAAAAATTGATTCCCACCAAAAGCGGTAATCCAAAACTTTGAGTGCAAAAGCAGACCAAACAGTTAACTATAAGTATTAAATAAATAGTATAGGAGATTGTAACCCCGAAATTGTTTAAAATTGATCCTGTTTAGTAGCTGAATAAATCGATTGGCGTCGCTAGTGTGCCCTTCACGTCACTTTAAAAATGTAGCTTACCAGAACTATAACTACAAACTTCATGGTGCTCGATGCAATGTTTTTTTACAGGAATCGAAATCCTTTTTATATGAATATTATTTATTTTCAGTTACAAAACATAGTTACAAAACACCTGCATAAATAATTTAAATCAATGCGTTTGCTGTGTTTATGTAAATGTTTTTATCATATTATTCGTTTGAGTTGCGCTGTTTTTAATAATTAACTTATTATTTCTATTAAGTATTATTATATTAACAATTAAGTGTCACCTTTACGCTTTGATTATCATAAACCATTGATAGTGTTGTGAAAAACTGAGTTTTAGGGTTTCGCAGTTCACGAGGAATTCCTTACCTTCGGCGGAGATGCCTTGACATCACTTCCGTTGTAATTGCAACGAGGGCCCTGTTAGTCTAGTGGTTTAAGTACCAGGCCGTGATCTCGGGGTAGTTCAAAAAATTCAAAATTCAAAAGTACTTTATTTGCATAGGCTTATATACAGCTCTTACAAATCGTCATACATGAAAAAAAATATAAATTATAGCTATGTATATTATACATGTAATCCTTATCCTTACTCCTTACTATACTATATACTATAATACTATACTATACTATATACTATACTATATACTATACTATACTATACTATACTATACTATACTATACTATACTATACTATACTATACTATACTATATACTATATACTATACTAATATACTAATACTAATAATATTATAAAGGCGAAAGTTTGTTTGGATGGATGTATGGATGGATGTTTGTTCCTCTTTCACGGAAAAACTACTAAACGGATTTTAATGAAACTTTACAGTATTGTAGCTTATAGATCAGAATAACACATAGGCTATAATTTATAAAGATATTGTGTGAATTGTCCAAATGAGTAACCCATTATTGTCAAAATAGTGAACCATAAATACAATAAAAATTGATAATTTATTTCTAATGCACATTTGGTAGTAATAAATGGATCCTTATCAAAATGAATACTTTTATCGCTTTTGGTATTTAAAAGAGATAAATTTTGTCCTTCACAATACATCATTTGGACAAATATTTAATAGTTACGACGATGACAAACAAACCGAACGCGCGATACTATGGTATGTTACGGTCTAACGGGCGGCGCGGCGGGCGAATGGAGCGGGGTCGGTCGCGGTGAGGTGGGAGGAGAAGTCGCTCATCGCTGAGTGCGCGACCCGAACACGGGCAGACGCGTGAGGGCAGACGTTGTTGACGGTTGTGTTCGTTTTGCGAATTTTGAAGGCACTAGCGCGGTACAGGTAAAACTTTTTTGCTTAATTTGCTTCTAGCGAAAATTGGTCAGGACCGTAATGTGGCATTAGCTGTGTCATCCTCTGGGATCGCTGCAACATTACTAAGTGGTGGAAGGACGGCACACTCGGTTTTTAAATATGTATGTTATAATTTTAATGTCATAATGTTAGTTCTTTTCACGCTAATATAAGCTACTCGAAATACTAATACTGCGCACACGAAGTCGCGGGCACCAGTTATTGATACATAAAGACCTTGCTTTTATTCGAATTACACGCAGACGAAGTCGCGGGCAAAAGCTAGTTAAACATATATGTCGATACAAAAAATATACTAAGAAATTCATAAATATAATGTGATTCTACCACCGGAATCGGAAAGTTGATTCTGCCAGCTCTGAAACTCGCCAGTTACTCTTTTTAATCTCCAAAATGTTTTAAGTACAGTATCATGGGTGTAGGCGAACAGTTTATCATTTCCACAGTGGGTTCGATTCCCGGGTCGAGCAAAGGTATGTTTCGAATTTTTCGGACATAGCCCGAGATTGTGATCAGCAATCCGCATTAGGCAAGCGTGGTGATTAAGCCGAATCCCATCATCGTAGTGATATCTTGATTTCTATGATGGAGGCCTTTGCCCTGCAGTGGGACAGGACAGGACGGGAATGTGGTAAAAAACAGAACATGGGTTCCGTTTTTTATATAGATTCGTCATGTCCATCCGTCCGTATGTCACAGTCACTTTATTCCGAAACTATAAGAACTATGGTATTGAAACTTGGTAAAAAAAGTAATTTTGTTAACCGCATTACGATTTTTACACAAAAATAAGATAAACGCATATTTTGGGGGGTCCCCATACTTAGAACTGAAACAAAATTTCTTTTATTTCTCTTTCAAACCCGTACGTCGTGTATGGGTATGGATAGCTCTTTAAAAAAGATGTTGTGATTTCTAATATAATTTTTTTCTAAACTTAATACTTCGCGCAAGAGACGCTCCCAAAATGATAAAATGTATTAGTGTAGTTAATACTTTTAAAAAAAAATATGAAAAAAATTTTTTTTCAATTTTCAAATAAACAATTTTTCAACATCTTACTTGCTGCTACGGAACCCTTCATGGGCGAGTCCGACTCACACTTTTTACTTACTTTTAGCGTAGCTTTATGTCTCGGTTATTGTTTTTATTTTCTTGTGTTTTTCTTCTTTGTCCAATAAATTTTATTTCACTTATTGTGGACACACTTATTAAAACCAATCAAGTTATTTATTATGATTTGTTGTTATCTATCTGTTGTCAATATTCATCCCTCTGGAATACTTAAGGTGACGGGTAGGGCACACTAGCGATGCAAATCGATTTTTAGCTACAAAGCCGAATCTATTTTAAACAGAGTCGGGGTTACAACCGTTCGTTAAACACTTATTCTATTTATTAACCATGAAAAAATGTTGGGTCCAACGCGTACGCGAAAAATTGATGGCCACTTTTGGCGTGAATCAATTTTTTGTGTTCAAAAACAGACTCAATATTTGTGTATGGTTATTTAATAAATAGTATAAGTGTTTCCTCCTCGCTCTTACCGAGGTGTCGTAAAAGGCGACTAAGGTAAAGCCTGCTGGCATGATCATCACCACCCAGAGAAGGAAAACTCTGCATTTATATCAAAACCCTCGCCAACCCGTCTGCCAATCGCGGTGAGTATGGTAATTACCCCTCACGTGACTGAGGGAGGCCCGTGCCCCAGCAGTGGGGACTTAAATGGGCTGATGATGATGATGATGTGTTTGCCGAGTGGTTGTAACCCCGAATTGTTTAAAATAGATCCGGTTTAGTAGCTTAAAATTAAAATCGATTGGTGTCGCTAGTGTGCCCTACCCGTCACCTTAACCGTTTGGCACTACAGTGGGGTGCAAAGTCGGAAATCTAATTTAATTTAATCTAATTATGTGGGAGCACGTGCAACCGAGGGCAGGCTCTCCAGTTTGCTTTTAAACAAGTATTTTTTATTTACATTATGGCAGACAAACTAGCAGACGGCTCACCTGATGGTAAGTGATTACCGCCGCCCATGGACTTCTTCAGCCGTGTGGTCCCCGGCAGAGTAGAATAGGCCACCCTCACTCTTACCGAGGTGTCGTAAAAGGCGACTAAGGTATAGCTGCTGGCATGATCATCAGCACCCAGAGAAGGAAAACTCTGCATTTATATTAAAACCCTCGCCAACCCGTCTGCCGTCTGGCGATATACGCCTGTTTCCTTGACCTCTCTAAAGCCTTCGACTTATTATTTTACGACGTACTCTGGAGAATGCTGGGAGACAGGGGTGTACCGGCTGATATCCTGAATATACTTAAGTTCTGGTACTCAAATCAAACCAATGTTGTAAGGTGGGCAAATGCTGTATCCGATGCATATCTGTTGGAGAGTGGAGTGAGGCAGGGGGGACTTAACGTCTCCTACCCTCTTCAATATTTATGTAAATGATCTCATAGTGGAGCTGAGCAAGCTGCGTGTCGGTTGTCGAATTGACGGCGTCAGTATCAATAATTTAAGTTATGCGGATGATATGGTGCTGCTCAGCCCCACTGTGGGAGGTCTTGAAGAGATGCTACGAGTCTGTGAGAGGTACGCATCTGATCATGGACTTGTGTATAACACTAGGAAAACCAAATGTGTGATCTTTAAGGCCAAAGGTAAAAATCCCGATAACAGAAAGATATTAACATTGATACACAATTTAAATATCTAGGGACATATTGTTACTGATGACCTTAAAGATGACGCAGACATAGAAAGGGAGCGGATGGCTCTTGCGGTTCGAGGGAATATGCTGGTCCGTAGATTTTCCCGCTGTACTGAACAAGTTAAGGTCACGCTCTTTAAAGCATATTGCTAAAACATGTACACGGGAAGTCTATGGGCTACGTATTCGAAAAGACCCCTAGACACACTCAGAGTCCAATACAATAACATCTTCAGGATGATGTTGGGGCTGCCTCGCTTTTGTAGCGCGTCGGGGATGTTCGCGGAATTCCAGATTGATGGCTTTACGGCCATAATCCGAAAAAAGACCGCGTCACTGGTCCGCAGGGTGAGGGACAGCCGCAACACCATCCTGATGACTCTAGCGGATAGGTACACCTCACCGCTATGGAAGTGCCTGGTGCGAAGAGTGACCACTGAAACCAGTTTCTTTGGTAACTCCTAGCAACCTTTTTTAATTTTTTTAAATTTTATTTTATTGCATTTTATTTTGTCGATATGTACCTACTAATATAATTTTAAGTCATTTTGTTACTAACAATCTATGGATCAAAAACTGTGGTCTGAAATAAATAATTTTTTTTTTATAAATAATAAAAAAAAAATCAAAATATTAATTGAAACCGATTAAACAGCATGTCAAAATTGATTGGGTCATAGAAATAAAATGTCAACAAATAATAAAAAAATACATTAAATATATAATAGGTAGACTTGAATAAATAACTATGTAGGTAATCATTATACAATAAAATGAATATGTCAAAAATAAAAATCAGAGTGATTTAAGTATTTTAAAAAATTGACGCAAGAGCCGTCCAAAGCTATGAGCAAATACATCGATCTCATAATGCCGAGCAAGAATGTCCCCGATTGGTTCGCAGAGCGCGGTTAGTGGACGCTTGACGCGCGCGCTCGGTGCGCACGGCAGGCAACGCCAGTAGGCGAGGTCGGCGGGGCGCGGTTCCACCAACCCGAGATTGTCGGAACTAAAATACGCAGTTCCTCTAATATACGTGGACTATCAATCTTCTGGTGCAGTATGGAAAGATAGTGTATTATTAAAATCATTGCCCTTCTAAGTTTAAGGGTATCCATTTCTATCATTTGAGGCCGTGTGGTCCCCGGCAGAGTAGAATAGGCCACCCTCACTCTTACCGAGGTATCGTAAAAGGCGACTAAGGTAAAGCTGCTGGCATGATCATCAGCACCCAGAGAAGGAAAACTCTGCATTTATATCAAAACCCTCGCCAACCCGTCTGCCAAGCGTGGTGAGTATGGCAATTACCCCTCATGTGATTGAGGGAGGCCCGTGCCCCAGCAGTGGGGACTTAAGTGGGCTGATGATGATGATTTCTATCATTCCCGATACAAATAGGGACGGGTATAGATATGGGTAGTAGCCGTAAATTTTTTTATAAAGCCACCACGCGAACCTTCGCTGTACCCTTTCAACGATGAGGACATATTTTTCCTCGTAGGAACTCCAAACAATTGCCCCGTATTCAAGTCTGCTGCGAATGTAAGCAGACAATAGTACTTTCGCCACTTTCCCGTTGTCAAACTGCGATGCTATTCTAATAACAAAGCCGAGTATTCTATGCCCCAATTTACATGTGTTTCTTATGTGCGTATGAAAATATAATTTAGTATCCAATGTTATGACTAAATCTTTAATGTCAAATGTTCTTTCCATAGGAGCGTCAGATAAATAATAATTGTACAATAAAGGTTTTGATTTCAATAAAGGTTTTGGTTTTGATTTGAAAAAGTGATAACTTTACATTTGAGGACGTTTAGAGGGAGATGGTTGTCCAGGATCCATTGATACCGCTCTGCAAAACTAAAGCACCCGCTTCAGTTTTGATCCCCAGGCATATCTTTAGGTCATTCGCTAACACAAGACACTTAGAAGCAGATAAGTTTCCGGCAGATCGTTAATGAAGATTAGGAATAAGGTTGGTCCTAGCGTACTACCCTGACTTACCCCAGATCTTGTAAAGTAATGAGTGGATTCGTAGCCATCCAAACGAACAAACTGTAAGCGATCTTTTAGATAGCTGGAGATAAATTTGAAAAGCCGGGGTGTAAAACCTAACACTGCAAGTTTCTCTAACAACTTGTCGTTGTCAATCAAATCGAAGGCCTTTTTGAAATCGAAATAGGCTGCATCTACTTGCTCCCCACGATCTATTCAGCAGTGGACGTAATCCACATGCGATATTAGGTTACTAGTAGTGGAGCGCGCACGCCGGAATCCGTGCTAGCTGTCATGCAACAGGTGACTGATCTGCATACTTAGCTGTTCGTTTAGGATAGCCTCGAATATCTTAGCGAACACTGATAAGACTGCGATCGGCCTAAACTACTCCCATGGAGTACTGCTCCCATCTTTGGGCAGGCGCCCCTAAATATTAGCTTGACCCATTTGACGCCTTGCAGAGACGAGCTGTCCGGATTGTCGGGGATCCCGATCTCACGGACAAATTGGAGTCGTTGGAGTCGCGAAGAGATTTTGGCTCTCTTTGCCTCTTCTATAGGCTCTTCCATGGAGAGTGCTCTTTGGAGCTGTTTAATATCATACCAGGGTCACCATTCTACAATCGCACGACTAGACGCCGCGGCAAACTTCACCAATACTGCCTGGAACCTATCCCTTCCAGAACGCTTCGTTTCCAGAGCTCCTTTTTCCCGCGCTCGTGCAAACTCTGGAATGAGCTTCCTGCCGCGGTGTTCCCTGATCGCTATGACATGTCCTTTTTTAAACGAGGTTTGAAAAGAGTTCTTCTCTCACGGTAGGCAGCGGCATGACTGTGCTCCGGCATTGTTGATGTCTTTGAGCGGCGGTTACCGTTTACCATCAGATGGGCCGCATAGATAGACATCTACTATAAGCAATAAAAAATAAAAAAAAAACTTTAGATGTCTGCCCCTCCTTCACCCTTCGGGATGAATGTGGCCCTAGACAATATCCAGCATTTTGGATATTGCGATGTAGTAAGTGCAAGATTATAAATGTACAGGAGAGGTGTCGCAGTCTTTCGCCAGAAATACGGGAATGCCGTCTGGCCCACACGATGAACGCGGTTTGAGGCGTCTGACTGCTTTCATCAGATCAGCTCCTTCCACCGACAAAATGGATATCGAGGTTGCATCACGACAGTTATGAGCAGCTTTAGCCGCCAGGTCTATTCTCATGAAATACTGAGGCAAAATACGTGGCAAAAGTGTCAGCTACGGCTTGACCTGTGACTTCAGTATCTCCAAAGGTATATACTCCTAATGGTCCTCTGTCCCTTTTTTTATCCTTGACGAAATTCCAAAACTTAGTTGGATCGTCAATGATATTCTTTTGTACTAATTTAATGTACTGCCGATTATCGTTGTCAATCATTTTTTTTACCTTATCTCTATAATAAATAAACATTTGCTTATTGAAATCTTTACCTTCTTGTTTAAACCTCCTGTGGTGGAAGTGCTTTGTCTTTATACCTTTTATTATTTCCGCAGTATACCACTAAGGGTAGATATATATCTGACCATTTTGAAGGGAATGATTTTTAAAAGGTACAAAGAGTCTAACACATTCGAGAAGTTTGTCATAAACAGCACAGTCAACGTTATTTAATCATCATCATCATCATCATCAGCCCATTTAAGTACCCACTGCTGGGACACGGGCCTCCCTCAATCACATGAGGGGTAATTGCCATACTCACCACGCTTGGCAGACGGGTTGGCGAGGGTTTTGATATAAATGCAGAGTTTTCCTTCTCTGGGTGCTGATGATCATGCCAGCAGCTTTACCTTAGTCGCCTTTTACGACACCTCGGTAAGAGTGAGGGTGGCCTATTCTACTCTGCCAGGGGACCACACGGCCTACGTCATTTAATACTTATAGTTAACTGTTTGGTCTGCTTTTGCATTCGAATTTTGGATTACCGCCAAAAGTGGCCCGCTTTTGGCGTGAATCGATTTTTTGCGTACAAAAACGGACCTAACACTGGTGCATGGTTATTTAATAAATAGTATAAGTGTTAGCCGAGAGGTTGTAATCCCGAAATTGTTTAAAATAGATAGTAAACCGGATGGTATAGTAGCTAAAAATTAAAATCGTTTGGCGTCGCTAGTGTGCCCTACCCGTCACCTTAAAGGGTTGCGAATGTCAATGGCAGTCGCTTCATTGTAATTACCAGACTCCCCAAATCAAAAATTATGGTCCAAGCGTATTTCAGGCTTCAGAGCGACAGCTTTGGACGCAACTGGTAAATACGATAAGATGAAGAAAGATTAGAAGTATAAAATAATAATTCATCATTCATCATCATCATTTCAGTCAATAGACGTCCACTGCCGGACATAGGCCTCCCCCAATGTTCTCCACACAGATCGGTACTGTGCCGCCCGCATCCAATGGATTCCCGCGATCTTCACCAGATCGTAGGTCCACCTTGTGGGGGGCCTGCCACGGCTGCGACTTCCTGTACGTGGCCCCCACTCGAGGATCTTTCCGCCCCAACGACCGTCTGTTCTCCTCGCTATGTGCCCTGCCCACTGCCCCTTGAGACATTCAATCCTTTGGGTTACGTCTGTGACCTTAGTTCTCCTGCGGATCTCATCATTTCTGATACGATCACGCAAGGAGATTTCGAGCATAGCCCTCTTCATTGCTCTCTGGGTGACTTTGATTCAATAATACGCATTTATGTTTATTAATAAATTTAATTTTGTTGATGTCAATATAAAATTCGACGTTAATCCGTGGATTAATTAAAATGTTATGACTAAAATAAAGTAGGTATACTTAAGTAGCAAAGTAAAAGTATAGTATCATTCTTATTGTCTAAGGTATCAGCCTATATAAGTACTATCCCACTGCAGGGCAAAGTCCACCATCATAGAAATCAAGTCATCGCTACTATGATGGGATTAGGCTTAATCACCACGCTTGTCTAATGCGGATTGGTGATCAAAAACCCGAGCTATGTTCGAAAAATTCGAAACATACGTTTTGCTCGACCCGGGAATCGAACCCAGGACCCCGAGATCACGACCCGGTACTTAAACTAATAGACCAACAGAGCGTTTATACTTAAGTACAGTCGAAGAACGAAAAACCGACCAACCGTGCGAGTCGACCTCGCCCATGAAGGCTTCCTGTAGCAGCAAGTAAGATATATGGAAGGTAAATTGCGGTTTACGGTTTATAACGTCCAAACCAATTTTCGTTGTTAGTTTTCATGATTAATGTACATCTTATTTTTTTTTTAGTTTTATAATTCATTTAATATAGAAGTTAGAGAGGGGGGGCACAATTTATCCACTTTGGGAGCGTCTCTGGCGGAAAGTATTGTGTTTAGAAAAAAATGATGTTAAAAATGTTTTTTTCTTATATTTTGTAAAAAAATAATAAATAAAAATAAAAAATCATTTATTTTCTCCACAATATTGTTACAATAGTTTTCTCTACAGTATTGTTGAATAACTTAAGCTAAGAAGTAATAATAAAATATTGTGATGAGACTGATGCCTTAGCTAAGCGGGAGAGCCGGTATTGCAGATCATCAGGGCTCCCCCCAATGAATGAAAGAAATAATAATTAAAAATACATTTTTTTCGATTAAGGTAAACTGTTGTTGAACTTAAATTATGTTGCAATGTCACACGCAAATTGTAATACCTACAATAACAAGCAATAAAGATTCAGATTCACGACTTTATTGACACACTACTGGCCCGCCCTCATTTCGGGACATAAGTTCCACTTCACACCGATAGATGGCGCTAGGTGTCGATTACATCGCGCAAGCGTTACGTGTTTTCGGATTGCCTAAGCCTGCCCTCTGTCTGTAGGATTTACCTGTTTATTAATAGTATAGAAGATTAAAATTCTGAGAATGGGTTATGGGAAATAATTTTTAGGTATTTTTACGATTTTAAGATACTAAATTGAATATTTATTGTTCTAGCCGGTAGTTAATTTTTAATTAATTTTCAAAGATTTTTAGGTCGTGACGTCACAAGTGCGTCAAATGTTCCCATATGCGGTTTTACCCCAAATCATGGAAAAAAATTACAAGAAAAAAAAGAAAAAAAAATCTTTCCAAAAACCATTTAATAAGGTTTAAATTTAGACGCTACTCATACAGAGCAACGTCATGATTTTGAGGTCAAAATTCCTTTTAATCTGGAAAATTTGATATCTCTACCTGGAAATTAACGGTCAACATCAAACGTCAAATGTCAATGTCACTGTTAATAATAGGCGTGCTATTGTTATTTTTTTATCACTATAGCAAAGACAATAACTTGTATTCAGCCACCGCTACAAGTGTCAAATGAAAGTAAACGTTATTAAAAATATCCTAGATCCTAAGCGTTCGAAATTTAAAAATATTACATGAAATTCAAATGCATCGAAATGGTCTTCGATTAAAGACCTGATTAATTTTTTTTTCGCATAGCCCATTGTCGCATATTTTTATTGTATTATATAATTTAACTAATTTAATAGCAATGTCTGAGTTTTTTCGTTTATTGGTAGGCAGGGTCACTCTCCACGTATTCAACGTATTTCTCTGCAGACCGGCTCGACTGAGAATCCTTTGACGAGGATTGCTTTTCAGATGCTTCCTTCTTTTCTACGTAGGTGTTACAATCACATTCTGCGCCATCGGTATTGTTTGATCCTGTGTTCTCAGACTCTTGCTGGCCTTTTCTCCCGTAACTAAAAAGAAATAAGACAATAAATAACATTTTTTTGTGACAGGTGGCAGACGAGCAGACGACCTGATGGTAAGCCATTGCCACCGCCCATGGACACTTGCGATACCAGTGGAGTCACAAGGGGACGTTTAAGTATTAGGTAAGCAGATTTATAACAGTTATTTCTGTAATAAATCTGTATCCCCACGTACAGTGGCGGACACATCAAGCTATACAAAACTGTCAATTTTCTTCATTCGATTATAAACCTTATAGGGTTACACATTGAGTTCGAAATCGATTGAGGAAATTTGACAGTTTTATATAGCTTGAACTGTCCGCCACTGTACGAGTTCCAAAAGGACCGGCCTCCTTGCCGTGACTTCCCGCAGGAGTAATACAAAATAATAAATAAAATAAAAATCTTTTAACACAAATTATCATTAAGGCGTCGCCGTCGACACCAATCGATTTAAATTGTTAGCTACTAATCCGGATCTATTTTAAACAATTTCGGAGCGGGAGTCTCTAAGCAAACATTTATACTATTTATTTAATAATTGTGCACTACTTCTTGATCTGCTTTTGAACTAGAAATTTTGATTAAGGTGACGGGTAGGGCACACTAGCGACGCCAATCGATTTTAATTTTTAGCTACTAAACCGGATCTAAGTATTTTAAACAATTTTTCGCGTACAAAAACGGACCCAACATTTGTCCCGGGAGGTTGTAACCCAGAAATTGTTTTAAATAGATCCGGTTTAGTAGCTAAAAATTAAAATCGATATGCGTCGTCTGCCACCTATCACATAAAAATAAAACTCACTCACACACACACACTCACACACACATGCAAGCACTATTCACACACATCCTTGAATGCCACGGCCTCACAGAAAACCGGCGTGAGGCAGCACTGTACTGTGTTTCGCTGCGTGAGTGAGGGTAATGGAGGCCCAATCGAGGGGAAAGGGGTGTTTAGAGGTTATCAGCGCACTTGTGACTCTACTGTTGTCGCGGGTGTCCATGGGCGGCGGCAATCGCTTACCATCAGGTGATCCGTCTGCTCGTCTGCCATCTATTACATAAAAAAGAGCTATTTTACCTTACACTTGTAGTTTTTGTTTGGCTTTCTTTCTTGGACATTCTCATTTCCTCAGCTGTTTTCTTATGAACTGTTTTTTTGATAGTTTTCCTTCTGTTTCCATCAGTTACAACTTGTTCAGATGAAGACGAGGATTCATCTTCAGATTTAGAGGATTGGTCTTCTGAGCTGGTAGAAGTGGTCTTTGTAGTGCTACCATTACCATCGGAGAAGCTTTCGCTGTCGGTGGAGGACATTCTGTTTGAGTTGTTTTGTTGTTTCTTGGAATCTGATGATTGCTTTATGGTGTAGTCTCCGTTGGAGGAGCGTTCGATGCTGGATGTGGCAGTGTTCGATGCGCTGGCGCCAGCGGCACTGTCTACTGACTTAGTCCTTGTCTTTTTGTAGGTACTGTCTCCATCTGTAGTTTCGGTTGTGTCACTCAGAGCGGCGTGCGCTTGGGCGGCTGCGAAAGCCTCCGCGGTGGCGGTGGCGGTGCTCTTGTCTATTCTGTTTCCGTTCGCGTCGACACCTTGAGAGTTGACGACGGAAGATGTGGAACCTGTCTTAGTGGACGAGGATGAGGAGTTTTCGTTTTTGGAGGTTCTGCGGGTGATTGAAGTGTCGTCATCGTCGCCGTCTCCATCGTCGCTACCGCCGCTACCGCCACTTCCACCACTACCGCCGCTACTGCCACTACCACCGCTACCGCCGCTACTGCCACTACCACCGCTACCGCCGCTACTGCCACTACCACCGCTACCGCCGCTTCCGCCGCTACCGCCGCTTCCGCCGCTACCGCCGCTTCCGCCGCTACCGCCACTTCCACCACTACCGCCGCTACTGCCACTACCACCGCTACCGCCGCTACTGCCACTACCACCGCTACCGCCGCTTCCGCTGCTACCGCCGCTACCGCCGCTTCCACCACTACCGCCGCTACTGCCACTACCACCGCTACCGCCGCTACTGCCACTACCACCGCTACCGCCGCTTCCGCCGCTACCGCCGCTTCCGCCGCTACCGCCGCTACTGCCACTACCACCGCTACCGCCGCTTCCACCGCTACCGCCGCTTCCACCACTACCAGCCGCTACTGCCACTACCACCGCTACCGCCGCTACTGCCACTACCACCGCTACCGCCGCTTCCGCCGCTACCGCCGCTTCCGCCGCTACCGCCGCTACTGCCACTACCACCGCTACCACCGCTACTGCCACTACCACCGCTACCGCCGCTACTGCCACTACCACCGCTACCGCCGCTACCACCACTTCCACCGCTACCGCCGCTGCCACCGCTACCGCCGCTTTCACCATCATTACCACCTTTACCACCATTTTCTTTCTCTCTACGATCTCTTTCTTCCCTCTTTCTCTTTTCCCTTTCTATCCGTTCTCTTTTTTCCCGCTCTTCTCTCTTTATACGTTCCCGTTCAATCCTTTCTTTCTCTTCTCTATCTTTCCTTTCCGTTTCTTCTCTCTCTGTACGTTCTCGTTCTATTCTTTCTTTTTCTTCTTTTTGTGTCTTGGTTCTCTCTGTCCTTTCGATAGTTTCTCTCTCTATCCTTTCTCTCTTCTCTCGCTCTTTGCGTTCTCTAATTTCTTTCTGTCTCTTTTCCTTTTCTCGCATGTTCCTTTCATTTTCTTCCCTCTCTCGCTTTTCGCTCTCCTCTCTTTCTCTGCGTTCTCTCTCTTCCCTCTCTCTCTTTTCTTGCATTTCTCGTTCTCTGCGTTCTTTATCTTCTCTTTCTCTCCTTTCTCTCTCCTCTCTCTCTCTTTCTACTCTTTCTTTTTTTTCCCTCTCTTCTCGTTCTTGGCGTTCCCTTTCTTCTCTCTCCCTGCGTGTTCTTTCTTCCCTCTCACGTCGTTCCCTCTCCTCCCTCTCTCTTCTTTCTCTCTCCTCCCTTTCCCTCTCTTCCCTTTCTCTCTCTTCTCTCTGTCTCCTTTCTTCTTCTTCTTTTTTTCTACCGCAACAGCCTATATTCTTTGCGCAACCGAGGCCTTTCTTCAAGCAGCCTCCGCAACCGGCCAATTTCATTAACCCATGACATGGTGCTGGGTCTGAAAACAACAATACTAAGGTCAAGGAATGACTCAAAGGAGGGTAAGCCATTTCAGGGTGCTCAGGGAAATTGCAATGTTCTAATCGTCAGAGATAGCGGCTATAAAAACGATTTAAGGTGACGGGTAGGGCACACTAGCGACGCCAATCGATTTTAATTTTTGGCTACTAAACCGTATCTATTTTAAACAATTTCGGGGTTACAACCTCTCGGCAATCACTTATACTATTTATTAAATAATCGTTTGGCGTCGCTAGTGTGCCCCATACGTCACCTTAAGGTAGTTTTTATATCCTCCAACCGATTTAGGCTAAGGCGGTCAATCTCACCGATCGGCCACTTACGCAGTATATATTATCGCTTAGACAATTTAACACGGGACGTGGTAAAGCGCAGATTTAGTTTTGAAAAATTCTGCCACAATCCGCGGGGGGGAAGGGAAGTTTAGTGATGGTCTAGATATGAATAAGTAATGAATTGAAATGATGTTTGTTTACGAACATTGATGAATCACTTGCTCACAGCGAAAATGCAGATAAGTGGGTACTAGAAAAGTTATAATTTAATACCGCGGTAGCCTAGTGGTCTGGGCGGTCACCAAGATGGTGAAAGGGTTGGATTGTTGAAACAGTCATTTAAGTACATTTAAGTTTCTGTTCCTATTTTTTTAAGTTGTCTCTACTTGATATTTAATCAATCCCTAAAAACCATCACGTTCCCCAGTTCCTGGAAATTAGCGCATATTATACCGATACTCATAGCAGGTGATCCCAACAACTGCTCTAATTACAGGCCAATCAATATCCTGTCCTGCTTTGCTAAAGTACTGGAATCGTTAGTATACGACCATTTTTACCATCACTTTATCCCAATCTGTCAACAACAACATCCTTTGTCAAGGGGAATCAACAACTAGCAACTTGTTGGAATACACTGATTTTATTTGTAAAATATTTAATACTCATGGGCGGGTTGACTCTATCTATACTGACTTTCAGAAGGCTTTTGATAGAGTCAATCACAGATTGCTAATGTTTAAATTGGAATCAATGGGCATACACGGTTCTCTCTTGCTTTGGATTAAATCCTACGTCTCTTCTAACCGCAGTCAATTGGTAGCAATAAAAGGTTTCTGCTCTCAAGAAGTATCCATAACGTCAGGTATCCCACAAGGCTCGCATCTCGGGCCCTTGATGTTTGTAGTATTTATAAATAACCTAATCCCGATACTCAGCAACATGTCATTGCTCTATGCTGATGACTTGAAGATACTCTGTCGGATCGGAACTATTCGGGATTGCGTTAAGCTGCAAAGTGACCTTGATACACTGCTTGAATGGTGTAGACCGAATGATATGAGCCTTAGTATTAATAAATGCTTTATCATAACTTTTACGCGTATTAAAAATCCAGTTCTATTTGAATACAAAATCGACGGCATAACTTTGGGCAGGAAAACAGCAGTACGCGACTTGGGTGTTCTGTTTGACAGTAGGATGAGCTTTAATTACCACTTTGAACACATAACTAAGAAATGTAACAGGCTAATTGGTTTTGTATGTAGGGTTACCAGAGATTTTAAGTCCCCAAATAGTCTTTTATTGCTCTATAAGTCTCTTATATTAAGTCAGCTTGAGTATGGTGCTTGCGTTTGGTCGCCTCAATACATCACATATATTGATATGATCGAGTCTGTGCAAAGACGTCTCCTTAGGGTACTTACGCGTAGATTTGGACTAAAACGTGAGCTGACTACATACGAGATGCGTCTCCGTCATTTTAATGTAAAAAATTGGAGAGCCGTCGTAGGCTCTCCAATTTTTTTACATTAAAATGCTCAATCTCTGAGCTTCGATTACGTGTCCCAAACCGATCTTCCAGACTTGAACATCCGTTCTCCATACCTGTTTGTAGCAACAACGTCTCCTACCATAATCCTGCCCACCGTATGTGCCGCGAGTTTAATGCCCTATTGCTTGAACATGCTGAAGTACCTGACATCTGCAATTCATCAATTCACAAAATGGAGATCAGAACTCCATAAAATCATAGAATAGGTAATATAAAAATGCTTTTTCTTTATTTAATTTTATTTTTGTTTTTTTATGTATGTGCTCGTTATCATATTTTTATATTAGGTATTTATATCAAATTTATGTTCCGTTTCATGATGCTCTATTGTATTCTCGAGATAATTTGTTAGTTCCTAAGATGTATATCGATGCTAGATTATTAGGCTGTGTACACATGCTAGTGGAGTTTATAGCCTACCATTGTATCTGCTTTTCATGTTTTGTGTGTAAATCTTATTGCTGTAATTTTGTTTTGTGTACCTACCTGTTGCCGGTACCTAATAAATAAATAAAAATAAAATAAAAATAATATTGTATCCTTCAATTTTGTATCTGTCAATTTGGTCTTGTTTTCTTATTGCATGTCAATATTTATATTTTACATTTAGGCGTCACCCAAGGTCCAGCCTGAAAACCAGCGCTGCAGCTGTTGCTTGCGGCAGTTGAAGCATATGCTGAGGCTGAGCCTTGTTAGCCGCAACTTTTATGCTCTGTACCGTTTTTATTTATTATTTGTTTTATGTATTATGTGTTGTGGTCAATATATACTTCTTTCTTTCTTTCTTTCAATTGAGTTTATTTCGGAAAGTAACGAAGTAGGTAAATTATCCTACGGATAATTATCAACTTAGAACTGTGAAGTTGGCCGAATCTGCCCTTAGTTTGATTGACCTCTTTTTAATACGGTATATGACTATTTTTTTTTTATTACTGCAATCAAAAGACCTCTCAATGATAGAAACATCGTTGAAAGAATCACTTGATTCTCATTTAAACTACCTGAGATATCACAACTTTAAAATCACATTATTTTGGGCAAACCCAAAACGCTCCATACAAATGGCTACTAAGATGTGACGTCACACTAGAGTATTTTGTATGCATTTCATTTGAATTTTGTATGGTAGCTATATCAAATGTTTCGTTTATGTCAATGGTTCTATTATAATAGTTGGTGCAAATTGTATGGATTATTCAATGGTATAATTATTTTTTAAAAATTTCATACTTTTAAAATGGACTTGCCCATGAATCTTTGAATGACCATAAAACCGGCTAGACGTTTATTTTTAATTGAGAATTTTTGCCATTGGCACATATTGACCTATATTTTGATAAAATATTTATATTTTGTAAAATCTTGAGCTTAGTCATATACCCTATTATTCGTTCACTGTACTTGTATTATTCATTAAGGTGATGGGTAGGGCACACCGAAATTGTTTAAAATAGATCCGGTTTAGTAGCTAAAAATTTAAATCGATTTGCGTCGCTAATGTGCCCTACCCGTTACCTTAATAAGATTTCATTCCTCCTTATTTCAAAACTAGGTCTAAGGAAAGTTCCGGAACTGATCTCGATCATTCCCCTTTTAACATTGCGTATTGGAACGGGACGACTTAAGCTTTAGTAAGGTAATAACTTAAGCCCACGATTTATAATAAGGTGGAATGTGTCTAACTTAGTTGATATTTTTATATAGCAATCTTTTGTAATTTATTCTTAAGTAAGTATCTATTTTTATTATTATTTGTTAGAAATGGGGTGAGCCCCGCGTCTCATAGCCACTGCGACCAGTAGATGATCTATTGTGGCAGCCCCGTAACCTATTACAGCACCTCATGTAGCTCCAGTTCCAGGATAAACCCGAGAATGGAGCTGATAGGGGAGCTTTTGATCTCGTCTGCTGAGATCATGTGTGCTCCTAGGTGCCGGCTTCTGCAGCGGTGCAGCGCTATGCACTCGCCTCGAAAGGCCCATGTTGTGCAGGTGCTTGTTTAATTTGCAGTGCCCTGTGAGGGTCCGAGCGAGTGCCCTAACATGTCCTCTACTCAGTTTTATTATTTCTACAGCTCGTCTCTGATCGAACGCCTGTATCAACGCCTTAGACTGTTCTAGTCGAGGTAGTCTTTTCCAATATTCAGTGCTTTGCTTATGCTCCCACTCTTTTAACTCGAACCTGACCATGCAGGCTGGAACGCCACTTATTGGTTCCGGTCCGAGTAGTGGGCTCTCTGCCCCGGCCTTTGCTAGCACGTCAGCGACTTCGTTGCCTCTGATATTGCAGTGTTCCGGTACCCAAATCAGATTTACGATGTTGGCATTGCCAAGCTGGTTTAGGAGCAGGACACACTCGCTAGTTAGTTTAGAGTCAAGTTCACAGGATGTTAACGCCTTGAGGGCAGCTTGACTATCTGAGAAGATGAATATCTTCTTATTCTGGAGATTCATTTGCAGACTCTCTTGGACACAGCCAATTATTGCGAAGACTTCTGCTTGGTACACTGTGGTATAGCGACCCAGGTTGGCGAATTTGCGTATTCCGAAGCGATCATTACAAAATCCCGCCCCGGATACGCCTTGCCTCCTGGAACCATCCGTATACCAAACGATGTCATTCTGCTTAAAATTTCCGGGAGTTCCAGCCTGCCCAGTCTTGACTACTAGGTAACAAGACTGTAAACCGCTTATCGAAGTAAGTATCTAAAAAACGGACTTAAAAAATTCATCTCGTGTTCAGGCAGGAATCGAACCCACATCTTCCTCCACAATCCGGGTAGCTGTTCTACTAATTAGACCACTGAACGCGTTACTAAGCCGACGAAATTTGTAAGTGCTTGATTTGTAATGTTTGTTTGTGCCGGACATTGCTGGGTAGATGGCTATTCAATTTTGTATGGAACAGCTGAATATTTTGTTGATCTAACATGCTAAAGGTGGCCGAGAACAGAAGAGAATGGCGAATTCTCGTGTCCGAGGCCAAGATCCATTTCAAGTCGCTGAGTCAGCGTGGTACCTAAGTAAGATGCTAAATGGGCTTTATCCACGATTAGACCTGGCAAAAGCGCATCTTTCAAAAGATTGGAACATTTGCATCTGAATCAGTGTAAAGATGCGGAACAGTGAAACGCATAATTTGGAACATCGGCTCTTCCGCTGATTCGGCTCACTCGGATCATTCAGCTCATTCGGCTCACGTTAATCATTCGGATCATTTGGTTCATCCGTATCAGTGAGCGAGATTACTACCGAGTGCCGATTGAACACGAGATCCATTTGAGTCGAATGATTCATTCGAACGAACATTAGAGATTCGGAACAGTGTATCATTTGGCTGAGTCGTATCACTGAGTGGTTTCAGTAAAGAGTTACACACGTCTATACACGATACCTATTATGAAGTTTCGGGATAGATAGATAGATAGATATACTTTATTGCACAAAAAAAAGACAACTTTAAAATCTAGGCATTACAGAAACTTAATTGTACAATTTCGGCGGTCTTATCGCTGGAAGCGATTTCTACCAGACAACCTTCAGGCAAAGGACATTTGATAGTAGAGGAGGGTAGGTGGTGCAATATTGAAAAAGGGAAATAAAAGTGAACTGTATATATATATTAAAATATTTATAATGCTAATACATATGTAAATAAACACAATATTATATACTAATAAATAAATACGAAATGATAAAAAAATATGGCAGTGTAATTGCATCCTTGTTGTTAATCCGGTACCTATAACTTACCTGGCTTCGGAGCGGCGTATGCCACCGCTGCTATGGCCTAGAAAAAAAATTCTAGATTAGGCATTTTTTTTATGTGGTGGAAGACGAGCAGACGGATCGCCTGATGGCAAGCGATTGCCGCTATAGATACCCGCGACATCAGTGGAGTCACAATTTCGCTGCCAACCTTAAGGCTCCGTTTCCACAGAAGTGGAGTTGCGCGGAGTTGAGCGGAGACTTATAAAAAATTACCAATCACATTGCTCAAAATAAACTGTCCCACTGCAGGGCCTCCATCATAGAAATCAGTCATCGCATCTATGATAGGATTAAGCTTAATCACCACGCTTGCCATATGCGGATTGGTGATCACAAACCCGAGCTATGTTCGAAAAATTCGAAACAATTTTCGCTCGACCCGGGATCGAACCCAGGACCCCGAGATCACGGCCCGGTACTTAAACCACTAGACCAACAGGGCGATAAATTATAAATAAGTACTAATAAATACCGCCCCGCTGGTCTAGTGGTCCTGGGTTCGATTCCCGGGTCGAGCAAAAGTATATTTCGAAGTTTTCAAACATAGCTCGGGTTTGTGATCAACAATCCGCATTAGGCAAGCGTGGTGATAAAGCCTAGTCCCGTCATAGTAGCGATGACTTGATTTCTACGATTGAGGCCTTTGCCCTGCAGTGGGACAGTAAATAGGTTGACACTTTTATGAAAGCTTTCAACTCTATCATTAGAATCTGACGATCAGATCGACTCCATGTCAAGATAATGTTGCCTTTGTCATTCGATTTACACATAATTTTTCGCATTGCTCGTATGTAAAAGCAATTTCATTTTCTAACCGACTTCAAAAAAGAAGGAGGTTTTATGTTCGATTGTATACCTATGTAATGTTTTTTTAAGTATTAAAAACATTAACCGATTTACAGATATTTTTTTTATTTAAAAGAACACACTCCCTAGTCGGTCCCATTGTCACCATGTTGCCGAAAAATGACACTAAAAAGCATGTTTTTTTTTTCTACGAAAAAGATGCCGCCTGAAAAACCACGAACTAAAAAGTGTAAAATAATATTTTTAACATTTCATACATTTCAGATAACATTTTATAACAGTACACTCGAGAAAAGATATCACTGGAGTCGGCGCCTAATCCCTGTTGAATAATTGAATGTTTTCAAGATTAGTATCTAGATAGTATTGTGCGCCGACTTCGGTAACTGTTTTAGAGTGTACTGTTATAAATTGTTATTTGAAAAAAATTAAAGATAAATATAAGATAAAGATATTTATTTACTAAAACATGTGTAAGAACATATTAATACAGAGCATAACATTGGTTGGTACAGATTTAGAGTTTAAACATGTTTTGCCAATATTTGACGTGTAAAATTAAAATTAAAAAAAAAAACAGATATTATTTTTATTATACATTTTTAAAACGAATTTTACATAGGTAAGTATTAAAAATATTTCTAGTTTGGTATTTAGAAATGTCAATAGAAATTAAATTAAACTTCATACATAAATAAAAAATAACATTTGTTTCAACCATGGTCATATTATCATCACATTTATATTTTTTTATTCATTAAGTTTAAAATTATATTAAAAAATAAAAATAAATTACAATTAAAATCAATATTGAAGAGTGAAAATTGAAATTATTTAAATTTCATCAGAATAAATATTACATAATAAATAAATAAAATTCAAATTAAATTCAAATTTACAACTTTCATATGTTCCATAGGATTCCGTCAAAAATTATCATTAAAAAAATCGTCTATACTATTATTTTACACTTTTTAGTTCGTGGTTTTTTTTAATAATTGCTCCTGACTGAAGAGGATAGTTTAAACAAAAATAGTTTTTTTGTCTTTACTTACCAACAAAATAATTAAAGTCGCCGTCTTCATCTTTGGCTGAAGATTTAGAAGACAAGTTAATTATTATTGAGTCGATATATATATGATGTAAAGTGCACATTATACAAGATGGGTGACCAGTTGTTCAAATATGGAGGAATATGGGGAATCGTTGTATCTCTTAGCAGCTTTCATTGGAAATTTATTGATCACCCTTCTAAACTCATGTAGTTTAGAAGGGTGTGATTAGTACCCCTACCATGAGTTTGAAAAATTGTTTTCGCTAACGAAAACTATCACTTTGTCCCTTTCATTGTGGTGCATGTGATAAAAATGGGTAAACTCGTCCCATTTGCACCCAAGGGGTCTAAAAGCAATCTTGGCCATCACTCACTAATAAACAGACTTCAACGTCAATACAACGGATTGATGAAGAGGTCGGCAAGAGTTGATGTTTTTTCATGTAGCAGTCACAAATTTAAGAGGACTATAATTGATTCGTTCAAGTTGTAGCTGTCTGGTGCAATTTGGCTATTTTTAAATTTTGTTATTTGTTATTTAAATTTCTCTATTTAGTCTGCTCACATTAGCATGTCGTGACAGCCTGTAAGAGAATCTGCACTTAGCCTTATTATAGTACTTAAGTAAATACAATGTAATTAGTGTAAGATTTGTTGGTTGTCCTTAATAAATAAATAAAAAAAAATAATAAAAAAAACAAAAAAAATTTTGGATAGGGAGGATAGTTTTTCAAACTCATGGTATGGCCTCTGGACGGTAACCTATCTTACTTTCGAAACTTTAAAATTCGAATTACAAAACTTCGAAAACAGTATATCGAAGTTTTGAATCGAAGATATATTTTTTGACATAACATTGTATGCGATCAATTTATTTTACATCTACACTAATATTATAAAGAGGAAATATTCGTATTTTTGTCGACACTAATATTATAAAGAGGAAATATTTGTATTTTTGTCTACACTAATATTATAAAGAGGAAATATTTGTATGTTTGTAATGAATAAACTCAAAAACTACTGGACCGATTGCAATAATTTTTACACCATTAGAAAGCTGCATTATTCAGAAGTAACATAGGCTACATTTTATCCCGGTACGGGAAGTACTTCCCTCGGGACGCGGGTGAAACCGCGTGAAACAGCTAGTTTTTCATATATTTCATTTTCCAAAAAAACTAATAGCCGATTTTTGAAACCTCTTTTTTTCATTTTACAGTTGTATTACTTACAATATTTTTTTATTATAGACACACTTAATATCGAAGTAACCTTTCTCCTATTATTGGAAACGAACTTATTTATATGTAAACTTTATTCGAAAATTACACGAAAAATCCAGAGGTGCATGCTCGGATTCGAACCACGAACCACTCTTCTGCCCATATAAAAATATGCCACTATGACATCTATACTATACGAGTACTACAGACAACGGCAACGCTTATACGTAAACCGTAAACACAAAACGCTTGCGCGATGCAATCGACAACTAACGCCATCTATTAGTGTAAAGTGGAACTAATGTCCCGAAACTAAGTGAGGGCGGGACATTAGTGTAAATTGTTTACAGAGTGACAGACACGCCTGTTTTTGATTCATAACTCCAGTTAAAACGTAGTTAGTACCAACGTCACCTTACATTCCCATTGCCGTCATACCGAGCGAAATTGTATTTTTCTCAATTAAATACAAATTTGTATTAAAATTTATGCTACGTATGGCAATAAATTCATAATTGTGTACTTATGATATTTATGCAGAGTTAATTATGAATTAATTGAATTTTCACGGTCTGTATGACGACCGCTTTGGATCAGTGGCACCTATTGACCGCTGTCTCTGTCACTCTGTGTCACATACAAACATTGGTGCGCATGAACATGTCTGTTTGTATTGGTCTGGGTGTTGTCTATGTATTATAAGTACAACCAGTGCGGATAAAGAATGGGATCAGAAATGGCGGCGCATCAATTCACTTCTCGCTCGCACACTATTTGCGTCTATACTCGCACTCGTGGGGTGCGGTTATCCGCACAGGTTGTATGTAGTTACAAAAGTATTAAATGTATAATAATAATAATTCTCACAACATCTCATACGTTGACCTGATTCCGTACTAAGTAGCTTAAGCACTTGTGTTACAGATATCAGACAACAGAGGAACACAAATATATTACACCCAGACACTGAACAAACACAAGTGTTCATCGCACGAATGTTTGTCCAGGGTGGGGATCGAACCCACGACCTTTGGCGTAAGAGGCAGGGTCACTGCCAATTGCGCTATCCGGTCAGTCGCAATACACCGTTATTTTTGACATAAATGTTTTTTTTTTTAATATTAAACCTATGGTTGAAATAAATGAATTTTATTTATTTATTTTATTAACTCTGACGCAAAAATGACGGCACAGTAGATATATACGCAGGCAATATAGATATAGTAGATATATACGCACTCGTGAGGTGCGAGTATAGACGCAATTAGTGTGCGAGCGAGAAGTGAATAGATGCGCCGCCATTTCTGATCCCATTCTTTATCTATCTTATATCTTAACAAACACTCGATTACACACGCACACAGACTTTATACGGATTGTAAGGTCCCATCGGTCCCTACATCCATCCTGAATGTAGTTCTTACAATCGTAAGAACTACATTCAGGATGGATATGGAGAAATATCAGGAGCCCAATTCTCGTGCTCGTGATATTTATTTTCATCCGACATATATCACTAAAACATAGTTTTTTTGTATGATTTTCAAGTGATATCCGCCATGTTTTTGAAATGTCACAAACTCGAGAATTGGGCTCCAGGGTTGTCGGTTTTATTCGAGTGCCCGCTTACTTTTTTTTGGTAGAGAAAACTATGTATGTTATCAAAGAATGGTTTCGGATTTTAAAGTGATATATGATAGGGGGGAGGTAAGTGGTGTATCTAAGCAGCGTTCTTTCTAGTTAAGTCGAAATGTACAGTACATTTGTCTGCTGTAATTTACGAGTTACGATCACAATTACATTTTGGGGGTCGGAGATGGAGATTGATATGGGGGGGATGGTGGGACCGCACTATGTCTTGGCCCGAGCGATCGGGTGCATGACCCATATCTCAACGTGGTTTCCAAGTAACGAAACAAAACGTTATGAATTTTATGTATCTTAGGGTAGCTTTTTGCAACTTTAAGAATCATTTAGTGTATCTTTGTGCACGAATATTGTATGCTAGTATTATGCTTATTTCTTAAGAAATATTTTTTAGTTCTAATTTAACACGCACCAGATGATTCTTGTTGCACCTATGACCCCGCGATCACGGCCCGGTACTTAAACCAGTTTAGTCCCAAGGTAAGAATAATATTTTACAAAAATAAGAGGACAACCATAAACGGTAGGTAACTTTCTGTCCAAAATGGCGGAGTGTCGTTCGATACTGCTTTAGCGTATGTATCTACTGTGACGACGGGGTGTTATAAGTTTGACGTGTCTGTGTTTGTGTGTCGTCTCTGGCATTGTAGCTCCTGAACAAATGAACCGTTTTGGGTTTTTTTTGTTTGAAAGATGAATAAGGGAGAGTGTTCTTAGCCATGTTGGATATAAATCGATCCAAGATGACCGCCATCACAAAGATATGGATTGTATCTTTTTTTCAACACAACTCCCAAAATATGGGTATCATATAAAAGGGCTTGAGTTCATCATCGTTCATCGCCAGCCCATTTAAGTCCCCACTGATGGGGCACGGACCTCCCTCAATCACATGAGGGGTAATTGCCATACTCACCACGCTTGGCAGACGGGTTGGCGAGGGTTTAGATATAAATGCAGAGTTTTCCTTCTCTGGGTGCTGATGATCATGCCAGCAGCTTTAGCTTTATAAATAAATTTTAAACATTATTACCTAAGTTTTGTCCAAAGAAACTTGTTCAAAATTTTAAGTATTTCCTAGGGAAAAATGGCTTCAAAACGTACAGCGTGTAATGTTTGAGAGCGGGGCGGGGGCGTGTGCGGGGGACGCGCCTCGGCAACTGAGGCGCGGGCGCGCGTGCGGTGCGGTCCGGTGTACGCTGTACATTGCGTTGTCCGTTTATAGGATTAGAAAGAAAGAAAGAAAGAAGAAAGAAAAATTTATTATTTTGGTCATCACAACACTACATATGAATACAACATTAGTTACAAAAGAACAAACAAACAAAAAAAATAGATACAGAAAGAAAAAGAAAACAAAACAAAGGAAAAACAAAATAATGAGTACAAATAACCAGGCAGTGCAAATAATATATTGTGTGTTGTGACATCCAACATAAATGGCCCCCACTCAGCCTATGTCATGACCCTGAAAAAGGTCATGACGCTGATTTTCAGTAGGGCCAGCTGAGTGAGTGCCATGGACATCAGCCTTGTGTACCTAGTGTGTTATATATGTGTTGGAAAGTACTAATGTAATTGTGAAAAAATAAATAAAATAAATAATGAACGAAATAAAAATATTTCATATAAATGTAGTTAATGTCTATATGGGTAAAAAACAACTGGCTTCGGCTAGCGCGCACGCAGTCAGGATTAAAATTGACACCTAAAAAATCAATTTCGTTTCCCATCAATATTTTTTTGTTTTAAGACTTGTTTTAATGGTCTGAGTGCGTAGACGCCGGCTTCGTTAAGGGTTTTTTTACACCTAGTAGGTATCGCGAATGAAATGGATATTTAGCATGTTAGATCAACAAAATAAGCGAGAAAAAAGTCAGCTGTTCCATGTATTATTGCCGAGTAGATATTCTATTTTGTATAGAACAGCAGATTTTTGTTCGCTTGTCCGTCTGCTCGTCCGCCACCTCTCATATAAAAAAAATATAAATTTATAAAATTTTGTTGATCTAACATGCTAAATGGAATTCATTCACGAAACCAATTAGGTATAAGATTTTTGGGATGTAAACTATAAAAAATTAACGGTGTATATTTAATTTTGTAATCCCGCTGTTGGTTCTGATATTCGTAACACAGGTGCTCGAGCTACCTATCTCGAAGTCAGATCAATGTGTGTGATGGTATGAAATATTATTAAAAACATATATATTTTTTTAATTATTTCCGTTAGGTTTTTTAATCACTCAGTTACCAACCGTCTAAGCCTATTACGTGAAAATAAAATATTTAGTGTATGTAATTTGTAAAAAATAATGCGCTAATCGGAATTTTTGCTCACAGGGATTGCAATAAATCAGTAATCGGTATGGCGACGATCTTACCATCGAATCTCGATTATTGTCTCGTGCAAAATATGTCCGCATAGATTGCATTAGGGACCAAGAACTAATAATTTCTTTTGGTGACGAAGGTGGTTCCGACACGTCCAGCGAGAGTTGTAATTTTTTAGACAGATAAGATGCATTGTTATTTTATTATTTGTGATTTATTGCATGTGTACCACTAAGAATATTTACATATTGTATTCCATATACAGATAGTTCAAATTCATAGAAAAAGTGTTGATTAAAATTAAAAATCAAACAAATAACACGTTGATTATATTTCTAAAGAAAATATTCTCTATTCTTAAAAATATCGGTTAGGTCTAAAAAAAAGTGTCTCAATTTTAAGGTGACGGGTAGGGCACACTAGCTACGCCCATCGATTTTAATTTTTAGGTACTAAACCGGATCTATTTTAAACAATTTCGGGGTTTCAACCTCTAGGCAAACACTTATAGGCTATTTAATAAATAACCATGCACAAATGTTGGGTCCGTTTTTGTACGCAAAAAATTGATTCACGCCAAAAGTGGCCGCTTTTAGCGTGAATCAATTTTTCGCATACGCGTTGGTAGATCCGGTTTAGTAGCTAAAAATTAAAATCGATTGGCGACCCGTCGCCTTAATGTCAAAATAGAACTGTCCTATTCACCTTCAGATACTGAAAAGACTATAGTAGGTATGTACTTTTTATTGTTGCCTTATTAAATTATTAGAATAATATAATTTACAATAACCTGTATAAATAATTAACACAGGTGTTCTCTAACAGGTGAGACGAGACGTTGAAACAACTTGATAATTTTTATTTGGACTCAAATGATTAGTTAGATTCGATTAGCTCTAACTAATTTATTCAAAGTACCAGGCAATAGACACTTATGAGTCCAACTATTATTTGTATAAGTTACTAAAATTTCAAGTTTGTTTCTGTTTTATTAAGGTGACGGGTAGGACACACTAGCGACGCCAATCGATTTTAATTTTTAGCGACTAAACCGGATCAATTTTAAACAATTTCGGGGTTACAACCTCTCGGCAAACACTTATACTATTTATTAAATACTTAACTTTTAGGTCTGCTTTTGTACTCGAAATTTAAATTACCGCTAAAAGCTGCCACTTTTGGCGTGAATCATTTTTTCCCGTACAAATACAGACCCAACATTTGTGCATGGTTATTTAATAAATAGTATAAGTGTTTGCCGAGAAATTGTAACACCGAAATTGTTTAAAATAGATCCGGTTTAGTAGCTAAACATTAAAATCGATTGGCTTCTCTAGTGTTTCCTACCTGTCACCTTAACTTGCCTATTGACACATGCGGTAGTGTCACTGCCTCATACTCTAAAAGGTGTGGGTTCGTTTCCCATTATGGACAAAAATTCGTATGATAATATTTTTAATGTGATTTTTAGGGTATTAAATAAATAGACATTATTTGTAATTTCTTCTAAATTAACGCCTGATAAAAAAGCAGCGGACATAAATCATAACTTAAAGTTATTGCTAACGTGTTTAAATAGGCAACTAGATATCTTCCGTCGTAAATAATCTGGACCCCAATACTCGTGTTCGTGATATTTATTTTCATACGACATATATTACTAAATATAGTTTTTTTGTATGGTTTTCAAGTGATATCCGCCATGTTTTCAAAATGTCACGAGCACGAGAATTGGGCATACAAAAAAACTGTGTTATAGTGATATATGAAAATATATATCACTGAAACATAGTTTTTTTGTATGAATTTCATGCGACATCCGCCATGTTTTTTCATATCGAAAATCCTGAGAATTGGGCTTCTGATCTGTGTCATGAGTGAGTGATATAAAAGATATAACATTCGTCGTATTGGCTTTGGGGGAGGAGGGGGACGTGTCTAGGAATGTTGACCTTGAGGACTGTTGAACTAGAATAAATATTATTAGAAAACTAAGCTCAACGTTACTATAATTTATAACAACTATAATACTCAAGTTAAACCACCCGGTCCCCTAGTTTAAAATGAGTACTAAAATAATAACCTCGATATATCGATTCAGTAACCATGACAACTTGTCCCTATGATAGTTTATTCCTCTTTACATTAAAGCTAAGTATAGTGGGCCCAATATAAAAGGCCACATTTGACACTTCAACAAAATTCGACAACGTAACCGTGTAACAACGGTCATTGAATTTATTAATCTTCCTATGTTAAAAAAGCACAATAAATAAATAAATATTTCACAACATCACATACATTGATCTGACTCCGAGATAGGTAGCTCAAGCACCTGTGTTACGGATATCAGAATCAACAGTGGGATTACAAATATATACATATACCTAATACTTTTCTTTTGTAATGTAACCCCCCCCCCCCCCCCCCCCCTACGTTTAATAAAACAAATACAAGGCCCCAAGTGCCCGGCGGTACCGGAGGCCGAGCCAGCGATGACGGAAGCGGGCGAGGTGCCGGGACCAGGGGTGCCAAGAATCCCCGGGTGGTGAAAACAAACCATCGAACGACCTTGGCCCTGGCAACGTACAACACACGCACACTGCGGACCGAAAAGAAGCTGCTGGAACTAGAGGAAGAATTAGGCAGAATTCGCTGGAGTATCGTAGGATTATCCGAAGTCCGACGACAGGGCGAGGATACGATGATCCTTAAATCCGGGAACCTGCTTTATTTCCGGGAGGGCGAAGATCTGTCCAAAGGTGGAGTCGGGTTTATTGTCCACAAGTTTCTCGTGAACAGCATTGTACAAATCGGAAGTGTATACCTTACACTCAGAATTACCAAACGGTATTCGCTAAATTTAATTGGCATTTGTTTGTGGACTATGAGAAAGCCTTCGACTCTGTCGAGACCTGGGCCGTGCTACAGTCTCTCCAAAGGTGCCGAATAGACTACCGATACGTACAAGTGTTGCAGTCATTGTACGAAAACGCCATAATGTCAGTCCGTCTTCAGGACCAAGAATCAAAACTCATACCTCTCCGGCAAGGTGTGAGACAGGGCGACGTTATATCGCGGAAACTGTTCACCACTCTGTTGGAGGACGTGTTTAAACTTCTGGACTGGGATGGACTTGGCATCAATATAAATGGCGAGTACATGACGCACCTTCGATTCGCTGATGATATCGTAGTCATGGCTGAGACCTTGGAAGACTTAGGCAAAATGTTCGACGACCTCAATAGAGTCTCCTAACAAGTATTAATATAATACATAGCAAACACCCAGACCAATATATATTTTTTTTTTTCAATACCAACAAACGTGTTCATGCACACAAATGTTTGTACTGTGCGGGGGTCGAACCCGCAACCCTTGTATCAGAGGCAGCGTTCACTACCACTGTTCCAATCGGGTCGTCACAATAGTTTTTTTAAATTTTCGCGTTGCATTGTAACTATAATTAATCGCGCTATTAATCGAACTATAATAAATGTCGCTAGTTAGGGCTACCCGTCGCCTTAACATTGCGTGTTAGAACGGGATTACACGAGCTTTAGTACGGTAATAACTTTAGATCGCGATTTATGATAAGGAAGGGGGTGATTATTTAATAAAACATCATAAAATTCATTATAACTTTTATTGTATTAATAAATATAAAATCCCAATCTTTTTCGAGCTATGATTCCGAAAGAATGAAATTTAAATGTAGTATTCCGCGAGTCCAATGTTAGTCATGAGATGTTTTACATTCTAAATTGCTTACAATGTACTGATTAAGAAGGCTCAATGTCACTCAGAGAGCAATGGAGAGGTCTATGCTCGGAATCTTCTTGCGTGATCGTATCAGAAATGGTGAGATCCGCAGGTCAAAACATAGCCAAAAAGATTGCATGCCTCAAGTGGCAATGGGCAGGGCACATAACGAGGAGAACAGACGACCGTTGGGGCGGAAAGATCCTCGAATAAAAGCCACGTACAGGAAGTCGCAGCCGTGGCGCCCCCCACAAGGTGGACCGACGATCTGTTCACTAGGCATGTCGATTCATTTTAAAAAATATCGATCTCCGATTCGATTCAAATCGGCCATACTAGAATCTATTCTTGTTTAAATCGAGCATTAAAAGATCGATTTTCGATTAATCGAGCCAATTTCAAACATGACTAATTGCCTAGTAAAGATTCCTCAATAAATTGATTACAATCAATCTAATCACTTACTATTTTTCAAATTAAAATAAATGCTATATGAAGTATGCTATATCCACTGTATATTTTTGATAAATAAACTCACTCACAAGAATGTAAAGAATAAATAGGTAGGTTAGGTTTGACAACTTAGGCAGCCGGATAGAAAAAAAAATGTTTTTTTTTTTTAACTCAGTAACGCCACCTTCGGAAGCGTTCATAAATATTAACTCTATGACGCGTTCAAATTATTGACCAAGTAAGTACTTACTACCAGTTGCTTTTGCATCCGACAAAAGCAACAAATTAAAAAAAACGAGGAAGATTATCATCGCTAGTTCTTTGAATGGATCGGTCCGATTCGGGAGGTTTGTGAATCGATTCATTGAATCGTCGTAGGGTTCAAAATCGATCTGAAAAATCGATTATATTACTCTAAATAATCGATTTTTCGATTAATCGATTTTAAATCGACATGCCTACTGTTCACTAGGTTGCGGTAATCCTTTGGATGCGGGTGGCACAGGACCGATCTGTGTGGAGAACTTTGGGGGAGGCCTATGTCCAGACGTCTATTGGCTGAAATGATGACGGTGATAATTCTGAGTATGTAATAATTGAAATGTTATTGTAATTTAACTGGAATTTGCGTCAAGTATCCTTTGTGATTAGTGTCGTGTGTTCCTCCATTTACCAATCAGAGTCTTCGTCTGAATAACTGGAGTAGCTGTCGGAGGACGACTTCGAGTCACGACTCATGGAGTCCTTAGAATCAGATTCGTAGACCTCCTTGGTCACCTTAGTGGAGACGGATGTGCCATCATCGTCGATGTAGTCATTGCTCCTGGATTCAGAATTGGAGCTCTTGCTTTTGTAAGATGAGCTGCTGTTAGATTCATCTTCGCTTGAGTTGTCCATGTTCTTAGAACCTATTTTTCCCTTTTTCTGACTTTCTCTGCGTTCGCGCTCTTCTCTCTCTCTACGTTCCCTTTCTTCCCGTTCTCTGCGTTCCCTTTCTTCCCGTTCTCTGCGTTCCTTTTCCACCTTTTCTCTCTGTTTCCTTTCATTTTCTTCCTTTTCTCTCTGTTTTCTATCATTTTCCTCCCTCTCTCTCCTCTCCCGTTCTTCTCGCTCTCTCCTTTCCCTTTCCTCTCTTTCTCTTCTTTCCCTTTCCTCCCTTTCTCTCTTTTCCCTTTCTTCTCTCTCTCTATTTTCTCTTTCGGTTCTTTCCCTACTTTCTCTTTCGGTTCTTTCTCTATTTTCTCTCTCGATCCTCTCTCTAGTTTCTCTCTCTACTCTTTCAATTTCTTCTCTCTTCCTCCTCTCTTATTCCTCGTTGTTATTTCCACATTTCCCTTTCTTCAAGCAGAGTTTGTCTTTAAGGCAGCCTCCGCAGCCCTTAAATAAGCAGCAAGGTCCTGGTGCCGGATCTGGAAGGCAAGAAAATTTACATAAACATTTTATAAATTCATACAACATCGTATACCTATATCTTTTTCGGTACTAAAGAGCTTAAGCACTTTTTTTTATGTCTTAGGTGGCAGACGAGCAGACGGATCACCTGATGGTAAGCGATTGCCGCCGCCCATGGAGACCCGCGACACCAGTGGAGTCATAAGTGCGCTTTGAGGACCTGTTTGGAACAGTGGTAGTGAACGCTGCCTTTGGTCTAAGGGTTGCGGGTTCGATCACCGCACAGTACAAACATTTGTGTGCATGAACATGTCTGTTTGTATTGGTCTGGGTGTTTTCCATGTATTATAAGTATATATTTACAAAAAAAAAGTATTATATATTTGTAATCCCACTTTTGATTCTGATATCCGTAACACAGGTGCTTGAGCTATCTATCTCGGAGTCAGATCAATGTATGTGATGTTGTGAAATATTTATATTTATTTATTTTCTCGGATTTCCTCATTCACGCAGTGCAACACAGCACAGTGCTGCTTCACGCCGGACGTAGATACTAATCGATTTAAGGTGACGGGTAGGGCACACTAGCGACGCCAATAGATTTTAATTTTTAGCTATAAACCGGATCTATTTTAAACAATTTCGGGGTTAAAATCTCTCGGCAAACACTTTACTATTTATTAACCATGCACAAATGTTTGGTCCGTTATTGTACGCGAAAAATTGATTCACGCCAAAAGTGGCCGCTTTTGGCGGTAATTCAAAACCAGATCAAATAGCTAACTATAACTATTAAATAAATAGTAAATTTAGGTGTTTACCGAGAGACTGAAGCCCCCAAATTGTTTAAAATAGATCTGGTTTAGTCGCTAACAATTAAAATCAATTGACGTCGCTAGTGAGGATACCCTTCACCTTTATCAGGAGACACATTCCGTTTAAAGGTCGTTTTCCTCTAGATGGCGCTAGCCATTAATGCCTCTATGACTTTTGACGTTACCAATTGATTATAATTTTTAGCTACTAAACCGGATCTATTTTAAACAATTTCGGGGTTACAATATCTCGGCAAACACTTACACTATTTATTAAATAACCATGCACAAATGTTGGGTCCATTATTGTACGCGAAAAATTGATTCACGCCAAAAGTGGCCGCTTTTCGATTGAAAATCAATTGGTCGTCGTCGCTAGTGTGCCCTACCCATCACCTTAAGATGTCAAGCCCAAGGCCATGGATAGAGCACCCTTTGGGGTACCCGAAACACCCCCCGCGCTTAGAGGGACGCGGGGCACGGAGTACGCTCGGATAGTGTTGCGAACTATCGATAGTTTCTCTATCGATAATTGACCTCGAATATCATTGAGACTATCCATAGTGCTATCGATAGTGTTGCTATTGGTCGAAATTTTATGCAAGCGACTGTTGCATAGATATGGAACAGATGCGCAATAATGTTATGGTAGTCGCTGAAAACCAGCGTCGGGGTTGGTCTTTTAGATCAGCACCGACTAATGCTGAGCGGCCGCCTCTTTGGCGCATACAGGGATAATGTTGTCCTACTTTTTGTTAATGATTTATGTCTAGGTTATGTTTCTAATTAAGTTTCCTTGTTTTGTATTGTGCCAAATAAAGTTTTCATTCATTCATTCATTCATTGGTCAAAACTATCGATGGTAAAGTTTGATCAATACAATTGATAACGCCAATGCAATGGTCTAATGCCCGATACTATCGATATTAATGTCTAACAGAATTAATCAAAAACTATCGATAGTATGGATAGTTTTGTACTATCAGCTATGTTTTAATAGTATTCCTGGCTGATTAAATCTGTCCGATATTAACGAAGTATCGGACAATAAGCAATCGATAGTATCGATAGTATTGGCGTTATCTATAGTATTGATATAATTTTACTATCGATAGAATCGATATTATTAACAACCAGCAATACTATCGATAGATTATCGATACTATTGATTTTACTTTTACTATTAATAGTCTATCGATAGACTATCGATTGTTGGTTTTACGCCATATCTTAGCTTTACTTGCCAGTAATTAAATAATATAGAATAAAATGCCTTGTTGGAATGTACAGTGGCGGACACATCAAGCTATACAAAACTGTCAAATTTCTTCATTCGATTATAAACCTTATATTGTTGCACATTGAGTTCGAAATCGATTGAGGAAATTTGACAGTTTTGTATAGCTTGACCTGTCCGCCACTGTACCTATTGTATCTCTGTTGTATCTTATCTGTTAGGGGCCATTTTCATGGGGCACGTCGACCCTAAGGGATCTTTTGTACCTCCCCTAGGTATCATTTGCTCTCCTACTCACGAAAGATTCGTTTCATCAGCGTCACGATGTCTTTTGGATTGAAGTGCCTTTAGTCTCCTGGTTTAGGAGACTACAGGCACTTCAACTACTTCGACTACGGCCGTGTGGTCCCCGGCAGAGTAGAATAGGCCACCCTCACTCTTACCGAGGTGTCGTAAAAGGCGACTAAGGTAAAGCTGCTGGCATGATCATCAGCACCCAGAGAAGGAAAACTCTGCATTTATATCAAAACCCTCGCCAACCCGTCTGCCAAGCGTGGTGAGTATGGCAATTACCTCTCATGTGATTGAGGGAGGCCCGTGCCCCAGCAGTGGGGACTTAAATGGGCTGATGATGATGATGATGATGAGGCACTTCAACTGCTACTGTATGTCTGTTTAGTGTGACCAATAAATAAATACAAACTGTGCGGATAAAGAATGGGATCAGAAATGGCGGCGCATCTATACACTTCTCGCTCGCACACTATTTGCGTCTATACTTGCACTCGTGGGTGTGCGAGCGAGAAGTGAATAGATGCGCCGCCATTTCTGATCCCATTCTTTATCCGCACAGTTTGTAAATTGTTTTTTTTTTGTTGTTTGTATGCCACAGTATTTGAAAAAAATACAGATCTTTTTAAACTTACCAAGACAAAGAGCAATATCGCAGTCTTCATGGTTTTCAAACGAAGATTTGGAAGGTAATTTGATTAATTTTCCCGCGGTATATATACGAAGCAAAGGGACCGGCTGTGCAAACATTAAGGAAAGCGGGGGCACCTTGTATCTATGTTTCTAATATGTTTATTCTATTTTTGATAGTTATTAGATAGAAAAACGCACCCTTAATAAAATACCGACCTAACTCAAAATTTTAATATAGATGCTAAGTGAAAATAGTATGGGCTAAAATCCAGGGATGAAAGGTCATCTAACAACAATTTTGAGTTAAGTAAATAGGTACACTCACATATGTCATTAACCTATCACTGGATAAGTTTAAGTCTCATATTAAAACCTGCCTAATGAAGAAAGGTTACTATAGTGTACAAGACTATTTAAATGATAAGGATTCTTGGTCAAGTTAATTGATTAATATTTTGAGTTGTTATTCATAGTAGTCTATTAACTTTCATAATTGTATATTTTTTCTCGATTGAAACTCTGTAACATCATCAATATTTGAAAAGAGTAACTACTGAGTTTCTTGCTGGTGTCTTCTCAGTAGAAATCGACATTCCGAACCAGCGGTAGATATTATGTACCTATTTTGACATTCATAAGTGTTCTGTGTGGACCTAAATTGAATAAATAATTTTTTATCTTATCTTTATGAACACGAGATGAAATTTGAAGTGCGTTATTTACTCAAGACTACTCAAAAATAAATTGCAAAGAATTGCTATAAAAATATCAACAATTTTGAGTTAGGTCGGTATTTTACTAAGGCCAAGAGTACGATATATTCTCTAGATTTTGTGCTGTTTCTGCCATTATATCGGAGGTGAGGGAAAACAGCCTGAGGAAACTAACACGTTTATGGTTTTAATGCTTAACTAACCATTCATAAACGGACAGGCGTTTCAGACAAAAGTATAACTTAAACTAGACTAATTAATTAGTTAATGTTTAAACATATACAATGAAATTAAGAACATTTTTTGTTTTTTATTTCATAATAGCTTCGACACTATCATAATCAAGGTTTAGGAGCCATTCCCTTACAATCGTCTTACAACTGTATTAAGTTTCTTTATATATATTTAGTTTTTTATTTAATTTATTATAGGTAAAGTAGAAAAGCAGTTGATTTTAAATATTCTTAGAACAGTCAGATAAAGTTCGTTTTGTTAACTGAGTATCCATTTTTTGTGGTGAACAGTACGGCTGGTTAAGTTAAACGAACTTAACTATTAATGTCTGTTTTCGTAACTCTCTGTTATCTAGATTTTGGTGAACTGCGTCCTTAGTCACACTTTATTTGCTGGTAAACAATGTTTTTAACAAGTGAAGTCAAGCCAGCGCTGATTAGAATTTAATATTATTTATTTATTTATTTATTCACGAATTAAATAGCATCATTTTAATACAAATAGAAAAATTTAAGTATATAACACATTTGCCTTAAATAATTTCCACCACTAGTTATCGCAGGCTATGTTGATTCTACCTGTATACATTCTGTTTTACTATATTTAAATTAAACAATACTATATAGTCCGCAAAATATAGCCCGACTAGAATGACATGACATGTAGAATGAATGACATCTAGAATGACACAATGGCTGTGATTTGATCTCTATTTCTATAAACATACAGTTTATCATTCTACAAAATTTTAATCTTTATTACTGTTGACATGAAGATATTTTTTGTCACTTGAATAGATCTCATTCCAATCAAGTCATACCCCACGGAGCATACTGTGACAGGGAAAAATAATAATTAAAGAGACAATGTTAATTATTGTTCCTTAAGTAAGTAACGAAAGTGGCCAATGTTTTCGTGAAATATATCGATGTCTCTATACTTTTTATTATATTTGTCGCAAGCCCGTATAAGGAAAGTGTTATTTTTTGTAATTAGTACTACAGACGCTTGTAAGAAATGTATCCTTGTGACGTGCACCAAGTCTACAGCATTTGAAAATTAATTTATGTCATCGGAAGCATCTGAAAATTGCGGCGTCCTCCAAGTATTACTTATGGAAATATTTCAGAGGAGAATGCCAGTTCAAAACCCAATCGAATAGGTGAAGATGGTTGGCTCTGCTGCTGTGTATGCGAATTATTGAATAAAACTTCTTAAATACATTTCAACTTTTATAATTACATAAATATTATAAAATATATTTCTTTTTCGAGCTACTGCTTCCAAAAGAATACAATTTAAGTTATTCCGCGAGACCAACATTCGGTATTGGATGTTTTTTATATTCCAATAAATTACAATCCGGATTGCATTCAAGTAGAATCGTTTATCATCATCATCCCTTAATTCATCAATCAGTCTTCCTCTGAGTATTTAGAGTATCTGTCGGAAGACGACTTCGAGTCACGGCTCATTGACTCCTTTAAATCAGATTCATATACCTCCTTGGACATCTTAGTGGACACTAATGTGCCGTCATCTTCGACGAAGTCGTTGCTCCTGCTTTCAGAATCAGAACTCTTGCTTTTTCTGTAGGAGCTGCTCCTAGATTCATCATCGCTTGAACTGTTCATGTTCTTAGAACCGGATTTTCCCTTATTACATCCTTTTCCTTTGCTGCAGCTTTCTTTCTTCTGACTTTCTCTGCATTCGCTCTCTTCTCTCTCTCTACGTTCCCTTTCTTCCCGTTCTCTGCGTTCTCTTTCTTCCCTTTCTCTGCGTTCCCTTTCTTCCCTTTCCTTATTTTTCCTGTCATTATCTTCCTTTTCTCTCTGTTTTCTTTCATTTTCCTCCCTCTCTCTTCTTTCCCTTTCTTCTCTGTCCCTCCTTTCCCTTTCTTCTCTGTCCCTTTTTTCCCTTTCTTCTCTCATCTCTCCTTTCCCGCTTCTTCTCTCTCTCTCCTTTCCCGTTCTTCTCTCTCTCGCCTTTCCCTTTCCTCTCTTTCGGTTCGTTCCCTGCTTTCTCTCTCGATTCTTTCCCTACTTTCTCTCTCGGATCTTTCCCTACTTTCTCTCTCACTGCTCTCTCTCTCTTCTGCGTCGTTGTTTCCGCATAATATCCCTTTCTTTTTGCAGAGTTTGTCTTTGATGCAGCCTCCGCAGCCCTTGTTCTTTAATAAGCAGCAAGGTCCTGGGGCTGGATCTGGAAAGCATGAGAACTGATATGAACATTTATGAATTCATACAACATCTTATATCTTCATTGGTCTTTACCTATGAAATTGATGTTTGTAATGGCGAGTTTCTTAGAAGTTGTATTTTCCATACTAACTTTTTTTAATTTGTAAAGTAATAATGCTTCCATAATTAACTGTGCTTTAATGGACAACGTTTAGGAACATGTAATAAAATAAGTTTTTCAGAAAAAAAAAATAATCATAAAGTTATTCATTGATAAAAACGTCGATTCTGCCAAGTAAAAAAAAGTGGCATTTTCACGATTCTTTTTTTGAATTAAAACATAGTCTTAAATTAAAATACAATTATATAGTATGGTGACTTTTTGCTTCTTAAGGTGACGGGTAGGACACACTAGAGACGCCAATTGATTAAAATTGCTAGCAACTAAACCGGATATCTTTTTAACAATTTCGACCGAATAAAGTTGCGGCCTCTCGGAAAACACTTATACTATTTATCGATTGGCGTCGCTAGTCTGCTCTACCCGTCACCTTAAGGAGGGTTATACAGGTAATGTCAAAAGTCATAGAGGCATCAATGGCTAGCGCCATCTAGAGGAAAACGACTTTTAAACGGAATGTGCCATTTTCGGAAAAAAACATCACAGAGTGTGAAAGAGATCCAACCAGCCCTGACGCAGATTTAAGGTGACGGGTTTGGTACACTAGCGACGAAAATCGATTTAATTTTTTAAGCTACTAAATCGAATCTATTTCAAACAATTTCGGTGTTACAATCTCTAGGCAAACACTTATAATATTTATTAAATAACCATGCCAAAAGCGGACCCAACATTTTGTGCATGGTTATTTAATAAATAGTACAAATGTTTGTCGAGAGGTTGTTACCCCGAATTTGATTAAAATAGATCCGGTTTAGTAGCTAACAATTAAAATCGATTGGCGTCGCTAGTGTGCCCTACCCGTCACCTTAAATGATAAACTTTCTTTCTTTTGAGTGATAATATTTTACGAAGTAAGTTAGGTTTCTTACCTGGCTTCGGCGCGGCGTACGCCACCGCCGCTATAGCCTAGAAAAAAAACAGGATCTAGTTATATAAGATCTAGATCAAGTGCACGTAGAGGGAGGAGACGACATGAATACTTTTTTTATGGTATAAGTGGCAGACGAGCAGACGTATCACCTGATGGTAAGCGATTACCGCCGCGAATAGACACCTGCCACATCAAAGGAGTCACAGGTGCGCTGCCTTTTTAAAAGGGAGTACGCTCTTTTCTTGAAGGTTTACAGGTCGTATCGGTCCAGAAACACCGCAAGCGATAGTTTATCCCATAGTTTTGTCGTTCGAGGTATAAAGTTTCTTGAGAATCGCACAGTTGAAGACCGCCAACCATCTAGATGATGGGCTTGGAACCGTTGACGAGTGGAATGATAAGCGGATATACTTCCGTCTGCTTCCCCTGCGAGGCGCAGGTCCTGTTGGAGCGTGGGGCTGGGGCCCCACCACCGGCATTGCACGGACCTCCTCCTACGCCCAGTGTGGACGGCACGACTCTCTCGGCAGTCCCCATCCCCCCTCCCGACCCCGGGGGGAGAAGCGCCGTGCCCGCCGTGCAGGCGGGCTTCTCTGTGCGAGGGTGTGGTGGTGCCAGGCTCCGAGCTGTGGTCCCATAACACTCACTCATGGACAGATGAGGGAGAGTCCCTGGAGTTTCAATCGGTACTTATGCCTCTGGCCGCGCTCTTGTTAGGAGAAGCCGTCGCCAGAGGAGAGTCCGACATAACCCATTCGCCCCCAGGTGGACGGGTATGCGTAGCGCATTTCTTCTAGGTCATCATAAAAAAAAAAATCTTCAGACCAATATTTAACCTTTAATAATAAATAGCGATCTCTCTGATTTCGCGGATATTCATGGGTGGCGTTGATTACTTTCCCTCAGGTGACTCGTTTGCTCGTTTATCGCCTCTAGCATGAAAAAAATAGCTAGGATTCCACCCGTACCCTCTGGATGGGTGGAGGTCCACTAACATGCGCTTTGCACGTTTTTACGTGCCCCTCCTCATTGTGGAATTAACTTCCCGCAGCGGTATTTCAGAACCGGTACGACATTGAGATCTTCAAGAAACGAGCCTATACCTTTCTAAAAGGTCGGCAACGCATCTCCACTCCCTCCGGTGTGGCTGATATCCTTGGGCGGCGGTGATCAATTACCATCAGGTGACTCACTTTCTCATAAAGAGTATCAGTATCAGCCTATATAATGTCCCCGTGCACGGCAAAAGCCTCCATCATAGAAATCATGTTATCGCTACTATGATGGGATTAGGCTTAATCACCGCTGGCCAAATGCGGATAGGTGTTCGCAAACCCGATCTATGTTCGAAAAAATCGAAAAATACTTTTTGCTCGACCCGGGAATCAAACCCAGGACCCCGAGATCACGGCCCGGTACTTAAACCACTAGACCAACAGGGCGTTCATAAATAAAAATAGATATGGCGGCCTGTACAACGCCCCTTGTTTAAGTCATCATCATCATCATCATCAGCCCATTCAAGTCCCCACTGCTGGGGCACGGGCCTCCCTCAAACACATGAGGGGTAATTGCCATACTCACCACGCTTGGCAGACGGGTTGGCGAGGGTTTTGATATAAATGCAGAGTTTTCCTTCTCTGGGTGCTGATGATCATGCCAGCAGCTTTACCTTAGTCGCCTTTTACGACACCTCGGTAAGAGTGAGGGTGGCCTATTCTACTCTGCCGGGGACCACACGGCCACAATTATCAGCTAAAACAACCTTTCATACTAATGTTGCTGACTAACATGGCTGGGGGCAATCTCGTGCATTGAAATCAAAAGTAGAATTAGAGATTTGTATGGACGAATGTTTGAAATCTCTTTTCAACTTCAGTGTTCGCTTCCACATTTATAATGCGGACGGCTAAGGAATGGAACTCCCTGCCGAGGTCTGTTCTTCCTGACCACTATAATCTGGACATGTTTAAGGCAAAAGTGAACAGACATGCTTTAAGCAAACGCGTATCATCCTAGACCTCATCGTCGCTTTCCATCAAGTTCGATTGTGGTCAAGTGTTAGCATATCGACCAAAAAAAATATGTCGAGTGCACAAGAACTAAGGAACCCAGAAAGCCAACAAAAAAATTTAATAAATTAAGTAATTATAAAAATATTAATGAGAGTGTCAGACCATCGGGCAAGTCTACAGCCACGTGGTCCCTTGCCAATTCTTTTCCCGGTTAGGATCACTCTTTCTATACAATCCGGTGGCTTCAAACTAAACGGGTAGTCACGGAAGAAATACTTAAAGCTTCGAAACCCTCTAGGGGTTCCTCCTCACTATTTCAACATCAAAAGTTACACTTCTTAAATGTCTGTACTTTGCATCTTTCAGTTTCTCTGCTGCATCAGCTTGGGCTCCAGCATTCCTAGGATAATTAGACGGTGCCAGAGTGTACGCAGATCGATATGCTTGCTCAAAGATTTGGAATGCGCTCGAATCCGAGCATGCACCTCTTGATTTTTCAAATCTATGTGCCTGTTCCTGCCATTAGCTCGGCGGCTACGGAAAACATCGCGAGGAAACCTGCACGTTTCGGATAGTTTGTTAAACGTGTAACCATGAATCAATTGGTTTGATTCCCCTGTAAAAGGATTGTGACGGTCAGACGGCAGTTTCTTCATTGTAATTACCATACTCCTTGAATCCTGAATCATCCAAGCGTACCCCAGGCTCCAGAGCGACAGCTTTGGACTCAACTGGGAACCACACGCTGTGATGAGGAGGTCGACGCAGATAGCGTCCCTCACAAGGGGACGTCCCATCTTCCGGTTGAACGACATCCCGTTAAATCTGTTGCCATCATTTTGTAAATATTTTAAAATATGAGCCAAACGGCATTGTGCGTGATGATGGCAAGAGGTTACACCGAAGGGCCCTTACCTCTTGGAAGATAAGAAGTGCCCTGGTATAGGACGCTACTCTTTTCGCGGAATATCGGCAGAGAGACTGAAAGCTGCAAAGCACAACCATATATCCTGTATCCACTACTTGTAGTTTTCCGTGTTGAAACACTGGGTCCGTGGGGATTTGAAGCTCATTTTTTCTTCGTTAGCTAAGCGTTTAGTTGAAGTCATGGGAGATCCAAAGGCTGACCACTACTTCCTCCAGCGATTGTCCAATGCTGCCAGCATTTTGGGACACGAGAAAGAGACTTACCGACTTTGTTTTAACTTTTATTTACATCCATTGTAACTTAGATAACTAAATGCAAGAAAGGCGGCAGATGGTACAGTATTTCCACAGATAACTATGTATATTGAAGCAGCCTAATTCATTAATGAAAATAAATAAATAGTCTTTGCATTGAGTAAAACTTAGCTTGAGTTGTAAATAATTATTTTTCTTTTCCTATTTTTTTTTCTTTACGTCGTTCACTAACATAAGAAAAAACTATTTAAAGTATCTATTATAAATATTCACTATAAAGTTAAATTAAAAAATACCGTTTTTTTTAAACTCACCAAAACAAGCAGCAATACCGAAGTCTTCATGGTGAACTGAAGATGTAGAAGTTGATATAATTATTTTTCACGCGGTATTTATACGATGCAATGTGCACCTAAGGATGATGGGTGGCCGGCTGTGCAAACTCGAAGGAAAGCGGGGATACGCTGTATCTCTGTCTTTAAACGACTTCAAAAATAAGGAAGAGGTTCTTAATTTTTCAAAAAATTTGACACTGAAAAGTTGAAAAAAAAAATTGCGAAAAAAAAGCCGCCTTCAAAAACCAAGAACTAAAAAGTGTAAAATAATATTTTTAACACTTTATACACTTCAAATAACATTTTGTAACAGTACACTCGAGAAAAGGTTTTACCGAAGTCGGCGCCTAATCCCTGTTGAATAATTGAATGTTGTTTTAAATTACAATATGTTACCTATGTAGTATTAGGCGCCGAGTTCGCTAACACCCTTTCTCGAGTGTACGGTTATAAAATGTTATTTGAAGTGTATAAAGTGTGAAAAATATTATTTTACACTTTTTAATTCGTGGTTTTTAAAGGCGGTATTTTATTCGCAGAAAAATTTTTTTCAAGCATTTTTCTGTCTCATTTTTTTAGCGTTTTTTCCCGGTTAGTGTTGCTTATCGATAGTCTATCGATAGACTATCGATAGTGAAAGTAAAGTCAATAGTATCGATACTATCGATGGTGAAATTAGATAACGCTAATACTATCGATAGTATCGATACTTTTTCGACTTCTACTACTACTAGTTCGACTTCTCCACTTCGCACGGTAATGTGCCTAGTGGTCAGTTTATTGAACACGTTTAATCTCTTTTTTTATGTGATAGATTGCAGACACCAGTGAAGTCACAAGTGCGCTGCCAACCTTTTAACCCCCCTTTTGTTAAGTGAGGGTACCAGAGGCCCAATCCGGGGGGGATTGGGCCTCTGATACCCTAACTCACTCAGCGAAACACAGCACAGGGCTGCTTCACGCTGGTTTTCTGTGAGGCCGTAGTATCACTGTTGAGCCGGCCCATTCATGCCGAAGCGTGGCTCTCCTACGGTCACAGTATTTGTTGTTAGGCGACCAATTCGTTGGCTTGGTAACGCGATCAGTGGTTTATGTAAGGTGACGGGTAGGGCACACTAGCGACGCCAATCGATTTTAATTTAGCTACTAAACCGGATCTATTTTAAATAATTTCGGGGATACAACCTCTCGGCAATTACTTAAACTATTTATTAAATAACCATGCACAAATGTTGGGTCCGTTTTTGTACTGCGAAAAATTGATTCACGCTAAAAGTGGCCGCTTTTGGCGGTAATCAATTTTTCGCGTATCCAGTTTCAGTAGCTAAAAATTAAAATCGATTGGCGTCGCTAGTGTACCCTACCCGTCACCATTTAAAATATTTTTTTTTTATTATTTGATAGAAATGGGGTGAGCCCTGCGTCTCATAGCCACTGCGACCACCTACTGGTCGCAGTGGCTATGAGACGCAGGGCTCACCCCATTTCTATTCTGGCAGCCCCATAGCCTATTACAGCACCCCGATTTTAGCCCCACCAACCTACTGCTTGCCCCCATCGCAATTTTTGCCTTTCTAGTAATGTAGTCGAGATGCTTGTTCCATGTTAGTTTTTGGTCTAGAAAGACTCCGAGATATTTGACCTCGTTGGACAAGCATAGCTTCGTACCAAGAAGTGTTGGGGTGTGTAGCGCCTCTAGTTTCCTTCTTTTGGTAAACAGGATTAAGACCGTCTTACGTGCGTTGACTGTTAGCACGTGTCTTGTGCACCAGTTTTCTATGTGGAGTCATATTGTATCCGTGCGAAGTCGGGATAGATCTCTGGTCACATTTATAAAAATGAATGCCTAAGTGATATATTTACTGTTAATGAATCAACCTAACCCTTTTTCCCTTAAGCCTGTGCTTTAGCGTCATTTAAATTAATAAACAACTGTCATAATGAATGATCATCATCATCATCATCAGCCCATTTAAGTCCCCACTGCTGGGGCACGGGCCTCCCTCAATCACATGAGGGGTGATTGCCATACTCACCACGCTTGGCAGACGGGTTGGCGAGGGTTTTGACATCAATGCAGAGTTTTCTTTCTCTGGGTGCCGATGATCATGTCAGCAGCTTTACCTTAGTCGCCTTTTACGACACCTCGGTAAGAGTGAGGGTGGCCTATTCTACTCTGCCGGGGACCACACGGCGAATTAAATAATCGGTAGGTATTTTTAAATTACATACGGATAGATCGATTTATTCTATTGTACCTACTTTCAATTATTAACTAAGTAATTACATAATTAATTAATTCCAAATTTCACGCTCAGTACAATTATGCAAATTAGTGGAAAAATATGTAAAGGAAGTAATAAAATACAATAATAGTATAGCGAGGACACATTTATTAATTCTTAATTTAACTATAATGTATCAATACGGGGATTAACACGATATTTATTATGTGAAACAACATTGTGTACTCACATATTTGGCTCGACGTTTCGGCTACGTTACAGCAGCCGTGGTCAGCGTGGTTGAGTCCGCTCGTGACCACGGCTGCCGAAACGTCGAGCCAAATATGTGAGTACCTACACAATGTTGTTTCACATAATAAATATCGTGTTAATCCCCGTATTGATACATAATAGTTATAATGCAACGCGAAAATCTAAAAAACTACTTATGTTTGACTACACGAGAATAATATTATCAGGGGTTAAGGTGACGGGTAGGGCATTAAAATTGTTATCAACTATGTAAACCGGATATTTTTTTAACAATTTCGAAGCTGCAGCCTCTTACTTTTTGGTCTGTTATATTACTCGCAATTGGCGGATCCGGTTTAGTAGCGAACAATTAAAATCGATTTCCGTCGCTTGTCTGCCCTTTTTTTTTTTTTTCCCAGGGGAAATACGTTACGCATACCCGTCCGCCTGGGGGCGGACGGGTTATGTCGGACTCCCCTCGCATGATGGCGGGGGTCTACCGACTAAAACCCCTGGGCACCCTCTCATCGTCCATAGTGGGGGGTCGTGGTGACGGGCACGAAGCCATGTGCACGACCCCCTGGACGGAGCCCGCCTACACGGCGGGCAGGACGCTGCCCCCCCCCCGGGTGGGCTGGGGGGGGCGTTAGGGACAGCCGAGGGTGAGCAGCCGTCCCTAACGAGCACTGGAGGTGACCGGTGCAATGCCGGCGCGGGTACCCCAGTACCGTGCGCCGACTGGCCACCTCCAAGGAGAGGAAGGAGACGCGCATATTGTCGGCGTCTCCGACCCCTCCTCGCTCTTCGGAGCGCGTCGGCGGAAGGATCTTCCTCTTACCATCAGGTGAGCCGTCTGCTCGTTTGTCCGCCATAATGTAAAAAAAATAGGTTTTTAGAGTGCCGATCTGTTGTTAGATCAAAGGCGCGGTGTTGTGGTTATAAAACAAATTATGTAGCTTTAAGTATATCCATGTTTTCGTGTCGACAGGGTCACCATGCTTACGGGGGCTTTAGGAAAGCGATGCCGGATAACCAATATGGTATTTGACTATTTTTTTTTTATTTTTGTTATCAGAGGACCTCTCAATGATAGAAACATCGTTGAAAGAATTACTTGATTCTCATTAAAACTACACACATGAGATCATCATCATCATCAGCAACCCACACTCGTCCAGTGCTGGACATAGGTCTCCCCTAATGCACGCCACTGCTCCCGATTTTCGGCCACTCTCATCCAGCCCACACCAGCCAGCCTTCGAATGTCATCATCCCATCTTGGTTGGCGAGGGTTTTGATATAAATGCAGAGTTTTTCGTCTCTGGGTGCTGATGATCATGCCAGCAGCTTCACCTTAGTCGCCTTTTACGACACCTCGGTAAGAGTGAGGGTGGCCTATTCTACTCTGCCGGGAACCACACGGCGATTGGCACATATTTACATATATTTTGTTAAATTTTTATATTTTGTAAAATGCCCTGTTGGTCTAGTTGTTTAAGTACCGGGCCGTGATCTCGGGGTCCTGGGTTCAATTCCCGATTCGAGCGAAAAGTATGTTTCGATTTTTTCGAACATAACTCGGGTTGTGATCACCAATCCGCATTTGGAAAGCGTGGTGATTAAGCCTTATCCCATCATAGTAGCGATAACTTGATTTCTATGATGGAGGCCTTTGCCCTGCAGTGGGACAGTTTATAGGCTGATACTTTACTTTGTTTTGTAAAATCTCGATCTTAGTCAAATACCCTATTATACATTAGTCGATTATGAGTACCCTAAATTATTATACACCGTATTTTTTTTTTTCGTTTACCTATATCCCGAAAACCTCATAAGTATCGTGATTGAAGGCCGCAACATCCTTTTTGCATGACCCAAAGGTTAACTGGTAGAAAATGCCCCTGGGCTATAAGTTCGTTTTTTGTATCGTGTGCAATAAAGTTTTAAATAAATAAATAAATAAGTCCATTTAGCATGTTAGATCAAAAAAATAAGCTGTTCTATACGAAATGGAATAACAGCTTATTATTTAGTTTTCAAAAAAAAATCAAAATTCAAAAGTTCTTTATTTGCATAGGCTTATATACAGCTCTTACAAATCGTCATACATGAAAAAAATATAAATTATAGCTATGTATATTATACATGTAATTAAACATATATGTCGATACAAAAAATATACTAAGATATTAATAAATATAATGTGATTCTACCACCGGAATCGGAAAGTTGATTCTGACGAGAAGATCCGGCAAGAAACTCGCCAGTTACTCTTTTTAATCACCAAATTTTTTTAAGTACAGTATCATGGGTGTAGGCGAACAGTTTATCATTTCCACAAATTCTTGTCATTTAAGTAATCATTAACTGTATAATAGGCTTTTGCCATTAAATAATTTTTAACATGTGTTTTAAATTTAGGCATTGGTAAATCAACAAGCTTTTGTGGTAACTTATTAAATATTTTAATACTCATTCCTACGAATGAATTACCAATCTTATGAAGTCTGAGATGTGGAACAGCAAGCTTGTGTTTATTTCTAGTATTTAGGTTATGGTTGTCGGATTTTCGAGGGAAGGTTTCTAAATTTTTATAAACATACATAATACAGTCAAAGATGTACTGTGATGCTAATGTTAAAATGTTAATTTCTTTGAACAAGTTTCTAAGCGAGTCTCGTGGCCTAAGTCCGTATATGGCCCTGACAGCTCGTTTCTGTAGCACAAAAATAGCTTGAATATCAGCCGCAGAGCCCCATAACAGCAGACCATAAGACATAACGCTATGGAAATAACTGAAATACACAAGTCTGGCTGCTTCAATATCGGTCAGATGTCTTATTTTTTTGACTGCATATGCAGCCGAACTAAGTCTCCCTGCCAGGGCTGCAATATGAGAACCCCACTGTAATTTTGAGTCTAACGTGACGCCTAGAAAGACTGTAGAATTAATTACTTCAACATTTTGATTATTCATATTAATCCTAGTGCTGACCTGTCTTACGTTGGGCAATGTAAATTTGACACATTTAGTTTTTTTAGCATTGAGAAGTAAATTATTTACAGTAAACCAATGTAGCACTTGAGTGAGAGCATTATTTACATCGTTAAAGTTATCTTTATGTCTATTAGTTTTAAAAATTAAAGAAGTATCATCTGCAAATAATACTATGTCACACAAGTTTTTAGTAAAGTAAGGTAGGTCATTTACATATATAATAAACAGTAAGGGCCCCAATATCGAGCCCTGGGGCACTCCCATCTGTAAAAGGGCGCCAGGAGAGTTAGTTCCATTAACATTGACTTTTTGAATTCTATCACTTAGGTATGACCGTACTAAGCTCAGAGAGCTATCTGTGAGGCCGTAATGCTGTAGCTTCATTAATAATGTTTGGTGATTAACGCAGTCGAATGCTTTGGATAGGTCACAAAATATACCTACAGCATCTTGCTTATTTTGCCATGCATCAAAAATGTGCTTGATGAGTGCAACTCCCGCATCAGTAGTAGATTTGCCTTTAGTAAATCCAAATTGTTTATTATGCAATAATTTGTTTAGATTAAAATGACCCAATAATTGATGGAATATAACTTTTTCATATATTTTACTAAGGGCAGGTAAAATGGATATTTGTCTGTAATTAGATGGGTCACTTCTATCACCTGATTTGAAAAGTGGTAGAACTTTGCTATATTTCATCAGATTTGGAAATTGACCAATATCTACGCATTCATTAAATATTACAGCTAAATATGGAGCAATGATTTTTATTATATTCTTTAATATTTCTACTGATATTCCCCACAAATCTTCTGTTTTCTTTACGTTGATGTCTTTAAAAGTTTTAAGTATAGTTTCCGGGTTGATGTGATGGGAACTAAAAGAAGTCAAGCACTCATCCACACTGGATTGAAGAAGACAATTAGCAAGCTGAGGACTTGAATTTAAGTTACTAGTGGTAATAAGAGGTATATAAGCAAAGAATGATTCAAATGCCTTTGCTATTTCTACGTCCTCGTTGAGTTGTTTATCAATTTTCAAAGAGTACTTGAGGTCTTGAGTAGTATTTTTACAAGTCTCTTTATTAATCATATTCCAAGTGGCTTTGATTTTATTATTTGAATTTTTAATTTTATCTTTTAAATAATTCGCTTTTGCTATTGCGCAGACTTTTTTAAATAGCTTGGAATAGTTTCTAACATGTTCAGTTATTGTAGGATCATTGGAGTTAGCTTTAATGTTATATAATTCAAATAAAGTGCGCCTGCTTTTGAAGATGCCTTTAGTAGCCCAATCGCTAAAAATTGTTTTAGTATTGTCTACTTTGACTTGTTTCTTAGTAAAAATTACTTCAAACTCCTTTTCAATAACATTAAACAAAGTATTGTATAGTTCATCAATATTAGCATACTTACTTACTTGCATCAGGGAAACGTTGTTTTCAACATTTTCCTTAAATTTTTCCACACGACTAGTGGTGATTGGCCTATAGACAAAAGAAGAGGAAGCAGTTGCATGACGGTGTTCAAAAACAGCTATCTGTCCTGTATGGTCTGAATTTATAAAATTTATTATTGATTTTTTAATCGCCTTACAATTACAGAAAATATTATCAATACAAGTAGCTGATGTGGGGGTAATGCGTGTAGGGTCATTAAACAGATGGCGTAAGTCAAAAGATTTAAATAGATTAAGAAGCATACCCGAACTTTGACTGTGTTCTAAGATGTTAATATTGAAATCCCCACATACAATTACTTGCTTGTTGCAATGGACAACATTTCATATTTTTAACATGTCCATATTGTTTTTTTATATGAAAGTAGACATAAAATGAACAGACCCATATTTTTTCTTTTTTCAAAATTTGTCCATTTTCATGCATAAAATAATTATTGAAATTCTTTTTATTCTAAATAGACGTAAGCGCCAAATGACGTCATCGGACGGCTGAATACAGCGATATTCCTTTGCTTATCATTGTTTTAATAAAAAAAAGGTATTACTGTCAAAGGTAAATAATACTAGTGTCAACATTGTCAACGTCATTCATACATTCAACGTTGACAAGTTGTCTTTTTTTTTGACAGTTACATGTCATGAGTTTGGCATTACGTAAATTTAAAACTATAATGTGCTAAGCAAAGAAATATTTTACATTCTGCCGTCCGATGACGTCATCTTACGTTTTTTAGTTTTTAATTTTTTTCTCAGTAAATAAGCAATATAAAAAATGAATAAATATATATTCGAGCAGCGGAAAAGTAAACAAAGAATTGGTATTTTTTGTTTCAGAGCTTAGCAATTTTGAAATGTTGTCCATTAGTTGCTTTTCTCAGCACCTCCTCCATGGCAGATTCAAAGTTATTGTAGTTACCAGAGGGAGGTCTGTATACACAAATAATGATAAACCGTTCAATCTCTACACAAGATAGTTCAATAGTTCGTTCAGTTGAAAGTGCGACTATGTCTTTGCGCTCCTTTGCTTTTAATGAATTATGTAATAATATAAGTGACCCACCCCTAATGGCCGACTTTCTTGTGAACGCACTTATGACTTTATAATTATCAATATTAATAATAAGTTCATGTTGCCTCAACCAGTGTTCAGTAACACAGAGGACATGTATATTCATTTTATTTAAAAAAAGTTCCAATTCCAAATCTTTACCGGAGAAGCCCTGTATATTTTGATGAACAATATTTAAATGCCCAGACTTCCCCTTTGTCATTAAATCTAGTGTGCAAGAGGTGTTCTCTATTGTTTCAAAATTACATTTAAATTCATTGGAACTAATTCCAACGTCTGATTACACATGTCATATTTTTTCTGCTCAATAGAAGCAGATATGGTAGCCAAGTTTTTGGCTGAGCAATCTAAATAATAAGATAGCGACATTGCTATTAGTCGTTTACAGTATTTATTAAGATAATATTTATCCTTTGTCAAATGAAAGTATGACTTTGTATAATTATTTATGTCAATAACATGCATTTTTTTTACATTATATGTCAAAGTATTCAATGTCATATTTAAATTATATCTATAAGTATTTTCTACTTGTGGCAAACTGTTATTATAGGGAAGTGTAAATAATACAATTTCGTTTACATCTAATAAACTAAGAGAGTGTAGGTACTTAGACAAAATATTTTTATTTACATTTCCCCTATTCCCTACCATAATTACTATTGAATTATTCTTATGGAAAGTTGTTTGTTTAATTTTATTCATTATGTCAGAAAAAGATGCACCCGGTACACAATTATTGATAATCGACTGTCCGGAAGAAAATAAAAGGTGTCCCATATCTTTACCTAACTCGTCACTAAACATAACAATTTTTTTGTTTTCAATAGGTTTAGCATTCAAATTTGATGTTGTGGAACTATTGGTATTACAATGTGTTGGTGGAGGGCTGCTATGGGTGGTGGGGGACTGATGATTGGATGGGGTATTGTTTGATATAATACTGTCTTTCTCGGAAGGATTTAATAATTCCTGCATTGCAAGCATCAGTTCTCCATACTCATTTCTTGTTGAATTATACATAGTTGATCTAACATGCTAAATGGACTTCATTTACGATATCTATTATGAGGTTTTCGGGATATAAACGATAAAAAATTAAGTTGTATATTTCACAACACCACATACAATAATTTTTGACTTCGAGATGGGTAGCTCAAGCACCTGTGTTACGGATATCAGAATCAACAGTAGGATTACAAATATATACATTTAATACTTTTCTTTTGTAAATACATACTTAAATAATACATAGAAAACATCCAGACTAATACAAACAGACATGTTCATGCACACAAATGTTTTTACTCTGTGGGGATCGAACCCGCAACCCTTGGATTTAATTTGATATTTAATATACCAGGTGAATGGGCCGGCTCGAACATATCGATCAAGCAAGAGGTATGTTTCTAATTTTTCAAACATAGCTCGGGTTTGTGATCAACAATCCGCATTTGGCAAGCGTGGTGATTAAGCTAATCCCATCATATTAGCGATGACTTGATTTATCGATGCCTTGGCCTTGCAGTGGGACAGTATATAGGCTGATACTTTATTTTACTTTTCGTTAATCAAATTTTGACTTCGTCAATTTAACGATGAACTTCGTTAATGTCCGACTTTTGGTTTCTGCCTCGTGGTCACCCGCGCGCACGAGCCACATGGCGGCAGGAAGCGAACCTGCGCACGCGCACCAGGAATAGCCGCCAGACACTTGCGCGGAAAGGAACAACAAACATTCTCCTTACCTTCACCGGCCTTATCTCCCAATATTAATATTATCCGTAGACTTTCAGTTTTTTTTTATGTGATAGGTAGCAGACGAGCAGACGGATCACCTGATGGTAAGCAATTGCCGCAGCCCATGGACACCCGCGACGCCAGTGGAGTCACAAGTGCGCTGCCAACCTTTAAACCCCCCCTACCCCAGGTACCCTCACTCACGTAGCGAAACACAGCACAGTGCTGCTTCACGCCTGTTTTCTGCGAGGCAGTGGTATCGCTCCGGTCGAGCCGGCCCATTCATGCCTAAGCGTAGCTCTCCCACGGTAAACAGTTGGTCTGGTTCCTGTCTAAGGGTTGCGATGGTCTAATGGCTGTCGATTCATTGCATTTTTTATGCTATAGAGGCGACAGACGAGCAAGCGGGTTACCTGATGGAAAGTAATCAACGCCGCCCATGAACATCCGCGAAATCAGAGAAATCGCTTATACAGCGTGTGTATTTTATACGGGCGAATAATTAATCCAGCTATAATATCTGATCCTACGAATCGTATAAGATAATCATTTCATTAAATTTTGTGGTTAATTAGGTGTAATGATTTTTCTAAAGTGCAACCCAGCAGCAATGTATGCCGTCCAACTTTGTTTGACATGACAAGTGACATGAGTGTCATGACACTCGTATGACGTTTAGATACTTATGTCTACGTTAATTGATGTTATTAACGTTAACTACCAGTGGATGCAATACATTGCGTGCTCAATTATTTTGTATGAAAAAAAAAGTACCTTAATTTCCTAAAGAAATGTATGTAAACAGGTTCCCTAGGTCCGATAGTAATCGCCATTAAAATATTCGACCGTATCAAATAAACACGCTGTATAGTTGACGGCCTTTTTAATTTTTTTTTTTTTTAGTTAAGTGTTCTGAACAGATAACACTTGTACGTGAGGGAAGGTAGCCAAGAATAATTTTCTTTATTACAAAATTTTCTGCATATCTCCTCTATCTTTTGATCTTTTGGAAATGAAAATGAAAATATTTATTCTGTTCAGATACACATGTACATTACTGCTGTATTACATTCGGTAAATACAAAAACTACAGATTCATAAAGGGAGTATTCCTGGACTCCACACTAGGATTCTCTGTGTCGTGGAGGCCAGTCTTCCCATATAAATTATTGCCATATTATATTATGTGTTGTGGTGCATGTAAATGTATTGTATATCTTTGTTTGTAGTGTATTTATTTATTATTTTGTTTAATTTTAGTATTATATTGCTTATGATGATAACGACGTATAGATAGATATTCTTTATTGCATAGAAACATGATACAGTACACACAACGAAAACAGACCGTACAACAAGGCGGTATACGCTCTTCTCTTGAAGGTCCCTAAGTCGTAGCCGTCCGGAAATACTCCTGCAGCCAAACCGTTCCACAGAACTGAGGTACGTGGTAGAAAGTTCCGCGAAAAACGCACAGTATTAGACCGCCAGTCATCGAGATGTAGAGGATGGAATAACAATCGCCATTTCGACCGTGGGAGAGCCACGCTTCGGCATGAATGGGCCGGCTCGACAGGAGTGGTACCACGGCCACAGAGAAAACCGGTGAGAAGCAGCACGGTGCTTTGTTTCGCTTTGTGAGTGAGGGTACTGGAGGAAAGGGGGTTTACAGGTTTGCAGCGCAACTTGTGACTCCATTGGTGTCGCGGGGGTCGCGGGGGAAAGGGAGGCAAACGAGCAAGCGAGTCACCTGATGGTAAGTGATCACCGCCGCCCATGGACATCAGCCACACCAGAGGGAGTGGAGACGCGTTATCTTGTTTCTGATACCCGTAACACAGGTGCTTGAGCTACCTATCTCGGAGTCAGATACATATAGGTATGTGATGTTGTTGTGAAATAGTATAATTATAATTATTAATCATTTAGGTAGGTATATTTACATTCCTTTATGATAGCCATATCTTGATAATTGAAAAATTGTGTGTGTTCAGCTGGGTCATTTCATTCGATGAAAAAACGTTCGGTCTTTTGTAACAAAAATGTATAGTATATAGTGACATCTACCGAAACAACGCCGATCCATCTGCTTGATTGCTTTTTAAAGCTACATCTGCTTTTTACTAGCGCCATCTAACGAAAACCGCTGAACTATTTTTCCCGTACTAAGAAATAAGAATAAAAAGATTGATTCAGTGCTTGAACAGTTTAGAAATCATATAACCACTGAAAATCAGCGTCGAGGTTGCCTGCTCCGGTAACCACGACATTATGCTGAGTGGGAACCTTTTTAGCACATTTAAGTTGTACTTATAAGTCTAGTTTTAAGCATTTTGTTATATTTTTTGTGTGCTAAATAAAAAGATACACAGAATAATAAGAACTGCTTCCCGTAAACTCGGGATTCTGAACAGAGTGAGACGATATTTTACTCCGGCGCAGCTTTGTCTCTTGTACAAGGCACAGGTTCGCCCGTGTGTGGAATATTGCTCCCATCTCTGGGATGGTTCTGCTAAGTACTTGCTGGATGCTCTCGATAGGTTGCAGCGACGTGCTATCCGTATTGTTGGAGATTATGAGGTGACTAAGTCCCTAGAACCTCTTCAGCTACGTAGATACATTGCCAGTCTAAGTGTTCTCTACCGCCTCTATAATGGGGAATGCTCTGATAGGTTATTTCAACTTATCCCATCCTCTCCTTTCCACTTCCGAACAACACGTGCTGGACTGCGTTGCCATCCGCATACCATCCAGACAATGGCGGCGCGCACCAAGAGGTTTGGCTCCTCGTTCCTGCCCCGAGCCATCAAGACATGGAATGCCCTCCCAGCTCATGTGTTTCCTCCTTCATACAATCCGGGGTCTTTTAGGCGGGGCGTGAAGCGGCAACTCAGCAGGCCGTCCAATTTAGGCGTTCTCACGGTATACCTACATCGGTGCGCATTAGAAGATACTAAAATAAATTCATATAATTTATATCAACGATATTTTTAGTATTTGTACCTAAGTTTTCGGCAAGAAATTCTTAGTGGTAGCCCGGAGTCTGGAAGTTTGCGGTCTTGTACCCCCGTGCCTCGGAAAGCACATTAAGCTGTTGGTCCTGCGCTTGATCCCTCTCCGGTCGTGTCACATTAGTGTCCCATCCGATTATGAGGGCAAGGGAATAGAGAGTGCACTTGTGTTTGCGCACACACTTGAGCACTATAATATATCCTGCGTACGTGGCTGATCGTTGAGATTGGCCGCCGTAGCCGTAATCGGTTGGAGGATTATTATTTTTAGTATTATATCTATGTATTGACGTACACGTGTAACCAATAACATTATACTTAAGTAGGTAAATAATTGTATAATTTGTATGCTTTACTCATTTTTGTTTGATGGTGCTCCCTCTTATGACGTTCGATTGTACAGCCGTTTTCTCTAAGTACCTACGTAGAATGTTTTTATATGAGCTGACCGGATGGCGCAATTGGTAGTGACCCTGCCATCTTACGCCAAAGGTCGTGGGTTCGATCCCCACCCTGGACAAACTTTCGTGCGATGAACACTTGTGTTTGTTCAGAGTCTGGGTGTAATCTATGTATTTAAGTATATATTTGTGTTCCTCTGTTGTCTGATATCTGTAACACAAGTGCTTAAACTACTTAGTACGGAATCAGGTCAACGTATGAGATGTTGTAAAATTATTATTATATTATATGACTGACGCGATGGCGGTGAATTATCTATAAATAATGTTGCTGCCTACACTACGCTTACCGAGTCGCGGTCTCCACTCAAGGACTTTACGGCTCCAACGGCTGTCAGTTCTGCGGCTAATATGACCAGCCCACTGTCCACTTCAGTTTGCTAATTCGGTGGGCTATGTCGGTGACTCTGGTTCTCTGCCCTGAGACAAGATGGGATGATGACATTCGAAGGCTGGCTGGTGTAGGCTGGATGAGAGTGGCCGAAAATCGGGAGAAGTGGCGTGCATTAGGGGAGACCTATGTCCAGCAGTGAACGAGTGTGGGATTGCTGATGATGATGATGATGATGCATGTTGCTGCCATTAAAAAAGTTATCTATACTCTTTTTAAAGAGGTAAATTCCAGAGACGGCGACAACGCATAGGCAATCAGAAAAAGCACGAAACGCTTGTTCGCACAAGCGTTTTGTGCTTTCGGGTTACGTATAAGCGTTGCCGCTGTTTGTAGGATTTACCTCTTTATTGTGAAGACACTCAAGATCATCGGCGAGACCAAGGCGCACCATCTTCGCTGGCTTAGCCATCTCGAGAGGTTGGATGAAGATCGTCTCGTGAAGAAAGCATGCCAGGGCCGATCCGTGAGCCCAGACACCCAGTTGGCGCTTGGGTATCCCTGGAAGGACGTCGTCGAGACTAATCTGCGCAAGCTCCAGGTTAATAATTGACAAGATCTAGAGCAAGATTTCCCGAAGTGGTGATTTCTTGTTTCAGAGACCAAGACTCTATTTCTTTTGGAACATATTTTTTTTAAAATTATGGCTGCTACTGTGTTGCCCACGGCGAACACTTATATAACTCTGCCAATGTCGAGCGATTAAAGAGACGTTTTAATGAGAAATTGACCGGTGTAAGGATATTTTACTCATTCTGATTTTTATTTTTTAATTGAGGGTTACACCAACTAAAACAAAAAAATAAAACGTATACAAACAAACAAACACATATACGGCACAACATTATGAGGGAGATTCGGTTATAGTCTGATAATATATGTTATAATATATTTACATAAATATTTTATGACAGAGGAGAAGGATAAAGATAGAAGAAAAGAAAAGTTAATAGGATTTGGAACATAATATTGAAGTCAGAAAAAGTTGAATTGTCAAAATCTTGCATTCTCAAAATGTTGAACTCCCAAAATGTCGAATTTTCAAATTGTTGAACTCCCAAAATGTTGAATTCTTACAATGTTGAATCTCAAAATGGGGCGTGTGGTCCCCGGCAGAGGGCCGTGTGGTCCCCGGCAGAGCAGAATAGGCCATCCTCACTCTTACCGAGGTGTCGTAAAAGGCGACTAAGGTAAAGCATGAGGCATGATCATAAGCACCCAGAGAAGGAAAACTCTGCATTTATATCAAAACCCTCGCCAACCCGTCTGCCAAGCGTGGTGAGTACGGCAATTACCCCTCATGTGATTGAGGGTGGCCCGTGCCCCAGCAGTGGGGACTTAAATGGGCTGACGATGATGATGATGATGATGATGAATCTCAAAATGTCTTGCTGAGGCAACAAAAACTAACAAGTATGTCGACAAATTTTTCTTTTGGGCCGCTGAGCCAGGAGTAAGTAAGTTTAACTTACCTACAAATTCACAACTAGGAACGTGAATAAAGTTACTTACAACCTCTGCGGATAAAGAATGGGATCAGAAATGGCGGCGCATCTATTCACTTCTCGCTCGCACACTATTTGCGTCTATACTCGCACTCTGAGTGCGAGTATCCGCACAGGTTGTATTCGTCGTCTGACGGTATAGGTAAGGGGTAGGGTTGCCATCAGTCCGGATTTCCCCGGATTTGTCCTAGTTTGAAGGGCGTCAGGGGACCGTCCGGGAGGGTTTTTGAACAGTGTCCGGGTTACACCCGGACACTAAAATTGATCTACAAATGCAGGTTCACATTCAAGACTCGGCAAAACATATAAAGCCGGCTCTACATCTCTGAAACTACTCCGTGGTCTGAGGTCAAGAAACAGTCCTATTTCTCAAGGAAATTAACATCGAAATCAATGACAAAATCGACAGGGGTGTCCGGGGAAAAAACCATATTTATCCCAAATGTCTGGGATTTTTGCAGCGTTTTCCGGTGTCGGCAATTCAGGTGATGGCAACCCTGGTAAGGGTTCGTCCATTAATTACGTAAGATGATTGAGAGTTGAGTCAAATCTCATCTAATCTCACGTTGGGGAGGGTCTCGTCAAATGTCACGCAATTTTTTTCTGATTAAAACAAAATAAAAACTATTTTGGTCCATTTAATCCAAATTATAGGGCCGTGTGGTCCCCGGCAGAGTAGAATAGGCCACCCTCACTCTTACCGAGGTGTCGTAAAAGGCGATTTAGGTAAAGCTGCTGGCATGATCATCAGCACCCGGAGAAGGAAAACTCTGCATTTATACCAAAACCCTGAGGGGCTGATGATGAATCCAAATTGTCATCGTCAGCCCATTTAAGTCCCCACTGCTGGGGCAAGGGCCTCCCTCAATCACATGAGGTGTAATTGCCATACTCACCACGCTTGGCAGACGGGTTGGCGAGGGTTTTGATATAAATGCAGAGTTTTCCTTCTCTGGGTGCTGATGATCATGCCAGCAGCTTTACCTTAGTCGCCTTTTACGTCACCTTGGTAAGAGTGAGGGTGGCCCATCCTACTCTGCCGGGGACCACACGGCTATCCAAATTATATGGACATGCTTAAATTGTTTACTATTTCTTCGAAAGAAAATAAGGAAGCTTCCACCTGCCTACATGGCTCAGGGTCGCATTTCGCCACGAGTAGGTGGTGCCCGGAACAAACGCGACGAAAACAGATAAAATTACTCATGGCTCGAGAGAGCATATCATACTTTGACGCATCTGCCAGTGTAGACAATGTTCGACGACCATAGTGACGAAGTTAAGGATGTTCGTCATCCTCATCACCATCATCATCATCATCAGCAACCCACACTCGTCCACTGCTGGACATAGGTCTCCCCTAATGCACGCCACTGCTCCCGATTTTCGGCCACTCTCATCCAGCCCACACCAGCCAGCCTTCGAATGTCATCATCCCATCTTGTCGCAGGGCGTCCTACACTACGCTTACCGAGTCGCGGTCTCCACTCAAGGACTTTACAGCTCCAACGGCTGTCAGTTCTGCGGCTAATATGACCAGCCCACTGCCACTTCAGTTTGCTAATTCGGTGGGCTATGTCGGTGACTCTGGTTCTCTGTCGGATTACGTCATTTCTGATGCGGTCCTTCAGAGATACACCGAGCATAGCCCTTTCCATAGTTCTTTGAGCGTCTTTGAACCGGTGGACTAGTCCAGCCGTGAGTGAGTTAAGGATGTTACTTTCTCTCAACTAAACCCGTCCCAGTCCTCCAACTCATCTTAGAATAGAATAGAATAGAAAATATTTATTCAGCAACAACTTAAAACTAGTTACATTTATCTTAGAACTAAAAGAAACTTTTGTGCCGAAAAGGTGACCCTCAGCATAATGCCAGGACATAATAATGCCGAGGCGCTGGTTTTCAGGGGCACCTACGGTGGGATGACAGAGGCACTATACATAAAATTATTGGAATAAAATGTAGGAGGTACAATACACTCAAAACAGTTACAATTATATAAAGATGAAGCTCATCTTCGTCCCATCTTCATCCCGTCCCCCTTTCAGACGTTGAGCATTGCTCGTCCCATAGCCCGCTGTGCGACCTTTAACTTTGTGGACCAGCCGTACTGTAAGAGTCCACGTTTCGGCACCGTATGTCATGACGGGTAGGACGCACTGATTGAAGACTTTCGTCTTTAGGCACTGGTATCGACGATATGAAGACACGACGTAGTTTTCCAAATGCTGCCAAACCCAACTGGATTCTCCTATTCACCTCATCCTCGAAGATGTTTCTACCCAATTGCAAAGTCTGCCGAGATCCTCGAGGCTATCCTTTTTATCCTTACCCACAACCTACAAGAATGTGTCATCTTTTCCGACTCCAAAAGTTCCCTCCAGGCATTATCAAGTTTTTTTTTTAATCTAAATTTATTTCCCCCAATAAATTTAAAGTTAAAGAAGCTCTGTATCAATGTTTCACTAAAAATCCAAATTGTATTAGTTTGGATCCCAGGCCACTTTGGGATAAGTGGCAATGAACAGGTTGACACGTGGGCGAAGGAAGCTGTCGTCAACGGATTACCCGCCAGTTCTGTGATTGCATGTGATATCTTACCTCTCGCTGCGAAAGATTTAGCAGAAAACTGGCAAACTTGTTTCGATGAGTCTTCGAGAACCAAAGGCCGCTTGTACAAAAGTGTCCAACCATCAATACCCAGGAAACCATGGTTCTTCAGCACTAAGTACAGGCTATATGAAAAACGAGTCCTATCCTCCATATGCCGCTTCGCATTGGTCGTGTGCACACCAGTGTTTCTAAATAAAATCCACGTGAAAGACAGCTCAATATGCGAATGCGGTTTAGACGAGGGTTCCACAGACCATATATTTTTTAGCTTATCCTACATCTCCATATGATATATTACCCCACAAAATTCCCCGCCCTATAAACTTCCAATATTTATTAACTATACCTTTTCCCCTTTATTTAAAAAAAATATGAAAATATTTTCTTGTGTTATGTTTTGGTCTTTTATCGCTGTGTCATTGTGTCCTGTCGTCTGTGCTGTTTACATGTGCCGCTTTTGTTTGTTGTAGATTTATGGCGTTTTTCAACCGTGGAGAAGACCTCAATATAGATTGAGCATTTGGCAAAATTACCGGTCAATTTTAAATCGACGTGTCTCTCTATATATACATACACTTGACATATATATACACTTGACATTGGCGGAATCACAGGCGCGGCCGTAACCGTGCGCGGGATAACACCATAAAAAAAGAAAAAAAAAAGCTTTTTTAAAGAGGTTATCGTTTCAAGGGTCGATTAGATAACACATTTTATGTCTTAACTTGACATTCAACATTATTGCACTAAAGTTTCGACCTTATTGCATTATGAATGTTCTAACGACATTTAACGGAAATAGGTCCCAAATTTAAGCTCGTGACTGTACCTACTGCTGATCGTTGAGATTCGCCGCCGGAGCCGTAATCATCATCATCGTCAGCCCATTTAAGTCCCCACTGCTGGGGCACGGGCCTCCCTCAATCACATGAGGGGTAATTGCCATACTCACCACGCTTGGCAGACGGGTTGGCGAGGGTTTTGATATAAATGCAGAGTTTTCCTTCTCTGGGTGCTGATGATCATGCCAGCAGCTTTACCTTAGTCGCCTTTTACGACACCTCGGTAAGAGTGAGGGTGGCCTATTCTACTCTGCCGGGGATATTATTATCAACCCATTCTATTTTTCTCCTACAAAACATCGGTCATGGGATCGATCATCGATCATGGCCATCGAACGACGGCGGACACGTCAAGCTATACAAAACTGTCAAATTTCCTCAATAGGTTTCGAACTCAATGTGTAACATTATAAGGTTTATAATCGAATGAAGAAATTTGACAGTTTTGTATAGCTTGATGTGTCCGCTACTATACACGGATAGTTTCTACCCGATGTGTATGTTTTTAAAATTATGGTTAAATAAAACATGGAAAAAGCCAGAACTAAATATTTTATTAAATTATTTACAATAAGAAGTAATACTCTTTGGCACTTATTCATAAAATCAATAACAATAGTTTATAATTACTTAAGGTGACGAGTAGAGCACACTAGCGACGCCAACCGATTTTAATTTTTAGCTACTAAACCGGATCTATTTTAAGCAATTTCGGGGTTACAACCTCTCGGCAAACACTTATACTAATTTATTAAATAACTATGCAAAAATGTTGGGTCCAACGCGTACGCGAAAAATTTTTCGTACAAAAAGGGACCCAACATTTGTGCAAATTAAAATCGATTGGCGTCGCTAGTGTACCCTACCCGTCACATTAAACACATGGGCGTAGTGTGGGTGCAGGGGGGAGGGGGGTTAGTGGTAGTGACTTGTAGTAGAAAATTGCGAATACCAAAAATTATGAATGAAACTTGATTAATTTTTTATTTTCTTTAAAACAGTGTGTAACTAGACAGTACAAGCCGTGTCTCTGTTAAATTAACATAATGATTCATTACGTTTTTAATGTAAAACAAATAGGCAGAAAATAGGTCGTTAACCTCGAAAAAAATTACGAAATGTAATCGCACATATTTTTAAGTGAGTAAATATGTGTGAGGAAATGATTTAACCGAGACATAGAAAATGCGAGTAAGTAGGTACCTACATCTTTAATACGAGTGACAGCAATGAAACGACGAGATATTCTCAAATTTCTTGGTATTACGTTTGTATGGAAAACATGTTGCCGGCCCCTTAAGTGAGTTATTTACTTAAGAATAAATTGGAAAATTTTCTATAAAAAATATCAACTATAAATCGAATAACTATTTATTCTATTGCATTATTTAAATACAGTTGGAAGTCCTTACTTCGACCTGAGGTCTCAGTAAGGACATATACGTACATACATAATGTAGGTAATAAATAATATGTTACACAATTACTATTCGATAGCAACATTTTTAGAATAGGCCATTTGTACAGACAGCCACACATTAGATACCATAATCTGTCATATTTCCTAAATTGATATTGAACCGAACGTGTTTGACATTAAGATGACGGGTAGGGCACACTAGCGACGCCAATCTATTTTAATATTTAGCTACTAAACCGGATCTATTTTAAACAATTTCGGGGTTACAACCTCTCGGCAAACATTTATGCTATTTATTAAATAACCATTCCCAAATGTTGGGTGCAATGCGTACGCGAAAAATTTATTCACGCCAAAAGTGGCCGCTTTTGGGGGTAATTCAAATTTCGAATACAAAGACAGACCCAAAAGTTAAGTATAAGTATTTAATAAATAGTATAAGTATTGCCGAGAGGTTGTAAACCCAAAATTGTTAAAAAAGATCTGGTTTAGTAGCTAACAATTTAAATCGATTGGTGACGCTAGTTAGGGCTACCCGTCACCTTAAGATGAGAAGGAGAATCATCATCATCATCATGACCGCCGAATCATATTTTTTTTGTTAATAGATAAGATTATATAATTCTCACAACATCTCATACGTTGACCCGATTCCGTACTAAGTAGCTTAAGCACTTGTGTTACAGATATCAGACAACAGAGGAACACAAATATATACTTAAATACGGCATAATAATTTCAGCAGACACAATTTTCTTGTTTCGTTCTTTTTATTTTAAGAGCGCGTTTTTTGGTAGTCGAGTTTTAATTTTTAAACTTTATTTTTATTAACATATTTTTAGTTATGTAAATAAAATTACATATTTCAAATGTGCTAAAAAGCTCTTTCATTTGATACCCCACGCGATACCGTGGTTATTTTTAGTTCCTTACTCTAAGTCCCCTAGAGGGCGTTGTAGTCAATTTAACGTGACGTCATGTCCGTGCCTATAACCAGAAGACATCCAAGACGCTTCTAACGACACCTCATTTGTTCAAATATGATAACTAGTTTAGAAGTTATGAGGGAACAGATGAACAACCATACATACATACATACAGGTCAAAATTATAACCCTCCTTTTTGCTTCGCCGTAGTCGGGTAAATATGAATATCTTATACCTAGATCAGTAAGTATTTTTATTGAGTATTGTTGAGTATTAAATACCTTATTATTCCTGACTCACTTATTATAGTTAATCCACGCGTAGCTCCGCTTTGAATTAGACGTGTGTAACTCTTTACTGAAACGACTCAGTGATCCGACTCAGCCAAATGATACACTGTTCCGAATCTCTAATGTCCACTCCGAATGTATCATTCGACTCAAATGGATCGAGTTCGAGTGAACCGAATGATCCGAATGAGCTGAATGATCCGAGTAAGCCGAATGATCCGAATGAGCTAAATCATCCGAGTGAGCCAAATGAGCTGAATGATCCGAGTGAGTCGAATGATGCGAATGAGCTAAATTATCCGAGTGAGCCAAATGAGCTGAATGATCCGAGTGAGTCGAATGATCCGAATGAGCTGAATGATCCAAGTGAGTCCAATGAGCGGAATGAATCACGGATCTATCTGAGAGTCGATGTTCCAAATGAAGTGTTTCAACATTGTTCCGCATCTCTGCACTGATCCAGATGAAAATGTTCCAATATTTTGAAAGATACCTTTTTACCAGGTTTACTTTAAAAACGCTCGTGGTACCTATGCCAGTGTGGTAACCCCTACGATCTCAGGACAAATCCTGAGATTTGATAATCATACTTACATCTACAGTTGACGTTAAATAATTTCAATGACAAGAGTAAGCACTATGCTCAGGCCCTGAGTAGTGTTGCGGAACTATCGATAATTTCCCTATCGATAGTTGACATCGAAAATCATTGAATACTAGATCAATACTATTGATAACACCAATACTATCGATACTATCGATTGTTTAATGCCCGATATTATCTATAGTATTGGGTTTTCTAACAGAATTAATCAAAAACTATCGATATTACCGATAGTCAGCTATGTTTGGATAGTATTGCTGCCTGATTAAATGTGTCCGATACTATCTATAGTATCGGACATTAAACAATCGATATGATCAATATTATTAGCATTATCAATAGTATTGATCTAATACTATCGATAGACTATCATTACTATTGTTTTTACTTTTACTATCGATAGTCTATCGATAGACTATTGATAGTCCACTACCGTAGTCTATTGATAGACTATCGATAGTCCACTATCGTAGTCTATAGATAGACTATCGATTGTGGACTATTAATAGACTATCGATAGTGGACTATGAAAAGTCTATCGATAGACTATCGATAGTGGACTATCAAAAGTCTATCGATAGACTATCGATAGTGGACTATCAAAAGTCTATCGATAGACTATCGATAGTGGACTGTCGATAAGCAACACTAGCCCTGAGCTACGTCTGCAGGTTCTGCTCGGTCTTCAGCTCCAGCGCCCACACGTGCTGCGGCCAGCCCGTGCGGCCTTTGCCTCGCTTCTCTGATGATGAGTTCTGGAACAAACAAAGTATATGAATTAATTGGGTATTAGCAAATTTTTGGGTCCCGGGTCGAGCAAAAAGTATGTTTCGAAATATTCGAACATTGTTCGGGTTTGTGATCACCAATCCGCATTAGGCAAGCGTGGTGATTAAGCCTAATCCCATCATAGTAGCGATGACTTTATTTCTATTATGGAGGCCTTTGCTATGCAGTGGGACAGTATATAGGCTGATACTCAAATAATGCACTTAAAAATTTATCGATAGTCTTCGGGTGGGACTCGTGACTCGAACCATCGATCTTTTTGCTAACCGGACAACTGCTTTACCGACTAGGCTACGAGAGACCTTGGTAAGTCGACGGATTTTGTAAGTGCTGTTTGCTTCGCCGTGAGCCGACTGATCTGATGAGGGGCTGATCCACAAGTATAAAGTAGCTCAGCGGGCAATGGAGCGTGCTATGCGTGGAGTCTGGATAAAATTCGTAACGAGGTTATTCGTCAGAGAACTAAAGTCATGGACATTGCACGCAGGATTAAAACTAGGTAAATACACTTTCAATAAACTATATAAAATTTAATAACAAATATTTTTGAATGAATGAATGAATAAAACATTTATTGACACAAATAACAATACATACAATAAACAATTAAAAAAAATCAATCAGTATTAACAAAATAAAAAGAAAACACAATATAAAAAAATAAGATTAACATTGTGCAATAGGCGCCCGCTCAGCATTAGTCGCGCCGTGTCATTGCTTGCACGTCGCGACGCTTAATAAATCTTTTGTCTGAATAAATAAATTTGGAATATTATTATAATTTTTTACAGTCATTCCAAATGGGCCTGATTTTACAATTTCTAATTTGGTTATCAATAAGGTATAGTAAATGTCATGATTATTTAAACATAAAAAAATATGTATGGATGATGGAAGTGGGATATGGAGGGAAACAAGATCTGTTTACTTTAGTTAATAAAAGCGTTAAAATTCCCGTAACCAAAAAAACGCCGGTCTCGCGCCAAAACACACGGGAGCCATGTTTTTTCCTCGCCCTGGGACCGCGTCAATTGGCTACACGTGCATGCCGGTAATCAATGAGGTTTGTTTAAGAAAAAAAGTTGTTAAACGTCTTTGAACTTTTTTATTATCTATCGAATTAGGGTTCTGTAGAACACAGGATATTTTACAATTTAATGAAAAAAAAAATTCTATCGAGATTATAGGTAAGTATTATCGAAGAAAACAAAATATATTGACGACCCGTTTGGAACAGTGGTAGTGAACGCTGCCTTTGGTCCAAGGGTTGCGGGTTTGATCCCCGCACAGTACAAACATTTGTGTACATGAACATGTCTGTTTGTATTGGTCTGGGTGTTTGTATGTATTATATGTACGTATATATTTGTAATTCCGCTGTTGATTCTGATATCCGTAACACAGGCGCTTGAGCTACCTATCTTGGAGTCAGATCAATGTATGTAATGTTGTGAAATTATTATTATTATTATACCTATAGAATTAGACGTTCGGCAAAAGGTTCAAATTAACGGAAAATAAAATATATCCATCAATGCATAAAGCTGAAAAGGCTTCGGGGGGTCCGGGTTCAAATCCGAGCATGCACCTCTAGATTTTTCAAATCTATGTGCGTATAGTTGATATTTTTATAGCAATCTTTTGCAATTTGTTCTTAAGTAAATAACACACTTAAAAAATATCAACTATTGATTTATCAGTCTCATCTTAACTGTTGGTCAAATATCCACTGGTGTCGCGGGTGACCATTGGCGACGGCGATTGTTTACCATCAGGTGATCCGTCTGCTCGTCTGCCACCTATCAGATAAAAATAAATCAAACTAATATTAAAATGTTTAACAAGGACTTCAAAACCAAAAATAACTTTGTAGTAAGGTATCAGCCTATAAACTGTCCCACTGCAGAGCAAAGGCCTCCATCATAGAAATCAAGTTATCCCTACTATGATGGGATTAGGCTTAATGACCACGCTTGCCAAATGCGGATTGGTGATTACAAACCCGAGCTATGTTCGAAAAATTCGAAACGCACTTTTCTCTCGACCTGGGAATCGAACTCAGAACCCCGAGATCACGGCCCGGTACTTAAACCACTAGAACAATCCCTTTGTAGTAAAATTCATAAATTATAACGGTGCTAAACACGACGAAACTAAACAACAGTACATTGTAGTACATTCGATTTATAGTGCTCAAGTGTGTGCGCAAACACAAGTGCACTCTCTATTCCCTTAACCTCATAATCCGTCGGGGACACAAGTGGGACACGACCGGAGAGTTATCGGGCGCAGGACCAACAGCTCAACGTGCTTTCCGAGGCACGGGGGTACAAGACCGCTAACTTCCAGACTCCGGGCTGACACTAAGAATTAACTACCGAAAACTTAGAAACAAATTTCAGGCCCGACCCGGGGATGAACCCGGGACCTCTTGCGCACCCCGTCGCTAAAGTAACTAAAGTGCGACCGACTAACCACTGCGCCATCGAGGTTAGATTTTATTATAAACTAACTGACCCGACAGACTTCGTCCTGTCAAAAAAAATTGTAATGTGGCAACAAATATGAACTTTATGTAATAGCAATAAAACTCAAATTGATTCTACGTTTTAGGTAGAAAACGTTTGTATGCGAAAAAGAAAAGGGCTGTTTTTAGGGTTTTCCCGACAATTATTCTATTTTTTTCTCGCCGTAAGAACCATCCTTGGACTTCAACGATCATTTTAAAAAAAGAATTGGCCAAATTGGTCCAGGCGTTGTTGAGTTATGCACTTACCAACACATTCTACGATTCATTTTTATATTATAGATGCAATGCAAAAGTTTTTACAAATCTCTAAGGATCGTCCCGGAACAAAACTCGTGCCTTTTAGACATGACCTTTAGTACAGTAATAACTTTAGTTCGCGATTTGTAATAAGGTGCTCAGGGTCTTATTCATACACCCCCTTATAACAAAACGCGGTCTAATAAAAGTTCCGGAACTAAACTCGTGCTTGCCTTATTTAACATTGCGTATTGGAACGAGACGGCTTGAGCTTTAGTGAGGTAATAATAACTTAAAACCGCGATTTATAATAAGGTGGACAATGTTTGTTAAACATTTGTTACCTAAAAAGGTGTTTTTTATATTATGACTCTACCCGAAGAGATAATTCGCCAATGACAAGTAACTTATTGAGAATAAGTAGGTAGTCAACAGTCGAAGTCAGTCAAAGTCACAGTCACTCAATAAAACGCCGGTGTTTTACGTTTTATCGACCTACGGATTCAGCGGACATCACTCTAAAAGCAATCGCGGGTTTTAAGACTCTATTAGGTCCAAGCAAGTTGTCACGAGACAACGCACACGACACACAATAGCAGTGTTTGAAACGATACAATCCAACGATTCTTATCATTAGGATCACTTTGCGGCACTTCACTGCACAAATAAACCCCAAATTTGTACACTAAAAACCACTAGACACTAATTTAAAACCTTTGAATTGCATCAGCCCACGCGACTTGTTTTAGTCCTACCCGCCGAATCCTAAAAAGGTGTTATAAAGTAGTTAACCTCCTGGCACCTTCCTGACATCCAGTTCTTTTTTCGAAAATTTTGCATGTTTTTTTTTGTTTCAAACGTCAAAACTGCTCTTTAACACCGTTTTAGCTAACAAAGGTTTAAAGGATTCGGCGGGCAGGGCTAAAACAAGCCGCATGGTCTGATGCAATTCAAAGGTTTTAAATTAGTGTCTAGTGGTTTTTAGTGTTCAAATTTGGTGTTTATTTGTGCAGTGAAGTGCCGCAAAGTGATCCTAATAATAAGAATCGTTGGATTGTATCGTTTTTAACACTGCTATTGTGTGTCGAGTGAGTTGTCTCGTGACAAATTGCTTGGACCAAATAGTCTTAAAACCTGCGATTGCTTTTAGAGTGATATCCGCTGAATCCGTAGGTCGATAAAACGTAAAACACCGGCGTTTTATTGAGTGACTGTGACTTTGACTGTTGACTACCTACTTATTCTCAATAAGTTACTTGACATTGGCGAATTATCTTTGAGTAGAGCCATAATAAAAAAAAAAGGTTTAAAGAACGTTTATAAATAAAGCCCATTAAACCAATAAGAACATTGTTATATAAGATTTTAAAGTTGCATTATATCACGAGTATACTATGTACTTACATATAAAATAACCGGGTTTTGTCCCGTGTACATTAATTATTTGAATAAGAACATTGGTTTACAGAATGTCAGTTGTGAACGGAACCCACTCGCTCGAGCGAGGCTCAATCATCGCTTTATCTGAGTATCTATTTAGGGATCGTTTACATGTTTCCTGATATCCAGTCTATGGGGCGCGTAATCCACAGCACGTTCCTGTAACTACCCTGTAACTGGATATTTTACAACAATCACACGGTTCATTTGGAACACTTTGTGTGACCGAAATCCTCTTTTTACAAAAAAGTACTCTGATACCGGAATTAATCCTAAACTAGCAAGTCCATGATTATTACGGAATAACGTGAGTTCTTAATTTTTTATTTCAAATCCTCGACTAACAATAGACCACTTAGTACCTCAGGATAGTGTCAAAACTTGTTTTGTTGTTAGTAGTAAAAATATTTCTGAAATGTTTTAGGCAACAATATAATATTGTATTAAGTAAGATGTCCAAGTAATGTGATTAGGAATTGCTACTATTTTTGGGATTTAATCTAAAAAAAATAAGTTGACTACATTCTTACAAATAATTTACCGTAAAATGGAATGAACTGTCACATGGATAAACTGACAATGTCACTCAATCGATATATTGAAGTTATTATTTTAGTACAAATTTTAAACTAGGGGTCAATTATTTTTAAAATGGGCCGGCTCAACCGAAGTGATAGTGGGCCCACAGAATATCGACGTGAAGCAGCTCTGATGTGTTTGTGCTGAGTGAGTAAGGGTACCAGAGCCCAATCGGGGGGAAAGGGAGGTTCAAAAATTAACAGCGCACTGACTCCATTTGCTTTACACAATTTGGTAAAGAGAACTCCATTTTTTATAGAGGCTCAGTATATTGGCTCTCCTCAGCCTGATGGTAAGCAAGAGAAGAGCCCAAGTTGCAATTACAACGGAAGCGATGTCAAGGAATCACCTCCGTTGGCACCGCCATACTGGCCCACGAGATGCTTCTTCACGCTTCGTTTCAAGGAATCCATACCTATTGTAGGAAGGAGGAAAGACATGGGCCGGCAACGAGAATGGAACTCCATTTCTTGATGGTGCGGCTGAAATAGGAACTGGCAAAATTTTTAATCAGGTGACAGCGTTGTCCGGCGCGTGTAGTTCTGTGACGGAATAGGGCAAGTGGGCTTTTGAGAATTCTCTGTTCAGTGTAATGAATTAATAATATTAGGTAGGTACATTTCTCAAGTGTTCTTTAACTACCGTCGTGTAGTCTTGTCAGTAGAAATCGACATTCCGAAACAGCGGTAGATGATAATGTGTAACCTACCTATACCTACCATATTTTGACATTCATAAGTATTCTGTATGGACCTAAATTGATTTACCTGTACATAAGTTTAAGTTGCATATAAAAAACTGCCTAATGCAGAAAGGCTACTATAAAGTAGATGATTATTTGAATGATAAGGATTCTTGGACATGTTGATCTCTTCGCCTGTCCTCTAATGTATAATTCATTTCATAATTTTTCTTTCACGATTTATCTAAATGATATTGATTATAAGCATTGTAGGTATATCATACTGTCACTGTAATCATAATTTGTATAAGAATGAATATTGTAATTACCATATTATTTGAAAAGAGTAACTACTGAGTTTCTTGCTGATTCTTCTCGGTAGAAATGGATATTCCGAATCAGCGGTAGATTACATAATATTGGACATTCATAAATGTTCTGTATGGACTTAAATTGAATAAAGACATTTTTGTTTTTTTGATTTTTTTTTGATTGAATAATGTTTTTTTTTATCTTTATCTAACATCGAGAAACGAAAACATTCCTCATATTTTTTTATGCTAGAGGCGACAAACGAGCTAGCGAGTCACATGATAGAAAGTAATCAACGCCGCTCATGAACATTCGCGAAATCAGAGAGTAGGTACGCTAATGTGTTGCCGGCCTTTTTAAAAATATACGATTATATATATTTTAAATATTAGTGTCGAATTCCCAGTTCCATCCAAAGCTGTCGTCGCCTCGGAGTCCGGGGTACGCTTGGATTCGGGAATTACAATGAAGCGACTGCCGTCTGACCTTCGCAACCAACCAACCAGACCAACTGGATCACAATTACACGTTCAGAATCATTATCTCCCAGCGATAAGACCGCCTATATTGTACATTGTATCTCTGTATACCTAGCTTTAAGTTTTGTATGTTGTGCAATAAAGAGTATCTATCTATCTATCTATCTATCTCAAACATTATCGACGACCCGTTTGGACAGTGGAAGTGAACGCTGCCTTTGGTCCAAGGGTTGCGGTTGATCGATCCCCGCACAGCACAAACATTTGTGTGCATGAACATGTCTGTTTGTATTGGTCTGGGTGTTTTCTATGTAATAAAAGTATTATATGTATATATTTGTAATTCCGCTGTTGGTTCTGATATCCGTAACACAGGTGCTTGAGCTACCTTTTTTTTTTACTGTAGATAGGTAAGCGTTTGACCATATTTCAGCTGATGTTAAGTGACAATATGGTCTAAGATGTAGCACGATTACCTAGAAGATACCTATTCACTCGCGCCTTGAAAACCCCCAAATTGTAGCCTCTAGGGAACACCTTCAGGCAACTGATTCCACTGTTTCGCAGTACGAATAAGGAAACAGGATTCAAACCTCTTTGTGCGGACTTTTGGTATTTCTACCATGTACCGGTGTCGATTGAGGGTCTGCCTGATGGAGAAGTGGAAGAACGGAGATGCTCCAATGGCATTTTACAGTTCCGTGGCGCACTCTCCAAAATCTGAGTGCTACCTATCTCTGAGTCAGATCAATGTGTGTGATGTTGTAAAATAATATTATTTATTTATTGTAGGTATCCAAAATTTTGAGAATCTACATTGATTTGAAAAATACAGATGTGCAAGCTCGGATTCGAAACACGACACCCCGTATGGAAGGCGCGTTCTTATCCACTGAGCTACCACCGCTGTAGTAATTTGGACGAAATACTGTAAACATTTTGTACTACCTACTGTTTTTTACAACCAATCTCCTTACCTGCCTTAAGGCAATGGGTACACTTACTAGCGACGGCAATCGATTTAAATTGATAGCAACTAAATCAGATACTTTTTTTTAACAATTTCGAAGCTCCAGCCTCTCGGAAAACACTTGTTGAATAGTTTGTATTAATTAATATTCTAATAAGAGTTTTTATAACATCAATAAGAGCTGTGAACTTTTGTAATAATTAAAAAATTTAATAAAAATAAATAATATTTATTGCTTTCTTATTGACGACCCTTTGGTACAGTGGTAGTGAACGCTGCTTTGGTCCAAGGGTTGCGGGTTCAATCCCCGCACAGTACAAATATTTGTGTGCATGAACATGTATGTTTGTATTGGTCTGGGTGTTTTCTTTGTATTATAAGTATGTATTTACAAAAGAAAAGTATTATATGTATATATTTGTGATCCCACTGTTGATTCTGATATCTGTAACACAGGTGCTTGAGCTACCTATCTCGGAGTCAGATCAATGTATGTGATGTTGTGAAATATTTATTTATTTTATTCTTCATCTTTTGGACTGCTCTTTGTATACCGCCAAAAGCGGCCATTTATAGCGTTAATTTAAATTTAGAGTACAAAAACAGACCAAATATAGTACACAACTATTAAATAAATAGTATAAGTGTTTGCCTGGGGAGTGGAGCTCCGAAACTGTTAAAAATAGATTCGATTTACTAGCTAACAATTTAAACCAGTTACAGTCGCTAGTGTGCTCGTCGCCTTAAAACAGGAACTAAAATAAACTGTATCTGTTTTTTAACAACTCGCGCTGATGTTTGTCTTGTTAAATTTTACACACTTTTTGCGTAACGGAAGTTTAGTCTCAGTTCATAAATTAGTTTAGGCAACTACTGTTGCATGTGTCAAGTGGCAATGGGCAGGGCACATAGCGAGGAGAACAGACGGCCGTTGGGGCGGAAAGGTCCTCGAGTGGAGGCCGCGTATAGGAAGTCTCAGCCGTGGCAGGCCCCTTACAAGCTGGACTGACGATCTGGTGAAGGTTGCGGGAATCTTATTGGATGCGGGCGGCACAGCACCGATCTGTGTGGGGAACATTGGGGGAGGCCTATGTCCAGCAGTGGACGTCTATTGGTTGAAGTGATGTACTACTTTTCACGTCCGTTATCTCAAGAGAGTCTGGGTGTGTAGAGACGTTTGGCTTCGTCATCAGCCGTGCAATTGGGTTTGGGAAAAATCTAACAGGTCCTAAATTTTGAATTTTGAAAACCGTTGTTTGGTGTTTTAAGTGATACCTTTATGGTTTCGTAAATTATTCATCAAGGAATCGTTTTATGTGAAAAGTAGCCACTTTTTTTTAAATGTTGCTGGATGATCATTCGACTATTGTCTTAATTTTATTACAATCAATAAAATGCCCAATAATTCGTAAAAGGGCCCCTAGACAGACAGCCACATAAGAGAAATACAGAACATACACACAGGATAAAGACGCAATGAAAGGTGTCACAAATACGCTGCCAACCATTAAACCCCCCTTTCCCCCGGATTGGGGCTCCGGTACTGTAACTCACGCAGCTAAACACAGCACAGTGCTGCTTCACGCCGGTTTTCTGTGAGACCGTGGTTTCACTCCGGTCGAGCCGGCCTATTCATCAAAGTCAAAGTCAAATAATTCTTTATTTGCATAGACTTGTACACAGCACTTACCGAAGCGTGGCTCTCCCACAACCTGACGGTTACAACAATCTGTTTGGCTGTACGTAGAGCTACAGGGGAAATAATAAACGGGGATGTACACAGGAAAAAGACGCAATGAAAATGTTATTGTAGGTAGTTATATCTATTTCTGTAGATTTGCCAGAACTCTTCCTTTCTTAATTTATTAGCAAGTGAAATTGTATGGCTCAAGTTACAAGACTATGAAATACTAAGGGCTTTATTCATAAACGTTCAATAAACGCTTGTTAGCTAAAGCGGTGTTAGGTATAGAGTAGTTTTGACATTCGAGACAAAAAAAGATACAAAATTTCCGAAAAAAGAATGTGAACTGCTTTATAACACCGTTTTAGTAAACAAAGGTTTAAAAAACATTTATTAATAAGACCCAAATTACATTTTAATTGTATTACAAACGTAAATAGAGAGGACATTATTATTATTACAAGATCTAAAAAGGTAAATACATAAGAAAAAATTTGATGAATATTGTTACTACAAAAATTACAAACCACAATAATAAATTTCACTTCATAACTTTCTAATATTCTTTTACAAATGTAAAGTAATTTATATTTACGACTAAATAAAACAAGAAGCTTAGCACATTAAAACAACAAAAAGGCAATTACTCTTTACTTAATTACCAGACAAAGTTAACATTTAGAACAAAGGCGATAAGCTTGTCCCTTGCGGCACTCCCCATCTCCTAATCGAATTACGCGCAGCCACATGGCCCGGGCCTGGCGTTTTATCGCGCCCGATATAGCAAATTGCATTATAAACACCGACGAAATATCTACTAATGTAGATAATCGCCAGTTACATTTGGTTGATGGACTAACTGATGTTATCGAAAGCTTTTGGAAAATCTCTTTTTTTTTGTTTTTGCAAAATCATCTATGTTGATTGAGATATTTTAGTTAGTTAATTAGATGGAGGAGCCATTGTAGCTTGTTGGTTCAGTGGATAATAATATCTATCTTCCGAATCGGAGATCGTAAGTTCTAATTCGAACATGCTGTCATATGTATCGTCTGACTGGCTCGATGACTGCCTCGGTGGCGCTGTGGTTAGTAGGTCGCACTTTAAAGCGACGGCTGCGCAAGAGGTCCCGGATTCAATCCCCGGGTCGGCCCAAAAAATTGTACCTAAGTTTTCGGTAAGAAATTCTTAGTGGCAGCCCGGAGTCTGGAAGTTGACGGCTTTGTACCCCCGTGCCTCGGAAAGCACGTTAAGCTGTTGGTCCTGCGCCCGATCCCTCTCCGGTCCTGTCACAGTAGTGTCCCATCGGAATATGAGGATAAGGGAATAGAGAGTGCACTTGTGTTTGCTCACACACTTGAGCACTATAATATATCCTGCGTACGTGGCTGATCGTTTACATTGGCCGCCGTAGCCGTAATCGGTTGGACGATATTATTATTTTTTAAGTAAAAATTATTTTGTCTCAAAATGTTTGTTAAAAACATTTTGGTTTCCATACTGGACTCACGGACCTAGGCCAAATGAGCCGCAGCTTCTTCAATTGGTTTCATATGACATATTATTATTAAGGGTGAAAGTAATCAATTAATCGATTGTCGATTATTCGGCAAGAATACAACATAGGTACTATTTGTATAAGCTATAGCGATATAAATAAAATCATGTCCACTCGAAAGCATGTGTACTCATAAAGATAGCGCTGAAACCGGAGCTCGAGTGCGCGGGCGCATGTGGCCGATAAGAGCTGCTTTCACCAGGGAAATACACAAGCTTTAGAGTTTTTTTCTTGAGCGGGCGTCAGACCAGTATCACTGCGACCAGTTTGGTCTAATGCCATATTTGGGTTCGAGAGTATACCTCGACTGCCGAGGTCCGAGACTGCCTCGATGGGATTATATATACAACACTTGCAGCAAATATTTATTTATGCCCATTATTTTACACGTTAACTTTATGTGTGTGAGTAGAGAAAGTGGGGGGGAGGAACGTTAGGGGGGGGGGCACTTTTTGGCTAGGTTAGGTTTAGATAAGGCCTAAGCACCCACGCTACGCCACTGCTAGTTATGCTCCAGATGAATGCTACGTTAGCCCATTAGCGGACCACATTCTGATCACCTATATTTTTTATTAATGGCAAACAAGGGGATGATGGTAAGCAGGTGCCACCACCCATACCATTGCAACACCAGTGGACTCAAAAGTGCGCTTCCAACTCTTTGGCTGAGAACAGAACAGAATGGCGAATTCTCGCGTCAGAGGGCAAGATCTACTTCGGATCGCAGAGCCAGCGTAATAAGTAAGTTGATTTATCTATGTACCTGCGCGTGAGCATCGGTTTGCCTCCGCCGCGGCGGCGCGTGGTGCAGCTCCGCTCGGAACCCGCCCGCCGGCTCCCCATCCGTCTCCAGTACTTTCAGCAGGTACGAGATGTACGACGTTGCTAGCCGCAAAGTCTTAATCTGAGGACAAAGTACAAGTCTTAGTCTGAGGACTAACAAAGTAACTGCGTGAGGATAAATATAAGTTTTATTCTAAGAACAAACAAGGCGTAGTCTGTAGATTAATATAAGTCCCGACATGAGTATAAACATAAGTTAGTCTGGGGATTAAATTAAGTCTCTGCGCGAGGGTTAACAAGAATATTTAGTCGGGGAATAACATAAGTTTCTACGTGAGGATAAAGATAAGTCTTATTCTCAGGACAAACAAGTCGTTGTCTGTAATCTAACATAAGAACTTCGTGAGGAATAACATAGGTGTTAGTCTGGGTACTAATATATTTTTCTGCGTGAGTATTATCATTTGTTTTAGTCGGTGTCTAACATAAGTTTCTACGTGAAGCTAAAAATATGTCTTAGTCTGAGCACAAACAAGTCGTAGTTTGTAGATAAATATAAGTCCTTACGTGATTTAATATATATGTTTTAGTCTAGGGTCTAACATGAATCCTGCATAAGTAATAATATAAGTCTTAGTCTGAGGACTACCATAAGTCTCTCCCTGAGGACAAACATAAGTCTTAGTCTGAGGACAAAAATAAGTCCCTTCATAAGAGAAACATAAGTCGCAGTCTAAGGACTAACATAGGTCTCATCATCATCATCATCAGCCCATTTAAGTCCCCACTGCTGGGGCACGGGCCTCCCTCAATCACATGAGGGGTAATTGCCATACTCACCACGCTTGGCAGACGGGTTGGCGAGGGTTTTGAGTTTTCCTTCTCTGGGTGCTGATGATCATGCCAGCAGCTTTACCTTAGTCGCCTTTTACGACACCTCGGTAGAGTGAGGGTGGCCTATTCTACTCTGCCGGGGACCACACGGCGTCTCATCATAGGTCTCAGCCTGATGACAAACACGGGTGACATAGAAATAGAAGCTGCGGGCAGCACCTTAGGGATACTGACCCTCAAGTTTGTCCAAGACCGTGTTATGCAATTCAGATTTGTGCAAAGTTGTGACAATCTGGTATTAGATGAGACAATAATATGCGCGATCGAGAAAATTTGCATGGTGTGACAATTTCGTGCAAGATCGTGAAAATATTATGCACGGTTGTGACATTTTTAATTCAAGATCACAGAAAACCGGCTTAAAGCAGCACTGTGATGTGTCTCGCTGCGTGAATGAGGGTACCGCGGTAGCTCCATCCGGTGGAAAGGGTGGTTTATAAGTTGGCAGCGCACTTGTGACTCCACTAGTGTCGCGGGTGTCAATGGGCGGCGGCAATCGCTTAGCAGGTGATCAGTCTGCTTGTCTGTGCACCTATTAACTAAAAAAAAGTATGACAATTTTATGCATAGATTTTACCTTGAGGCCTAAAAACACACCTTAGAGAGCTTAGTATCTGGCGAGACGTTCTAAATGCGGCCCCTCAAATTTATCCAAGATAATGTTGTGCGACTTTTGTTGTAGAGTCGTGTCAAAGTTATATGCACGGTCGTGACCTTTTTATGCATGGTTGTGACAATTTAATGCATGGATGTGACAATTTCACTTCATGGTTCAAAGGTGTGACAGTTTCGTGCAAGATTGTGATAATTCTATGCATGGTTGGGACAATTTTATGCGAGGTCAGGAAATTCTATGCACGGTGTTGTGACGATTTTATGCAAAGTTGCGGCATTTAAAGTATTTATTTCGCCTTCAGGGCTACAATACACATATTAGAGGGCTTAGTAGGTATCTGGCGAGACGTTCTGAATGCGGGCCCTCAAATTTATCCAAGATAATTTTGTGCAAGTTATGCGCTGAGTTGTGACCAAGTTATATGCACGGTCATGACAATTTTATGCACGGATGTGACAATTTTATTTCATGGTTCAAAGTTGTGACAGTTCCGTGCAAGATTGTGATAATTCTATGCATGATTGTGACAATTAAATGCTACTATAGTTTGGCCGAATATTTTGATGACAAAAACTTCACACTATAATAATAACATTGGATTAGCAATAAAATCTTAATAATTATTATACTTTACCTACTACATAATCAAATCAACTCCAAATAAGAAATTAAATATGTTTTCGAATATGATAATGACTACATTAAAAAATAAAACGTAGACGCCATCATCATAATTCTTTACTAAATGTCCATTGCACCTTACCAAGTAATATTTTTATGTTAGCTATGCCCAAAAGGGTAACACGATGTTCTGGAATATTTTTATACCACCTGTATGTAACATTCATGAATGCAATAAACACTTTTGAGATCAGTTGAGTTGAATTTTATGCGAGGTCATGAAAATTCTATGAACGGTTATGACAATTTTATGCAAAGTTGTGACATTTTAAGCATTTATTTCGCCTTGAGGCCTACAATACACACCTTAGAGAGCTTAGTATCGGGCGGGACGTTGGGGATGCGGCCCCTCAGGTCTGTGAAGGCGACATTGATGCTCTGGTTCCGTCGCTTCTCTTTGTTCGTCGTCTGTTGACGACAGAAAGGGACCAGTTAATATATTTTATTGGTAAACTACGAAAGGTTTCGAAGAAGCAACTGTTATTTTATCAGAAGGAAAATAGTAATTTACAAGGGATATAGAATAGGTAATTCAAAGACGAACTAGATTGGTGCAGCGCCTTAAAGTAAGGCCAAGCCTTAATCATCCGATAATAAGAGCATCCATCTAGGATGGATCTGGGTCACTTTTAGTGAATAATTGGCTATAAATTATATGTTTATGTACTCAAAATCACTAGTACTTTCTGGTAAGCAACAGTAAAAGTCATCAATCACTTTTTTAGCAGTTGGGAAAGAGTCAAATATATTTTCTCTCGGAAAACATAATCGTGCCATGGTCTGTTGTATTTTTTTTCATTTGCTAGCGGCGACAAACGAGCAAGCGAGTCTCCTGATGAAAAGCAATCATCGCCGCCCATTAACATCCGCGAAATCAGAGAGATCGCTAATGCGTTGCCGGCCTATAGCAACGTGGACTCTCCTTTTGCTTATCCTCTGGCTAAATAACACAATCTGGTGCAGTGGTTTATAAAGAAAGGCCAACTCTAATTGAGCCTAACTTTTAATGCTAACATGTTTTCAGAATGAATAATTTCATTTCAATGAGCAATTCTGATGATGAGGAATTGATGATGATCGCATGACAATAGTTGGATGTCCACCAGAAGTTACACTTGGTAAGTCCAAGGAATTACACCTGTATGGAATGTGGCCAGTCTTTTAGTAAGTTTTTTTTATATCTCTACCCGAAGTTACCTTGCCAATGTCAAGTAACTTATTGAGAATAAGTGGATAGTCAATAGTCAGTCAAAGTCACAGTCACTCAATAAAACGCCGGTGTTTTACGTTTTATCGACCTACGGATTCTGCGGATACCAATCTTAACACAATTGCGAGTTTTAAGTCTCTCTTAGATCCAAAGCAAGTTGTCCGTGACAACGCACTCGACACACAATAGCAAACGATTCTTATTATCAGGATCACTTCGCGGCACTTCACTGCACAAATAAACACCAAATTTGTTCACTAAAACCACTAGGTAATAATTTAAAACCTTTGAATTGCATCAGCCCACGCGGAGTGTTTGACTCCCATCGCCAGAATCCTTTAAGGCGACGGGTAGCCTTAAAGTATTTTTAGCTAAAAACCCGTATCTACTTTAAACAATTTTGGGGTTACAACCGCTCGGCAAACACATGTACTATTTATTAAATAACCATGCACAAATGCGGACCCAACATTTGTACGCGAAAAATTCATTCAGTCTAAAAGTGGCCGCATTTGGCGGTAATCAATTTTTCGCGTACAAAAACGGACCCAACATTTGTGCATGGTTATTTAATAAATAGTTAAAGTGTTTGCCGAGAGGTTGTTACCCCGAAATACTTAGTTTAATATAGATCCGGTTTAGTAGCTAACAATTAAAAACGAATGGTGTCGCTAGTTAGGACTACCCGTCGCCTTAATAAGATAGTAGGCTCGTTTCTTTCAATGATATTTTTTTGTAAAAGCTTTGTAACGATTAATCAATTTACAGTTTTGCCTTACCTAAGCTCTCGAAAGGTGGTTAATTATTGGATTATAGTAGGTAGCAATATTTATTTATAGATGTTCGGTTTCGGGCCTAGACATCTAATTGGACGATGGCGACAAAAGTTCAGTCATCTGGTTAAACGCTGCGGTCAACGACATGGCTAGTTATTTCTTCAGCCGTTTGATTGTATGTGGAACGAATACCCTAGGCGTTCGAGAGGATGGCTAATTTAACCAGATGGCTGCGACATAACATATATCGCATAGTTTTTCTACGGTTTCCATGCGACATCCGCCATGATAGATATCAGATACGACCTGGTGATCTTCAAGAAAAGAGCTTAAGAGCCGGCAACGTATTTGTGATGCCTCATGTGTTGTTGATCTCCTTGAGCGGCGGTAATCACTTACCATCAGGTGAGCCGTCCACTCGTTTGCCCGCCATAAAGCTACTGTTGCACAAGCTCATTTGCAGCATGCTTAAAAAGCATGCCAAATATGAGCATGCTTAATGAACTGTCCACATTTGCTATCAATAAGCATGCTAGGTATCTATTAGCATGCTTAAAAATAAGCAAACCTGTTTACACGTGCTATAGCACTCCGCCACACTCCCCCTTCCACCCGCACTGCAGGTAGCGTGCTCAAAAATCGACCGGCGCACACTGGGGCAGATAGAATCTAAACGTGCCCGTAATTCAAAATATAAAATAAGATTTCAAGATACCCTTAACCTTAGTTAGTATGCTATTTATTCCTTTTTTTTTTGTAGTATGCTATTTATTCCTTTTTTTTTTATTGCTTATAGTAGGTAGACGAGCTTGCGGCCCATCTGATGGTAAACGGTAACAGCCGCTCATAGACATCAACAATGCCGGAGCACAGTCATGCCGCTGCCTACCGTGAGAGAAGAACTATTTTCAAACCTCGTTTAAAAAAGGCCATCCTTATAATGAATAAATAGCATACTAACTAAGGTACTCGTAGATATCATTTAGAATCTTTGCAACAAACTGAGCTCGCTGGTACACAACGTCAAAGTTGAACATATAGCCTGGCATTATTTATTCAGTGTTTTTCGCATATGCTTAAGGTATGGAACCTTCTAATTCAGGTATATGTTCACATAGTATTTTACTTAGAAATATGAACAGATTCAGGTAGGTAACGGATAACAAATTGAGTACTAAAATTATTTTATCTGATTTACTCATTAGACAATTTGTTTAGGAAGATAGCTGATTTTAGTTAAACGTTTGTAATAATATTTGGTATAGTGTAGGCTTTCAGGGACAATTAAAAAAGTTTGCTACTCTTTGCTACTTTTTGATTTATATGGATTTTAGTAGGTGAAGATTTTAGTACTCGAAAAAACCTTTTAAGTAAAAATATTTATTTTGTTATAGGAGTGGCTTCTAATATATTGTTTACTATAGAAAATAACTTATTGACGTAATAAATAGTTCTGAAAATCAAAATTTTGAAGGAAAATTATATTTTTTGTTAAATTACTGACAACCCAAACTTGTACAGAGATCGAAATTTTGAAGACTAAATTAAATAATTTCAAGTATCAGTACCGATCAAAATGGATGAAAGCTGCTAGAATAAAACAAAACTTTTTGTTTTCTTATATGTAATTTTTTTTCTTATTTCGAACTTTTATTGATCTAATAAATGTATTTATATATTTGCACGTAAACATGTTCAATTATATTAACAAACACATATAAATGAACATATAGGAACCATCGAACATGATCTAAGACCAGGAGTTTATTTAAGGGCACGAATTAGGGTCATCCTGCCCCAGTGTGCGGCGTGCGATTTTTGAGCATGCTCAAAATTAGCATGCTTATTAGTAGCCCGTCCGTCCACACATGCTACTAAATAGCACTTGCTCAAAGTAGCATGCTCTAAGGCGCCGGGTAGCCCAAATTAGCGACACCAATCGATTTAAATTGTTAACTACTAAACCGGATCTATTTTAAACAATTTCGAAGCGGGAGTCTCTAAGCAAACATTTATACTATTTATTTAATAATTGAGAAATATTTTAGATCTGTTTCTGCAATCGAAATTTGGATTAACGCCATAAATGGCCGTTTTCGGCAGGTAATTCAAATTTCGAGAACAAAAGCAGACCCAAAAGTTAAGTATAAATATTAAATTTCAACACTGGTTTATGTTATACTGATTATGGCATAAGAATACCTGTGTAATTGTAATATGTAACTCGTTTTAAAATAATAAATAAAATAAATAAATAGTATAAGTGTTCTCCGAGAGGCTGCAGCTTCGAAATTTTGCAGTTAAAAAGATATCCGGTATAGCTGCTAACAATTCCGGTTTAGTTGCAAAATCAATAGGCGTCGCTAGTGTGTCACACTAGCGACTCCAATCGATTTTAATTTTTAGTTACTAAACCGGATCTATTGTAAACAATTTTGGGGGTACAAATTCTCGGCAAACACCTATACTTACTATTTATTTAATACATATAGTTAACTGTTTGGTCTGCTTTTGCACTTGTATTTTGGATTACCGCCAAAAGTGACCGCTTTAGGCGTGAATCAATTTTTTGCGTAGAAAAACGGACCCAACACTTGTGCATGGTCATTTAATAAATAGTATAAGTGTTTGCCGAGAGATTGTGACCCCGAAATTGCTTAAAATAGATCCGGTTTAGTAGCTAACAATTTAAATCAATAGGCGTCGCTAGTGTGTATAAAAATAAGCATGTGTACCTTTTTTTTTTGGTTTCGCAGGGGGAATGCCGTCGGCTCAAGAGATGAGCCGACTACCTTATGCATACCAGACCACCGGGGGGTGGCCGGGTTATGTGGGGCTCTCCTTTGGCGGGGGGGCTTCTCCCAAGGAGAAGCCAGGCAAAGGCATACCCACTAAACCCCCTGCGGTTCTCCCTCATCGCCCATATTGGGGAATATCAAGGTGATACAGCCAAAGCCTCCCTCCACGATATTCCCCGGGCGGATGTCCGCCTATACGGCGGACTAGGCGGTTCCTCCCCCGGACGTGCCGGGAGAGGGGATAGGGACAGCCGGGAGAACTGAGCCGTCCCTATCGGGCAGCAAAGGGAGCCTGTGCAATGCTGGTGCTGGTGCCCCCGTACCACGCACCAGCGGGAAGCATGTGTACCTACCTTAATGTAAAAAAAAATATATTTATTCATATCGAAAATCCCGAGAATTGGGCTTTTGAAGTGCAGACCGATATAGAACCCTCACCTTCGAAAGCTTAGTATCAGGCGGCACGTTGGGTATGCACTCCCTCAGGTCGGAGAAGGCCGTGTTGATGCTCTGCGTGCGCCGGCGCTCCTTCTTGTTGGCGGTGGTGCGGCGCTTCACTACACGCACGAAAGACGGCGCCGGCCGGTCGTAGCGCAGCGGCAGGGGTTGCAGATCCATCTCCATTGCTATAACAGACCATTGTTATCTATATTGTATTCAGTAGGGCCCTTTCGGCAGTTCTCGTGACACCATTCCCAGTACCACGGGTGGGTGAGTCGCTGGATAGGTTTAGCTGGTAGGCCGCGTAAGAGGGGTTCGAATCCCCCCGCGGAGAGCCCAGCTGTACCTGAGTGCCATGCGCCGACAGGCCAGGGTCGGGTCCCTCCCCTGAGGGCCAGGTCTGCAAAAGGGTGCCTCTCCCCTCCACTCCGGTGGACTACGTGGTGTAGTGCGGGTTAGGCACGCCTCTTCCCAGTACCCAAGATACGGGACAGGGAGGGGGGCTCCAGCGTTACAAAAAAAAAAAGGGTAGCGTGAGTGGGGGTGTGAAATCTTAAGTTCATGCGGGGGGAAAGGGTTTGACGAAGAAGCGAGGGCAGAAACGACACCGTTTTGCGAACGATAACTTTTTAGAACTTTGGCAGGTGGGGGGAGGGGGGGGGGTCAAAGAATGTAAGGTTGGCGGCTCACTTTTTGACTTTGGTTGTGGGCGTCAAAATCTTTTTTTTATGTGATACGCGGCAGACGAGCAGACGGATCGCCTGATGGATAGACATTTCCGCCGCCCATAGACACCCCCCGTCCTCCTCCCCTACCAACGATTCTTATTATGAGGATCACTTCGCGGCCCTTTATTGTCTTTGGGGATTGCGCCTTATGCATACCCTCCTGCTGGGGAGCAGGAGGGTTATGTCGGGCTCTCCTCTGGCGGAGGTGGTTTCTCCTAACGAGAAGCCGGCCAGAGGCATACCGACTAAGCCCCAGCGGTGTTCCCTCATCGCCCTTAAGTGGGGAGGAGGTTCCGGAGGGAGCCTGTGCAATGCCGGCGCTGGTGTCCCCACACCACGTGCCAGCGGGCCTCTGCGGAGAGGAGGGAGACGCGTCTTTGTTGTCTTCTTCCCGTCACTTCGCTGCCCTTCACTGCACAAATAATCATCAAATTTGTTTAACCTCCAGAAACTAATTAAAAACCTTTGAATTGCATCAGCCCATGCGGAGTGTTTTAGTCCTCATTATCATCATCATCATCAGCCTATCGCAGTCCTGTTGGACGTAGGCCTCTCCAATTGTTCGCCACCGTGATCTATCCATGGCTTCTCGCATTCAGCGTCCCCTACCTAGCCAGAGGGCGCCCCACATTACGTTTGCCAAGACGCGGTCTCCACTCTAGAACTCGTTTACCCCATCGGTTGTCGGTCTGCGGCTAATATGGCCAGCCCACTGCCACTTAAGCTTGCTAATCCGGTGAGCAATGTCGATGACTTTGGTTCTCTGCCGGATCACCTCATTTCGGATTCCGGAGTTTTAGTCCTACCGCCAGAATTAATCATCATAGTCCGTATGCTGAGTCTGTAGGAAGGACAGCATCATACAAACCTGGTCCACTCTGCGTGTAGGCGTGGTGCATGGCATGGTATCCGTCGTAGGGTTCGTTGCCGCCCATCTGCATGTCCTCATAGCCTGCACAAAAACCGTTCATAAGTTAAAAAAAGTAGCCACTATTTAAATCTTGCTAGCACGGACGTATCAATTGGAATCGATTGTACATCAATGTTTGTGAGATTTAAATATTAGGAAAATTATGATTTATATATTTTTTTTTCATTTATTTTACCATATTACAATAACAATATTTACATTAAGAGTGCCATATAAACCTTACCGGTTTGTCATTGACACGGTTACACATGAGTGTCGCTTATTTAACTAAATAAAAATGATATGGTATATATGATAAATATGGCAACCCTCAAATTACGCACACATCTTAAGGTGACGGGTAGGGCACACTAGCGATGCTAATCGATTTTAATTTTTAGCTACTAAGCCGGATCTATTTTAAACAATTTATACAAATTGAGGGTTACAACCTCTCGGCAGACACTTACACTATCTATTAAATAATCAGGCAAAAATATTGGGTCCAACGCGTACGTGAAAAATTGATTCACACCAAAAGCGGCTACTTTTGTCGTGAATCAATTTTTCGCGTACGCAAACCCAACATTTGTGCATGGTTATTTAATAAATAGTATAAGTGTTTGCGGAGAGGTTGTAACCCCCAAGTTGTTTAAAATAGATCCGGTTTAGTAGCTCCCAATCCCAATTATTTTTAATGATGAAATATTTACAATGAATTTAAAATGTACCTAATCCAATTACTCCCTATGACACTATACTTATTTTAAAGATTTGACAGTTTATGCCCAGAGAACATAATATTTGCATGAAACAATTGTTAATGTATTAAATTGCGTAATCACTGTTATCTATTAAGCTAATCACTAATGACGAAACTAGTATACTGTTAATCTTGCTACACCCTAACAGGGTACATGTATCTACTTACCATTAGATTTAAAGACCTGTTGACATTGTACATGATGCATTACTCAATAAATAAATAAATAAATAAATATTAAAATCGATTGGCGTCGCTAGAGTGCCCTACCCGTCACCTTAAACTGGCGGCCATGTTTATCTATGCTTCACTCAAGATTAGACGATCTGTCTTTTTTTAGGTCTCTCTATAGAGATTGTGGCAGATGCCCACGGGCGGCAGTAATCACTTACCATCAGGTGAGCCGTTCGTTTGTCTGCCATAATGTAAAAAAAAAGATAATTGTGAGATGAATGACGTGTGCAAAATAAGCTTGAAAAATCACAAATTCTTTTCTTAGGGTTCCGTAGCCAAATGGCAAAAAACGGAACCCTTATAGATTCGTCATGTCCGTCTGTCCGTACGTCACAGCCACTTTTCTCCGAAACTATAAGAACTATAATACTATTGAATGAACGGATGGCGCAATTGGTAGTGACCCTGCCTCTTGCGCCAAAGGTCGTGGGTTCGATCCACACCCTGGACAAACACTCGTGCGATGAATACTTGTGTTTGTTCGATGTCTGGGTGTAATATATGTATTGAAGTATATATTTGTGTTCCTCTGTAGTCTGATATCTGTAACACAAGTGCTTCTTCTTCTTATTTTATTTGTGGCAATCAACTTCTCGTCTGAGAATTACTCCTGCCATTATCATGTTTTAGATTTTAGGCGTTATTAAGCAGGACAACCGAAGATAATTCGCCAATGTCAAGTAACTTATTGAGAACAAGTAGGTAGTCAACCGTCGAAGTCAGTCAAAGTCACAGTCACTCAATAAAACGCCGGTGTTTTGCGTTTTATCGACCTACGGATTCAGCGGATATCACTCTAAAAGCAATCGCGGGTTTTAAGACTCTATTAGGTCCAAGCAAGTTGTCACGAGACAACGCACTCGACACACAATAGCAGTGTTAAAAACGATACAATCCAACGACTCTTATTATTAGGATTACTTTGCGGCACTTCACTGCACAAATAAACACCAAACTTGCACACTAAAAACCACTAGACACTAATTTAAAACCTTTGAATTGCATCAGCCCACGCGGCTTCTTTTAGCCCTACCCGAACACAAGTCCTTAAGCTACTTAGTACGGAATCAGTTCAACGTATGAGATGTTGTGAGAATTATTATTATTATTATTATTGAAACTTGGTAAATAGATGTGATGATGATGATGATGGGGTTCGGCCGATTTCGACCACGGCGACGGCTTCAACTCCTACCTAAATGTCGTTGGTGTGCTCGCCTATCTTTTGTGCTGACGTAGCCTATCTTTTTCGAAAAGATTCTCATACATAGCGGGCATGTGAGCATACCGCCGGCATAGTTATAATTTATAGCCGTAGGTGGTCGGACTTTCAACTTATCCTGCTTAGAGTCGACTTTAGAGAGCCTTTGTGTTTCGAAGTCTCGGACTTTAGTTTTCACTAACACTGAAAGAGGAAAATCAACTGCTGGTGACGGAACGGAAGATACTCCGAAAGATTCTGGGACCAACCAAAGGAGAAGATGGGTGCTGGAGGCACAGGTTCAACCAGGAGATCGAAAACCTGATAGCCGAGCCGAACATCATCGAGGAAATAACATCATCCCGACTGCGCTGGCTCGGACACGTGGAGAGGATGGGAGAGGATCGTGCAGCCAAAAGAGCCTATCTGGGACGACCAATGGGGCGACGTCCAGTGGGTCGTCCGAGATACCGCTGGAGGGACGAAGTCGCCAAGGGCCTCAAAGCACTCAACGTGCACGATTGGGCGCCAATGGCACAGGACCGCAAAAAATGGCCAACTTTGACGTCGGAGGCCAAGAGCCACTTTGGATCACTGAGCCAGCGTAGTAAGTAAGTAAAGATGTATTTTAAAAATGTATTTTATTAACCGCATTACGATTTTTACACAAAAATTGGAAAAAAATTAAAAATTGGGGGGGGGGGGGGGGTCTCCATACTTGAAACTGAAACTCAATTTTTTTTTTCATTAAACCTATACGTGTAGTGTAGGATTGGTGATCGGTAGATGCATGGTAAGTAACGTGTAAGAGATCGATATTTGAATTATAGAATGACGTGCGAGAGTGAGATAGACGACGCATGGCGGACGACTAAAAAAAGGTGTAAAGACGTAAAGACGACTATAATTAATATAGAAGTATTCCCGAAACCTGGGTGTGTTATTTATCCTGTCCCACATTTGGGGTATCTATGAATAGGTCTAAAAATGATGTTGAGGTTTTTAACATAATTTTTTTCTAAACACAATACTTTGCGCAAGAGACGCTCTCAAAGTGGTAAATTGTGTGGTCGTCGTCCCCTCCCCATCTGCTCGCCTGCCACCTATCACATAAAAAACAATCAGTAGATAAATATATGTTGGTGGCGATAATAATATCCTCCAACCGCAATACGCAGGATATATTATAGTGTTCAAGTGTGTGCGCAAACACAAGTGCACTCTCTATTCCCTTACCCTCATATTCCGATGGGACTCTACTGTGACACGACCAGAGAGGGATTGGGCGCAGGACCAACGGCTTAACGTGCTTTCCGAGGCACGGTGGTACAAGACCGCCAACTTCCAGACTCCGGGCTGCCACTAAGAAATTCTTACCGAAAACTTAGGTAAAAATTTTTGGCCCGGGGATCGAACCTGGGACCTCTTGCACAGCCGTCGCTTTAAAGTGCGATCCACTAACCACTGCGCCACCGAGGCGAGTTGGTGGCGATACTGAATTGTAAAAGGACCCTTAAGATGTAATGGTTAAAGCAGGTGGTTGGTTTGACTGCCTCGGTGGCGTAGTGGTTAGTAAGTCGCACAAGCGACGGCTGCGCAAGAAGTCCCGGGTTCGATCCCCGAGTCGGGCCCTAAGTTTTCGGTAAAAAATTCTTAGTGTCAGCCCGCAGTCGTCTTGTACCCCTTAACTCGGAAAGCACGTTAAGCCGTTGGTCCTGCGCCCAATCCCACTCCGGTCCAAGTCAAAGTCAAATAATTCTTTATTTGCATAGGCTTGTACACAGCACTTACAGATCGTCATACATTTGAATGACTTAAAAATATTTATAAGTACTTTTGTATAATTTACATGTTAATACATATATATGTTGAAACATAAAATATACTAAAGAAATAAATAAACATAATGCGATTCTACCACCGGCTCGGAAAGTTGTTTCTGGTCGAGAAGATCCGGCAAGAAAGCCGCCAGTTACTCTTTTTAAATAAATAAAATAAATAAATAAATATTTCACAACATCACATACATTGATCTGACTCCGAGATAGGTAGCTCAAGCACCTGTGTTACGGATATCAGAATCAACAGTGGGATTACAAATATATACATATAATACTTTTCTTTTGTAAATACATACTTATATTACATACAAACACCCAGACCAATACAAACAGACATGTTAATACACACAAATGTTTGTACTGTGCGGGGATCGAACCCGCAACCCTTGGACCAAAGGCAGCGTTCACTACCACTGTTCCAAACGGGTTTTTAATCGCCAAACTTTCATACAATGTTGTGTCATCATCATACCAAGCCAAACAGTTTAATTGTTACACAAAATAAAATAAAGGAAATAATAATAAAATAAATATTATGAGGTAAACCGAAGCAGACCAGTCCCCAAAGGTGGCACCTGTTCACAAGTATGACGTATGTGTCAGCCATCATTTCACTCTACCATATTAGAGGGAATGAAATGAATGACCCGCCACAGCGCCACCACTTTGAGTGAGACATTTGAGTGAGCATGACTACTTAGGTTCCCCTCATAGGTCACAGAGTAGTAGTTACTTAATCCAATACTAATAAACTGTAGGACGAGGTATACAATAGTAGGTGGTTAGCATCTTGTCAATTCGTATGGTAGTTAGCATCGTGTCACGCCGGTGTCCCATCGGAATATGAGGGTAAGGGAATAGAGAGGTCACTTGTATCCTGCGTACGTGGCTGATCGTTGAGATTGGCCGCCGTAGCCGTAATCGGTTTTGTTAAAAAAGTAAGGGCGTATACTCCACCCAATACTTATTTTGTTTACCTATTTCCATCCAATGAGATGAAAGACAAATTCTTCCCCATTGTGGAAAATAAGATAATTGAAGCAATTTTCTAATAATCCAGTCAAAACGGTCACAACACACTTCCTTACAATATTGTCCTTTGAAGTCCCTCACATTTTCCTTAAAACATTTCCGATTTCCAAGATGAATTTCTGTTTTGATCATTAGCCTTAAAGAAAATTGAGCGGAAAGGATACGTAAGAATCTTATTTGGATAGCTGGATATTCACACACTACAAAGTTTCACCCACGAAACAGAATGAAATACATACTTTAAGTAGATATATCACTTATCAGATACCTTCAAGTCCCGTGTCTAAGCTCACTTGCCATCTCGATAAATCAACTGTCTTTCCTTGTCTCTTCTTCCTATTTAATGTGGTCTGCTCTCTATCTATCTCTATGAATAGAGAGGTCACTTGTATCCTGCGTACGTGGCTGATCGTTGAGATTGGCCGCCGTAGCCGTAATCGGTTGGAGAATATTAAAGCAATCACTCGGTTTTGTTAAAAAAAGTAAGGGCGTATACTCACTATAGTTTCTGCTTATGTAGTGTGTGTTATCGTGGTACACGTCCTGGGGGTCAAACTCGTGTCCCTCGCCGCTCGCCGCCGGCCAGTACGCGCCGCCATCCATCGGGCTACCTGGAGACAGTTGGCCTAATTAAAAATTGACAATAACGAACGAAAATATACGTGTTGCATCCAAACGAAGGAGACAGACGGCACGTGTGAAAGAGAGGGCATTCCGTGGGAGAGCCAAGCTTCGGCATAAATGTGCCGGCTCGACCGGAGTGATACCACGGCCTCACAGAAAACCGGTGTGAAGCAGCACTGTGCTGTGTTTCGCTGCGTGAGTGAGGGAACCGGAGGTCCAATATGAAGGTAAAGGTTGGTAGCGCTCTTGTGACTTTACTGATGTCGCGGGTGTCCATGGCGACGGGAATCGCTTACCATCAGGTGATCCGTCTTCTCATCTGAAATCTTTCACATAAAAATATATATATGTCGAATTGAGAACCTCCTTTTTTTTAAGTCGGCTAAAAAAATGTTTCATAAAAAGAAAAAATCGGAAGAAAATACATTTATTAATTTGGACACCACAACCGGAATACATACAAAAAAATTTATTAATTATGTATTAAGTATATTTAAACTTTCTGTGTTAGTATATGTATATAAATATAAGGAGATTGCACCGCCCTACACCTTCATCCAGTGTCCTTTACCCAAAGGTTGCCTGGAAGAGATCACTCATAAAGCCGCCTTCGTTGTACATATCCTGTAATACCTTAACCATAGGCGAGCCATACGCTTCGGCAAGGTTAGGCCGGCTCGACTGGAGATCACTCCATGTATTGTATTTTCCTCCCTCCTTGGTATCAACACGGCCTCACAGAAAACCGAAACCGAGATATCAATGTGGCATACGACCACGGCGATACGGCATAATAATTTCAGCAGAGACAATTTTCCTGTTTTGTACATTTTAGATCGTGTTTTTGGCAGTCGGGTTTTAGTTTTTAAACTTTATTTTTATTTATACATATTTTTAGTTATTTAAATATAATTACATATTTGAAATGTGCTAAAAAAGCTCTTTCATTTGATACCCCACACGGTACCGTCAAGGAAATTTTATTTTTAGTTCCTTACTCTAAGTCCCCTAGAGCGCGTTGTAATAAATTTAATGTGACGTCATGTTGCCTATAACAAGAAGACAACCAAGACGCTTCTAACGACACCTCATTTGTTCAAATATGATAACTAGTTTACAAGTTACGTGGAAACAGATGAACGTTAACACATATTTATTTATTTATTGAGTAATGCATCATGTACAATGTCAACAGATCTTTAAATGTAATGGTAAGTAGGTACATGTACCCTGTTAGGGTGTAGCAAGATTAACAGTATATAGTTTCGTCATTAGTGATTAGCTTAATAGATAACAGTAATTACGCAATTTAATACATTAACAATTGTTTCATGCAAATATTATGTTCTCTGGGTATAAACTGTCAAATCTTTAAAATAAGTATAGTGTCATAGGGAGTAATTGGATTAGGTACATTTTAAATTCATTGTAAATATTTTAATCATTAAAAATAATTGGGATTGGGAGTTATTAAGTTTTCGTTGTTACTAATTAGGTACCTACAATAGATTCAAATATATATGTTCTAGGTATTTATCACACTTTCGTATCCGTCAAGTTAAAGGTAATATTAAATTAAAGTTGTTAAATTAAAGTAGTTTGATTCTAGGAACACTTCTGTACATTATACAATTTACATGATCTTATAGAGTTAACGAGACTATTGCATTCAATTGCATTCGTGTTATTTGGGAGACGCGTGTTAAATGTATTGTAATTTCTAATTATTCACTTTTTTATGTCTGTAATGTTTTGTCCGCTAGATATTGTTCAATACTGTAGTAACATTTATTGGTGAACAGGTTTTTAATTCTTTCGCTGTATGTACTAATATTTTTTTCGTTTTTTATTTCAACTGGAATTTTATTGTATATTTGTATTGATTTGTAGTAAGGACTATTTTTGTATAGTTGTAGTTTGGGTTCTGGAGCTACTATGATGTGGTTTCGACGGACGCTTTTAACAAACTCGTATTGTTGTAAGTTTTTTTTAACAAGGTTTGCCATTTCCATTATGTACAGACAGGGGAGCGTCATAATAGAGTGCTTCACAAAATATGGCCTACAGCTGTCCCTACTTTGTATGTTGTATATAATGCGTAAGCACCTCTTCTGCATGATGAAAAGATCATGGGCGTCCACGCTGTTGCCCCAAATTATAATGCCGTAGCGTTACCATGAATGCGCATACGCATAATATGCACATAGCGCGCATTCTATATTAGTATTTGCTTTTAGGACGCTTAAAGCGTAGACGAATTGGCTTAGTTTTGTTTTTATACTAGCGACATAGCCTGTCAAAATCATAACCCTCCTTTTGCTTTGCCGTAGTCGGGTAAAAACGGGATGTGGGCACAACCACTTAATGATAATGGGAGGGGGGGGGGGGGGGGTGCTCACCTAGGTGCGAGGGCTGGCAGTAGAAGGCGGGCTCGTAGCGGTCGAAGCCCTCGTCCGAAGGCGACATGCTGCCGTAGCTCGACATTCCACCTGATAACAATTATTTTTTTTATTATTTATTTGAAATAATGGTTCCTCTTTTGCTATTTTGCTACGGAACCCTAAAAAGTGGACATGCACTTAAACATTTTTCGACGGTGTTCGGATGGGACTCGATCCCACGATCTTTTCACGACTAAGCTACCGGAGACCTTGGTATGTCGACGAATTTTTGCTTTGCCGTAAACCAACGATTTTAAATGCATTTAGGTACTATTTATTAAAAAATAAGTTGCATAAAATTGAGATACCCAAAAAAAACATACTTTTTTAAAATCTTGCCAGAGATAATTGTGCCCTGAATGGCATGTGCGAAATAAGCTTTAAAATCGCAAATACTGTTTTATTTAAGGAGACGGGAAGGGCACACTAGCAACGCCAATCGATTTTAATTTTTAGCTAATAAATCGGATCTATTTTAAACAATTTTAGGGTTACAACCTCTCGGCAACACTTATACTATTTATTAAATAACCATGCACAAATGCGAACCCAACATTTATACGCGAAAAATTGATTCACGCTAAAAGTGGCCGTTTTTGGCGGTAATCAATTTTTCGCGTACAAAAACGGACCCAACATTTTTGCATGGTTATTTATTAAAAGTATAAGTGATTGCCGAGATGTTGTAACCCCGAAATTGTTTAAAATAGATCCGGTTTAGTAGCTAATAATTAAAAATTAATGGTGTCGCTACCCGTCGCCTTAAATGTCTTGATCATATTTTCATTTTTATATTACTTACACACAATAACCAAAAATTAAGAACTACTTACTATATCCATAAATATTAACAAAATCCGGCCGTGTGGTCCCCGGCAGAGTAGAATAGGCCACCCTCACTCTTACCGAGGTGTCGTAAAAGGCGACTAAGGTAAAGCTGCTGGCATGATCATCAGCACCCAGAGAAGGAAAACTGTGCATTTCAAAACCCTCGCCAACCCGTCTGCCAAGCGTGGTGAGTATGGCAATTACCCCTCATGTGATTGAGGCAGGCCCGTGCCCCAGCAGTGGGGACTTAAATGGGCTGATGATGATGATGAAATTAAAAATTTATAAACTTCCGACAATATTTAAAAAGTTCAAAAATAAATTGAATCGGCTGCCCCCTTATTACAAATCGTTAACTAAGGATAGTCCCGGAACAAAATTCGTGCTAGCCCTTTTTAACATTGCGCGTTGGAACGGGATGACATGAGCTTTAGTATAGTAGTAACTTTCATCGTCAGCCCATTTAAGTCCCCACTGCTGGGGCACGGGCCTCCCTCAATCACATGAGGGGTAATTGCCATACTCACCACGCTTGGTAGACGGGTTGGCGAGGGTTTAGATATAAATGCAGAGTTTTCCTTCTCTGGGTGCTGATGATCATGCCAGCAGCTTTACCTTAGTCGCCTTTTACGACACCTCGGTAAGAGTGAGGGTGGCCTATTCTACTCTGCCGGGGACCACACCGCCGGTAGTAACTTTAGATCGCAATTTATTATGAGGTGGTTGTTGACGGTCCTACAAGGTACTATGTATGAACATTTTTAGTTAAATATTGTCGCGTGGCGGGCTCAAATTAATATTGTCATATAGAAAGAAAAAGAAAATCAGTTATTTTCGTTTAGTTTAGGTTTCCTTTGCTCTAAGATTTTCTTTTGGATATGTTTTAAATGACTTGAGACCACGATATCCTACAGGAATCAGTATACCGGCAGGACTCTGCCGGCAGGATTCGGGAACGTATATACCGTATTTGTAAATAACGGACAATGTAAAATTGTATAAAAATAATTATTTAATGCGTAAACATCACTAAAGTACGCTCATTGTCCAAAGGCATTGAGATAAACAGTTATAGAGGAGACACCGCCCACCACTATACTCGAAACTGGAATTCAAGACCAAAAAAACTACGACAGATACGTCAGTGCCAAATCAATCAATGTCACTTATGTCATTGTCAAATTAAGTTTTCAGGTTTTTTCAACCTTTTTGTTATATGCTTATTTTCTTAGTATAGGTTGGCACAATTCATGATAAGGATTTTTTCAAAAAATAGAAACTTAATTTGCATCTTTATCTTCACCATCACTAATGTCAGAATTCTGAGTCGGTCACTCGACCTTTGGATTCTGCCGAGACTACTCTTAACGAAATCGCATGGTTTTAAGACTCTCTTAGGTCCTAGCAAGTGGTTCAGGATGACAACTCACTCAACACACAATAGCATTGTTTAAAATGATTAAAATTCAAAGATTCCTATATTAAATATCCCTTTGCGGCACCTCACTTCACAAAACAACATGTAAGTTCAAAATGTTGTACCAAATGTTATTAACACCTGAAGTGACACAAGCTCAATACCAGCTTTTCTACCAAACATTACGGATGAGTAAGTTTTATTAAATTGTCTTGTGTTTATGTAAATATAAGTCAATATAATTACTTCTTTATATTATAGAATTAAAATTACCAATAAACAAATTATTTTGGCGTATGTTTTTAAGAAATAGTTATATACTATTGTACGATCATTTTATTGCAGTGGCAACATTGTAGTAGCTTTTTTGGTCTTGAATTCCAGTTTTGGGTATAGAAACGTCTAATGTGGCTTAATAGCTTGGCTCAAGTATTTTATTATTATTTGACTGGATTGTTGGTAAGCGATTGCCGCCGCCAATGGACCACCCGCGACACCAGTGGAGTCACAGTGCGCTGCCAACCTTTAAGCCCTCCTGTCCCCCCGGATTGTGCCTCCGGTACACTCACTCACAGCGAGCGAAACACATCACAGTGCTGCTTCACGCCGGTTTTTTGTGAGGCCGTGTCCTCAACTTCCGGTCGAGCCGGTCCATTGATGCCAAAGCGTAGCCTCTCACAGTCAAACCGTTATAAGTCTAACTAACTAACTAACTAGGTTGGCGCAGCGACCCATAGTGAGTCTTGGCCTCCGATAATAAGAGCCTCCAATCTTGGTCGATCCTGCGCCACCTCCTGCCAGTCATCTGCCGAGAGTCCGGGCAGGTCTTTTTCGACCTCATCCTTCCAGCGATGTCTCGGACGGCCGACTGGCCTTTTGCCATTAGGACGTCCCTGATACGCTCGCTTTACCGCACGATCGTCTCCCAGCGAAGTCGATGCGCTTTAGTCTCGCCAATGATGTTGGGCTCGCCCACCTGGTCTTCCAGTTCCCTGTTCTTTAGCCTCCTCCAGGCGCCATAATATAAGTCATAATATAAGTCGTTATAATTCTAATTCTAATAAATTACATTCCCTCAGTACATTCCACAGAAAGCTAATTAAATATTTATCATAATATTTAGCGTTACAAAACGGAAGTTTTTCTCAAAAATTACAATCCTAGCCCATAGACGTAACATAGACGTAAACATTGACCCAGCTGTGGCTGTTTGGTCCAACGTGCCGCACACATGTCTCGCTTGACATTGTAGCACGAACATGCTGTATCATGGACACTTGCTTCATTGTATCTTACTAAAGGTTAGCAGCCCTCTCGCGACTCCATTAGTGTTGCCATGGGAAACACAGCTTTTCAGAAAAACTTCATAAAAATCGGCAATTTCATGCTTTAGGTGACGAGTAGGGTTTTCCGTGAGGATGTAACTCCGAAATTGTTCAAAATAGATCCGGTTTAGTAACTAAAAATTAAAATCGATTGGCGTCGCTAGTGTGCCCTACCCGTCACGTTAAATGAAAATTATGAGTCCGTTTTTGTACGCGAAAAAAGTATTCACGCCAAAAGCGGCCACTTTTGGCGGTAATTCAAAATTCGAGAGCAAAAGCAGACCAAACAATTAACTCTAAGTATTAAATAAATAGTATAGGTTTTTGCCGAGAGGTTGTAATCCCGAATATGTTTAAAATGGATCCGGTTTAGTAGCTAAAAATTAAAATCGATTGGCGTCGCTAGTGTGTCCTATCTGTCACCTTAAGTAAATCGATTTCAAAAATGTTCTTCGTTAAACAAGTCTGCAGAAACATGCCAATATTCCTTAAAATTAGGATATAGCAAGTTGTTTCATCATCATCATCATCATCATCAGCCCATTTAAGTCCCCACTGCTGGGGCACGGGCCTCCCTCAATCACATGAGGGGTAATTGCCATAATCACCACGCTTGGCAGACGGGTTGGCGAGGGTTTTGATATAAATGCAGAGTTTTCCTTCTCTGGGTGCTGATGATCATGCCAGCAGCTTTACCTTAGTCGCCTTTTACGACACCTCGGTAAGAGTGAGGGTGGCCTATTCTACTCTGCCGGGACCACACGGCAAAGTTGTTTGCCTTCCTAATATTGCAATATTATGGAATGCGAAAATCAACCATAACTTCGGCACGTTGCTGTAATCTGTTAAAATAATTAATTGAAATTTTAATACTTTTGAAATCGAATTACAATACAATTATCACTGAAGCACATATTTTTATTCAGCTATAAATATGTATGAAAGTATATTTCATACATATTTATAGCTGAATAAAAATCGGATGGCTAGACATCACTAGTCGATAACCCATCCCTAGTGGCGTCTGTCACTCGAGCTGTCAGATTCATTTAAGATTTTCGCGCGTACTGATATTATTTAATTAATTTATCGCTACTATTATAATTTTAATCCTACTCAGAATGTGTTTTCACTATTAATGGTATGCTTGTATGAAAATTAGGTCCAGAGTCGATTTTTTTGCTCGCAACAGTATTTTGTTACTTATTTAGTGTTGAGATACACTTTATTGTACAAATTTTACAGATCTTAGTCTATGGTATTATTCTAAAACAATGTAGGCGGTCTTATCACTTATAGCGATCTCTTCCAGACAACCTCAGGGGTAGAGGAAAAGTATAGAGAAATCAAAAAAGGGGTAAGGCAGTGCAAGTCAGAAAAAGAAAAAAAAAGACATTGTATAAATACGAGTTATGGTATATACATACATTATATTAAATAAATATATACTAGCTATAAATACTAATACATACTAGTAAATTACAAAACAAATAAACATACACACTCGTCCACTCACTGCTGGACGTAGGTCTCCCCTAATGCACGCCACTGCTCCCGATTTTCGGCCACTCTCATCCAGCCCACACCAGCCAGCCTTCGAATGTCATCATCCCACCTTGTCGCAGGGCGTCCTACACTACGCTTACCGAGTCGAGGTCTCCACTCAAGGACTTTACGGCTCCAACGGCTGTCAGTTCTGCGGCTAATATGACCAGCCCACTGCCACTCCTTTGCTAATTCGGTGGGCTATGTCGGTGACTCTGGTTCTCTGTCGGATTACATCATTTCTGATGCGTTCCTTCAGAGATACTCCGAGCATAGCCCTTTCCATAGCTCTTTGAGCGACTTTGAACCGGTGGACTAGTCCAGCCGTGAGTGTCCACGTCTCGGCACCGTAAGTCATGACCGGAAGGACGCACTGGTCGAAGACTTTCGACTTAAGACTTTGAGGGATGGGTGACGAGAAGACTTGACGAAGTTTACCAAAACATACATACTAACAGTTTATTGGATTGATAGATACGTAATCAGGGAATAGGAGACAATGAAAGGAACTACAAAGTTGAGACAGCTTTTTAAATTTTCATTATACTTAGTGGTGTTCCGAAGTTCAAATTTATTTTTAACGTTGTCTAATCTCTCTGAACTGTAACTGTTTGTTTCAAGTGCGCGTGCGCACTCGAGACGAGACGGCTGCGGCCCCGGCGCCGGCTTTTACTTCGAAAGGATTGCCTAAGGTACTTGACTTGGCTACTGAAGATGACTTCGAAATGTTTTAATCTTGTAAGAAATAACTCTCGGAGATAAAGTATTTTAGAACAGTTTTTCAAAAGTTTCTGAAACGAGAAACCTTGATTTTTTTGTTTGCTAGAGGTAACATTCAAGAGCAAGCGAGTCACCTGATGGAAAGTAGGTAGGTAATCAACGACGCCCATGAAATCAGAGAGATCGCTAATGTGTTGGCCAGCCTTTTTAAAAAAATCAGTTGATCTGGCTTCCTGGCGACACCGCGAGACGATACTCACGCCACCACGTGTTTTATTTTGATTATGGCTAATAGGAGATTATTTTTTTAAAGTGAGCAACAAATACTTTAAGGTGACGGGTAGGGCACACTAGCGACGCCCATCGATTTTAATTTTTAGCTAGCCGGTTTAGACCGGATCTATTTTAAACAATTTCTGGGTTACAACCTCTCGGCAAACACTTACCTATACTATTTATTAAATAACCATGAAAAAATGTTGGGTCCAACGCGAAAAATTGATTCAAGCCAAAAGCGGCCACTTTCGGCTTGAATTAATTTTTAGCGTACTAAAACGGACCCAACATTTGTGCATGGTTATTTAATAACTTGACCTGACGCCGTCTGTACTTATTGGCAAGTTTCTTTTCAGGATTTACGTGTAACCCACCTACCTGCGATTCAGTTGATCTGGATTCAAGTACAGACGTGCGTGGCTTCATTGCAAAAATTACCAGAATAGCTCTAAGGTCCGCCCCGCCCCCCCCCCCCTTTTTTTTATTAATAAAATAAAAATATTGCTTACCTTTCCAAATAACCTAACAAATCGTTTTATTGCTGCACATCACAATTTTTTTATTTTTAAATGTTTTTATTTTTTTATTAATAACACTTTTTTGCAACTAATCACTTCCACTTACCTATTTTTTTTACAATTTATTTGCACATAATTATTATTTAGCTTTAAAAACTTAATTGGTTTAAAATTCGTAATTTAAAATCTAAAAATAACTTTAGAATATTTAAAAAGAACACTTAAAACTTTTGCACAATATTTTTTGCACTTTCATATTACGATAAAGGTTAAAAATTCACTAAAATTAAATTTAAACGTAATTAATAAATTATTACTGCTAATTATTTTTGATAACTACGTTTTTGTAAATGCGATATTTAAATTAAAAAGTCGGCAAATGACCGTCTGTCATTTTGACAGTTCGGGACGCGCGCACGTGGTCGTATTATTTTTCTGACTGACTCCAAATGAACCTCAGGGAGGGAGATAAAATATTTCTCTGGAGTTAAATATGGGAGTGGCCTGAGTGGGGAGTGGCCTAATGGTGGGAAGAAGGTCGTATGTTTTGGGGAGGTGAGTGAATGAGCTTTATGTCGTTAGTTATAGGACTAGATTGCGTGGGGGCGGCTGTTATGACTCATTTGGTAAGCGGATGAACTGAGAAACATGTAACGTGAGGTAAATTATTGGGTTTCCAACGTATTCCCCTTTATTACAAATCGCGAACTAAAGTTAGTCCCGGAATAAAATTCATTACAGCCCCTTTTAACATTGCGTGTTAGAATGGTATGACTTTTAGTACGGTACTAACTTTACTCTTCAATTTATAATAAGGTGGATTGTGTTGTTGCCGTGTGGTCCCCGGCAGAGTAGAATAGGCCACCCTCACTCTTACCGAGGTGTCGTAAAAGGCGACTAAGGTAAAGCTGCTGGCATGATCATCAGCACCCAGAGAAGGAAAACTCTGCATTTATATCAAAACCCTCGCCAACCCGTCTGCCAAGCGTGGTGAGTATGGCAATTACCCCTCATGTTATTGAGGGAGGCCCGTGCCCCAGCAGTGGGGACTTAAATGGGCTGATGATGATGAGGATTGTGTTTAAGATGTGAGTAACGGTAACAGACGACGTGAGGTCAAGTCATGAGTGATAATGAAGTCAATATTTTCATTCATTCATTATGAATGATAAGTCTTTTGTCTCTAGTAGGTACCTACCTATAAACTGACTTTATTGAACAACGCAACTGTCATTCATTCATTTATTGAATGAATGAACTTCGTTTTACTGCCTCGATGGCGGAGTGGTTGGTCGCACTTTAAAGGGACGGTTGCGCAAGAGGTCCCGGGTTCGATCCCCGGGTCGGTCGGGTCAAAAATTTGTAACTAAGTTTTCGGTAAGAAATTGTTTTGTAATCACGTTAAACATTTGATCCTGCGCCCGATCCCTCTCCGGTTGTGTCACACTTGTGTCCCGTCGGATTATGAAGTTAAACGAACAGAGATAGCACTTGTGTTGACGCTTGAGCTCTATAAATAGGTAGGTATATCCTGCGTTAGCCGCCGTAGCCGGAATCGGTTGGAAGAGATTATAATGAATGAATAGAATAGACTATAATTTTATTTGGATAACACATCACAAACATAATACAAGAAAAGAAAATACAAAACAAAGAGACACTTTAAAATACTTTACCGTCTGCCATGAGTAGTAACGGCGAAGGGTGAATATTTTCAAAAGGGAAGCCGGAATATGAAATGAACTTACCAAAATGCTCAACATGCCCATGGATACCCGTGACATCATTGGAGTCACAAGTGCGCTGCCAACCTTTAAACCCCACTTTCCCCCGACTTGGACCTCCGGTACCCCCACTCACGCAGCGAAACACAGTCTTCGCCACTGATAGAATATAATTTTATTTTGATAACACATCACAAACATAATACCTACAAGAAAAGAAAATACAATACAAAGAGACACTTTAAAATACTCTACCGTCTGCCACAAGTAATTGCGTCTAGTGTACCTAGTGGCACATTCCATGTACAACCTGTGCGGATAAAGAATGGGATCACAAATGGCGGCGAATCTATTCACTTCTCGCTCGCACACCTACGAGTGCGAGTATAGACGAAAATAGTGTGCGAGCGAGAAGTGAATAGATGCGCCGCCATTTCTGATCCCATTCTTTATCCGCACAGGTTATAGATAAACTCAATTTACCGTAGTTACTGACTAACACTTTATTTTCAACTAGCGGCCGCCCGCGACTCCGTCCGCGTGGAAAAGTAACTTTTTACCCCCCTTTCAACCCCTTACAACCCCCTTTTCGCAATAAAAAGTAGCCTATGTGCTTTCTCAGGGTCTAGATTATCTGTATACCAAATTTCATTTAAATCCGTTGAGTAGTTTTGGCGTGAAAGAGTAGCAGACAGACAGACAGACAGACAGACAGACAGACAGACAGACAGACAGAGTTACTTTCGCATTTATAATATTAGTATGGATTCTCGTGTCCGTCCCGCCCACAACCCCGCCTCCTATCTCCATTGGCGCACCCACCTCTCCAATCACGTTGCGACTCCGGGACATTAGTAACAAGAGGAAAGCTCTTGTTTTACTGTGTGGAGCATCAAAGAAGTCCACTCCACCAAAGAAGTGGAGTTTGTAAATTAATTAAACAAAGTCAGCATTTAACGGACTTTTTTTCCCGGGAAATAAGTCCCGTGAAGTGCTGACTTTTTTTATGTCCGTTAAATAGTCGGTCATCCATTGTGGTACCCTAACCATAAACCATGTTTTTTTTTAATTTTTTTTTATCGCTGCTGCTACTGTGTCTTGCGACACGTCCATAATTCTGCCAATGTCGAGTGATTAAAGAGGCACGTTATTTAAAAGATTGACCGGTCTGACGAGTGTTTTTATATTTTATTTTATTGTATATATAATCAGTATTGACATCATCTATCTACTATGATTTTTAATTATGTGAATTAAGCTGACAGGTGTCAATGTGTCATTCCTAAACATTTTTGCTACTTTTGACACACCTCCTTTCCCTTTCCCATAAATCTGCTATTAAATATTTATGTAAATATATTTACTTATATAATATACGATTAGAACAACAAATAATAAGAATCTCCCAAGTTATACTGTGTTGTCTATTGTACTGTTTTTTTTTTGTTTTAGGTGGTGTTCTGTCTGTATTTAAATTTATTTATTTTTTAAAATAATCATAACAAACTCAATTAAAGAGATTCATCAACACCAACTCGCATCACCGTCCAATTATTAAAAGAAAAGAAACGTGTCTCTTTAATCACTTGACATTGGCAAGTTGCGGCAAGACGCAGAGCCATTATTAAAAAAAAAAAAACTTTTGACAACCTTTAATATTGTGACGTCTTTGTGTATGTTTTGTTCTGTCTTGGTTTTAGATGGTGCTTGGTGATAAACTCAATTAAATTAAACATCAAAAGGATTTAACTCGCCTCACCGGTCAATAACCATAAAATTGACGTGTCTCTTTGATCACTCGACATTGGCAGAGTTATTAGGGGAAGGTGAGGTATAATGATCCCCTTAAGGGAAAAACTTAACTGTGACTAAAGTTGAAGGCAAAATCGCAAGATTTCTATTGTTGGAGGTAGTGAATTTACTTAACTTTGTAACTACATACTTATTTTTTATTATATGTATGCAGTTTTTTTCTATTAGAGGTTTTTGTGAAAGTCTAGTAAAGGATCATTTTATACACCCCTATGTATAAAATGATCCCAGGGGTTCGGGTAAAATAATCCCAGGGATCATTTTGTACATAAGTTAATAAATATCAGGAAAAGAAAACACTCAGATGTTTATTTCAATCAAATATGTATTCTTCATAACAATTAAAGTAAGTAAGCTACACAACTTTTACAGTCTTCTAGTTTCATTAGAGATCTTTTTTTTGTAATTCTTTTTTTGTAATCTACTATTCAATCAACAAAACTAAATATTAGATATTGGTTTTGTAAGGCATACCATCTTTGACAGCATCTAATGCCTTTTGCATTTGTTCTTCAGGCCAATTTTGGCGATTAGTTTTACGTATATAAAATCTTGGCATGATCTGTAAAAACAAGAAATACTATTGGGTAAAATGATTCCAGGGATCATTTTAAACACACAGAAAGGGATCATTTCGCCCCAAACATCAAAATCCAAGATATCGATTAAAACATAACCTTCAAATACCGCGTGCGGTGACCGAACATTGCTTAAATATTAGCTAATTGCTATTATTACCCGCAAATAAAACAACATTTCAATAAACACGAACTTGTAAAAAGTAATGAAAGTTAAAAAACAGGCTTACCTTAGATTACAGCCACACTTTTTGATTTTTTTAAAATAAAATCACGCCAAGCGTTCACACCGCCATGAGACTTGGAGAGAGAATTGGTAGGGGTGCGGGGAATATGTTTCATACGCTTTTGGATAGATGGCACTATTTGTCACTGATTTACGTCGGGTGATCATTTGACCTACAGGGATCGTATTACCTCACCTTCCCCTATGTGTTCGCCGTAGGCAACACAGTAGCAGCCATATAGAAAAAAAATACTTTTGACACATGCAAAGTGTCTTTACCACCTTATTATAAATCGCGATCTAAAGTTATTACCGTACTTAAACTCATGTCATCCCGTTCCAACACGCAATGTTAAAAAGGACCATCCTTAGTTCACAATTTGTAATAAGTTGATAAATGTCTAGTGAGCCCTACCCGTCAACTTAACAAAACCTACCGCCAGATAAATATTGACATTAGTATTGTAATATGAATTAGTTCGTATTTAGACCATTCTTATTATTTATTATTATTTGTTAGAAATGGGGTGAGCTCTGCGTCTCATAGCAACTGCGACCTGTAGATGATCTATTGTGGCAGCCCCATAACCTATTACAGCACCTCATGTAGCTCCAGTTCCAGGATAAACCCGAGAATCGAGCTGAGACTGCGCCATGTGTTATTTGTTATATATAAATAAAAGATATATTTAGTAAGTAACCGAACTGGAGGGTTTGTTGTTGAATTATTTCTAACATCAATGACAGCTGTCAAGTTGACAAGCCCACCTTAACACTAGAACAAGATGCGTTCAGAAACATAATTTAAACTTAATATCACACGGGGAGCTCTTGATCTCGTCAGCTGAGATCATGTGTGCTCCCAGGTGCTGGCTTCTGCAGCGGTGCAGCGCTATGCACTCGCCGAGGACGTGGATAATCGTTTCTTCGTCCTCGCGACAGAACCTGCAGATTTTGATATCTGAAAGGCCCATGTTGTGCAGGTAGACCATACTTAAGTACCTCGTAGAAAGGAACGCGGTCAGTATTCACGTTACAAATAAATTATCATCAGCTCATTTAAGTCCCCACTGCTGGGGCACGGGCCTCCCTCAATCACATGAGGGGTAGTTGCCATACTCACCACGCTTGGCAGACGGGTTCTCGAGGATTTTGATATAAATGCAGAGTTTTCCTTCTCTGGGTGCTGATGATCATGCCAGCAGCTTTACCTTAGTCGCCTTTTACGACACCTCGGTAAGAGTAAGGGGGGCCTATTCTACTCTGCCGGGGACCACACGGCCTTACAAATAAATATTATGATTTAATTTTGTTCGTTTTGCGATCGATCCGATCCTCATGTTACTTATATCGATCCACTAAAGAATTGTATCGATACAAAAATCGGGTGGATCGTATTGTTTTGTATCGATCCAAACAAGTATTGGATCAGATCGAACATCCCTAGAGACAGAAACAGTGTACCTAAATCAAAATGTAGATTCGGCGGGTAGGGCTAAAAGAAGCCGCGTGGGCTGATGCAATTCAAATGTTTTAAATTAGTGTCTAGTGGTTTTTAGTGTGCAAGTTTGGTGTTTATTTGTGCAGTGAAGTGCCGCAAAGTGATCCTAATAATAAGAATCGTTGGATTGTATCGTTTTTAACACTGCTATTGTGTGTCGAGTGCGTTGTCTCGTGACAACTTGCTTGGACCTAATAGAGTCTTAAAACCCGCGATTGCTTTTAGAGTGATATCCGCTGAATCCGTAGGTCGATAAAACGCAAAACACCGGCGTTTTATTGAGTGACTGTGACTTTGACTGACTTCGACTGTTGACTACCTACTTGTTCTCAATAAGTTACTTGACATTGGCGAATTATCTTCGGTTGTCCCGCTTAATAATGCCTAAAATCTAAAACATGATAATGGTAGGAGTAATTCTTAGTCGAGAAGTTGATTGCCACAAATAAAATAAGAAGAAGAAATCAAAATGTATTAATCTGAACGTTCAATAAATCATTTTAGCTAAGCAGTTTTGACGCTTGAAACAAAAAAAATAATTAAGGTGATACCACGCCACCAAGTGATTTATATTGATTGTGCCGAATAAGAGACACTTTTTTTAAAAGTGAGCAACAAATTAGATAACAAATTTGTAATAAAGGTTTTTTTGTGTGATAGGTGGCAGACGAGTAGACGTACCGCCTGATGGTAAGTGATTGGAGGTATGGTAAGCGACCAGTGGAGTCGCAAGTGCGCTGCCAATCTTTAAACCCCCCTTTCCCCCGGTTATCCTATTCTTGCGGTACCCCCACTCACGTAGCAAAACACAGCACAGTGCTGCTTCACGCCGGTTTTCTGTGAGGCCGTGGTGCCATTCATGATGGAGCGTGGCTCTCCCACGCACAAAACAACGGTTGAACAAACCGCAGGGTTTTAAAGGTTGGTAGTGCACTCATGACTCCAAAGGTGTTGCGTGTAGGTACCTACTTGGGCGGCGGCAAATGCTTACCATCAGGCGATCCGCCTGCTCCTTTGCCACCGGGGATTGTAAAGGTTGACAGCGCACTTATCTCTAGTATTAAGAAAAATAGTCTGTTTGTATATAGTTTGACATTAGTTTAAACTGGTAATTTATATATCTTAAATTATTAATCACTATGATTAACTATTCGCATGTCTTAAAATAAGGCTAAATAGGCATAAGTACGATAATATTTTCTGTTTAACTACTACTTTATGTAACCACCCTGTTTATAGCGAATAAATTATTTGATATTTGACTCCAAAGGTGTTTCAATGCAAAGGCAGCGGCAATGAGGGTTTTCGCGTGTGAAAAATCCGCTAGATGGCGTACTGTTGGACTGACCAACATCAATCGCATTGCTTGTTTAGATTGTCAAATTGACATTTTGACAGATCACGTTTAAAAATAACCAATCACATTGTATATGGACCTCACGCCTATAGTACTCCATCTAGCAGATTTTCCACACGCGAAAACCCTGATTGTTTACCCTCAGGCAATCCGCCTGCTCGGGTCCCACCTCACATTTGTAAAAAGGGTTCGTTATCTATCGAAGATAGTTTGTTAGATAAGAAATTAATTTTGGTTGGATTGAAATGCCTCTAAATGTCAGGGATGAAACCCATCTCGACACCCCACTGTTTTACCCTACCCTACGATGTTGATATCTCCACAGATCCCCATTAGCTGATTATATTTCATCAAATTACAATTGTGGGATAATAAACTGGAATTAAAGGGACGAAATTGCATTACGTATGATATTATTTTGTTATTATGCATCCCCGAAGCATTATGCTATTTGGTTTATCTAATTATGGATTTATTAACGTTTAGCGCACGTGCGGTGACTAAATAGGTGGCACCACTTTGTATTGATTCAGAGTCAAAAACTTTTATTTTATATTATATGGCTTTACCCGAAGATTCTTGCCAATGTCAAGTAAGGGGCCGTCTATTAATCACGTGATCTTTTTTTAGCATTTTTAAGCACCCCGTCCAAGAAGGTTATAGATTATAACTTCGTGACCCCGTCCCCTATGGTGATACGTAGTGAGGTTTAAGACTACCCCCTCGTCCCAACATCACGTACTACATGTGCGGATAAAGAATGGGATCAGAAATGGATCAGAAAGAAAGCGAGCGAGAAGTGAATAGATACGCCGCCATTTCTGATCCCATTCTTTATCCCTACAGGTTGTATATTTCCCTCGTCCCAACATCACGTATATTTCCCTCGTCCCAACATCACGTATATTTTTAGTACCTACCTACATAGAATTTTGGCACCAGTTGGCACCACCATCTAAGTGTTTTTTTCTTATGCTAGAGGCGGACAAACCAGCAAGCGAGTCACCTGATGGAAACTTGACTTTACCTACTACGATTCATACTTTTCTCATTCTATGAATAAGAAAATTAGGTATGAATATTAGGTAAAGTACGCCGTGTGGTCCCCGGCAGAGTAGAATAGGCCACCCTCACTCTTACCGAGGTGTCGTAAAAGGCGACTAAGGTAAAGCTGCTGGCATGATCATCAGCACCCAGAGAAGGAAAACTCTGCATTTATATCAAAACCCTCGCCAACCCGTCTGCCAAGCGTGGTGAGTATGGCAATTACCCCATCATGTGATTGAGGGAGGCCCGTGCCCCAGCAGTGGGGACTTAAATGGGCTGATGATGATGATGATGATTAGGTAAAGTTGTCAAAAAAAATAAAAAACTTGTAAATAAGTTATAATAAAATTTATTAGAAAAATAGAATAAGAATAGGAATTTGAATTTGAATAAGTGTATAGCGTACTTTTTTAAATTACCTACTAAATTGCAGAGCGTAGGTGAGCGTACAAAATATTAGGAGTGGAATACGGTATATGACTATTATTTTTTTTTTGCAATCAAAAGACCTCTCAATGATAGAAACATCGTTGAAAGAATCACTTGATTCTCATTTAAACTACCTGAGATATCACAACTTTAAAATCACATTATTTTGGGCAAACCCAAAACGCTCCATACAAATGGCTACCTTGATGTGACGTCACACCTAAGTATTTTGTATGCAATTCATTTGAATTTTGTATGGTAGCTTTAACAAATGTTTCGTTTATGTCAATGGTTCTATTATAATAATTGGTGCAAATTGTATGGGTTATTCAATGGTATAATTATTTTTTAATAATTTCATAGTTTTAAAATGGACTTGCCCATGAATCTTTGAATGACCATAAAACCGGCTAGACGTTATATTTTTAGTTGAGATTTTTTCCCATTGGCACATATTGACCTATATTTTGATAAAATATTTATATTTTGTAAAATCGAGAGCTGAGTCATATACCCTATTGGTGAATTCATTCGAGTTTCGACGCACGGGAATGATTGTTCAAGGCTTGAACTTCAAGCAAATCAACTCAAAGTCCTAACCTTTGGTACTAAAGACTTTGGTTACATTACATTTGGCAACTTTTTAAAAATCTCTTGGCGACGCCCTTGGCACTTTGTCCTGACTAAGTTCAAACGAATGGCACCAGTTGGCACCACCGTCAATGTGGACTGTCAGCACTTTGTATCGACTCCTCCTCAACTTACCGTGCGATTCCCAGTTGCGTCCAAAGATATCGCTCTGGAGCCCGGGGTACGCTTTGACCATGATTCAGGATTTGGCGAGTCTGCTAATTACAATGAAGCGACTGCCGTCTGACCTTCGCAACCCTTAGTATTAAATAAATAATATACGTGCTTGCCGAGAGATTGTAGCCCCGAAATTGCTTAAAATAGATCCGGTTTAGTAGCTAAAACTTAAAAGTAGCTGTCCGAGGATCCAACCGATTATGGCTACGGCGGCCAATCTCAAAGATCAGCCACGTACCCAGGATATATTATAGTGCTCAAGTGTGTGCTCATACACTTAACAGGGTATACAGATCAACTGAATCATGGTACTTATTACAGAAACTATCCGAAACATGCAGTTTTCCTCATAGCCGTGCTAATGGTAGAAATACGCACATAGATTTGAAAAATCCAGAGGTGCATTCTCGCGAAGTAATAAAGACGTGCATATTTCTGCCATTAGCTCGGCGGTGAGGGAAAAGATCGGCAGGTGACGTGCAGGTTCATCATCATCATCATCAGCCCATTTAAGTCCCCACTGCTGGGGCACGGGCCTCCCTCAATCACATGAGGGGTAATTGCCATACTCACCACGCTTGGCAGACGGGTTGGCGAGGGTTTTGATATAAATGCAGAGTTTTCCTTCTCTGGGTGCTGATGATCAAT